>JAMWYP010000026.1:4819966-5419966 GCA_025563575.1 Acacia pycnantha | reverse complement strand
AGTAGCTTCGCCTTGTAGGGGCGTGTGATTTGCCTTGTCTATCCGGCACCCACGTAGGCGTTTTGGAGCAGGGCTCCTCAGGATAGAGGTCCTTGTCCCGGGTATGGGATTCTGGTGGGTGGCTTGTTAATGTATGTGTCAGTGCAAACACTGGGTCCTGGGAAGGGACGGAAACTCTCCCACATTGGCCGACAAGTGCGTTGCCACTTCGAGGGTTTGTGTATGAAATGATTGGGATTTGCCGCTGTACCGAAAGGTTGAAGTGGTGGTGAGAGCCTTTGGAATGTCAAATTTGTGAAATGAATAATCCCGCTCATTAATGTGTGTTGGTAGTAAATGTTTTCTAAAAATAGACCGACATTGAATTATTTTCTTGAAATTTGAGCTGGCAGCGATTGAATTTGAAAATGTGAAAATACTATTTGCAAAAAATGTACTGTGGTCACAGAGATTTTTCAAATGTGTGAAAATTTGAAATTTTGAGTGTGAGACAACATAGTAAGCGGTGACATGATTGTCGTCGCTGTTGTATTGAAATGAAAAGCGGTGCAATTGGTGAAATGTTGATTGTGTTTGCTGAAGGGTTTTTTCTTTGAATTCCAACGCTGTATGTTCCTGGCCGTAGGCCTTAACTTTTTGCATGCAAGCTATTGCTTGCGTAGATAATAATTGCTATATACGCCTTTTCTCTTTATCAGGATCGTGGCATCGAGCTGTGCATTTTATCTTTATCGCCATGAATCCGAACCTGCTCGTCCGTTAAATGATTTTTAACAAGCAAAGTCGTTATCATTAACGAGTATGTGCATCG
This sequence comes from Acacia pycnantha, assembly GCA_025563575.1. Taxonomy (NCBI): domain Eukaryota; kingdom Viridiplantae; phylum Streptophyta; class Magnoliopsida; order Fabales; family Fabaceae; genus Acacia; species Acacia pycnantha. The sequence goes on along the minus strand of JAMWYP010000026.1, from coordinate 5,419,155 downwards.
CGATGTTGGAAGACGAGCTTCGTTGCTCATAATTCAAACATATCGTGCCTCGTACGAGATGTTGGAGGATGGGTTGCATTACCCTACTCCTTACATGCTTAACCGGGACATGACTACCGAAACCGGGTATAATTTCCCTAGATTCATCATGTTTGAACTATACGCGCCTGTGGATGCCGGATTTCGCTACCTCGACTCCTACATGTTTACGTTTTACATGATTTTTGAAGACGGGTTTCATCCCCCTGTCTTCTACATGTTTCATATTTACATGATTTCTTAAAGCGGATCTTATTCTCCTGAATTCATCATGTTTAACTGTGATATGATTTCCAGAGGACGGGTTTCATTACCCTGCCCTTTACATGTCTGGATGGGACATGATTGTCGAAACCGGGTTTAATTAGCCTGGGTTCTTCACGTTTAAATCGTACATGATTTTGGAAACCGGGTTTTTGATACCCTGGCTTCTACACGTTTAAATCGTACATGATTCTGGAAGCCTGGTTTTCAATATCCTGGCTTCTACATGTTTGAATCGTACATGATTTTGGAAACCGGGTTTTCAATACCCTGGCTTCTACATGTTTAAATTGTACATGATTTTGGAAGCCGAGTTTTCAATACCCTGGCTTCTACATGTTTAAATCGTACATGATTTTGGAAGTCGGGTTTTCAATACCTTGGCTTCTACATGTTTAAACCGTACATGATTTTGGAAACTGGGTTTTCAATACCCTGGCTTCTACATGTTTTACTATCAAGAGGTAAACAAGGTTCTTATTTGTAGAAACTGGCTAAGCCATCCTTTTATTCAAATATTCGCGTTTATAAAATGTCTTACAAGAGAAATAAAAAATAACATGCCGGCTTCCCACAAATTAGCTCATGTAATGGCCCTTTAATAGTATCGCCCTTAGCCGGGCTACATGCTTCAACTATAGTAAGCCTTTAACTTGTCAGCATTCCATGTTCGCTTCACGGATTTCTTTTGCAGCGTCTCCAACTTGTAAGCTCCTTTACCAAGATTTTCAGTAACTCGGTAAGGGCCTTCCCAGTTGGGAGGCAGGTTTCCTTCTGTGGCATTTTTGTTGCCGATGTCCGCCCTCCGAAGGACGAGGCTTCCTTTGTCGAAAGACCTAGGTCGCACCTTTTTGTTGTATCGGGTTGAGATAAGTTGCTTAGCCGCCAGATCCCGGTAGTGTGCCGCAATCCGAACTTCATCTATCATATCTAAGTCAACCGTGATAGCGTTGTTGTTCTCTTCTTCATTTTGAAGGGCTATGACCCTTCGCCAAGACGATTCTCCAATCTCGACCGGGATCATGGCTTCACACCCATAAGTTAGCTTGAAAGGCGTTTCCCCGATTGACGATTGGACACTTGTTCGGTATCCCCACAGGACATAAGGTAGTTGGTCTACCCAACTAGACGTGGCATCTTCCATCCGCTTTTTTAGTCCATCTACAATGACCTTGTTAGCAGCCTCCGCTTGCCCATTAGATTGTGGATGTTCCACAGACGCGAAGTGTTGTTGTATATTAAAATCAGCTACCAACTTTTGAAAACCCTTGTCAATGAACTGTGTTCCGTTGTCAGTGACAATTTCAGCTAGAATGCCGAACCGTGATATGATGTTCTTCTGTAAGAACTTTTTCACTCTACTTGATGTGATTGTGGCGACAGGCTCTACCTCAATCCATATTGTGAAATAATCTACCGCCACGATGAGCCATCGCAACTGTCCGGCCGCCCGCTTGAATGGTCCCAATAGATCCATTCCCCAATTAAAAAATGGCCATGGTGCTGAGATTACCTGAAGTGTGGCGGGAGGTGACTTGATGGTGTTAGCATGCTTCTAGCAGCTGTCGCACCTTTGGACATGATCCTTAGCATCCGCTGCCATGGTAGGCCAGAAGTAGCCAGCCGTCACTGCTTTCCTAGCCAAGGCCTTAGCGCCCATGTGATGACCGTTAATTCCTTAATGAATCTCCATAAGGACATATCTTGCTTCGTTTGCCGCAAGGCACTTCATCATTGGGGAATGTAGTCCTTTTCGATATAACTGGTCATTAACAAGTGTATACGAAGCGGCTATTCTCGTGAGCTTTTTTGCTTCCAACAGCTCATTCGGGAGAATTCCTCTCTCTAGGTAATCTGCAATAGGTTTTCTCCAGTCAGTGGTCTCCGAAATGATCATCACACAACTTGGCTCCAAAAGACTTTGTTGAACAATCGTACGATGATTTCTTGGGCTCTTTGTACTGGCCAACTTTGATAAGACGTCGGCCCTTACATTGTCTCCTCTTGGAATGTGCGCAACGAGTACCTCGTCAAATTCTGTGATGATCTCCTTCACCTTCCCCAGGTACTTAATCATTAAAGGTCCCTTAGCTTGGTAAGTTCCATTGATCTGAGAAGCTACTAGCTAAGAATCGGTGGAAACACGTACTCTACGAGCCCCACTTTCCTTAGCTTGGAGCAAACCGGCTATTAACGCCTCATACTCCGCCTGGTTGTTTGAAGTTGAAAAGTTAAAGCGTAAGGATAACTCCAATGAGATACCTTCAGGGCTTTCCACCATAATCCCAGCTCCGCTCCCTTTGATGTTTGACGAACCATCTACAAACAAATTCTAAACAACCTGGTTGTCCCCTCCTTTTATCGGGGTTAGCTCCATCACGAAATCTGCCAACGCCTGGGACTTGATGGCATGCCGAGCCTCGTAAGTGACATCAAATTCGGATAGCTCAATGGCCCAACTTACCATTTGTCTGGCTAGATCTGGCTTGTGGAGGATTTGCCGGATGGGCTGATTAGTGCGAACGACAATAGGATGACTTTGAAAATATGGGCGAAGCCGCCTTGCTGCTACAAGTAACGCAAATGCCATCTTTTCTACTATCTGGTAACGTAATTCTGGACCTTGCAAGGCCCTACTCACAAAGTAAAATGGGCTCTGGCCATCCACGGTTTCTCTAACTAAAACGGAGCTCACAACCTCATTACCCACTGATAGGTACAATATCAAGCTCTCTCCTGTCTCGGGTCTCGTCAACACCGGTGGTGAAGATAAGCATTGTTTGATCTTTTCAAACGCCGTCTCACACTTCGCATTCCACCCACTAGATGCCTCCTTCTTCAGTAACCTAAAAAAGGGTAGAGAGTTTTCTGCTGGTTTAGGCAGGAAACGAGTTAATGCTGCTAAACGCCCAGTCAACTGCTGGACCACCTTTTTGCTCCGAGGTGGTTCCATATCTAGTACCGCCTGACACTTGTCCGGGTTCACTTCAATACCTCTGTTTGTGAGCAAAAAACCGAGGAATTTTCCAGCAGGTACCCCAAATGTACATTTCGCCGGGTTGAGCCGAATCTTGTATTTCCTCAGCTTATCAAACGTTTTCCTCAAATCTCTAACATGATCGGCTCCACTTAAGGATTTGACAATCATATCGTCTATATACACCTCAACATTTTTCCCCAACTGGTCTTCAAATACCCGGTTCATCATCCTCTGATACGTGGCTCCTGCATTCTTCAATCCGAAAGGCATAACGTTATAACAATAGTTTGCCTTCTCTGTAATGAACGTTGTCTTGGCATGATCCTCCGGGTGCATAACGATCTGGTTGTACTCGGAATATGCATCCATGAACGACAATAATTGGAAACCGGAAGAATTGTCAACCAATTGGTCAATGTTGGGCATTGGGAAGGAGTCCTTGGGGCACACCTTGTTCAGGTCTTTATAATCAGTGCAGACCCTCCATTTTCCATTCGGTTTCTTGACCATGACGACATTGGATAGCCATGTGGTATATTGTATTTCCCGGATGAATCCAGCCTCCAATAGCTCCGCTATATGTGTGTCCAAGGCTTTTCGCCTGTCTACCCTGAGCTTTCTCTTCTTCTGGGATACCGGGGTAGATCCCGGTTTGATTGCGAGTTGATGGCAACAAAAGTTTGGATCGATTCCGGGTATCTCCGATGGATGCCATGCAAAAACATCTTTATTGTCCCTCAGGAATATTTCAAGCTCTTCTTGTATCTCGGGATCGAGTGTCTTGCCAATCTTTGTAACCTGCCCTGGCTCCATCCCCAGGACGAAGTCCTCCAATTCACCATTAGGCTCGGTCTTCTTCATTTTCTCCTCCTCGCGTAAATCCAACTCGACCAAGTTTACCGCCTTGCCGGCTGGATCCGCCTCGGGCACTTTGCTTGTCCCAGCTTGTAATGAACGCGTTGGATCACTCTTGGCCTCTTTGACCGTATTGAAGTAGCATTGTCGGGATTCCTTTTGATCCCCCTTCACGGTTACGATCTGGTTCACCTTGTTGACCATCTTCAACTTCTGATGCTTAGATGATACCAACATATCCAATTGTGGATAGTTGGTCGGCCCAGGATTATATTGTATGAAGATGGGAAATCCGCCACTAAAAACCAGACTCTTTCCGATTTCAAAGCTTGCTTGTTTCCCAAAGTTAGCTTGAGGTCCACGTAACCCTTTGGACAGGTATCCTGTCGTAGAACACAGATGTCTAGCCCCAGTGGGCTAGGTATGATTGATATTGGATCGGGTATAGTGCCCACTGGTATCTATGGAGGAGATATCAGCGGTTGCTAACGGATCACTGTGCTACACGGGGTCGGCTCTTCGCCGGAGGGTGGTGTGTGTGCACAGTGAGACTGAATGGTAAAGAATGTACTGGTGAACGTGGAGAACATACCTGGTAGGTAACCTTCTATTTATAGAGATTACCTAGGGTTTCGTCCTCCTAACCTTTAGTTCTTCTTTGGCGTCGTGCGTATCTCATGTCTTAATGGTGCCTGCTCAAGTATCTGCATGATCCCTGAATTAACGGCACATTAAAGAGGTGATTGGAAAGTTACCTATCTCAAGGAGGGCTTCCCGCCTAAAGTACTCCTATTGGGCTCAGCGCAAATCGTTCAACGTGCTCATTTCGGATACTTGTCTGAGTTTGCATTAAACTTTCTGGTTTGCGTTAACCTCGGCATTTGATAACACGCAAATCGTTGCCCACTCTATCCCCCCAGCCTGGTAGTCCAGGTTTCTGAACTGCCGGGATGTGTTATTTTCAAAATCTGGAATATGTGCTCGTGATTGCTGGGAGTCCGAGTGCGCTGATCCAGAATTCCGGGTTTATATATATTTTAACCCGAGACATCAGGGTTTATAAGCTGTAACCCCGAGATTCAGGTTACATACCCTTAACACCGAGGCCCCGGACGCTTGACCGAGTTTGTCTTAACTTCGGCATTTTAAACCGAGCGGAAACCATCATCCCGGTGTCTTCACAGTACCTGAGATTGTCTCATCTGAACTGTATCAAGTAGAGTGTAGGGAAATTCTCTATACGTGTGCTGCCCCCATTCTTTGATGAGGTGGAGACACATGGCATACTCTGATTTGATGACCATTCAGCTTACATATCTTGTGTCATACGGTCATATCTTCACATTAATTAGGCACTCTTCGGTTTTCGTGCATCATCAATACTCACGTCCTTTAACGATGGTCATTATTCCCTTTCTTGGAAAAGGAATCGCCGTTTTTCATTAAAGTGTCATTTATTGCCACTCAGCCTCTACAGTTTGCTTGGCCTATAAATCCCTCCATCACCTCTCATTCTTCATCACAATTGGCTTGGTTCCATTCTTTTTTGGGCGAATATTTCCCAAAAATATGATGAGCTTCTTGGTGAGAGTTTCAAACTCTATCATCCGTTGCCTAACTTCAATTTTTCTAGCCATGTGGGGAAGAAGAGTGCGTCGCAGGAAGGAAGAATGGCCTTCTTGGTCGCTGTTCTGCGGCTTTGTCTTCGGATGTATTTGCTAGTCTTCAAGCACTTCGCGTGGTGGATGCCTGGGATCCCAGATGTATTTGCCAGTCTTCACATCTGGTTCAACTTCGTATGGGATCTTGGGAAGAGGCTCAGGCTTTTATTTGAGCATCTTCTAGCCTTGCACCTGGGCTTCTTCATCCACCATGGGAGACCCGAGACATGTTTGCCAGTCCCCCTGGACTTGTCTAAACTTCTCTAGGGTCTGCTGCATATTCGGTGAGTGCCTTCAAAAACATGAAGTCCTTGCTGAATAATGATTTTGTCTCTGGAGCCAGCTATCCCAACCAAAGTCGGAGGGAAAGCTGGTTATCATCAACTGTTGTAATTAGGGGATCCAGAAATAAGGTTTACGACTGTAGCCTTATTTCCTGTACTTTGATCCTTCAACCACCATTGTAAGCGTGTATGGCAGTTTATTTCCTTGTAAAAACACTGTGTAACCTGATCAGATATCAATACAAAGTTTGCTTCTATTTTTCACTCATGTCTTGACTCAGATTGAATATATGCCGATGTCGTTTTTTCTTATTTCTTTTGTCAACCATGTAAGGCTGTTTTAGTCATCCGACTTTTTCATTTAATCCGACATTCCGCATGTACAAGCAGCATATGTTAGAAGAATTCGTTCCATTCGCACCATATCACCCCAGTTATGACTGTGGTGAACTATACCACGTTGGATAAATATCCGATTCATTCATACCGTATCACCCCGGTTATGACCATGGTGAACTATACCGAGTTGACCACGTTGGATAAATCCCGTTATGGCCCTTTTGTATCTGGACTAAATTCTCCTCACAATAAAATATTTTGATGTATCATCCCAATCAAATTATCATTAGGAAATATTATTAAAATAGGATGTAGCTTGCCCGAATATGAAAGGATGTATCCCTTCTGACGCGTTGTAGCGTATAGCTACACCTCCAGGCCTGGGCGCCTTCCAATAGGCGCTTGGAACCCGTGCGCAATTAATGTTTGCGTCGTTTCAGAAAAAACATCATTGCAACTTTTGGGATTTGGCCTTCACTTCTCACGCACGTGGACATAACTGCCCCTGCCATTTCGAATTCCAGAACCTATATATTTCCTCTTTCTTCTTCCTGTGGGCACTTTTGCATACTCAGCGCTTTGCCTGCCCTTTCTGCAAGAAAAACCCACGATAATCTGCTTCTGCTTGCATTCGCTCAACTTTCGCCGATCTTCTTACCAGGTATTTCCACGGTTCTTTTAACTTTCATATACTTGTCTAATATTTGGAGGATTTTTTTGGACTTTGTGTCGTTACTTAGAGAGTACTTCATTGAGTTTCTAGGTTTTCTGGTTTAAACGAGTGATTCTCACCTCATACCACCTTGCTAAACTCATCGTTTTCTTCTATCTTCATTAGATCAGAACAAATTTTCATTTCGGTTGCCCAAAAATGACCGTTTCACATCCCAAACCTGAAATTTTCCGACCTTAGGTTTTTGTCGACACCATCATCCTCCCCCCACCAATGTTGTTCCCAAAAAGGTGAAGTGTGTTTGGGCCAACCTTTAACATTGCTTGCCCTGAAATGAATGCGAACCCAGGAATGTGACTTATTTTCTAATTTTCCCCTTCCTTTGCATTCTAGGTTTAGATGGCATCCTCTTCTTAGTTGCAGTCTTCGCCTACGACGGATGAGTGTAGTTCGTCTGGCTCTGTCTAGAACCCCAACTCCCCGAAGAAAGTCGTTCATATCAGAGTGACCGAGGTAAGAAATACCCTGACCGACAAGGAATTTCCCTCGCTTGGCGTGAGAGATGGGGAAGGGTATTCTATAAGGCTTCCTATGGATGATGAATCTGTTGCCACCGCCCGACCACGGAAAAGCCAACCTCACGAACCCCATTTCTTTTACTTTTACCGAGATGGTTTTGTCCAACTCGGTGTAAGGTTTCCCTTGTCCGAGTTTCAAATCTGCCTTTTGAACCACCTGCATCTAGCTCCCACACAACTCCATCCCAATGGCTGGGCCTTTGCTATTGCTTTTGAGAACCTATGCCGGGATCTCAAAATCTGCTGTACTATGCCGGTGTTTATGACCTTCTACTCCCCCTTGGAGCTAGGTGGGTTCCGCGCCCCCGGAACGACATATTTTGGATGGACATCCCTTCGTGGATGAAGCGAGCACATGCTCTTTCGTCCTTTTAGTGAGTCCTGGAAAAATTTCGAATCAGCCTTCGTTAAAGTTGTAGCCCATCCTTTCCAATGCCCGTGGTTTCTCAAAAAAGCCACTTCTGGGGAACTCGAAGGCAAGTTTCCTTTGTATTGGACGAACGCCCACCAAAAGTTCAAAACTGGAGACTTTGCTCCGACTAGTCTTACCGAAAGTGAGGAAGCGGTCGTGGTGAAGCTTACAAAGCTCTCCAGTACACTTACGTCTCTGATGGACCCTGCCGACCATATTCCCACCCGTTTAGTTCGTCGACAAGCCCCAAAGGGTGCGGGATTGACGCTTTACCTGTTTCTATGGTTATGAATTGTCCATTTGCCATTGTTTTCATTACATAGCATTGACCTTCTTTCTGTGTTTTTTTTTGTGTGTGTAGGATCACAAATGGGAAAGCCTGAGTTCCTCGGTCTCTTTAGAGAAGTCCCTGCAAATCCTGAGGGAGTTGAAACTCCTGCTCTTGCAGATGATCCCATTGTGGGAAACCAACCTATTGTCCCGGAGGTGGCTGCCCCTATTAAGACTCCTCGCAAGAGCTCCGCCCCTAAAGACGGATCAAAGCGCGGAGCGAAGCGGGTGAGGAAATCCAAAGGTAAGCAAATTGCTGAGGATCCGTCTGTTATGCCTGCAGCCCCTGCATCGCCAACTCCTTCAAGCCCGTCCATCTTCTCTATACCTCTCAACCATGAGACCATGTCTAGAGGGGTTCTCTGGTCAGATAGGGTAACCCAGGCACTTAGGGATCTTACGCGTCCGCCTGCTGCCCTTTACTCTCCCTCGCAGCCCACCAAGAAAGAAAAACTTCATCTGGCCGACATGGAGCTACACGCCTTCCAGACTGCCTCCTTGATACAGCCTTATGCCGCCCTTAGAATCCAATGTGCCATGTGGTCAAAATCTCTTAATGATAAGACCAAACGACTTTTTGAGCTGGCCGGCATTCTTGAAGGAGTGAGGAAGGAGAGGACCGACCTTAAGGCTGAGCTTGATGCCTTGAAAGGTGACACCGAGCTAACGAAGGTCATAGAGGTGAGGAACCAAGCTCAAAGGGAGTTGTAGGCCTCTAAGATCGAGCAGGAGAGGGTAAATAAAGAGCTGGTTACTTCCAATGGGAAGCTTGAGGTGGCGGTTAATGAAGTTACTGCGACTGAAATCAAGTTGGACGCACAGCAAACTGAGCTAACCGCAGCACAAACTGAGCTAGGTCGCCTTGAGGGTCTTCGCCAGGAGGATGGGCTACTAATGCAGAAGATGGCCGCGGATAGTGATCATTTCAGCGGCGTGCTTAAAGAGAAGGATGCGGAGCTTATTACTACCAAATCCAAGCTTGTGAAATATGGGCAAGCCGCGAGACTATCTTTTTAGAACGCTGTTGATCAAATCCAGGTTCTGAATCCCGATATCACTCTCAACATGGCCGGATTGCACCTTGAGGCTTATGTCAGTGATAAAGGGAAACTGATTCCTCCCGGGGCTGAGGAAAGTGAGGATGAACTACCTTCTCCATCAGCCACTGAGACACAATCGCAGCTATAGACAACTATGTTTGCTTTGTGTTTGCTGAAGGGTTTTTTCTTTGAATTCCAACGCTGTATGTTCCTAGCCGTAGGCCATAACTTTTTTGCATGCAAGCTGTTGCTTGCGTAGATAATTATTGCTATATACGCCTTTCCTCTTTATCAGGATCGTGGCATCGAGCTGTGCATTTTATCTTTATCGCCATGAATTCGAACCTGCTCGTCCGCTAAATGATTTTTAACAAGCAAAGTCGTTATCATTAACGAGTATGTGCATCGCGATGTTGGAAGACGAGATTCGTTGCTCATAATTCAAACATATCGTGCCTCGTACGAGATGTTGGAGGATGGGTTGCATTACCCTACTCCTTACATGCTTAACCGGGACATGACTACCGAAATCGGGTATAATTTCCCTAGATTTATCATGTTTGAACTATACGCGCTTGTGGATGCCGGATTTCGCTACCTCGACTCCTACACATTTACGTTTTACATGATTTTTGAAGACGGGTTTCATCCCCCTGTCTTCTACATGTTTCATATTTACATGATTTCTGAAAGTGGATCTTATTCTCCTGAATTCATCATGTTTAACTGTGACATGATTTCCAGAGGACGGGTTTCATTACCCTGCCCTTTACATGTCTGGATGAGACATGATTGTCGAAACCGGGTTTAATTACCCTGGGTTCTTCACGTTTAAATCGTACATGATTTTGGAAACCGGGTTTTTGATACCCTGGCTTCTACATGTTTAAATCGTACATGATTTTGGAGGCCTGGTTTTCAATAGCCTGGCTTCTACATGTTTGAATCGTACATGATTTTGGAAGCCGGGTTTGCAATACCCTGGCTTCTACATGTTTCAATCGTACATGATTTTGGAAGCCGAGTTTTCAATACCCTGGCTTCTACATGTTTAAATCGTACATGATTTTGGAACACAGTCGGCGCCAAATTTCTCTTTACCATTCTACGTGGTCGTGGGTTCAGTCCCCACGGTCGGTGCCAATGTTCTGTCGTAGAACACAGATGTCTAGCCCCAGTGGGCTAGTTATGATTGATATTGGATCGGGTATAGCGCCCACTGGTATCTATGGAGGAGATATCAGCGGTTGCTAACGCATCACTGTGCTACACAGGGTCGGCTCTTTGCCGGAGGGTGGTGTGTGTGCACAGTGAGACTGAATGGTAAAGAATGTACTGGTGAACATGGAGCACATACCTGGTAGGTAACCTCCTATTTATAGAGATTATCTAGGGTTTCGTCCTCCTAACCTTCAGTTCCTCTCTGGCGTTGTGCGTATCTCACGTCTTAATAGTGCCTGCTCCAGTATCTGCATGATCCCTGAATTAACGGGACATTAAACAGGTGATTGGCAAGTTACCTATCTCAAGGAGGGCTTCTCGCCTAAAGTACTCCTATTGGGCTCAGTCTCTGCCAAGCCCATTATTCGAGTCCATAGCAGAAATGAATGCTTGAGTTGAAAGGAAGGCTAGATTTGCATATGGCTAGGGAATAGATTTCCGAGAATCAGGGGCTCCTTATTCCCTAATCATTCCCATTCCATTCCTTTTCTTGTCACGCAAACGCAACGTACTACGTAAAATTATTCCCATTCCATAATGTCAACGTACCATTAACGCCCAACCTTATTTAATTAACCAACTTCATCTTCCCTAATTAAGAGGACTTTTTATTCATTATAATTAAAGTCCACCAAATTAATTCAGAAAATTTTAAGAGAGATCATTATTTATTCTTAATTAATAATTTAAAATTTGTGATACACTTTAGAAAAACATACTTATCATCTAATGATTACTACCTAAATATGCAAATTTCCAATAAATAGGGGTATTATAAGAAAACAAACTTAATATATATATATATATGGGAAAAACATTTCTCATGACGTTGTAGGAGAAATGTATTCTCATGTCACACACATGAAATGGTGGGACCAACACACACACACACACACACATATATATGTGTGTGGGTCCCACCATTTCATGTATGTGTAGGAATCTTCTTCTTCTCATGCAACATAAGAAGTTTAAACCCCTATATATATATAGGGGTAACTGTCTTCTGGAGGAAGTTCTAGGTCAGGGAGGTTTCTAATTATATTTTAGGGTTAAGGTGCAATTTTACACATGAAGTTTACCCCCGGGAGCGCCCAGCACCACGAAGTTTTTTCAGGAGCAAAAGTACACACGACGTTACGTTATGGGAGCAAAAATACCACGGGCCGTTAGTTGACTAACATCCAAGTTAACGGTCAACTAACGGCCCGTGGTATTTTTGCTCCCAAAACGTAACTTCGTGTGTACTTTTGCTCCTGAAAAAACTTCGTGGTGCTGAGCGCTCCCGGGGGTAAACTTCATGTGTAAAATTGCACCTTAACCCTATATTTTTTAATTCTGTGATCTTTTTGAGATCCTGTTTATTGAATTTCCTTTCACCTCGGATTGTTAATTATATTTTTTAATTCTGTGATCTTTTTTAGCACAATATGTTTTATGGTTGTCTAAATACAACCGTTATGTATAGGGCACCATATATATTTCACAATTTTTAATCAATGACTATTATATATATCAAATTATATTCAACGATTGTTCACTAAAAATTGTGAAATACACATTAGGGTTCGTATGATGAATGATGAAGTATTTGACACCAGTTTTAGTTATCATTAAGGTGTATATTTAATGATTGTTGATAATTAACCGTAAAATATATGTATACACTTAACTGTTATTTGAAAAAACCATGATATATATATATATATATATATATATATATATATATATCATGGTTATTAGACAACAACTATGAAAGTTTTGTGGACAATTTTTGTTTTAAAAAAATTAGGGTTCAGATTTAGACCCCATATGCATATTACATACATATACATAAAACAAATATATATATTACCGATCGTCAAAAAGTAAGTACTTTACATAAACCTATTAAATAGATTCATTTCAGTTATCAAAAAGTTCATATACACAAATACTACGTACATTACAGAAACAAAAAAACTATTCCAAATTACCAACCAAAAGCAAATCAATTAGAGCAAAAAGAAAACAAAATAAAAACTAAAAGTAGGAACTAAAACAGAAGCCAAAACTAAATATGAACTAGCTAAACTAAGAACCTAACATACATTTAAACAATACTCTATAGCTAACTCAGTTATGCTCAAATCCATTGACAATAACATAGTCATAGTTGTTAGTTCTCTGTGTGTTTTGATGATAACTTGATATTGTAAACTTAAAATGAAGTTTGTCTTTGTTAAGTTGAAAAGCTTACTGTCAAAGGTAAATTCGAGTTTGGACTTGATAGAGAGTAGCTCAAGTTATTTAAACTTAGCTAAACTCAAGTTTATATTGGCAAACTTGAGTTTATGTCATACAGAGAGCACTCTAAGTTTTTCAAGTTAAAGCAAACTCGAATTAGTTATGGTAAACTCGAGTTTGTGTTAGACAGAGAGCTTTCAAGGTTTTATGAACTTAACTAAACTCGAGTTTAGTATATCAAACTCGAGTTAGTGCTTGGTTGAGAGCTTTTAAGGTTTTTCATCCTTTAAGCAAACTCAAAGTTTATCTTAGTAAACTCCAGTTTGCACTTGGCCAATAGTTTTTCAAAATTTCTACTCTTTCAAGGAAACTCGAGTTTGTTTTATTAAACTCCAGTTTATGGCAGGCCGAGAGCTTCTCATTATTTTGTGTTGGTTTTGATTAGTTTTGATGATGTCTGATATAGATGCCATTCTTAAGAGCAAAAAGGTTGCATACTACATTTATCTTCTACTTTGACTAATTCCTATATTTAATGTAGATGCAAAGTTTAATAATGGAGAATGATCAAGAAATGAGACTAAAGAAAGAAGAAATTGAAGTCTCTATGATCAAACAGAAGTTGGAAAGAAGCTTCATCATATTTGAGCTACAATGGAGTATACTTAAATGATGGAGAATGTTGATTGAAGAAAGAAGCTCTTGCACAATATATTGGGAATATCATAATATCAAGGAAGTAAGAAGTTATCAAATGATTTTGGGGGATAATCTAGAAGGAGAGAAGAAATTGAAGAAGGAAGAACTTGCAATGCAATGAAATATCTTTATTCAAGTTCTTATATTGATGCTAGAAGTCTTCAAGATCATATGGAAGTTGGAACGGATCAATTCAGAGTTTAAACCAGCAAAAAATCAGTTCTAGGATGAGCAAACTCGAGTTCAGATCTATAACCTCGAGTTTCCTACTTCGCTACAATGGTTTGCTCCTCTGGTATGAGCAAACTCGAGCCTGTATCCTCAAACCTCAAGTTTGGAACTCCAAACTCGAGCCCATCATTAACAAACTCGAGCCTGTATTGTCTTCAGCAACTCTGGCGTCTCTGGACAAGGCAAACTCGAGCCTATAAGTTGACAAACTCGAGTTTACAACGTCTTCAGCATTTCAGCTACTCTGTTCAGCATTTCACTCGGGCGACGTCTGGTAATTCGATGATATCTCCCAAACCAGAGATCGGATTGAGGTGAAACCAGTGGCATATGAAATTAGACTCCCAATGCGTCATTGTGATATAAAATTCAAGCCAAAAGGAATTCATATGAAGGAGGTATGAATTTATGAAGTTGACAGTGATATCCACGTCACACAGCAGACCAACCTTCAATGTTTTGAGTGTATCTCACAAACGGAAAATCCAATTGAGCTGAAATTAGTGGCATTGGAAAGAATACTCAAAGGTATTTCCATCAAGAGTTGAACAAACCAAAACGAAGTTCAAACCAGGGAGATATGACCCTCGAAATTGGACTGTATTTTCAGGATGTTGGAAGTTTGCTATCAAGTGAACCAAACTCGAGCCTATTAGTTGGCAGACTCGAGTTCGCGGGTTACAGAGAGCTACCAGGTCACGAAAATCATCCAAACTCGGGCCTACTAGTTGGCAGACTCGAGTTCGTGGGTTACAGAGAGCTACCAGGTCGTGAAAATCATCCAAACTTGAGCCTATAAGTTACAACCTCGAGTTTAGACAAGACAGAGAGCAAAATATGGTTTTGGAGAGAACCAAACTCGAGCCTAAAACTTACAAACTCGAGTTTAGCTCAGTCAGAGAGGAATCTAGCTATTCGACAACAAAGGAAATCGTTGATTCGCATCTCTCTGATATTATCTAAAGTTCAGATTACATATTGGGATCATTTTGAAATTATCATGGGTCACGCATGATTCTAATATTCATTCAAAAACGAAGCAAAATGGGCAACTTGATGGAAAGGTGGATAATTATCTTCAACTGGACAGAAGCAAGTCGATGACAGCCTGGAAAGAAACTCAACCATTCTTCAAGGTAGACAACAAGGCTTCTGCCAACTAAAGCACCTGAATATCAGAGATCCATTCTTGAAGAAACAACATTCAAATATTTAAGTCAGAATTGTTCCCAACAACTAGAATTTCGAATGGATTCAAATTTGAAAGGATATGCAACGGTTACTGTTCATAACGGTAATATTCTTCAACAGACAAAAGCTTCAAACGAATTGAATTCAATTGTCTATAAATAGAAGACAGATCAGAGAAACAAACTTACACCTTCAACATGCTATTACTCTGATCTGCTTATCATTTACTCTCTGATTTTCAATGTCTATATATCATAGAGAGTGAAATGTTTTGTATTGTACTTCAGTGTTTATCCATACATTTCTGAGAGAGAAGTTTCATTGTAAACATCCTATCATTCTTCCTTAGAGTTACTCAAGATTGGGTGATCTTGAGTGGGAAACACATTGTGTTGATTACAGCTTGTAAGGGGAGTGAATCCTAGTGAGAGGATTACTTCGAGTGCAGAGTGTGTAATCAACAGGTGTATTGATTACATTTTGTAAGGGGGAGTGAATCCTAGTGAGAGGATTACTTCAAGTACAGAACTTGTAATCAAGTTGAAAGAAGATAGTGGATTGAAATTCTCAAGTGGAGCTTGAGGACTGGACGTAGGTCAAGGATTGGGCCGAACCAGTATAAATCACAGTTTGCATATTCTCTTCCCTTATCTCTTACATTCTAGCAGATATGTTTGAATGATTGCTTATCACTTTATAACTTATTATTGTCATTCAAACTACTTTCAATAAGTTGCAGAAAGTTTCTTAAAGTTCTAAGTTTTTAATCAAACACCCAATTCACCCCCCTCTTGGGTGATAGCCAAGTCTTTCATTTTGAACTTAATAAAACTCAAGTTTATATTTGGAAACTCTAGTTTGAGCTTTGTGGACTTAATCTTATTTTTATTTCAAAAAGTTCCAAACTCGAGTTTGTCACTTAATGACTCGAGTTTGCTCCTATTTCAAAATGTTCTTCAATGCTCAATCGCGACATTTCCCTGAGGAAGAACTAAACTCAAGTTTGTGTTTCTAAACTCGAGTTTGTTGTTTGAGAAAATACTACAAACTCCAGTTTGCTTGACAAACTCCAGTTTAAGACGCTCTGTTTGAAAATCAGCTTTCTCGAATTTGTGAAATCTTCATGTATGATCTAGATACTTCTTATCATCACTTATTATTATTCTTAACTATGTTTAATCAGTTTGTTAGTGAGTTTCAGATGATTAAATGAGTATTAGATTAAAGATTAAGGTTAAAGCAAACGGTGATGTCAGAACATTTATTGATGGTCCAAAAAACTTAGCATCCTTTTGACAAATCATTCCCTAGACTTTGTAAAGGTTTAAATGTTTTCTTTCCCTCTATGGAAGCCACATCATCCAACGGATTCATTTCAAGGAAAGTCAACAAGATTAACTAAGCACCTGGATTAACACAAGCAACAGGGAGAATGGGCCAAGTTACAACCTAACAACTACATTAATGTCTCCAACAGTCACATTAATGATTCCAACGGTCATTTAATGCTTCCAACATATATAAGCTGAAGCATTCAAGTCTCTACAACAACCAAAATATAGAAAATAGAAAAGCTATCATGTTTCATCTGTATTTAGTGTTTTCTACCTACTTGTAAAATATCTTTTGATACATTGAACTTTAGTGTTTATTTTATCTGCTCTTTTAGAGCATTTATCATTGATTATCAATCATTGTAAGAATCTCAAAGTTGTGGGACTTTGATGTTGGTTTTATCAGTTTACAACTTGTAAGGGGGAGTGTATCCTAGTGAGAGGATAACTTTGAGTATAGAGTGTGTAACTGATTTGAGTGATAGTGAAAATCATAGAGTGTCTAGGGACTAGACGTAGGTCAAGAGTTAAGACCGAACTAGTATAAATCTTGTTGTGTCAAGCTTTTCTTCTCTCCTCTGTTATACACTGTTTTGTTTTCTGTTTTGGGTGCTTTGCAAAAGAATTTTTAAAATCCCCAATTCACCCCCTCTTGGTGATTTCCTCCATTTACATTTAGCATCAGAGCAAGGTCTTCTCAAAAGAGCTTAACAACTCGAGAAGGATCATCATGGACGGAATTTACCTGATGGAGCTTCGATCAACATACCGCCGGGTTTCAATGGCAAGCATTACTCCTTCTGGAAGGCTGAATTCAGAGTCTCGTATTGGCCACTGAATACGGCCTTTGGAGAGTGCTCGAGAGAGGAGACTATGAACCATCCTCAGTTAAAGATGGTGTTAGAACTCCAAAGCTAGAAGAACAATACGATGAGAATGATATATGATAGGTAACGCTCAACAACAAAGCAATCATCATGCTTCAAAGTGCACTAAGTCAAAAAGAGTATTTATGTATCTGCACTTTGTCATCTGCTAAAGCTATGTGGGATGCTCTTGAGATAGCTCATGAAGGAGCAACTGGAATCAAGGAGAACAGAGTAAATACCCTTATGACTGAGTATGATTTACTTCGTATGAAGTTTTTGGAATCCATTGGCGAATTCTAGCTCAGATTCACTGATCTGATCAATCAACTTGCTGCATTGGGCAAAGAGTATGATTAACCTGTTCAAGTGAGGAAAATCTTGAATATCCTCAGCAAAGAATGGGAAGCCAAAGTCATTGCAATTGAAGAAGCTCGTGGAGAATCAATGGCTTCTATAGCAACTCTTTTTGGCAGCCTTTCAAAATATGAAGGGAAGATCAAGTTAAAAGGACTTGATGAGATTGGTGGCAAAAGTAAGGGAATTTCCCTTAAGACTGTCAAAGAGGCTAAAGAATCAGATGATGATGAAGATGAAGACGAAGATGAAGAGCTAGGCATGATGGTTCGAAAATTCAAGAAATTCTACAAGAAGGACCAAGGATTTAGAAAGTTTCACAAGGGTACCTCCAACACTGAGCCAAAGAAGCCAATCATTTGCTATGAATGTGAAAAGCCTGGCTATATCAAGTCTTAATGTCCCCATTGAAGAACAAAGACAACGAAAAGAAGTTCAATAAATTCAAAAAGAAAGCTTATGTCTCAGCTATATGGGGAGACAACTCATCCAATGAAGATGAAGCTGATAAGGAAGAAAGAGCTAACATTTGTCTTGTGGCTCAAGAAGAGGAATCAGAAAATGAAGAGGTAAATGATTTTGAACCATCTTTCGATGAGTTGCTATCTGAATATAACTCTATTCATACTGAATTTCGAAAGATTGCAAAAGAGCTTCTTGTTTCAAAAAGGAAAATAAAATCTTTAGAAGAATAAGTTCAAAATACTTCTTCTCCTATTTCTACTTGTGAAAATATTTCTGAAAAAAGTTAGTGAAAAGGTTTTAGAAAAGATTTGTGACACTTGATGTGTTTTGGAGAAAAGAAATGCATACCTTACGAAAACACTTGAGAAGTTCACTCAAGGTAGTGAAATGATCAATGTCATTTTAAAATAGCAAAGGTTCACAAATGACAAATCAGGAATTGGTTATAAACTTGATTTTGATAAAAAGAAAGACAAAAAGAAATCTAGAGAAAGTCTTATATGAACTATTTTTGAAAAACGGTTCATTCTTCTAACCCTTTTGCTCATTGCAATTATTGCAATCTAAAGGTCATACTACTTCCTCTTGTTTTCATAAAAAGTAAAGAAAGAGTAAACCTGTAGGCAATTATCAATGGGTGCCTAAAGGATCCTATAAGTAAACCTGTACGCAATTATCAATGATTCTTTGTGTGAAGAGTTTGCTAAGAATATGTAGGGAGAATTTGAGATGTCTATGATGGGGGAGTTGAACTATTTTCTTGGTTTGCAAATCAAGAAAAATAAGAATGGCATCTTCATGTCTCAAACCAAGTATTTCAATGAAAACCTGAAGAAGTTTGGGATGGACCAATGCAATGGAGTTGATACTCCAATGAGCTCAGCCACTTCCTTAGATGCTGATGAAAAGGGCAAGGACTTCAATATTACAAGATATAGAGGAATGATTGGATCATTGCTCTACCTTATTGCAAGTCGCCCTGACATCCAATTCAATGTGGGAATATGTGCAAGATTCCAATCCACTCCCAAGGAGTCTCATGTTGAAAATGTGAAGAGAATTTTCAGATATCTTGCTGACACAAAATCTCTTGGATTGTGGTTTCCCAAGGGTCTACCTGAACATCTAGTAGCATATTCAGACTCAGATCATGCCAGATACAAGATGGATAGAAAGAGTACAAGTGGCCAATGTCAATTCCTTCGTGGCTCACTTGTCTCCTAGTTTAGCAAGAAGCAAACAACTATCTTTGTGTCTACCTTGTGGAAGGCCTTTGTCACAATCTTCTCAGCGTAAGCCAAAGCACCGATAAAGGCAACTTAGTTGTTTTTGATTCTGAGGAATGCTTGATCGTAAGCAAGGATGTACTCCCATTAGACAATATTAATTCTAAAGCCTTATTCAGGGCTCCTAGGGAAGGTAATTGTTATAACCTTAACCTTTCTAGAAATAGTCTCGGTTCTGAAAAATGTTTTATTGGTAACTTGGATGAAAGTTGGTTATGGAACAAACGATTAGCCCATGTCAATATGATCCAATTTGACAATTTGTTAAAAAAGGATTTGGTTATCAGTTTACCAAAACTTCATTTTAAAAATGACATGATTTGTGATGCTTGTCAAAAGGGCAAACAAACCAAATCATCTTTTAAATCCAAAAATGAAATTTCAACTAATAGACCTCTTCAACTACTGCATATGGATCTAGTTGGACCAGCTAGAGCTAGAAGCCTTGGTGGCAATCTTTGTACTTTGGTCATAGTTGATGATTTTTCTAGATTTGCTTGGACCATATTTTTATCATCTAAAGATGAAACATTTGATCAGTTTGTTGTTTTTGCCAAGAAGGTCCAAAACAAGAAAGGTTTCTCAATTTCAGGAATTCGGACTGATCATGGAGGTATCTTGACCACTATAAGAAATCTGTCAAACCTCCTTTGTTTGGTCAAGTCCACTTGAACTTCATGAAAATCTCTTTTAAAGAAGGTTCAGGGAAGTCCAGAGCACCTTCCAAATCTAGAGCATCTGTGTCTAAGCCACATGAAGCACAATCTTCTCCTACTCAGTCCCAACCTGCTACACAATCATCCAGTCTTCATGCTTCCATCAAACACATTGTGGAAAAGGCTATGCGGGACTCTTCAGACTGAAAGACTTGGCTATCACCCAAGAGGGGGGGTGAATTGGGTGTTTTATTAAAAACTTAGAACTTTAAAAACTTTCTGCAACTTATTGAAATTAGTTTGAATGACAATAATAATTTATAAAGTGATAAGCAATCATTCAAACATATATGCTGGAATGTAAGAGATAAGGGAAGAGAATATGAAAACTGTGATTTATACTGGTTCGGCCCAATCCTTGACCTACGTCCAGTCCTCAAGCTCCACTTGAGATTTTCAATCCACTATCTTCTTTCAACTTGATTACACGTTCTGTACTCAAGTAATCCTCTCACTAGGATTCACTCCCCTTACAAACTATAATCAATACACTGTTTGACTACACACTCGTACTCAAGTAATCCTCTCACTAGGATTCACTCCCTTACAAGTCTGTAATCAACACAATGTGTTTCCCACTCAAGATTACCCAATCTTGAGTAACTCTAAGGTAGAATGATAGGATGTTTACAATGATTCTTCTCTCTCGTAAGTGTATGGATAAACACTGAAGTACAATACAAAACATTTCACTCTCTATGATATATAGACATTGAAAATCAGAGAGTAAATGATAAGCAGATTAGAGTAATAGCATGTTGAAGAGGTAGGCTTGTTTCTCTGCTTGTTGTTCTATGTTTGAAGACTTGTATGCAGCTCTATATATAGCGGCAAATCTTCATATGACCGTTGCTTCTCCATTCTGCATTGTCTCCATTCGAAATTCTAGCTGTTGTGGTCATGGATGGGGAATATAGCCGTTGGGTCATAATGTTTCTTGAATTTCTGATGATTGCTCTGCATTGATGATCATTTAATGTTCTTTATTTGATTTGAGTAACAAATCATTCTGAGTAAAAGTTGTAGCAATTGTTTCCAAATGAGGGAATTCATCATTTTGACTGATCCTTTGTTTGACGCGTGAGATTTAATGCTTTAATTTTGATTCTTTCCAGGCTGTCATCGACTTGCTTTAATTGACTTTAAAGCAAATTCAAATCTGTCATAATAGAAACTTTGAATGATGAATCCGTTGAGGCTTCTATTTCATCGTCTGAACGTTTGAATGTATTGGAGAACATCACAGATGAGCATTTGTTCAAGTTCCTGTTGAAATCTGTCATCTTTCCCATTTCTGAAAATGTGCAGCAAAGTTCATCTTCACACTTTTGATAGATCTTGATTTCTGTCAAGATTGATGTTCTGTCAAGCTTTAATAATCTGAAACATGTACACAAATGATATAAATAATGTTAAGAAGAAGTATAAGTCATTTGGGTATTCATCTGGATGTTCTTGATGAAAAACGAGATTTTCGAAACGCTGATTTTCTGAAGCAGAGGTGCAAACTCGAGTTTTGAATCACAAACTCGAGTTTTGAAGATGCCCTGGCGTTGGTTGCTCTCTGTGTTATGGAAACTCGAGTTTCCAACTTAATGACTCGAGTTTCGGTCTTTCCCAGAAATCAGATTTTGCTCTCTGTCCCCGACAAACTCGAGTTTTGATTCCAAAACTCGAGTTTGCTTCATTTGATAGCAAACTGTGCAACATCTTGAATAAATAGTCGATTTTCGAGAGCAATATCTCTCTGGCTTAAACTCCGTTTTAGTTGGTTTAAATCTCTACGGAAAGCCCTTTGAGTCTTCTTTCTAATGCCACCGATTTCAGCTCAATCGGATTTGTACTTTGTGAGGTATACTCAAAACATTGAAGCTTGGTTTTCTGTATGGCGTGAATTTTACTGTCAACTTCTAAAATTCATATCTCCTTCATATGAACTATTTTTGGCTTGAATTTTATATCAAAATGACGCATTGGGAATCTAGTTTCA
Source organism: Acacia pycnantha (assembly GCA_025563575.1). Classification (NCBI taxonomy): domain Eukaryota; kingdom Viridiplantae; phylum Streptophyta; class Magnoliopsida; order Fabales; family Fabaceae; genus Acacia; species Acacia pycnantha. The sequence goes on along the minus strand of JAMWYP010000026.1, from coordinate 5,397,118 downwards.
TATGCCACTGGTTTCACCTCAATCCGATGTCTGGTTTGAGAGATATCATTGAATTACCAGACCTTGCTCGAGTGAAACGTGAAACAGAGTTGCTGAAGTGCTGAAGACCGCTGTAAACTCGAGTTTGTACTTATAAACTCGAGTTTGGCTTGTCCAGAGATGCCAGAGTTGCTGAAGACATTACGAACTCGAGTTTGGAGATTTGAACTCGAGTTTTCTCATCCTGGAACTGATTTTTTGCTTGTTTTAACTCTGAATTGATCCATTCCAGCTTCCATATGATCTTGGAGACTTCTAGCATCAGTATAAGAACTTGAATAAAGATATTCCACTACATTGCAAGTTCTTCCTTCTTCGATTTCTTCTCTCCTTGTAGATTATCCCCCAAAATCATTTGATAACTTCTTGCTTCCTTGATATTATGATATTCCCATTATATTGTGCAAGAGCTTCTTTCTTCAATCAACATTCTCCATCATTTAAGTATACTCCATTGTAGCTCAAATATGATGAAGCTTCTTTCCAACTTCTGTTTGATCATAGAGACTTCAAGTTCTTCTTTCTTTAGTCTCCTTTCTTGATCATTCTCCATTATTAAACTTTGCATCTACATTAAATATAGGAATTAGTCAAAGTAGAAGATAAATGTAGTATGCAACCTTTTTGCTCTTAAGAATGACATCTATATAAGACATCATCAAAACTAATCAAAGCCAACATTCTCCCCCTTTTTGATGATGGCAAATACTTTAAGAAAAATATGTATGAATATGAAAATGTATTAAACCCAGCATATTTTTCTTGCCATTCTCTCCCCCTTATTTGTCATTAGCAAAAAGTTTAACTAAAGAAGAGATACTTGTAGAAAGACAAGTAGGAAAGCAAATTAGAAAGAGTCAAAGAATTGATTTTCTCTCCTCAATTTGAAATTGTTTTCATTCTTAATATGATGCAATAATGTTTTTATGAAATCAAGTTTGAAAGAGTTTGGAGAGGTTTCGAAAACATCTTTCACAATTAAAGCATATAAACACCAAACATGTGCAAAGTTTCTAATGAATATAAAAGATAGAGATTAGAAATCCTCATGTTGATTTTGCAAATTGATGAATGATCAATGAAGTCCATTTGCTTGCTTTGTTCTTGTATGAGATCATTTCCATCCTTCTCTTTTCCTTCATACAGCTCTTCTGCAGAACATGGCTCAGCGGCTTCAAGAAGTTTTCTCATACTTCATATCACAGCTTCAGCATCAAAATATCTTTCCTCAATGTAATGGTTTCTCCTTTTAGTATGTTGAGGAATGTCCTAGTACATAACAGAATCTCCTGCTACAAATTGAACACTTTCTTTGCCAACGAGATTTGTTAGTGAAGCATGATATCAAAATATCCCTTTCCATATGATATTTTCGAATTAAGATAATGAAGGGAAAATATAATTCATCATCAAAACTAATACAGCATAGTAGATGTAGATGAGAATGTTTAGAAGGGTTTTCTTCAAATAAAGGAGATGAGCTTTTAAGATATAAAACACATGTGAATTTGAAGCTCCCCCTTAATGAATGCATGACTGAGGGTAAGAATTCTTATGCTCTTATGCAATTAAATCATATGAAACTTGAGCAAAGAGCATACAACACCTGATACCATTGAAACAAAGACAGAATCTGAACTTGCATCAGAGTTAGCAGCATAAATAAAATGAAACATTAAGCACACTACATAACTTAGATATGAAGCATAAATCACACTGCCATAATGCATAACTTAGAGTATTCAAAATATTATAGAATTGCAGTAGATATCAATAAAGTTATGTCTCAGTGACAATATGGAAATATACTTTATGTAGAAAAGATGTCATTGAGAGAATGCATGTAAGTTTGATCAATGAGCTTAGAAAATCTTATCCATAATGATAAGCATTTATCAAATCATAGTACATGAATGAAATCAGATTTTTCAAGAATGATAATGAAATATGAAGATTGTTTCAAATCTTGAATGTTCTTTTAAATCATGATAATGAATTATGAAATCAAAATTTTGATGAATGAAAGAGTCATTTTTGAAACATGCTTGAAAATAATGCTCACTTTAAAAATGGTGGAAGTCAACATGTTGAATAAATTAGAATGCTTCAAGATTAAGAGAACATGTTGAACATTTTCCTCAACAGCAAAAGTCATGAAGGTAAAGCATTAACGAAACATGCTTGACACAATAGAGATATATAAGCACAATGACTTTGCTATGACAAGAGATAAACTTGCTTTTTAGAAAAGAGTCTTGAAAGTATATGAACATTCAAAGCAAGAATTTGAATATAGTTACTCAAAATGAATGAAGACAAAGTTTATGAATTTGAGTAACAACATGATTACTAGGGTTCATGAATGATGAAGCACAAACTCATTAATCCAAATGACTAGAGTTCCAGAATATTATCCTAGTAAGTTATTCCTTTAATGGTTAATGCATTATCATTCAATGCACTAATGAACATTTATAAATCTTGGAATAACTTGGCCAATAACAGTTTCACAAATTGAGTTCTTTTCTTGAAAATAAGCTTGAAACTCATAGATGAACAACTTGTTAGACATGAGGTCCAACTAGTTAGGGAATTTAAACAAAGGAGTTCAAGCAACACATTGAATATCAAAGATCAATATGTGAATGATAGGGAAATCTCAACTAGACAGGTTTGAAGCATATCCAACATTCAAAATACAATATTAACTTCCAATTTTGAAACATCATTTGAATGCAATCAAAGTATGGATATGTTTTCAAAACATTTGTTTGCATTTTCACAAAACAGTGTGAATTGAAATCCAAGCAAATTTTAGATTTGTGCATTTTCAAAATCATAAACTCAAAAAGTTATGCACAAATTCACTTGTTTGATCAAAAGAAACTCACTAACAATTTGATTAAATAGAGTTAGGAATATTAGTGATATGGAGTATATAGTTCAAACAGTAAGATTTCACAAATTCGAGCAAGATCATTTCAAAACATGGTTGACCCAAACTGGAGTTTAGAAAGACAAACTGGAGTTTGGAAATGACAGAAAAATTCTGATTGAAATTGAATATGTTTCAAATCCTTTTAACTTAACCAAAGACAAACCAAAAACGAATTTCATATAATCATAGTAAGAGGCAAGAATTAGATATCACCGTAATTCCTCTTGTCCTCATAGAAGCTTGCTTGGTTGAGATGGATTGATGTAGATAACTCCATTTTCCAATGTTCACCATCACCATCAACATCAAGCATAGTTTGTTTAGCTTTCTCAAGACTTGATCATTTCTCTATGTTGTTGCATTCTTGAGAAGCTTTCCTTGATCCTACAAAAATGTATAAATCTTTTTCTTTCTTGGTATCCAACCTTACTTGGATCCAATCATCATTAGCTTGTAGGAACCAAAATTCATATGCTCTTAAGAATACAATCAATTCTGAATAATTGAGCACAATGAATTAAACATGACTTTATGCATAAAAAGATGTTCTCTTTTCAAATTATCATGTATGCATAAAGAACTAGATTGTTAACACTGCAATTCCTTAGAAGAGTAAATTAGGATGTGAAAGCCCAATTTCAAAGATAGTTTACAATGCTCATTCCTAAGGATACAAAGTTTAAAACCTCAATGAATGTTTAAAATGATAGGAAATGAGGTTTTACCATTGTATACCTTTACCTTAGGTACTTGGAGTATTTCCTTTGCTTACCCATTGGTTCTTCATATGTTTTCTTATGGGTGTGGGCAAAGTTTTCTCAAAAGACATAGACAGCAAAAATCTTTTCCTTTGTGCACGAGAGATCCTTCTTTTCTTATTTTCCTCAAGATAGTTGAATGGTACTTCATTGTAGTTTCTTCTTGAGGCAGAATGTATTCTTCTTATAGGTGTCCATTGCTTCTTACGATTTGATTCTGTAATTCCAGCAATGGATGCTCTGAGAGTTCTCTTGCTTGATGTGAGTCTCCTTTTAGGCTCATGAGTTGGATTCTTCTTCATCCTCTTAATACCTTTATGTCCACTGAATTTCAAATTATCCTGCACACATAGAGCACTAGATTGACACTTTGGTACCCACTTATACTTGGGTCCTTGACTGTTAGTAGTGGACCTTACTTGTCCTTTAGGAACCCAAACAAATTTATTTCTCACATTATAATTTCTCCAAATACAGCATGTATGATAAATATGTCCAGATTTACCACAATAATTGCAAACAATAGAATGATGCTTATTATAAACAGTTTTGCAAGAATTGTGCTGGTCTAGAGGATGCAATGTCAAATGGCCCATATCTGTATATTCTTTCTTCCCACATGATCTTCCAGCATGATTTTCGAAAACATGTTTGTTTTTCAAAATAGAATTAGTAAATGATTGCAGAACAGTTTTATGCAGATGTTCAGAATCATTTTTAACTATACAAGAAGAATTGGAATGGTTTACCATATATGCATCTCGAGCTCCAAGTAATTGTTGATCACTGTCGTGCACAATGAGCTCTTCTTGGGAGTCCTCACTCTCTTGTTCTTCTGTATTGACTAGATCATGGAAGTGTTCTAAGATTTCTCCTTCTTTATTCTTCACTTCCAATTGTTCATCAAATGTGGATACACAGCTGATAGTTTCAGATGAACTGTCAACACTTTCAACTTCAACACAATTGTTAGAAGCATAAATAGAATCAAGAGAATCCCAAATATCTTTAGCACTAGAGCAACATTTGATTTTCTCAAAATCTTTTTCGGTTAAAGACCTGTATAATATGTTCATTGCTCTAATGTTTAATGAAAACATTTTCATATCTGTTTCTGTCCAATCCTTTCTTGGAGTGAAGTCAAAAACGTTTGTAAAGACTTTCCACATATCAAAATCAGTTGCTTTGATAAAACTAGTCATTCTAGCTTTCCAAAACCAAAAATCAATATCTTTGAAAAGTGGTGGAATGGTAAAGTCAAAACCTTTCAAAAACGAGCAGCACCCAAAATTAGCCATTTGATAACTCTTGAGACTGTTAAGTCCTTTAAAAAAGAGCCTAGCTCTGATACCAAATGAAAGACTTGGCTATCACCCAAGAGGGGGGTGAATTAGGTGTTTAATTAAAAACTTAGAACTTTAAAAACTTTCTGCAACTTATTGAAATTAGTTTGAATGACAATAATAATTTATAAAGTGATAAGCAATCATTCAAACATATATGCTGGAATGTAAGAGAAAAGGGAAGAGAATATGAAAACTGTGATTTATACTGGTTCGGCCCAATCCTTGACCTACGTCCAGTCCTCAAGCTCCACTTGAGAATTCCAATCCACTATCTTCTTTCAACTTGATTACACGTTCTGTACTCGAAGTAATCCTCTCACCCCCTTACAAGCTGTAATCAACACAATGTGTTTCCCACTCAAGATTACCCAATCTTGAGTAACTCTAAGGTAGAATGATAGGATGTTTACAATGATTCTTCTCTCTCAGAAGTGTATGGATAAACACTGAAGTACAATACAAAACATTTCACTCTCTATGATATATAGACATTGAAAATCAGAGAGTAAATGATAAGCATATTAGAGTAATAGCATGTTGAAGAGGTAGGCTTGTTTCTCTGCTTGTTGTTCTATGTTTGAAGACTTGTATGCAGCTCTATATATAGCGGCAAATCTTCATATGACCGTTGCTTCTCCATTCTGCATTGTCTCCATTCGAAATTCTAGCTGTTGTGGTCATGGATGGGGAATATAGCCGTTGGGTCATAATGTTTCTTGAATTTCTGATGATTGCTCTGCATTGATGATCATTTAATGTTCTTTATTTGATTTGAGTAACAAATCATTCTGAGTAAAAGTTGTAGCAATTGTTTCCAAATGAGGGAATTCATCATTTTGACTGATCCTTTGTTTGACGCGTGAGATTTAATGCTTTTGATTCTTTCCAGGCTGTCATCGACTTGCTTTAATTGACTTTAAAGAAAATTCAAATCTGTCATAATAGAAACTTTGAATGATGAATCCGTTGAGGCTTCTATTTCATCGTCTGAACGTTTGAATGTATTGGAGAACATCACGACGAGCATTTGTTCAAGTTCTGTTGAAATCTGTCATCTTTCCCATTTCTGAAAATGTGCAGCAAAGTTCATCTTCACACTTTTGATAGATCTTGATTTCTGTCAAGATTGATGTTCTGTCAAGCTTTAATAATCTGAAACATGTACACAAATGATATAAATAATGTTAAGAAGAAGTATAAGTCATTTGGGTATTCATCTGGATGTTCTTGATGAAAAACGAGATTTTCGAAACGCTGATTTTCTGAAGCAGAGGTGCAAACTCGAGTTTTGAATCACAAACTCGAGTTTTGAAGATGCCCTGGCGTTGGTTGCTCTCTGTGTGATGGAAACTCGAGTTTCCAACTTAATGACTCGAGTTTCGGTCTTTCCCAGAAATCAGATTTTGCTCTCTGTACCCGACAAACTCGAGTTTTGATTACAAAACTCGAGTTTGCTTCATTTGATAGCAAACTGTGAAACATCTTGAATCACAAACTCGAGTTTTGAAGATGCCCTGGCGTTGGTTGCTCTCTGTGTGATGGAAACTCGAGTTTCCAACTTAATGACTCGAGTTTCGGTCTTTCCCAGAAATCATATTTTGCTCTCTGTCCCCGACAAACTCGAGTTTTGATTCCAAAACTCGAGTTTGCTTCATTTGATAGCAAACTGTGTAACATCTTGAATAAATAGTCGATTTTCAGGTCAAAGGTGACTTTTGACTAGGTCAAAGATCAGTGACTCTCATGTAGGAATCCATGATGATCTCAGGTCGAAGGGCGTTGTGACGCGGTTATACATGAGATAAGCTTATGACTAAATCCATGCAGCTTTCTCATAGTGGGTCAATCCAGCACCTTGTACTCTTACAAGTGCCTATGACTTTGATTCGTATCTCCATACTCATCAAAGTCATACTTGATAACTAAAAGAGAATACTTTAAATAACATTAACATTTAATGTACAATGACTTGCCCCTAGGGCATAATTTCCAACACAAATATGATGAAGCTTCTTTCCAACTTCTGTTTGATCATAGATACTTCATGTTCTTCTTTCTTTAGTCTCCTTTCTTGATCATTCTCCATTATTAAACTTTGCATCTACATTAAATATAGGAATTAGTCAAAGTAGAAGATAAATGTAGTATGAAACCTTTTTGCTCTTAAGAATGACATCTATATAAGACATCATCAAAACTAATCAAAGCTAACACAGACCACTTTGACAGCACAACATTATGAGCTCACTGAGAAGCTTGAATCTGAGATGACCAAGCTAATTGAGAAGGTTACTTCCAAACTAGAAACTCAGGCAGAATCAATGGAATCTTTGGATGAAAGAATGGAGAACAATGAAGGCCATTTTGGGGATCTTGGCACCAGATTTGATCACATGAGCAATCTTTATTTTATACTGGACTCCAAGGTTTCCAAATTGCTGAAGCCAGAAGATGCTGGCGGTCCTTAAAAGAGTGTTCCTTCACCACTTCTCTCTCCTAAACCTTCCCCTTCTCATTGTCCATCTCCTCCACCTTCAACTACTCCTATTCTCTCAACCCCCACTTTCACTGATCCTCACATTTCCTCTGCACCTCCCACTGTCCCTATGCCCCATCCCATGCATCTACAGTGAGAGTCTCTATTTCTGGAGATACTGCAAACTTATTTGATGAGCTCTCAGACTCTTCTATTCATCCCACTATCACTCCTCCCAGACCAGCCTCCCCCCTACATGTCATCTCTCCACTTGACCCTTCATCTCTCACTCACTCTTTACTCTCCCATCCCTGTTCTTCAGGCTTTACATGCTTCCCTAGCCTCTGATCCCTCCTTTTTTCCTGATGACAAAGGGGGAGAGAAGAAGTAGAGCAGCTTGTGCAGATATGAAGGACATGTTATGTTAGATGTGTTTACTCGAGCACAGTTTCTATGTTTAACTAATGTTTTATTCTTTGCAGTGTTTACTCGAGCAAACAGAACCCTTACTCGAGCATGATACTTAAGTAGGTTTAATTATCTACTTGAGCACATACATCCTAACATCTCATCCTTTGTTCTTGGCAAAGGTTACTCGAGCACACAGAAGTACTTGCTTGAGCATGGTATTCGAGCAGAGGTAAGTTCCTATTTGAGTAAGCTTATTTATGAAACTCTCTTATGTGAATATATTTGAATATTTCTTGAGCACATGTATGTCTTACTCGAGCATGCTTGTAACAAAGGCTTCATTTACTTCGTCTTTTTCACGTTCATACTTTCAAAATATCTGATTAACATTTGATTTCATCTGAACACTACTCATTATTATTCATAATGCTATTAACCATTGTTGCTAGTGAGTTTTAGATTATTTACGAAAGGGTTTAGTGCAAATCGTCAAAAAGCAATGAATGTGTCAGAGTATTAAATACGTTGTAGAAAACAGAGCACTCACACAGAATAAAAATCAGAGCAGGTCATATGATCATTGTTGCAGACACCCATTCCAACGAAAGCAATAGCGACACCTTCTTAGATAACTACTGACTAAAGGCATGTTGCAAGAAAGATTGTCAACAACGATCCTAAAGCGACTTATCCTCAAATATTCAACAACGATGATTTATGTCTAACGGAACGAAGAAGTCTCATAACAACTAACTTGGAGCTTTACCAACGGTCACTAATGGCGTCGGCTATAAATATGAAGAGCATTCAATTCGAAGACCAACAATATCATTTATTGCTTAAGATATTGCTAATTAATACTCAGTGATATATCTATTGATATTCATACTTCAATGATCATATATCTACTTTGTGAGAGAGTTATCATTATTCAATTGAGTTTTGTAAAATATCAAGGTAGTGGGAGTTTGGTTGTTTGATTATAAGTTGTAAGGGGGAGTGAATCTGGTGAGATTACTCAGTGGCTATTGTAATCATTTTGTGAAAGATAGTGGAAATCTCATAGGACCTCTGGGACTGAACGTAGGCCACGTTGTTAAGCTGAACCAGTATAAATATGTGTGCACACTTTGGTGATATTTCTCCAACCTTCCTTCCTGATTTATTAATCGGTTAAGATTGTTTTTAAATTTTTATAATTCAGCCAATTCACCCCCTCTTGGTGATTAATTGTAACTAACAGCCTTCATCCCCAAATATATCTTGCTCAAAGGAGACTTCTTTGGTGTAGCCTTCTCTCGCTTAGGGTCTGATTCAACAAATACGCTATCTTGTGCCTCAAGAGCTATATGATATTTATGGGAAACAAGCGAAACAGGTGGCTAAGGCGCATGCTTCTTCGGTGCACAAGACAAGTGCCTAACTTCGTCCCTATTATTGAGCTCCCAAATTGCTCTTTCTCCTCTTTGACCAAGCAAGTTGAGAAGTTAGCAAAATAATTATTTTACACTTTATAATTAGCAAGTTATAATACAACTATAAAAAACACTTTTAACGTCCGTGTTTAGGCCCTTTCTATGTCCCTTTTCTTGGGGGACACCTATGTGAGCGACGTAGTAAAGTCTAGGAACAACGTATGTCAAAAAAGGGACGTTGTAAGATACTTACGTTGTCCTTTTTTAAAACAGTCGCCATAATTTTTTTTTTAAAAAATTGAAAATCAATAGAAGTAGGTTCATTCCTCATGAATTGTCCATCGTTCCCTTCTTCATTGCTCACACCAGTATGGCTAACCACACTATTATCAGTGAACTAGCAAGAGCATAAGACAAAACTGGAGGAGACGAAGACAGGGTCGAGCCTGTGAGAGGTCCAACGAAGAGGGGGAAGGGCTAGGGGAGATCTGCGTTGGTACGGTGAAAATCAAGCAGAAACTGCCATTGCGGAAGAAGATTGAAAACCAAAAGAAGAGTATGAATGTAGATCTGGTAATTGCACAAGAAAAATGGAAAGAGGAGGAGGATGAAGGTAGATCTAGGAAATTGGGATTCTGGGAAATTGAGAAGAAGAAAAAACTTGCTAGTGCTTGACTTGAAAACTTCTTGTAGATAAGATGAAGGCACAAAGCTGTGATGTCGTAGAAGTAGTAGCATTGGAGGTGATGTTCGACTTCGGCTTAGGTCTCTTCATATTTTGGCCATAGCTAATGCCTTTAGACTTGGCCAGAAAATCACAAACCAAGCATAAATAAAGCTTGATAGGAAGAGCGGCAAAACTATTGTTCTTTTCGTCGGCAGCGCAGAGACGGCAGATGACACCCAAGGCTGCCCTATGGCTGATGGAGAAGAAAAGGACAAGGCTCTGGCACGTTGTGAAGGTCGAATAAAGGGAAAGTCGAGGTGTGAACTTTGGTCTTCCTAAACTAATCAATGTATTATAGGAAGTCCATGGCACCGGCCGGCGGATCAGACTTTGATTCCTTAGATCTCTTCACTACCACTTGTTCTAGGGTTTTCTTTCACTAATGCCTCACTTGTTTTTGCTTTGTTGTAATGAGAGACAAGTTATAAAATGACATACAATACACAAGTGAATTTTGTGCTTTTAGATTCACTTTTCAAATTGGGACGCTAAAAGTAAGGCTTTGGTGTCCCAATTTTGAAAAGGGATGCCAAAAATCAACTTTTTATGTCCTTTTTTGTTAAAGGGACGCCAAATATGTAAAAGTTCCAGCACATAATTAAAAAAATGTCACTGCCTTTATTTTTTACTTCCTTTTTTGAAAAAAAGACCTTTTTAGGGAAGTAAAGTTCATGTCTTGTAGTAGTGTAAGATGATGATATACCTATTTTGTCTTAGATGATATGACAATAAGGTGGTACGGCCAAGCAACAAAGCCAAGTATAACTCTTTCCATTATATTTGCATTTAAGTTGGGCATCGTAAGGGCATACTCAGGGTTGATGGCGGTCTTTAGCTATACCCTAATATGATTATGAGGGAGAGATAAGTTTTTAATTGTGTTCTCCCCCTACAAGTTGTACATGTGGCCCATAGCAACCATATGTCGCTTGGGGCTATGTACTACACTCACAATCTCTGCCTAGCCCTAAACAAAGAGAAAATACAATTAGTGTAAAGTAAAAATAAATAAAGCATGAGTCATGCTACCTCAGATAGAGTCTAAGAGGCAAATATGTAGCTATCATTGGCACTTGGGGTGTGAGTCATTCCTTACTTCCCTGCCAGGTCCCGGCTTATGAACTGATTAATAATAGCTTGTTGTGCTTTAACACGCTTCTTCAACATCTTGGTTATCTCTATATACTGTTGAAGCTTTTGATCAGACACCCTTGTCGGCCTCTTCTGCTTACCAAAGTATTCTTTATGCTAATTTCGTAGCTGATACCCTTCAAAAAAATCACCATTGTTAGGACCCAAAGCCTTTTCCAAGACATCCTCGATCCTTGGAAGCTCACCTCACCCTAATTTTTGACTCAAGGTCTTTTGTAGCAAAATGAAAGGTTAAATACCCTTTTTATATAAAAATAAATAAATTATAATTGAATCAAAATTATCATTACATACCATTCTTTACACTACCTTCTGCACATGAGGATTGTCAATGTTGCCTTCTTGTTTTGCCTCACAGCAGCCCACAAAACTCCACAGTTGATAGTGACATCCGATCATGACCCCTGCTTGTCTATCAACTGCTAGTCGATCTTCACATACACTGTGTGGCCTCCACGTATGGGCATTCATTGTTTTTCACTCTCTCACAATTTTCCACGCTTAATTCCTGTGAAAAGAAACAAAAAAGATGTCAGAGTTACACATTAATACATAAGTACCATTAATTTTTTATTCCTTTAAATTTAATTTATCTGGAATGCTCTAGAGCATCTTGACTGTACAAAAGCAGCCCATTTGGGCTATTTGGCAACTTCCTTTAGCAGCTTCGGAACCACCAACTCATTTACAGCTTTAAGGTCCAACAAATATTCATTTTTCACAAATGATTGGAACGAGTGTGGTACCTTGCCAGCCTTTCTGAGCACATAATCCTTCTTTTACTAATCTATGAGGAATCCATACTACAAAACACACAAATCATTGTTAGTGTTAGGTATATCGGTTAACAAGATATTATGAATTATATAGCATCATGTCTTACTGCTATTTCATCCTAAACAACCTTCCTCAATGGCTCGGTTGCCTTCTTCTAGTGTTTTAAAGTGATGGGCACGTTGCTTTTTGGTGCATACCTTAGGTGTTAGTTCTCTATGGGTTTTGATGATAACTGACAAGTGTAAACTCAAGATAACGTTTTGTCTTTGGTAAGTTGAAAACTTACTGTCTAAGGCAAAACTCGAGTTTTGATTTGCAAACTCGAGTTTTGGCTTGACAGAGAGTAGCTTAATTTTTTACCAGTTAAGAAAACTCCAGTTTGCATAGGCAAACTCGAGTTTGTAACATATAGAGAGCACTCCAAGTTTTCACTTCAAGGAAAACTCGAGTTTGGTTTTGGAAACTCGAGTTTGTACCTTACAGAGACTCTTCAATATTTTCTAAAGGGAACAAACTTCAGTTTTCAATTGGCAAACTCGAGTTTTGGTCATACAGAGAACTATCAATGCTTTTGAACTAAGTTAAACTCCAGTTTCCATTTGGAAACTCGAGTTTCGCCAACACATAGAGTTCTCTTAGTTTTCAAAATTATTTGGAAACTTGAGTTTGCTTTTGTAAACTCGAGTTTGTAAGTCACAGAGAGCCTTGCTCATTTCTGAGTTTATGAAAACTCCAGTTTCTGTTTTAAAACTCCAGTTTTCATTTGACAAAATATTTATCAAAGTTTTCTCTTATGAGGAAACTCGAGTTTGGATTTGGAAACTCGAGTTTCCACTAGGCAGAGAGTTCTCATGTTTTACTCACTTTGATAAAACTCTAGTTGGTTTTTGAAAACTCCAGTTTTCACTTGGCTTGAATTTTCAAATGTTTTCATGCTTAAGAGAAAACTCGAGTTTTATATTGCAAACTCGAGTTTGTGCTAAGTAGAGAACTTTGCTTTGTTTCAGTGATTTGAAAACTCCAATTTACTTTGTGAATGGAAACTCGAGTTTCCCATTTCAGCACAGTGGCAAACTCCAGTTTGGATAAACGAACTCGAGTTTGTGTCGCTGATTTTGAAAATCAAGTTACTCGAATTTGTGAATCTTCCTGTTTGATATTAATACTTCTTACCATCACTCATTACTATTCCTAACTATGTTTAATGAGTTTGTTAATGAGTTTCAGATGGATTAGAGGATATTAAATGAAGATTTAGACAAAAGCAAAAAGTGAGGTCAGCTCATTAAATGCAAAGTCTGAAAACTTGCATCCTTTTGGAAAATCATTCTCCACATGTTGCAAAGGGATTAATGTTTCATTTCCACATCCAGTAGCTGCTCTTCCAACGGATTAAAAGTCAAGAAGTCAAACATAAACTTCTGTGTAGCTGGATTAACCAAAGAGTAGAGAGAGAAGAAGACCAAACCTTCAACTAATCCATTCTTAATGTTGGCAACGGTCACATTGAAGATTACAACGGTCATTTAACGTTCTCTTGGTATAAATAGAGATGCATTCAATTCTTCTCAACAACCATTCTGCAGGAAACGAAAATCATTTAAGTTTCCAACTACTCTTTGAGTTTTCTAGTGAGAAGTATCTTTTGATACATTGTACTTCAGTGTTTGTCTTTATCCACTCTTTGAGAGAGTTCATTTATTGTAAATCATTCATTGTAAGAATCTCAAGTCAGGGGACTTGGAGATTGGGATATTGATTGCAACTTGTAAGGGGGAGTAAGTTCTAGTGAGAGAATTACTCTTGAGTTACAGAGTGTGTAATCAATTGTGATAGTGAAAAATCCCAGAGAGTCTGGGGACTGGACGTAGGTCAAGAGATTGGACCAAATCGGTATAAATCCTTTTTTTCTTGCTTCTCTTCCTTATCCTCTGTTTATCACTGTTTTCGGTATCCAAAAACAGAGCATTTCAAAAAAGTTTTAGAATCCCCAATTCACCCCCTCTTGGTGATTCAGCTCCACTTTCATGAGGTAGCTAACGAACTTGTCTGATTTCACAACTTGACCTTTCATATTCCATCTCACTTTAAGTTTCCTTCCTACTCTCTTTGCTTTCCAAACCTTTTTCATCACAATAAGACCTTTTCTCAGTGCTCTTTCCTCTTATGCTATAAGTTACGTGTCATCATTATGTGCACTAGAGGGGTTGGCAGAGGGGATGGCTAGGGTGGAAGGGACAACTTGGTTGGATTAGGCGGAAGGGTTAGGACCCTCAATACTTGAGCCATTATCGATATCGGATGTCGACATATTAACCTATAACAAATCATAACAATAGTATCTAAGTCATTCTCTTCTATTGTAGTTTCCATAAAGTTTTTTTGAACAAGCATAAATCATAATTGATTTAAAAAGTATCCAAGTCATTTTGATCAAGATTTTCCAAGTTCTCGTAAAATAACCAAGTTTGATATAAGTTTGCAGTATAATGTAACCTTGATCGTTTCCCACAAAAGTCACAGTTGGTCTAATATAGAACAGTAGAAACATAAACAATAACATAACAGTAAAAAAATTGGGGGGAGTTTTTCAGTGCAATGAAAATTAAAACTGAAACAGATAAAGCGAAACTAATCAGATAAAAACCGATGAACCCAGAATTGAGATTCCAGAGACTTCCATCATCAAATGAAATATGACCGAACTCGTGATTAATTCTGGACAAACTGAAATCTCTGTGTTTGTCTAGATAATCCCTCGACTGGACGATCGCCCCTAATTTGTCCGAACACACAACGCGTCACTATGCGATCACACAATAGACACTTCAACCCAGTTTGAACCACGTCCCTAGGATATATCAATTTCGGTATTTAATCAAAATACCCAATCTGAATCCATAATTGAATCTAATAAAAGAAAACAGAAATGAGTAAAGTTACCGATTAAGCATAGGTTCTCTGGATGAATCATGGAATCCTCAACTATAGGTCAATCACCAAAGCTCAACCAATCATGGCTGGGAAAAATGAAGAACAGATGATGAAGACAAAAAATGTAATGAACAAATGAGAGAAAGTGAAAAGCTTCTGATTTCAATATGAAAATATGTCAAAATGTAATATACAATGTTTCAGCTAACTAGGGTAAAAACCTAATTACAAAACGTATTGGGCTCCTAAAGTTTGGCCCAAAACGGAAATAAAAATAAATGGTATTTTAATTACAAAATTCGGGCCCAATAAAATCCAGAAAAATGTATCTGACTTCAGATCCAATTCTGACCATCTTCTTGTCCGAATTAAGCCTCCAAGTCTTCATGACATTTATAACTCTTTGAATCATCTAAATTATGAGACAAGAATGAGGCCAATCGGATATTTGGTTCAAGAGTTATGGTGAAAATAATGAAACATTATAAATCTAGAATTTTATCATTAAAATGAATTAAGAGTAAATACCCTTTTTGGTCCCTGGAAAAACACATTTGACCCTTTTTCGTCCCTGAGTAAAAAAAATGTCATTTTGGTCCTTTTTAGGGACTAAAAAGGACCTTTTGGAAATTTCTGAGGGATTAAAATGTGCAAAAAAATGATCAAAAGGACTAAAATGGACCTTATTTTTCCATTTTAGGGACTAAAAGTGACTTATTTTTTTTCAGGGACCAAAAAGGGCATCCGTGTTTTTTCCAGGGACCAAAAAGGGTATTTACTCATGAATTAAATCTAATTAAAAGCTCAAAGCCCAAATAGGTATAAAAGCCATTTATTTATGATCTAAAGAGTTCAAAATTTATTAAAAAAGAGATGCAATTAAGTGTATAAATATTCAATTATCAATTATCCACAATCAAAATATTATGCAAACAACTCAAAGGCACTTCAAATTAATTCATAGGACAAGCATCTTAATTCCTAAGTTAATAACCAAAACTTCCAAGCATGCAATCAATATTACACCTCAAGTTAATCAAAAGTAAGTGGAACAATTTCCTTCTCAAGTTTTAGAACTCAACTAGCACATAATCCCTTTCACACATGCAAACTCATATTCAATCATGATAAAAAAGCTAACATAATGGATGCTATAAACAAAATAGAAACATCATAACAAGGAAGCACAATTTTACAAACATAAATACTCAGTTTCAAACATGAAAAAAAAGGATGATAGAAACCTTAGAGAAACGTGATAGCAAGGGAGCATAATATCTCAGACCTACAAACTCAGTTTTCAATATAAACATAATAAGGCCAGGTACAATTATCTACCACAATAATATTTACTTAGGAACTAAAGTAGACCACAGAAACCAAACAAAGGAAATTACGAAGAGAAATCTTCAGTTTCAAAGATAGTAAGAGCAATATTCAGTTTCGAAGAACACTAAACCCAAAACCCCTCCCACAAGTATAGAGCATCAATTTTGTATTAGTAACTCCACTAAAGGGTAGAAATTTCTCACCTTTATGCAAATAGACTCGAAACTTGCTAAGCTTTAATGAACACCGAACCCTTAATCCAGAACAAGCCACGAACACCTTCATAGATAGCAACAAACACAGGAAGGAGGAGTATCACAATTTCAGCAACAATGACACTACAAAAAAAACTGTCAATTAGTAGCTGATAATTTGTAACGGCTACAATAAACCACTACAAATATGGTAATTTGTAGCAATTTACACTTAGACTGCTACAAATTTGCAACTGTATAACTCGCGCCAACTAGTTTGCTGGTTAGTGAATGACCTTTATAGTGGCTATAGCAAAATAATCACTACAACATATGGAGCCAAGTTCGTGCCAAATTTGTAGTAGTTTATTTATACAAACTGCAACAAATGTTGCACCATCTAAGCTCCTTACGACACAAAATTTGTGGAAATTTATTTGTAGCGATTGATATGAACATAATTGCTACAAAATGTATAGAGTCTGCACATTTTTAGCGGTTACTCATAGAAATCGCTAGAGAATGTAGAGTCTTACACATTTGTAATGGTTACTTATAGAAACCACTATAGAATGCAAAGAGTCTTGAACATTTGTAGCAGTTACATAAGACTACTAAAAAGTTTCACGTTGTACGAGGTAGGGTTTCTTAACTTGTAGCCATTTTTGTTAAACCGCTACAAATGTCCACGCTTTGTAGATGTTTATTTGTAAAACCGCTACAAAGTTTGAGCCTTTAAACTTGTATCACTCAACAGTTTTCCAATTTCACAAATTTGTCTCTCACACGTCCTCTGGAAGATTCTCTTGCATCTCTATGGTTCTACTCAAGCATTTACAGAGTTAGACACTTCAGGTTAGTAAAGTTAACTCTTCCATTTTAGTTTTCCCATATTATTCAAGTGGAGCTAGTATGGCTTCTGGAAGAGATAGGGATAAGGGGAAGGAGGTCAAGCATCCTAGACCTATTCTACGGGGGAGCAGTAGTAAAAGGAGCAGTGGTAGGGATAGTTGAGGGCAGCACGGAGGTGGAAATGTACCTATGTCGTCACAGGAGGCGACCCTACCATAGCAAGTCCTCCTAGAGCAGCCACATCATCAACCCCATAGGTGGTGACCCGAGTAGAGCCACTTGTTCAGGCTGACAAGGATGACCTCAGTGTGATCGATTATGAGGAGAATGAGGAGTTTGACTTCAACATTTCCATTCTTAGCGAGATGGAGTGGTTCCTGGATGAGGTGGTGGCCCAGGATCAGAATAACCTATGACGATCATCTTCGCGGTTGATGGGGTTTGAGGTGAAAGTCCAAGGTAAATTTAATTATTGTTTTAATAAATTTAATATTTAAAAAAGACACTAGGAATATTTTTCTATTATTTTTTTTATCTGTCAGAAAAAATGTAATGAATTTACTGTTATTTAATGTGAATAATATAAATATTACTGATTCAAAACTAATATTAATATTGTATTGAATTTGATTGTTTAATAAGAGGCTGTAAATTTTGTAGATGAGCAAGGGAACATCACCACCATGAGGTTGGACGTGGCTGGTGTAAATAAGTTAAGTTACGGGCTACGTGTAGTAGTTCCATGGAATGAGGCCATGGACTAGCCGATTGAGAACGATGGTCACCTATTTAATTGCTATCTGAACAAGCTGAGCTCGAATTGGCTGTGGTTCCCCATCCACTTCAAGACTTAGAAGAATGTTCCATGGGGGCTGAAGGATTTAGCGTGGGACGATGCTATGAATGTAATTAATTGTATTTAATTATATTATAAATGTATGTAAATAATTATAATTTATGTCATTTTTAATTAATTAATTATATGGAATTATTTTTTCTTCAATTGTGATGAACGATAAGTTTGTCGTCAGCGACACGAAGAAGAGTTACACATTGATTAAGATAGGGGTGACTGGAAGAACCGGAGGAAGTTGAAGAGATTAAGTATTGAGCAAGCTGATCAAATATGGTAATTGTTTTTAAAAAATATTTCATTTTAATGTTTTCACCTTCTTATAATACTGATACTATTTTTTTTATACAAAACTTTAAGAACATTTCCTAAACATTCCTTCTAATCAACATTCATTCCATAACCAATATTATACGAAAATTATACCTATATAATAAGTCTTTATTATCTACACATTCTCAATATTATACCTATATAGCATTTCTATTTATTTAAACTTAAGTTGATCATTTTTAAAATATTATCTATTATTATTTAAATTTTCACTTAAATAAGAAAATATTGTAATAATGGGCTCAAATTATGTTTTTTTTTAGAGTAAATACCATTTTCGGTCCCTGGAAAAAAACACGGGCCCCTTTTTGGTCTCTGGAAAAAAAAGGTCATTTTTCGTCCTTTTTAGAGACTAAAAAGGACTTTTTGGGAATTTGTGAGGGATTAAAATTTCCACAAAAAGGACCAAAAAGGACTAAAAGGGACCTTATTCGTCATTTTTATGGACTAAAAAGGACTTTTTTTCAGGGACCAAAAAGGGACCCGTGTTTTTTTCCAGGGACCGAAAAGGGTATTTACTCTTCTTTTTTTTTTTTGCAATATTTGTAGCGGTTTTAGAACCACTACGGATTTTAATTCAAATTCACCTTAAAAATTTTGTACAAGTTTTGAAATTTCATCTAATATTTGTTTGCCTACAATATTTTGGCGCCACATTTTTTAAATTCATGGATGTACTTAGTAGTGGTTTTATAACCGCTACAATTATGGTGCCAATTTCTCAATTTTCCTTTCCTACCACTCAAAATTTTGCATTGTAATTTGTAGCGGTTTCAAGATTTTCCAACAATCTATCATCTCGTTCTCATTTTGTAGCGGTGATGCATAACCACTACCAATACAGTAGCACTTTTATTACATGAGTAGTGATTTTAAAAAACCACTGCAAAACAGCTTGCAATATTGTATTTTATAGTGATTCTTTAAACAACTACGACTGTCGTTTGTAGCAATTAAAACTACTACAAATATGTAATTTTAACATCTACAAAATGTTGATTTTTTTTGTAGTAGGATAGGGAAATAACGGTGGGGATGCCAGAATAGAGTGGTCAAAGCTATTCAATGAGCACACAAAGAAATGATGGGAATTTTGAAATCATGAGAATAAGGCTCGGAAAGGGATTTTAAAGGCATATGTTTGATGGTTTATTTTGAAAAACCGTCAAAGATATAAATCTCATAGTGTTTTGATAAACAACCGTTATATATTGATAGAATATATATAACATTTTTTTAGATATAATCGTCAAGTAAACGATATTTTTGTTTTTAAAAAAAAACAAACTTACGATATTTGTGCATGTAAATTATTACACTCCTACCGGTCTTGCCCTTTTCGACTGGCGGGTTAGAGGGATTCCTTTTAAACCATCACCTTTCCTTGGTTATTAGTCCATTTTGATTATCTATTAGAGTACGCGCAATAGAGTACATGACCGATTTGGACAACTACTATACTGGTAAAAGTAAAACAACAGAAAGTAAAAGTCCCCGAAGGGTTAAGGGTACAGTCATCCCAAAATAAATACCAAAAATAATATACAGTCATCCAAAACTAAAGTACAAAGTATGATAAGGCATCCCCTATCCTTCACCGGCACTGCCATACCTACCTTTCCAAAAAGGCCTTTATCAGTCAAGAACGCCCCTCTGTACTAAATGACCCACAGAGTAACCATCAATACTCATGTACTAAATGTGTGATGTGTATGTGTGCTACCATGTCAAATGTGTAAACATAGATAATATGCCAAATGTACCCCATATGCAAACAGAAAACATACAACAACAACACGTTTTTGAACCGTTGAGCCGCCTTACCAAGGCAGGCCCCGAAATTACCAGAATCACAAGCCAGTCCCGTTGGGTCTCCACATAGGCAGACTGATAGGGACTTCGGCAAGTGCACCGATCGTTACAAGTAATAAAGTAGTGAGAAAAAGATCGTCCCACGAGGACTAGTATTCCAGCCACTAATTCGTTATTTCAGTTTTAGTTGGATCAATGAGTAATAGGAGGTGAGTTGTAACCAAACAGAATTTTTAAGGAATTTAATCGAAAACACGCATTCAAGATTAAGAATCTCAAGAACGATTGTTTAGAAAAGATAATCAATAGAGAAAAACGCAGCTAGGGCATAGAAATCCCCCTATGTTCCTTCGAGTATTTGAATTAAATCCCTAATTGACTATTATTCCCATGATTGACGATCAATTCTCTAAAATTAGACTAAGTCCCAATGTCTTGACGCTACCTTAGTCCGTTATCTTTGAAAACAACCTAATGTCTTAGTATTGTTTGGAAAGATCAATGTATTTAAACCAGAATTATGAGATCGCATAAACTCGTAAGCCTATGTCTAGGTCATGCAACTCTATGACGAATTATCGGTTCTAGTTAAATGCACCAACATCTCTATTGTCATACACCAACCTATGAACAATCTAAAAGGTGATCAATCTTTAAGAAAGCTTTAAGCAAAGATAATTCATTCAATCATGGTAAATAACGTTCAATCAAGAATTCAAACAAATACTCAAATTCGCATAGGGTTCATCCTCGCCTAACTACTAAAGAAGACTAGCCAAGCATGGCTAGGTTAACAAAATAGAAGAAGAGAGATGAAAATTAGAATTGTTGTTGCGTCCTCTTTCTTCCTTCAGCCGTCTCCTTCTTTTCTTCGTCCTTTCTCTCTAAACCTTTGGTAAATATCGAGATTTAGAGAGCATAAGGATGTTTCTTTCTTTCTTTTGTGCTTTTGTTACTTCTGCGTCTTGTCTCTCTGGTGGTCTAGTGTGTCTCTCCCTTGTTCTTTATATAGAAATTCCCTTAGGTTGACTTGGGCCGTGATCTGATCCTGTCTTAAATAAAAGATATGCAATATCCTTTTGAGATCTCCAATCACTTCCAAATATTTTGTAATCCACTCTCTCATATTACACAATTGATTCAAATTGATTTCCTTTTTCTAGAAAAATTCAAATGCCCCTACTCAACCAAGCTTTGCAGTTAATTTCATAGGGATCCTCATGTAAGAAATAACTCTTTTTATTTTATTTTATTTTTTTTTTTGAGCCGTTGTAGGTCCCCTTTTTACGCGATCCTGCACATGGGTGATGCAGCACCGGTTACTCGGTTACTCCAACAGGCACCTTAATCTTGAGCCGTTGTAGGTCCCCTTTTGACGCGACCCTGCACATGGGTGATGCAGCACCGGTTACTCGGTTACTCCAACAGGCACCTCAAGAGGCTTTTAGCTCAACTCATAACCCTCTTTGACCTTACCGTTTGACGTGACCCTGCACATGGGTGATGGAGCACCGGTTACTAAGTAGGTCTAGAGAAGTCATTGGAGTTGTGTTTCTCTTTTTTTTTCATAGTAACTCACTTGAGTCCTTTCCCTAAACAAAAGTTTTACTTGGTCAACAAAGGGCATAATCTCATCTCCTAGAGGAATCAGGTATCAAAATATTCAAAACATCTCCAGATTGCTTACAAAAATTCAATGCTCAGGGGCTTAGTTGACACAGTCTTTTCCTTTTTTATTGTTTTACTTGATAATATTTTCTAAGATGGGGGTGCACAAAGTTAAGGTCTGCTAAACAAAAACTCATGACTTTTTTTGCAAGGGAATTCTTTTCAATTGAATAAGAACAAGCAATACCAAAGAAATCATATCCCTACCCCACACATAAATCAGACAGTGTCCTTAATGTCGGAACAATAAATAAAAGGAAAGGAACTAGTACTGCCCTGGTTTAAGCCTCTAACTCTCATATGGGGAGCTCCTGTCAAAAGTCATTGGAGTGGTCATCGGCGTCCTCATGTGTGACCGCATCATCGGAATCGTTGTCGTCCTCAGCTGGTTGACAACTAGTTGGGTCTATATTCTGCTTTATGCAAAGGGCCTCGACCATCCGGGTCAGATAAGTGAGAGAGAAAGAGAAAGAAGAAGGAGGAAGGGGGGTGGTTGAAAGTGAGGTAAAAAATTATTATTATTATTCTTTTGGATTATTTTTTTGGCCTTTTGGCCGAAAGTTGGCGCCGGGGGCGCCAACTTTCTGCCCAAAATGTTTTTTTTTAGGATGGAACTTATAATTTGATCCACACTTTTCACATCCTTCCTATCTTACGAATAACTACTAAGACTAAATAAAAATGAAAAAGAAAACTTATTGGGTTGCCTCCCAATCAGCGCTTGTTTAACGTCTTGAGCCTGACGGATATCACCTTAATTTTCAGCTTCCAGTGCCACGGAGGTTCCTCCTCTGTCAATGTCTCCACCATGGTAAGGCTTCAATCTCTGTTGTTCCGGATGAAACTCTTTTAGAAGAATCCTCCAGTCATGCCATCTCTTGATTTTTTTCTTGAATGGAAAATGAAAGTGGTCCTTGCGAGTGGCATTATTCAACCTCCTACAATCCACACACATTCTCCAGCCTGCATCTAATAGTTTCACCACCTCCTTTCTTACCACTTCCTTCATAGTCGGGTTAAGTCTCCTTTGGGGCTGCCTTACTGGTTTCACATGGTCCTCCATAAGAATTTTATGAGTGCAAAATGAAGGACTAATCCCCTTTAAATCAGATATAGACCACCCTATGGCAGTCTTGTGGGTAGTCAAAACTTTCAGTCCTCAACCTGTAAATCAGAATTCTCCTTTGCAGAAACCTCTTCTTCCACTTGTAACAATTGAGCAAGATCATCCTCCATAGGCTCATCTGAACCTTCTTGAAAAACTTCTTGAATGGCCTCATCAACCATGTCAATTTTGAAGTAGTCACTATTATCAGCTGGGTATTTCATGGGTTGAAACACAGAGTAAGTGACTTTCTCATCATTCATTTGAAACTCCATTTTTCCTGTAGCTACATCAATTACCGCTCTAGCAGTAGCCATGAAGGGTCTTCCCAAAAGTAAAGGAATTTCAGCATCTTCCTCCATGTTAAGAACCACAAAATCCACCGGGAAGATGAATTTGTCCACTTTCACAAGCACATCCTCAATGACACCTTCTGGCTTCTTAAGGGACCTATCCGTCAACTGTAATGACATCATAGTAGGCTTCATCTCTTTAATGCCGAGAGCTTTTGAAACAGATAAGGGCATTAGATTAATACTAGCTCCCAGATCACAAAGTGCTCTGCCCATATTGACATTCCCTATTACACAAGGAATGCTAAAACTGCCCGGATCTTTGAACTTTGGTGGCAACTTAGTTTGAATGATGGCACTACACTGCTGAGTCAAAGTCACTGTTTCTGCCTCTTGCAACTTATGCTTCTTGGAAAGCAAATCTTTCATGAACTTTGCATAATTAGGCATATTTTCAAGAGCTTCTGCAAAAGGAATGTTAATCTGCAATTTCTTAAAAATGTCCAAGAACTTGGCATACTGTTGTTTCTGAATCTGCTGCTTCAACCTTTGGGGATAAGGCGGTTTTGCATAAGAAGGAGTGGGAGGCTTCTTTGTAGCTATCTCCTTAGGAACCTGCTGCACATTACATTGCTCAACCTCTTCCTCCCCTTTCTCAGACTTGTCCTTCATCGGAACAGATTTCTCAACCGGCTGAACCACTATACCACTCCTTGTAGTTATGGCCTTACAATTCTCCTTTGGATTGACCACAGTATCACTAGGGAAGAACCCTTGGCTTCTCTCTGCTATTTGCTTTGATAACTAACCAATCTGATTCTCCAAATTCTGGATCGAAGCCCCCTGATTTTTGAGAGTAGACCTTGTTTCATTCCGGAAAGCTTCTGACCCCTGTATGAATTCAGTAGTGGTAAGAGTCAACTGTGCCAAAGCCTTTTCCGGATCGGTAGTGGTGTTTTGGTGGAACTGCTGAGGTGCTGCTTGGGGTTTATAGGAGAAGTTTGGGTGAGATTTCCAGCCAGGATTGTATGTGTTGCTATATGGATTAAACTGATTTCTAGGAGGATTACCCATGTAGTTTACCTCAGCTGTTTCTTCAGGAATGAATGCTGCACACTCTCCATTAGCGTGTTCCCCTTGGCAAAAATCACAAAGCAAAGGAGGCTGAGAAGTGATAGATGATACTTGAGAAGAGGCAAGCTGTTTAGTGATGGAAGCTAACTGCTGTTGGATCACCTTGTTTTGTTGGGAAATGGTCTCATTGTGGGCCAACATTGTATTGTAAGAGTCTAGCTGAAGAACTCCCCTCTTCGGTTGTAGAGTAACAGTTTCATTCTCAAAGGACCCCATATCTTCAAACAACTCCAATGCTTCTTCGGGAGTTTTATTTTTTAGCGTACCACCTGCTGCAGCATTAATCATCATCCTAGAGGACGGAAGCATCCCTTTGAAGAATATTCTCACCTGATCATAGTCTTGCAGCTCATGTTGTGGGCACTTCCTAAGCAACTCCTTGAATCTTTCCCACGCTTCACAATATGATTCCCCATTGCCTTGAGTAAAGCAATTGATGTCTGAAAGCAGCTTTGTATACTTAGAAGAAGGGAAAAATTTCTCAAGAAACTTTGTGGTAATAATGTCCCAAGTGGAGAGACTTCCATTAGGACAAGAACAAAGCCAAGCTCCTGCTTTCCCCGTCAAAGAGAAAGGAAACAGTCTCACACGAATAGCATCTCCCGAAACTCCATTCATCTTGATGGTATCACAAATTCGCAGAAAAGTCTCGATATACTGATTAGGATCCTCTAAATCACTCCCACTAAAAGAGCATTGTTGAACCAAGCTTATGAGGGATGGCTTGATTTCAAAATTATTTGCATTCACAACAGGATTGACAATGCTAGTTGCAGCCCTGGCAGATTAAGCGTCATGTAGTCGCCATGGTCTTTTTTGGAGGAGGAGGAGGATCTGCACCAATTTCGCCATTAAAATCGATTTAACCTCGATACTAGAACTATTAGCCTTTCCTTTTCTCTCGTTTAGCAAGTTTCCTGTTTCTTTTCTTTCTTTTCAATTTCGGGATCAAACTGCAGCAATTTCTCGTCAATGGTACCTCGCATAAACAGAGTAGGAGGACAAAAGAAAAAGAAAAATCCAATCTAGAGTTTCGATAACTACTCTTAGTGTTGAAATAAAACTAGTCCCCGGCAACGGCGCCAAAAACTTGATAGGGACTTCGGCAAGTGCACCGATCGTTACAAGTAATAAAGTAGTGAGAAAAAGATCGTCCCACGAGGACTAGTATTCCAGCCACTAATTCGTTATTTCAGCTTTAGTTGGATCAATGAGTAATAGGAGGTGAGTTGTAACCAAACAGAATTTTTAAGGAATTTAATCGAAAACACGCATTCAAGATTAAGAATCTCAAGAATGATTGTTTAGAAAAGATAATCAATAGAGAAAAACGCAGCTAGGGCATAGAAATCCCCCTATGTTCCTTCGAGTATTTGAATTAAATCCCTAATTGACTATTATTCCCATGATTGACGATCAATTCTCTAAAATTAGACTAAGTCCCAATGTCTTGACGCTACCTTAGTCCGTTATCTTTGAAAACAACCTAATGTCTTAGTATTGTTTGGAAAGATCAATGTATTTAAACCAGAATTATGAGATCGCATAAACTCGTAAGCCTATGTCTAGGTCATGCAACTCTATGACGAATTATCGGTTCCCAGCTTAAATGCACCAACATCTCTATTGTCATACACCAACCTATGAACAATCTAAAAGGTGATCAATCTTTAAGAAAGCTTTAAGCAAAGATAATTCATTCAATCATGGTAAATAACGTTCAATCAAGAATTCAAACAAATACTCAAATTCGCATAGGGTTCATCCTCGCCTAACTACTAAAGAAGACTAGCCAAGCATGGCTAGGTTAACAAAATAGAAGAAGAGAGATGAAAATTAGAATTGTTGTTGCGTCCTCTTTCTTCCTT
This sequence comes from Acacia pycnantha, assembly GCA_025563575.1. NCBI lineage: Eukaryota > Viridiplantae > Streptophyta > Magnoliopsida > Fabales > Fabaceae > Acacia > Acacia pycnantha. Next base: position 5,370,704 of record JAMWYP010000026.1, on the reverse strand, counting down.
CAAATTGTCTCCTTCTTTTCTTCGTCCTTTCTCTCTAAACCTTTGGTAAATACCGAGATTTAGAGAGCATAAGGATGTTTCTTTCTTTCTTTTGTGCTTTTGTTACTTCTGCGTCTTGTCTCTCTGGTGGTCTAGTGTGTCTCTCCCTTGTTCTTTATATAGAAATTCCCTTAGGTTGACTTGGGCCGTGATCTGATCCTGTCTTAAATAAAAGATATGCAATATCCTTTTGAGATCTCCAATCACTTCCAAATATTTTGTAATCCACTTTCTCATATTACACAATTGATTCAAATTGATTTCCTTTTTCTGCTCCTTTCTCAATCAGCTAATAACTTTTGCAAGATATATACAATAGTAATAAATTTAATCCAATATATCTCAGAATTGATACTCATTTAATTATAAAATATGCACGTATCACAGTAATTAGTAAAATTCAGTCCAAAATAACTGCAGTAGAATCCTGTCCAGTAATTAGTAAAATTCATCTGGCTTTTTGAATTAATTCCCAAGAAAATCCTAAAGTCTCTAGGGCCTGGACATGTGGTGCCTCCCCCTCCTTTCATTCAGAATTTTATCTTTCAAATGGTGAAAATTACCTACTTTGGCCTGGAATATATGAAAATTAGCAGTTTTGGCCCGAAACTTCTTTATTATTCTTTTCTTTTTCCCCAAGTTTTCTAGACACTTACCAAGGCAGGCCCCGAAATTACCTGGACCCCACAAATCAGATTCCATGATTTTTATTTTATTTTTCCTAATTTATTTGATTTATTCCATTTTATCCAGCAAGTGGGACCCACACTTTGACTCTTGGACTGATTTTGCTTTTCTTTTACTCCAAGCCAATTTTTAATCATTATAAGGGCTGGGTGGCACCATATTGGGACCACCAAATCTGCCCTCATGCTTTTCCTCTGTCCTTTCTACTTAATTTGGTTCAATCTCCTTCCACCAGTCCACGCTGGGCCCCGCTAGACATCAGGATGCTTCCTTTTGTACTTTTCTTCAACTTTTCAGATATTTTCCCTTGAATGGACAAAGATATGTGGAACCTCCTTAACTTCCAACATGGCCCCATACTTGTCTCATTCACTGAAAAATAAACCCGTAATCGGTCCCCTTTTCCACCGATTAACATCCTGTGGGACCCGTATTTTGTGTTTGGGCCTGAGTATGGATAAAATCATTTGATTGTCCTTTCTCTCTCCTGGGTGGACGAAATTAATGCTTAAGGGATAAATATTTAACCATTTTGTCCCTACTTTATCCTCTTTTAACCCTGTAATGACACGTGTCCCAATGTAATCATTACATTGACTTTTGCTTTTTAACCTATGACTTTTTCAGTGTCTCTTCTTCCTATTTTCTCAAAACGCAGGGGCTCTTCATCTGTCCAGGAAATGTCATGTGCACACTTATTTTAGCACATTTTTGCTTAGCTAACTGTCTCATACCTTAGAGCGTGGCTAAATAACATTTTTACTAACTAATTAACATCGTATAGGTGTTTTTGTGCCCTTCTGCACTGTCGCTTTAATTTCTATAGTCCTTGAATACTCATGCATGATAATTGAATATTTAATACACTTATTTTTATCTCTTGATTAATAATTTAGGACTCTTTAGTTAATAAATAATGGCTTTTATACTTATTTGGGCTTTGGGCATTTGATTAGCTTTTAGCCATTTTTAATAATAAAATTCCAGTTTTACATTGCTTCACTATTTTCACCATAACTCTTGAACTAGACATCAGATTTGCCTCATTTTTGTCTCATATTTCAGATGATTCAGAGAGCTACAATTGTTATGAAGACATGTAGAGCAAATTCGGACAAGAGAGCAGTCAATTTTGGAGCCGAAATCTGGATTTTATTTGGGCACGAATTTTGTAATTAAAGCCCACTTTTATTTTAATTTCATTTTGGGCTGAACCATTAGACCTAATTCGTTTTAGGTTATCTTTAAGTGTGGCAGCCGCCACACAAACATTCATTCATTCGCACGTTTACACAGTTTTTGATTAATCACAGAAGTTTTTATTTTCTCTCAAATGTTCTTCGCGTTCTTCGTCTTTTCTTCATTTTTTCCAGCCATGCTCGGCTAAACTTCTGTCGACTAACCCAACGTTTAGGATTCCATGATTCGTCCAGAGAGCATATGCTTAATCGATAACGTTACTCGTTTCAGTTTTCATCTTATCGGATCCGATTTCTGAAAATAGTTTGAATATTAGATTTAATATTCGGTTTGGTTCGTCCCAAGGACTGAGTTCAAACTAGGTTAAAGTGTTGTTGTGTGATCGTACAGTGAGGCGCCGCTGTTTGGACAAATGCTAGGCGATCGTCTAGTCGAGGGAATTTCTGGACGGATGCAGAGATCTCGGTTCGTCCAGAACCAAACGCGAGTTCGTTCATATTTCGCTCAAGGATGGAAGTTTCTGGAATCTAAACGTTGGGTTGGTCGTTCTTAATCTGTTTCAGTTTATTTGATTCTGTTTATTTCTGGAATATTAGATATTTGATTCTCGTTTCCGTTTCGTTTCAGTTTAGTTGCGTTTTAATCATAAACAAAATCCCCAATTTTATTGTTCTGTTTCGCTGTTGTTGTTAATCAAACCCGCTGCAAGTTCGTTGGGGAAACGACCCAGGTTCCCTATTTCTACAAATCATTTTCGAACTTGGTTATTTTGGGAGACACGACAAATCTCTTTCCAATGCACTGCACACTAACTTGGTCAAAATACTCATGCTAATAGTAGTGCAAAATGTCTTAGAATATGTCAAGAGGGCACTTAAGAATCTCCCAAATCAAATGACCAAAGTGCCCTTGCAAAATATCCTCTTAACTTGGATTATTTTGCAAGTTTTGTTGACTTTTCTTTCTCCCCCTTGCTTTGCACGAATTTGAGGCTTCTTGAGCAAGATTGTGATGTCATTTTATGACATAAGCAAAAGCTTAGGTGTCCTTTTGTGAAATGACCAAAATGTGTTAGTTCTCTATGTGTTTTGATGATTAATAACAATTGTAAACAAGTACGAATGCTTTTAAAATGACAAAAGAGTCAAAATCACTCTGTCACCTCTAAACTCGAGCCTAACTAAGCAAACTCGAGTTTTCTGGAGTTTACAAACAAGTAAACTCGAGCCCGTATAGACAAGCTCGAGTTTTCCCATGGCGGGAAGTTTTTCTAATTAAATTGTATCTCTTTAAACTCCGAGTTTATTCTTTTTGAGTAGAGTTCACTTGTTTCTATGGCTATAATTTAATGAACACTCGAGCCCAAGTATATGGACTCAAGCCTAATGCTTTTGTGTAGAGTTTACTCTATGGTTTGACAAACGAAGAAGAGTTTACAAAATAGGTAAACTCGAGCCTGTTATTACAAGCTCGAGTTTTCCCTTGGCAGAGAGCTCCCAAGTTTTTCCTTCTTTTCAAACTCCAGAGTTTAAGCTCAAACCTCCAGTTCACTTCAATAAGTCATGGAATAAATTAAGCTGAACTCGAGCCTAAGAATAATGAACTCGAGCCCTTCATCTGAAGAAAGAAAAGCAAGTGCACAAACTCCGAGTTTGTACTGTGCTCCACCACTCTAATCGAGCAACCAAAACTCTTAGGCATGAATAGTGTTAAACTCGAGCCTAATCACTAATGGACTCGAGCCTCGCTTATCTTGTGAGATATTACTCCGGTGTTCATTCGACAAAAAGCTTAGAGAGTATTCGAACTCGAGCCTACCTTCGTGAACTCGAGTTCACATGGTGAAACAAAATACAAACTCCGAGTTTACATCAAACTCCGAGTTTGCTCTCGTAAGATAAACCAGATACTCTAAAAAGCCTTACGAACTCGAGCCTGACTTGGAGAACTCGAGTTTACGACGGAAGCAAATATGATCGTTACTGATTTCATCCTGATTCTTTTAAACTGCAAAACTTACCATGTTTATACGAATTGATTGCATTCATTTAGTATATTCAAACGTATTTAACTACTCTATATTGAGAATGTTTCAGTATTAAATTGGATCAAACGAATCATTGAATAAACGCGAAGAATCGAAGGCGAAATGATTTCACGCGTCCAGAATTGAATCGCCGAAATTCAGGACCCAACGGCTATAATCCTCATCAAACTGAATTTCAAATGAAGAACATGCTAAGTTGAGAAGTAACGGTCACATAGCAACTCACCACTATATAAGGAGCTGATTACAAACTTCGAAAGATACGAAAGATTAAGCAGAAACGAAAAGCAAGCTCAAGAGTTCTTATACATCCAGTTTTCTTTTCTGTATTGTATTTTGATATACAAAGAGCCTCAGTGTTTATCATTATCTTCTCTGTGAGAGAGATTTTATTCAAATTATTCATTCATTGTAAAAGATCTCAAGTCAAGGGGACTTGGAGATTGGGATTTCAGATTACAACTTGTAAGGGGGAGTGTATCCTAGAGAGAGGATAATCCTTGAGTACAGAGTGTGTATCTGAGTTAAGTGATAGTAGAAAACCCGGAGAGTCCTGGGACCGGACGTAGGTCAAGAATTTAGACCGAACCAGATAAACTTTCTGTGTCAAGCTCTTCTTCCCTATCTCTTTACGTTTAGCTTCACTTGGGTGCAAAGTTATTATAAAAGTTTTAAAATCCCCAATTCACCCCCCTCTTGGTGATTTCCTTTCGTTTTCATTTGGTATCAGAGCCTCGTTGTCAATTTGAAGGATTAACATCCTAGACACAAAGATCCAATGGAAGGAATTCTACCAGATGGAGCCTCAATCAACCGACCCCCAGGTTTAAATGGAGAACACTACTCATTCTGGAAGGCTAAGTTCAGGGTCTATGTAATGGCCTCTGAGTTTGGTTTGTGGAGGGTCTTTGAAAAGGAAACTATGTTCCTTCCTCGCTTGTAGCCGACATCGAACTCCCAAGAAAGAAGAAGAGTACGATGACAATGATAAGAAACAAGTCACTCTCAACATGAAGGCAATTCATATGCTCCAAAGTGCTCTTGGCCAAAAAGAGTATTTCAGAATCTGCACTTTGCCATCTCGCTAAGCAAATGTGGGATGCTCTTGAAATAGCTCATGAAGGAACAATGCGATCAAAGAAAATCGTATCAATACTCTCATGATCGAATACGATCTATTGCAGATGAAGACCGGAGAATCTATTGGTGAATTTCAACTCGATTCACTCACCCGATCAATCAACTCAGTGCCTTGGGAAAAGAATATGAACAACCTGCCCAAGTGAGGAAAATACTAAATATTCTCACCAAGGAATGGGAAGCCAAGGTCACAGCAATTGAAGAATCTCGAGGCGAATCAATGGCCTCCGTGGCAAGACTATTTGGCACCTTTCTGAATATGAGGGGAAGATCAAATTCAAAAAGGGACTAAATGATATCAATGTCAAGAACAAGGGAATAGCTCTTAAAACCATCAAAGAAGTTAAATCAAATGACGATGAAGAAGATGAAGATGAAGATGGTGAGCTAGGAATGATGGTCCGAAGATTCAAGAAATTCTACAAAAAGGACCAATCTCACAAAAGGTTTCACAAAGGAAATTCTAGCACAGAAACTAAGAAACCAATTATATGCTATGAATGTGAGAAACCAGGCCACATCAAATCAGAATGTCCTCAGCTGAAAAACAAAGAAAAGAAATTCAATAAGTTCAAGAAAAGAGCTTATGTATCGGCTATATGGGGCAACACTCATCTGATGAAGATGAGGCGAAGAGGAACAAAGTGCCAATCTCGCCTTGTGGCTCAAGAGGAATCGACAACGAAGAGGTAAGTAATTCTGATTTACCTTATAATGAATTATCTTCAACATATGATTCTCTTTATACTGAATTTAAGAAAACTGCAAAAGAGCTCTTATTTTCAAAAAGAAAAATCAAACTATTAGAAGAACAAGTTCAAACGATTTCTACGCCTATCTCTGCTTGTGAAAAGGATGCAAAACCAACTTATAATGAATTGTTTACTGAATACGAACTTGTTCAAAATGAATTTGAGGAACTTGCTGAAAAATATTCTGTTTTAAAAAGGAAGAATACAACACTTGAACAACAAGTAGAAAATCTTTCATCAAAAGAAAAATGAATACCTTACAAAGACTCTTGAAAAATTCACTAGAGGAAGTGAAATGCTTGAGGTAATTTTAAAACAAAGAAAGATTTACAAATGACAAATCAGGAATTGGTTACAAGCCTGATTATGACAAAAAGAAAGGCAAAAAGAAACATGGACAAAGATCCTACATGAATTATTTTCAAAAATCTGTTCATACCTCAAATCCTTTTGCACATTGCAACTATTGTAATAGAAAAGGTCATACTACTTCTTCATGTTTTCATAAGAAAGATAGATCGATTAAACCTATAGGAAATTATCAATGGGTGCCTAAGGGATCCTATATGACTCCTAAGACACAAACTAACCCAAAAGGACCCAAAGAATATTGGGTACCTAAAAGATAATATCTCTTCTTATGCAGATTTGTCTTAGAGCATCAAATCCCAATAAGTGGTACATATACACAGTGGATGCTCAAGACATATGACTGGAGACCAATCCAAATTTGCTTCAATCAAACATAAGGAAGGTGGCAAGGTAACATTTGGTGGAAATGAGTCCGGAAGAATTGCTGGCATTGGCAAAATTGGAAATAGCAATGGACCTCAAATCAAAGATGTTTATCTTGTGGATGGGTTATGTCACAACCTCCTCAGTGTGAGTCAAAGCACGGACAAAGGAAACCTAGTCATCTTTGATTCAGAAGAATGTTTGATTGTAAGTAAGGATGCTCTCTCTTTAGATAGTATTAAATCCAAAGCATTATTCAGAGCTCCAAGAGAAGGTAATTGTTATACTCTTAATCTGTCTAAAAACAATTCGATTCTGAAAAATGTTTTGTTGGTAACTTAGATGAAAGTTGGTTATGGCATAAACGTTTAGGACATGTCAATATGATTCAACTTGATAAACTACAGAAAAAGGAATTGGTTATTGGTTTACCAAAACTGTCTTTTAAAAATGATCTAATTTGTGATGCATGTCAAAAAGGTAAACAAACTAAATCATCTTTCAAGTCGAAAACGGAATTATCAACTAATAGACCTCTCCAATTACTCCATATGGACTTAGTTGGACCAATTAGAGTAAAAAGCCTTGGCGGCAATCTTTATACATTGGTCATAGTAGATGATTTCTCAAGATTCACATGGGTCATTCTTTTATCATCAAAAGATAAAACATTTGATCAATTTATTGTGTTTGCCAAGAAGGTCCAAAACGAGAAAGGATTCTCTATTGCAGGTATTCGTACAGATCATGGTGGAGAATTTGAGAATCATGCCTTTGGAGAATTCTCGTGATAGTATGGGAATTAATCATAACTTCTCACTCCAAGAACCCCACAAAGAAATGGAGTTGTTGAAAGAAAGAATAGAGTGCTTACTGAAATGGCAAGATCAATGCTAAATGAGAACCAAACATCTCAAGTGTTTTGGGTCGATGCTATGAGCACTGCTTGTTACATATCAAACAGGGCATATCTCCGGAAGAAGTTGGACAAAACTCCCTATGAACTCTACAAAGGAAGAAAACCCAACTTAGCTCACTTGCATATCTTTGGATGTAAGTGCTTCATCCACAATAATGGTAAGGACAGCTTGGGAAAATTTGATTCCAAAGCTGATGAAGGTATATTCTTGGGTTATTCAAGTAGAAGTAAAGCATATAGAGTTTATAATACTCGTAATCACACCGTTGAAGAATCTATGCATATTGTTTTCTGTGAAACCAAATCTAACAAGTCCTTGGATGATGATGATGATTTTCCGTGACAAACCAAACTTCTTTTCAACAAATACGGAAAAAGATTTGCAAGATGATTCTCAAACCGAAAAACATTGTGAAAATGCTTATGAAAACAAAGTGTTCAAACTCAACCAAAATCATGGAGATACAAAGAGAGTCATCCTCTGGATCAAGTGATAGGTGATGCAAATCAAGGAGTAAGAACCAGAAAAGCACTTTGAATGAAGTTACTTTTTCAGCTTTCATTTCAAAATTGAACCCTCTAAGATTCAGACAATGATTGGGTTATAGCAATGCAAGAGGAATTACATCAATTTGAAAGAAACCAAGTTTGGGACTTGGTACCCAGACCTAAAGACCATCCGGTCATTGGTACTAAATGGGTATTCAAAAATAAATGTGATGAATCCGCCATAATCATTCGAAATAAAGCAAGGCTAGTTGAAAAAGGCTATAATCAAGAAGAAGGAATTGATTATGAAGAAACTTATGCTCCAGTAGCAAGATTGGAAGCTATAAGAGTTCTTCTAGCCTTTGCTTGTGTTAAAGGATTCAAACTTTTTCAAATGGATGTAAAATCCGCCTTTTAAATGGTTTTATACAGAGGAAGTTTATGTTGAACAACCTCCGTGTTTTCAAAATGAACATCATCCGATCATGTTTATCACCTCAAGAAAGCCTTATATGGTCTTAAGCAAGCTCCTAGAGCTTGGTATGAGAGGTTAAGCACTTTCCTTCTTGATCAAGGATTTGTTAGAGGAAAAGCAGATACAACTCTCTTTATAAAGAAGAATAAACTTGGTGATGTTTTAATAGCTCAAATTTATGTTGATGATATTATTTTTGGTGCTACTAATGATACTATGTGTGAAGAATTTGCCAATACAATGCAGGGAGAATTTGAAATGTCCATGATGGGAGAACTTAATTACTTCCTTGGACTTCAAATCAAGCAACGCCATGATGGAATCTTCATTTCCCAGACCAAGTATCTGAAAGATCTATTAGTGAACGGACTCGAGTTCGCGAGAGACAGAGAGCAACTCATCTCAGAGATTTTGACAGACTCGAGCCTATTAGTGAACGGACTCGAGTTCGCGGGAGACAGAGAGCAACTCATCTCAGAGATCTTGACAGACTCGAGCCTATTAGTGAACAGACTCGAGTTCGAGGGAGACAGAGAGCAATCCACCTCAGAGAACCGGACATGACTCGAGCCTACGATGTGATCGACTCGAGCCTAGCAAGAAATTTCAAGGGTTCACACATACACTCTTGAATTCCGTGGTAAGTAACGTTACACAAACCCGAGCCTACACTTAAGAACTCGAGTTTGCGTCGATAAAATTTCTTTAAAAACCTGTCTTTTCGTCTTCACTCTATCTCACCCTCGAGCCTAAACCTAAATTCTCCCAAAAATTTCTCTCAATCTCCTCAAACAAAAACCAGAGAACATGGCGTCCAAACGATCTGCAACCCAAGATTCCAAATCCTCTGATCCTCAAGAACCCTAAACCGATCATACAAAAATCTCTCAACGTCCTCCCAGGGTAAAATCGTTTCCCAAACGATTCAAGCATGGAATTGACAAGCAAATTCCTGGTATTCCTATTACCCAAGCCACTCCAATAACCACAGTCAAGATGAATACCTCAAAGAAAGCTTCAACTGCTGACACACCACCTCGAAGGGGCAAAGAACAGATACACAAGTCTCGAAAGACCACAACTAGTCAAACTAGCTCTCAAGCTCAATCATCCTCCCATCACCAACAACACTGTTCCTCAAGTATCTAGAGAAAACCCAGCCTTATTTGAAATTTACAATCATTCCTCCATCCCTAAAGGATTCTCTAGTGAGGATGTCACTCTATATGGTGAGGATGCCATACGATTCCAAGAAAACTATGAGGCTAAGAGTTTTTGCCCTTCGTGTATGTCAATCTAGATGCTTTAAAAGAGGAATGTAACCTTGATCTTACCCACTCGGCTTAGACAATTTGAACCTCTCATATCCATTAGAGCCTCATATAGTCCATCCTTTGTTAAAACCTTTTACTATTGTATGCAAAGTGATAATTTATTGGATGCGGATAGAAATTTGGTTGAGGAAAGGATTACCACATCCATTAGAGGAAAACAGATAACCATCACTGCTGCATACCTTAATTCCCTCCTCCAAATCCAAAATCCTCCTCCTGTTGCTTCTCCAAATTATACGAATAGGCAAATTTTTCCTCCTCGGACCGATGAGCCTGTACTGATGCTTTAGAGATTCTGGATTTCACTCCAGTATCAATGCCTCCTAAGCAAAGAGCTGCTTGGTATATATACATTAGAAACTTAGTACAAAAGGGAGGCAATTTCACTCACTTTGCCAAAAAGGACTTCCCTATTTTTGCCTCTATCATAGATCAAGTCCCTCATAACATAGGAGATTGGATCTTTAAAGAGATGTTCAAATTTCGTTTCCATGGAAGAAAAACATCCCAGATACCCTTTGCCGATCTCATCTCAGTGATTATGTTTCATGAAAGGGTGCGGTATTTACCACCAATGAGAAACCCGAAAAACCACCAAATTTGGCCAGCTTATCCTAAATTTAATGAGGATAAGCCTTGATCAAGGAAGTGATCATCCAGAGCACCCTCAAGACCTACTAGAACCAGAGCTACTCAATCTAGAGTTCAAGAAGCTCAAAGTGCACCACCTCCACCACAATCCTTTCCCTCTGATTTGGATGAAAGAATAAAGACTTACATTGCCCAAGTTGTTTCTGATCTTTCTTCCAAGATAGAATCTGGATTCACCACAGTCAAGAAAGGATATGAGGAGTTCTCTGATGCACAAGAAGATCTCATTCTTGAACATGAGATTATGAAAGAGAAAGTGCAAGGTCTCAGGGATCAAATTGGAGATCACTCAATAAGCATCTCCACTCTTTCGGTGTCTATGTCCAGCCTCCATGACAAAATGGACAAAATTTTAGAAAATCAGTCCATCAATTCATTGGACCTAGCTCTTCGGCACCTCCACCTTCTTCCGAACCAATCCCAACCTCCATAGCCCCGAACCATCTACCCATGATCCTATTCTTCAGTCAACCTCTATCTCATCTCATCCTCCACTTTTCGATGATGCCAAAGGGGGAGAAGAGTTGAAGTAAAAAAAGGAGAAGTCAAGTTGTCAAGCTGTCATTTTTTTTGAGATATATGTATGCTTGAAACTCTAAATGTCATTTTGTAAACCATTAAATGTTTTAGCTTATGCAATGACAATATGTGTTATGATTTATGTTAAGCTGCTAACTCTGATAGAATCAAAGTTTAAATGTTAAAATCTAATTCTGATGCATTTACACTGAACACTTATGCTTCAATGATTTCAAATGATCAAAACAAGTTCTTAAAGGAGTTAATTGTTTACAAGTGTTGTCATCATCAAAAGGGGGAGAATGTTAGTTCTCTATGTGTTTTGATGATTAATAACAATTGTAAACAAGTACGAATGCTTTTAAAATGACAAAAGAGTCAAAATCACTCTGTCACCTCAAAACTCGAGCCTAACTAAGCAAACTCGAGTTTTCTGCAAACAGAGAGCTCATCAGGATATTTACAGCATAACGAACTCGAGCCTGAGTAAATAGACTCGGACCATCATTCCTAGCTCACCATAGGAAGCTATGATGGTCCGAAGATTCAAGAAATTCTACAAAAAGGACCAATCTTAACACTGTAACTGGTTAATACCATATGACTTAACCAGTTCAAATTTCTAGACCATCCTATCAGTTTCTGTTCCTGTATCAATATAATCACCAACAGCACCGCTTTTCACATATTAGCAATGACAATCACGCCACTGCATTTCTTTCCCCTATGTTGTCTCATGTTCACCTTCAAATTTTCAAACTTAAAAGAATTCTGTGCAAGCAGTATATTTTCATAATTGCACAAAACAATATTTTCACGTTTTCAATAAACTATAATCGCTGCCAGCTCAAATTTCAATAAAACAATTCACTGTCGGTCTATCATTTACTATCGGCACACATTAATGAGCAGGATTATTCATTTCCTAAATTCGACATTCGAAAGCTCTCGCCACCACTTCAACCTTTCGATAGAGTGGCACATTTCAATCCTTTCAATACCAACCACTGAAGTGGCAACGCACTTGTCAGCCAATGTGGGAGAGTTTCCGTTGTTGGATATAATTAGTTTTGATGATGTCTTATATAGATGCCATTATTAAGAGGAAAAAGATTATATAATATATTTATCTCCTACATTGACTAACTACTATATATTTAATGTAGATTAGTTCAAGAAGAATTATAGAGATTAATCAAGAAGGAGATAAAAGATTACAGAAAGAAGAAATTGCAGAAAATATCAAGGAAGCAAGAAGTTATCAAATTATTTTGGGAATAATCAAGAAGAAGAGGAGATATTGAAGAATTAATTTATGATCAAGAGTCGAAGAGGAGAGAAGAAAGAAAGAATTAAATTATGGAGAATGATGAAGAGAAAAGAAGAGAAGAAATGAAGAATTGAATTGTGGAGAATGATAAAGAGAAGAGGAAAGAAAGAAGAACTTGCTAAATGGAATGATAAAATCATTATAAAAGTTTTTATATTGATTCTAGAAGTCTTTATGATCAATTGGAAGTTGGAATGGCTTAAATCGGAGTTAAAATAAGCAAAATCAATTTTTGGGATGATTTAACTCGAGCCAGGAAGCTTAACTCGAGCCAGAATGGTTTCTACAGTGTTTTGGGCGCCTGATATAGTTTAACTCGAGTCAAGAAACTCACAAACTCGAGTCTGGGTCAAAACTCGAGTCAGCCATCATTTCTGTGACTCGAGTTAATAGTGTTTTAGCAACTCTGGTCACCTCTGTTTCACGTCTCAGCAAGGCAACGTATGGTAATTCAATGATATCTGTCAAACTAGAGATTGAATTGAGGTGAAACCAAATTAATATGAAACTAGACTCCCAAATTAATATGAATTTCACAAGTTGGTACATAAATTAACGTCACACTACTGACCAACCTTTGATGTTTTGAGTGTATCGCACAATCTACAACTCTATTTGAGCTGAAATCGGTGTCATTTGAAAGTAGACTCAAAATTATATCCATAGAGAGTTGAACCAACTGAAATGGAGTTCATACCAGGGAGTTATGGTATTCAAAAGTGGACACTCGAAATTTTGGAACCATTTCAGAATGGGTTTGGTTTTTTGGAAGTGGCTCACAATATACACAACTAAATGAAGTGAAACCAATTCCATATGAATCTAGACTTAGTGTTTCACAATATTTTGGAAGCAACCAAGTTTTGATGAGCTCTTACCTCGAGTCTACACTTAACACCTCGAGCCACAAAGATAGCTTTCGAAAATGATTCAAAATGTTTTATCTCATCTTACTTGAGCCAAGATTGCTACCTCTAGTCTAAGTGAAAGCAGAGAGTTAGAAATTTTGAGAGTGGTTTTTACCTCGAGCCACAAATCTCCAACTCGAGCCAAGTCAAGCCAGAGCAACTGATGAAGAACAAATCTGACGCGCAAACTCGAGTCAAGGTTTATGTTGCCTCAAGTCTAAGCCCAGACTCGAGTCAAGGTATTTGTTACCTCGAATCAGACAGTGTTGTGATTAGTCTTCTCCGTTTTTGAACGATGGATTGACTCGAGCCAACAAGCGTACCTCGAGTCAAAGTCCAACCCGAGAGATTGATGAATTGAGAGGATTTTTTTTACTCGAGCCAACAGTAGCAACTCGAGTTAACGGAACACACAATAGCAGCAATGTCTCCGAGAATTCAAAAATGACTGTTATCAATTGATTTCTACTTGCTATACTTCTCAATGCTATTAATCATATTTGTTAGCAAGTTTTAGATGATCAAACGAAGGATTAACATCAGATTATGAAAAGGTGGATGATTACATCAGAAGCTCCAACGGTCGAATAGTTCCAACGGTCATATTCACTCACAACGATCATATTCAAACCTGGAAGAATTGCTCAATGCTCTTCATCAACTATAAAAGGAGAAGCATTCAAAGATAAAAGAGGTTAGAGACATGAGCTTGCACTGTCGAAATGTCAAATTTCTGAATCCAACGTTTATCTCATACATACTCTGTTTCTCAATGTTTATATAGTTTATACTAAAGAGTGAAATGATTTGTAATGTACTTCAGTGTTTATCTTATTCACTTCTAAGAGAGAAGATTTATTGTAATCATTTTATCTGAGAGTTTGAGATTTGGTGATCTTGAGTGGGAAACAAATTATAACCTTATAGTCTGTGTGTAAGGGGGAGTATCTCAGTAAGAGATTGTAAAGGCTGCACAAGTGCCCGACTAAACTTGTGAAGTTGTAAAGGCTTTTCTCTTGTGCCCGGTTAAACAAGGAGATAGTGGATTGAAAATCTCAAGTGGAGCTTGGGGACTGGACGTAGGTCAAGGATTGGACCGAACCAGTATAAATCTCAGTTTGCATATTCTCTTTCCTAAACTCTTACATTTCCAGCATATATGTTTGAATGACTAACTATTGCTTTATAAACTATTTTTGTCATTCGAACTACTTTCAGTAAGTTGCAAAAAGATTATTAAAGTTATCTTAAGTTTTATCAGACACCCAATTCACCCCCTCTCTTGGGTGATAGCCAGGTCTAACATTCGTCCCTTCCTGGGACCCAGTGTCCGTACTAGCACATACAATAACAGGCCACCCACTGGAATCCCGTACCGAGACAAAGGACCATCGTCCACAGAGCCCTGTTCCAAACGCCTGCGTGGGTGCTGGCCAGATAAGGCAAAACACACGCCCCTACAAGGTGAAACTAGTCAAATTGGGTGTACACACTGCTGGTGCGAGTATCAGCTTCATAAAAACTAATCCCTTTAAAAGAACTTTCAACAATGGCCTGCGATTTTAAAGCATTTTAAAAAAAACATCTGGCAAGATCCAGCAAATTGAGTATGTCTAGAACAGTTTCTGGCCTCTTCCAGTTTCATACTACTTCCACCATAAACACGGTTCACAATTCAATTTCAAATTTAGGTTCCCTTAGGACCCTTTCTATGAGACAACATAGTTCACAAACAGCCATTTCAAATTGTTTTCAAATTTTGAAAAACATTTCAATAGAGAATTTAGTTCAGAAAATTAATTTCAAAAGTTCACAAACGTAGTAGGTGCATTGGTAAATTCAAAATTCAATTTTCACATATACAGGAACCAGACAACTGACATAAAAGGTCATCAACTCCAATTTACATCTCAGGCTCTATCCTTGGCTACTCAAGCCATTCATAGGATATTCAACTCATTCTATCCCATTTATCCAGCCATTTTCAGAAATTGCTCGTAAATTTCCAGGCTTCAGAATCTCTTCGGTACATAGCTCGATATTCATGGTCTAATAATTGTGGCCTTTTGCGAACCCATCATCATACTAATCACATAAGAGGTAGGGCTTCTCATTGACCTTAAATCTAATTCAATGACCTATGATTATACACATGGCGTTGGAGCACCCCATGGCAATACCTCGATATCGCATCCAATAATTCTCATTTAGGGTCATTCTGTATATGAACTTTCGATAACGATCCAGCTCCAGGCATAGTCACATATTCAACTTCCCTTAAGAGGTATTTAATCCACATCTTTCCGAGAAACCACTAGCCACTATCATATCTACAGCTATCGATCCTAATCATAAGACTGAAATCTGTGGCTGTCGAGGTTCTAGCTATCAATCAATTCCATCGAGACACTAATTCTCAAACACACTTCCTCAAGGAACATTCTGTATTCAAGATCTTTCCCTATGCTAATACAGTAACTATCAACCTCAAAGTATCCCATATCATGTAGGTACTATCCTCAAACATACCTCAAATAACACACTATCAATCAATATTATCAAAGGGTCTACTCTCAATCATTCTTTCTAAGGGAATATTATGAGATTAAAATCATTCCCTAGCAATTAGTAACATCCAAATACCTCATACACATGAGTACTATACTCTAGTGCCTCAATGCGTTTGGATCCATCAATGCCTAAAGAATCACTCATTAACAAATCAGATTCTTATGTCATTTACCTGATTCTAAAACCTCAACCATACCCAATAAACATGCTATGATCATCACGATTCATAGCTTACAACATTTAGGCATTATCCTCAAAATAACCTCAAATCATTAATTGTCAGATACACAATCGACTCCTAGAACCTCAATATCAGTTAGGCTAAGGAATCATATTACCTCAACAATACCCAAAACGTAAACTAGGATCATGATTCACAATTCCTAGTCTAATCCTCGAAACAGTCGCATAACACTATTTATGAGGTTCTAAACTCAATCCTCAATATCACAGGGTATAATCTACTATCATTCTCTTACCTCAAGGTTAATTTTTAATCCTGAATCATACCCAACCATTATGACAATTTAGTATCGATTAATATTCACAAGGTTACTGTCCTCAAGTATTGATACCTCAATACAACATTAATCATGTTTAACCTAGGCACTAGTTCTGTTTGAAATCAAATTTAAACCTGGTCTCAATCATTTCCTTATTCAATCTATCATTCTTATAGCATCTCTAAGGATCACCCTAAGTCATACCTCAATGTACTATGGTCTTAATTCAAGGAAATCTCAAACTTCTACAATACTTCCCAAGATGTCACCCATCCTGAGATTTTCCTCGCCTAAGCACGCTTAACCTTAAAACACTTATCAGATCTGGGGTACTAATACCGGTACAAATCCACATATCACTGGGTACCGACAACTCATATATTTTCTAATCCTAATATGACATATCTGCCCCAAGAAATGCTAGGTACTATCCCACAAGGAAACTTAAACAGTACTAGCTTTTCCATACAACACCCCTAGTAGGGATTCTATTCAGACTTTGATTTCCATTTCAGAGGTCAACAGCAGAACCCACATTCCATGCTGTCTTATCCATCTGTGGAGTTTTAACTTCCCGGAGCTTATCCCTCTTCCTTAGGGAATATGTCCTTTCTGCTCCATTTTCCCAGAATTACTTCAGTACCCTTAACCATTTACTTTTTACCAGTACCGTCCAAACCTTTCTCTGATACCACAACTGTTACACCCCTACCAGCCTCGCCCTTTTCAGGTGGCGGGTTAGAGGGATTCCTTTTAAACGATTAACTTTCCATGGTTATTAGTCCATTTTGATTATCTATCAGAGTACGCCCAACAAAGCAAATAACCGGTTTGGACAACTACTGTACTGGTAAAAGTAAAACAACAGAAAGTAAAAGTCCCTGAAGGGTTAATGGTACAGTCATCCAAAAATAAATACCAAAAATAATATACAGTCATCTAAAATTAAAGTACAAAGTATGATAGGGCATCCCCTATCCTTCACCAGCACTGCCATGCCTACCTTTCCAAAAAGGCCTTTATCAGTCAAGAACGCCCCTCTGTATCAACAAAGCTTCTGGAGTCCAACAATGACCCCCAGAGTAACCATCAATACTCATGCATTAAATGTGTGATGTGTATGCATGCTACTATGTCAAATGTGTAAACATAGATAATATGTCAAATATACCACATATGCAAATAGAAAACATACAACAGCAACACGTCTTCGAATCGTTGAGCCACCTTACCAAGGCAAGCCCCAAAATTACCGGAATCACAAGCCAGTCCCGTTGGGCCTCCACATAGGCAGACCCCGGCAGGCATCCTCAACGCTAGGAACTCAATCACAAACCTGCTTTGTATGCATATTTGGAAAAACACATACAAAAACACATATGGCAAGCAACACATACAACAAAACACATAAAAGTGTCTGAGTAAAGTGGTTACTACCTGGTATGCTATATACTGTCTTCAATATTTATTATGCGCAAAGAATTTTCCAGAAATTCCCTTGGCCTAAAAACATCAAAATACATCATTTTTAGTATTTCCAAAAAATACCCTTGTAATTTTTTGGTCAAAACCGAGCCTATACAGAATTTTCTAGAAATTCTGTGAATCTGGCCCAACTTCCAGGATTTTTAATAAATTCCAAACAAATCAATTTTCCATGAAACCAACGCCATTTGAACCATTAAAGTGTCTATTTTCCAGGAAAAAAGAATTTCAGACCCTGAAAACACTCATAGTTTGGCGTGTTACTCGTTTTTCACACCTTGGTCAGATTTCGCCCAGTTGCACCCAGAGCCAACTATAACTATTTTTATCTCCTAGTAGGAAAATCCAATTGACACAAAATTATATATCACGGTGAACCTTAAGATGTGAATTTATTCTTGTAAAATTTCAGATTTATCCAAGTTCATTTACTAATGTTAAAACTCAGTTGAAGGTTTGCTTCCAAAATTTCCAGAATCGACAAATAAGCCATTTCTTGGCGTTTTTCGGTGTTTTTGAGTTCATAAACTTAAATCATAGCTTAAACCCATACAAAATCACGTTTTAAACAATTTGAGACCATCAAAATCACAAAAATCAGATTGAAACACCATGCCATAACCCCTTGCAAGAAAATCACAAGTTGAAGTTGCAAAGGTTCGGGTTTTCGGTGTTTACCTGATTCGTAAGTTTGATTGATGATCTTGGAGCTTGGGACTTGCTTTGGCTATGGAACTTGGATGAGATATTCTCTCTTTCCTCTGAAAAATTTCATGCTCCTTGTCTAAGAGAGAGAGAGCATGTGACTTTTAATAAGGGTTAAAAGGTACAGGTCAGTCCAAAATAACTGCAGTAGAATCCTGTCCAGTAATTAGTAAAATTCATCTGGCTTTTTGACTTCATTCCCAAGAAAATCCTAAAGTCTCTAGGGCCTGGACATGTGGTGCCTCCCCCTCCTTTCATTCAGAATTTTATCTTTCAAATGGTGAAAATTACCTACTTTGGCCTGGAATATATGAAAATTAGCAGTTTTGGCCCGGAACTTCTTTATTATTCTTTTCTTTTTCCCCAAGTTTTCTAGACACTTCCTAGGGCTAGGTGGCGCCACATGGACCCCACAAATCATATTCCATGATTTTTATTTTATTTTTCCTAATTTATCTGATTTATTCCCTTTTATCCAGCAAGTGGGACCCACACTTTGACTGTGTGACGCTCCCTTATAGCTCCCAATCATTATCAGAGTTCATACACAGTGAGCGCATAGATCTGGTTTGGACGAATGAGTAACTGATAAAAATGTGGAAAAATGTAAACTTAACTTGGTTTTGAAAAATAAATTCAATCCCCATCAGGATATTGACATACAGTCATCCCAAATTTAAAACTCCAAAATTAAACTTCAAGTAGATAATTATATACATAACAAAAAAGAACTCTTTCTCTGAGTTCACCTTCTTCTACCCCTGCTCACAGCACCGCCTTCCCCTTCCGACTTGGTCTGTTACCTGTACTTTTGTTCAAATCTGAGATTCACGAATGAATCTCAGAGTAACATGTTAACTTCTATGCATGGAGTATAAGTATATGTGATAAATAAACTACCATAATCAGGAATACCACATAGCATACAGGCAGTATAATATATAGTTCAAAATCCTAGTGCTAGGAAATCATGCATAGAACCTACCCGGTTCAAAATTCCATAGTGCTTGGAAAGACAAGCAGGACCTACCCGATCCTGTGCCTATCTCTCCGAGGCCCAACCCAGAACCTAACCAGTCCCGAGTCCCTCAGCATAAGGAAACCACAGTACGGAACCTACCTGGATCCGAATTCCTTAGCACAAATGTGAATGGCCAACACTTAAATATACTGTATGAAATCAAACATGTTTATAAAACACATTCCACAAATCATGGCATTTAAACATACACAAGTACACTCACAAACATAGACGGTTAGAGTTACTCCCTGGTGTGTAATAACCTTAATTTCGTCCAAGTAATTTTTCGGGGTGCGTGCGCTCGAGAAATTACCTATAATTTGGGATAACTGGTTATTAATTAATCCATATATATTAAGCATGATAAAAATGTCCTTATTCATCATGTTTATTCCTTGTTTAACCTTATTTCATTGGTGTTTAATTTAATAACCCAAACTTGTCAAATTCCAGCTCTTAAACTTAAGTGCTCTGAAAAATACAGTCTCTTTAATCATTTTATATTAATTGTACAAAAATCCTTTTTGAGTGATTCCAACTCTCAGGTTCTCTCTGACCTCTCTGGTTTCAAGGAACAATATTTTCAGAGGTCCAAATACGCCATAAAAACCTCGTTTTCAAATTTTACCCCTGCTGTCCAAATTGGTGTCCAAACATTTGACTAATATTTAAAAATCCATGTTAAATCGTACATAACTCGAGTCATGAGATCATAGAAAGCCTTTGCTAATAAATTATACTAATATGACTCCAGTCAATAGAACGTAACTCGAGTCATCAAAAGTCTATTTCACCTCTGTTTAAGAATGACTCAAGTCATCATAACTTAGCTTGAGTCATCAAATTGCCAATTCTTCTCTATTTGAGAATGACTCGAGTCAAGCAAGTATGACTCAAGTAGAGCCATGTGAAACTCCTCTCTGATTGAATGTTTTAAATGAATGACTCGAGTCAATGGTAAATGACTCCAGTCATTACGCTTGATAATACTCTCTGTTCATATTTGACTCCAGTCATAGAAGGATGACTCGAGTCATGATTGCACATAAACTTTCAGGAATTAGAAAAATGACTCGAGTCAATCATAGATGACTCTAGTCATGACGCTCAGTTTTTGAAAACAACATTCTTGTAATCTGCAACTCATTGATCAAAGCTCTAGGTACTTCATATTGTTATTGATTATTGATTCTAACCAAGTTTAATTAGTTTGTTTATAAGTTTCAGATGAATTTAACATGGTTTAAACTCCAAATCGCTCAAAAGCACTTTGTGTCAGAAGTGCATTAAATGCAAAGCAGAAACGAAACACCATTTGAGCAAATCATACTCTGAGCACTCAGAAAGCATTACAACCATTTCCAATCAATATTTCAACTGAGTCTCAACGGACAAAATGAATGAAGAATGTCAACGGAGAATATCGAACGAATGACGAAGCAGATCACAACTCAACGGATACATTCCAACGGCTCAATTAATCTCTTCAACGATCATTAAATGTCTTCAACTATAAATAGAAGAAGTATTGAATTCTCCAACTACCGAACGGCTGAGCATTCAATTAGCAATTAAAAGCATTTACTGTTCATACACTTACAGACTATATCTTCGGATATATCAATCTTTAGTGTTTATACATATCTCCTCTTTTAGAGAGTTCATCATTGATTATCAATCATTGTAAGAATCTCAAAGTATTGGGACTTTGAGATTGGGATACTTGATTACAACTTGTAAGGGGGAGTAAGTTCTAGTGAGAGAATTACTTCGAGAATTACAGAGTGTGCAATCATTTGTTTTAGTGAAATCCCAAAGAGTCTGGGGACTGGACGTAGGTCAAGGATTTAGACCGAACCTATATAAATTGCTTGTGTTCAATCTTTCTCTTCCTTACTCTGTTCATCTCTGTTTCTGTTCATGTCTCATAGAGTGTCATAGGCAAAAATTTTATATCCCCAATTCACCCCTGGCTCTTGGTGATAGTCCGTCTTTCACATAGAACTAAGACATGCTCCTCTGATGTAGGACAAAGGATGGAAATATATACTTCTATTCACACACCAAACCATCTAACAACAGGATTAGATGAACACAACAGGCTAATAAGCAAACAAAACTATATATAAACTCACCAAAGCTTCAGGAGTGGTCCCCAGCTGAACAAATTGTTGTCAAGTTTGTTGATCAAGAAATGTGTACTTCTCCCAAGGAGGGGGCGAGGCTCACCAGCTGGAAACCTTGGCAAAAATATAGTTGTTAGCTAGAAAGGTCTTAAACTTCCTCCACCGATCAGCACAATAAGACAATGTCTTGTCTTTCAGCTTCTAACAGTCAGGGACAGTGTATGTAAGTCGGATAGTGTCCCAAATAGGATCCTTTACTGTGTGATCGTCTACATTTTTCCACTCATCTATCAAGATGCTAACCTTGCTTCGTGCTAGATAGCCTACAAAACTATTATATTTGTTCTTATTAGGACTGAAAGGAGCCAACTTTTCAACAAACTGAATCTCAAGCTTGGACCCAGGGGTCTGACTTACGGATACGTCCTTCATTCGTGTGCCACTTCTACCACGGTGAGCAGATTGGTTACGAGGCTCACTATGAGATGAAGAGGGTTCATTCTGACTCACACCAGTCACACCAATAACTGGCATTGAACGAACAGGACAAGAATCATTTTCTCCGTTCATTTTGATAAAGGAAGAGAGGTTGAGAGAGGTGGTCCGAAAGAGGAATGCCTGAGAAAATGAGAGAGTAACAGAGGATGGTGGTGGTGGGTGAGAAAGAGAGGTAAAGCAACAGGAAGAGGGGTTTCACAACAAGAATAGGGGTTTGAGTTCAGAGAGAGCAACGTAAGTCGTAAGGTAAGGTTTCACGCGAAGAAGATTATATTTGGCGCTTTATTTTTAATACCGGATGTCCCAAATGCATGGTCTTAAAATTTAATCTTTAAGACCATACCTTATAAAACTCCGATCTTAAAAGTAATAAAATTTTTGTTTACTTTTTTCCAA
The DNA here is from genome assembly GCA_025563575.1 of Acacia pycnantha. Lineage (NCBI taxonomy): Eukaryota > Viridiplantae > Streptophyta > Magnoliopsida > Fabales > Fabaceae > Acacia > Acacia pycnantha. The sequence goes on along the minus strand of JAMWYP010000026.1, from coordinate 5,348,174 downwards.
CATTTTGTACCCGCCACAATTTATATCCAGTCTTAAAAGTACAACCTTTAAGACTGTCTTTTTTATATAACCGGTCTTAAAAGTTTTAGACCTTTATATTTAAATTTTTCCTCGTTATTTTGGACCGTAGAAAAATTGTACGAGATTTCTCTATAAAGTAATTGATATTTCAATTTTTTTAATAAGATTTTTAAGATCGGTTGTTTTGTTAACCGGTCTGAATAATATGTTTAAGACCTATGAATAAAGGATCAGGTCCAAGAAGTTCTTGATATTTACAAAACTACCACCGGTCATACTTTTAAGACCGTGCTGTCGATACTCCGGTTTAAATGAGGCAGTCTTAAAACCATTTTTTGTACTAGTGACTATTTAATCGATTTATTTATCAGGGAGAGAATATTCAATATAATATTATTTGATTGAGTTTTTGGCAAACACTAAAACCGTACTTTTAGAAGCCCTTTTCCCTAGGTCGAAACAAAACTCCTCTCACATGCTTACGTTATAAATAGTACTCTTTATAGTCTTATAAGACAAAATTTGTATTAGGATTGACAAGAGCAAGAGTGTCAAGATTCACAAAATATTCAGAATGAGTTTGACACAATTCGTAATGGTTTTTACATTAGGGAAAAATGAGATTGACAAAATTCATATTAGGATTGACAAAAAGAATAATGAGTTTGACAAGATTTGTAATATTTTTTACATGAGTATTTCCTGATGGAAAAAACGTTATACAAGATTCACCAACATTTATGGGCTTTAACAAAATTCATAATTGTTTTCACAAGAGTGTTTCTTGATGGAAAAAATGTTAGACATGATTCACCAACATTTGTGGCCTTTGACGAAATTTGTAATGAGATTCACAAGAGCAATAATGAGTTTGACAAGAGTCTTAATGGTTTTCACTAGAACGTTTCTTGATGGAAAAAAATGTTAGACACAACTCACCAACATTTGTGGCCTTTGACAAAATTTGTAATGGGATTCACAAGAACAACAATGAGACAAGATTCATAATGGTTTTCACAAAAGCGTATCCTAATGGAAAAAATGTTAGAAAGGATTTACCAACATTTATGGCCTTTGACAAAATTTGAAATGGGATTCACAAGAGCAATAATGAGTTTGATAAGATTGGAATGATTTTTACAAGAGCGTTTCCTGATTAAAAAGATGTTAACTAGAATATATTATACACACACGCGCACATACACACATATATACATATATATGTATATCAAAGGAGCTTTAGTGGCCCAATGACCACCTAGCTCCTTTAATATCAAGGTGGAGTGGGTTTGTATCCCACTCCTTACACCTTCATTCAATTTTTTGTTTTTAAAAAATTTGACCCACCCCAAAGAAAAAAACCTCAGCACTAGAGTTTAGGTCGTAGCGGTTGCAAGCCGGCCAATGCCAAAGCTTCGGCGGCCGGTCGTAATGGTGCTCTAGCGAGACTTTTTTTTTTTTCCATTTAAAAACTTAGATCAAAATAGTAAATTCAATAACATTTTAAAATCTCAATTTGATCTTTGTCACCTTTATGTATTTTCCAAACGTAAACAAACTTTTTTGGGTTTAAAAATTTCATATGGTATTTATGTGTCATTTTCCCTAATGATAATCTAATAGTATAATTTGTTTCGAGTGTGAACGAAAAATTGAACTAGAAAAGTCAGCAACATTTTTTGTTCCTGTCACGCAGTTGGCGGTTACCCAATGTGTTTTTGTCAGTAAATATATTTTACTATATTACTCCGTTATCAGTATTATTATTTTGTTCCCCTCTTTTTCTAAATGGAGAAAGTGAATTATTAATGATAGTAATCATTTTATCCGATATTTTTCTTGCTCAGAATTAATCCTCGCAAGAAAAGGGATTTCAATTTCATTAATTGTAGGGGCACGACAGGATATTCCCGGCTGCAAGATATCATTTTGGTCCTTGATATATAACCCATTTCTAATCATCTCATCCTTTTTGGTCCCTGAAAAAAAATAAGTCACTTTTAGTCCCTAAAATGGAAAAATAAGGTCCCTTTTAGTCCTTTTGATCAATTTTTTTGCATATTTTAATCCCTCAGAAATTCCCAAAAAGGTCCTTTTTAGTCCCTAAAAATGACCAAAATGACATTTTTTTTTACTCAGGGACGAAAAAGGGTCAAATGTGTTTTTCCAGGGACCAAAAAGGGTATTTACTCCATCAAAATTTATAAGTGATGATTAAAATCAAATCACTAACTTTATCTAAAATTAAGAAAATTTCAAATTTATTCATATTTAATATCATGTTCTTTTTTTGAGTAAAAACGGACCCCATTTGGTCCCTAACAAAAAAACCGACCCTTATTCGTCCTTTTTATGGGACTAAAAAGGACATTTTAGAAATTTGGGAGGGATCAAAATGTCTACCGATAGACCCTTATTCGTCCTTTCATGGACTAAAAAGGACCTTTTTTTTGTCAGGGACCAAAATGGGGTTCGTGTTTTTCGTCAGGGACCAGAAAGGGTATTTACTCTCTTTTTTTTTTTGAACAGTTCTAGGATATTCATTAATTGAGGAAAGGAAGTTACAGAGGTACTAGGACATTAAAAATAGAAACAAGACTGAGATGACAGACAAACAAAAATACACTGAGAAAGGAAAGAGATAAAGCTACAAACCGAGACTATATTCTAAAGAACAAACAGATACATGTTAGTCAACCAGGATCCACAAGCCTGGGATGGGTCGAGGGATTGTTAGATTGATTCCTAGAGCTCTTCAAGTCTTCTTCCAGAACCAGAGACAAAGGGGGTAAGGGTATCTCTACCCACCCGGTTGGACACCCCCCTTACAAGTAATTGCAGCAAACTAAAAGTGGAGCTGAATCACCAAAGGGGGGTGAATTGGGGATTCTAAAAACTTTTCGAGTTGCTCTATTTTTCAGCACTAAAACAGAGATAGACAGAGGATAGGCAAGAGAATCAAGACACAAGAAATTTATACTGGTTCGGTCTGTTGGGATCCATACACGCAGCGGAAGGATTCTCATCCATTTAAAATTTTGCGAATTCCAAAGAGGATCTGTCAACGACGTTTAAATCAAGGTAATCAAGGTTCGTTAGAAAAACTGTACCTATGTGAACTCATGAGCGACCTTTTCAAACACGTGGGCTAACACGTGGTCTGTTGGGATCCGTACACGCAGCGGAAGGATTCTCATCCATTTAAAATTTTGTGAATTTTAAAGAGGATCTATCAACGACGTTTAAATCAAGGTTTGTTTGAAAAACCGTACCTATGTGAACTCATGAGCGACCTTTTCAAATACGTGGGCTAACACCTTCTTGTTCAATCAATCTCTAAGAGCCGACTCTACGAATCCACTCCCTTTACCGGTATCCATACCGAACAGCTCTCCAACACATACGGGAGCGTGCTAGCATCTTCTTACTTTGTGTCTCTCGTTTTTCTCTCTAGGATTTCTTTCGAGGCTTGTTAGTTCATTCTTATAATACGACTTAGATCAATATCTATTTATAGAGTTTCTAAAACCATAATTGGGTCGTATTAAAATATTCAAGACTAATATCAATTAGTCCTTGAATTTCGAATTTGGATTAAATATAGTAATTAAATATGTCCAACAGATCTAATCTAATATATTTAATTAATCCACATTAAAAGCCTGCAGATTTAATTTATTTCTATAAATCAAATTTGAGATATGATATCTATCCATTTAATTAAATCTGAGATACTATATCTCAACTCAATTAAATATGGGAAAATCACGTTCAGGTCCCAAGGAAGGAAAAAAATTACAAAAAAGTCCCTTGAAATCACAAAATTACCCAGAAGTCCCAAGGGATTTTTTGTTGTAAATACATACATTTCCTGTTGTAAATGGTTTGAGACTTTTTTATATATTATTTGTACGGAATTAAAATCCAGGTTTTTAAGTGTTGTTGTAAATACATACATTTTCTGTTCTAAATACATACATTTCCTGTTGTAAATGGTCAGGTGTTTAAATGTTGTTATAAATACACATTCCTGTTGTAAATCGAAGTCCCAAGGGAAATTTTGATATTATTTGTATTAACAACAGGAAATGCATATATTTACAACAACATTTAAACACCTGACCATTTACAACAGGAAATGTATGCATTTACAACAACATTTAAAAACCTGGATTTTAATTCCGTACAAATAATATCAAAAAAGTCTCAAACCATTTACAACAGGAAATGTATGTATTTACAACATAAAATGTATGTATTTACAACAACATTTAAAAACCTGGATTTTAATTCCGTACAAATAATACAAAAAAATTCTCAAACCTTTTACAACAGGAAATGTATGTATTTACAACAAAAATTTCCTTGGGACTTTTCTGTAATTTTGTGATTTCAATGGACTTTTTGTAATTTTTTTCCTTCCTTGGGACCTGAGTGTAATTTTCCCATTAAATATGAGATACTACATCTTTATTTGAAAATTAAATCTGAGATACAATATCTCTATTTGTTTCAAATATTCAATTTATCAAATAAATTAAATACAAAACAAATATTATATATAATAATATCATTATTAAATAATATTATTATTATTTAATTTTGAAATTATATATATATATATATCCATCCATATATATATATTTATATTCATCCTAGATTAAATGTTGTATTCATTAGATCTTAGACATATCTAAGATTCAATGAATCTGGACACTATTGCTTGTGTTGGGCTATTCTTATGTGCGACCCTGCAGGCCCACATGAGATTGGCAGTGGGCCAATATTGTACCAACCCACAAGTCGCAAGCAGCCTCTAGCAAGACATTGCGACTACCCAATTCATGTAGGGATCGATGATACGATACAACCTATCATACAACCATGTCACTGTTAGTTCTCGGTGTTTTGATGATTACAATTTCTAAGTTATTGAATTAAGTTAAAAGTTTGTAATTCATGGTTTGCTTGAGCAGCCCTTTAATCATACCCGAGCATCATCGGGTTTCAGAGCATATAAATTGATTTTAGTAAACCATGCTTGAGCAACACATCTAGCGTGCCCAAGCAACATCGAGACAGAGGCTTTTTAAATGACTTGAGCAATCATGCTCGAGCAGGAGAATTACCTTGCTCGAGCAGCGTCGAGGTAGAAGCAAAAATAATGCAAGTCAAAAAGGCTTGCTCGAGCAGAAGAAAAAGCTTGTTCGAGCAACACTTCGCTATTGCTAAAGGTTCGCCTCTGTATGATGTTTGACCGAGCATGAATATTGTCATGCTCGAGCAGAGGAAAAAGCTTGCTCAAGCAGGTCTCCTCAAACTCTAATGCCTCGCCTCTTTATAATGTCTGCCCGAGCATGAAAGTTTCATGCTTGAGCACCATGCTCGAGAAGAGGCAAAAGCTTGCTCGAGCAGTATCTCTCAAGTTCTTATTTTCAACCTCTAAATGACGCCTGCCCGAGCATGATATATTCATGCTTGAGCACCATGCTCGTGCAAGAAGAAAAGTTTGCTCGAGTAGCATCGCTAAAATGACAAACTTTCGCCTCTGCCTGAGGCTTGCTCGAGCAAGCATAATGGCATGCTCGAGCATCAGCGTCCGAGACATGTTTTATTGCTTTTCTGAAAGAGCTTGCCCGAGCATGAAAAACTTCATACTTGAGCACCATGCTCGAGCAGGAAAAAATCCTTGCTCGAGCATCAGCGATAAGGATCAACTTTATTACTTGATCAAAGAAGCTTGCCCGAGCAAGCATGGATTCTTGCTCGAGCAAGATCCCTCTGTTTTTGAAAACTCCGTCTGTGAAATTTTTGAAATCAATGTATCAACTTCATTTCATCTTATTGTTACTCATTACTTCTTCTAATTGCGTTTAATCAGTTTGCTAATGAGTTTCAGATGAATTAAGCATGGATTAAACATCAGATTTTCAGAAAGCAATTTGTGTCAGAAACACATTAAATGCAGTTACCAAATTGTCTGATAAAATCTGTAACAATACTCTGATCGATGATATAAAAATATGCAAAGTACTAGGAGAAGACAATGTTGCTGATCCTCTTACTAAGCCACTTGCACAAGTAAACCATGAGTGTCATGTTAGGACAATGGGAATTAGAGTAATTAATTATTGCACCTAGTGCAAGTGGGAGTCGATCTGTTGGAAATTATGCTCTAGGGGAAAGTCATTGTACTTTAAACATCATCATTATTTAAAGTATTTCTCCTTTTTGTTATCATATTATTTGCATGTTTGTTATGATAACTGTATCCTTGGACATATCATATAGATTGTCCTAAATGTCCCTGGTCGGTCATCTATGTGGGAGCAAAGATGAAATAAGACTGGTATGACTTGATGAGTATGGAGATATGAATCAAAGTCATAGACACTTGTAAGAGTACAAGGTGGTGGATCGACCTACTATGAGAAAGCTGCATGGATTTAGTCATAAGCTTATCTCATGTATAACCGCGTCACAACGCCCTTTGACCTGAGATCATCATGGGTTCCTACATGAGAGTCGCTGATCTTTGACCTAGTCAAAGTCACCTTTGACTAGGTGATGATAAAGGCTTGGATTGGGATCAGTGGTTTTCATGTAGAGGAATGTGAATGATCAAGATGAAGTTTGTCCCTCACATTTGTAAAGAGATAATACTAGGCCCCTCGATGAGTGAGTCTGAGAAATGTATGGTCATACTATGATGGAAAGGAGTTTCCATTTCAATTGTTAGACTACTCAAGAATCGAGAAAGTAATGGTCAAGAACAGGAAGTTGACATTATCCATGCCTCATCCTTGACCAAGTTATCTCGTAACAAAAGGGACGTGTCTGAAGAAGAATATCACCTAGAGGGGGGGTGAATAGGTGATATTAAAAAAAAACTTTCCCGAAGATTCACACAGAAAAATAATGAAGACAGAGATAGAGACAATAAACACAGAGAGATTTATACTGGTTCGGTCTAATACTTCGACTTACGTCCAGTCCCCAAGCACACCTTGGGAATGATGAGGACATAGGAGGCGGCATGACCAAGGCAACAAACTTGGAGGAATAAGCCTCAAGGGATATGCATGAAGGCTTCATGCATATTGGGCTTTGTTTTATTCTTCTTACTTTTAGTTATATTTTTGTAATAAGGCTTATTGGGCTTTGTGTGTAAGCATAATTAGGGTAAACTCAATATGGATGTCCACTATATAAGGGAACACCATAGCCTCTTTGAGGAACGGCAGAATTAAGAGTTAACCTTTTTGGTGAGAGACTAGCTTCTCTAGGGTTCTTTTGAGAATCTCTGAACTTATCAAGGGCAACAATCCTTGTGGCGTTCTTTGGCTTATCAATTCTTTGGAATTGTGGCGCCTACCTATAATCCAGTTTTCGTTCTATATTTCTTTGTTTTGTATCTCAATATTCCTGTGTCTGTTTTCGGTGTTTCTTGAGCCAAAGTCGCGTTTCGGAAAGCCATCTTTCTCCTCGTTTTGGAATCAGTCGAATCAGACGTCTGTAGCGTGAGATACACTGGGTTCTTATCCGGACGCGTTGCAGGTTGAATTTTCGGTGTGAATTCCATTCCTTGTCGATCCAATCATCCCTTTCTTTCGGGAATCATATCATAGACTCAGAAAGTTATGCACAAATTCATTTATGGTCCATTTAGCAATCTAGAAACATTTTGAGATACATAAATGATTGGTTGCTAATGGAATGTAATGATAGACAAGTATTCATTACCCAAATATAAATTTCATATAATCGCAATATGGGGTAAGGATTAGATATCACCGTAATTCCTCTTGTCCTTGTGGAAGCTTGCTTGGTTGAGATGGATTAATGTAGATAAATCCTTTTCCAATGTTCACCATCAACATCAAGCATAGCCTATTTAGCTTCCTCAAGACTTAAATTATTTCTCTATGTTGCATTCTTGAGAAGCTTTTTCTCATCCTACAAAACCATATAAGTCTTTTTCTTTCTTGGTATCCAACCTTACTTGGATCCAATCAACGTTAGCTTGTAGGAATTGAAATTCACATGCTCTTATGAATATAATCAATTCAGAATAATTGAGCATAATGAACTAAACATGATGTTATGCATAAAAGAGATACTTCCTTTTCAAATCATCATGTATGCATAAAGAATTAAATTATTTAACACTGCAATCCCTTTGAAAAATAAATTAGGATGTGAAGGCTCAATTTTAAAAATAGTTTGCAATGTTCATTCCTAAGGTTACGAATACAAAACCTCAATGAATATTTCAAATGATAGCATAGGAGGTTTTACCATTGTATACCTTTACCTTAGGTACTTGGAGTATTGTCTTTGCTTACCCATTGGTTCTTCATATATTTTCTTATGGGTGTGGGCAAGGCTCTCTCGGAAAATGTAGACTTCAAAAGTCTTTTGCTTGGCACATGAGAGATTTTCCTCTTCTTGTTCTCCTCAAGAAAGTTGAATGGTACTCTATGGTAGTTTGTTCTTGAGGTGGAAGATACCCTTATTGCTTGTATCCATTGCTTCTTATAATTTAACTTTGTAGTTCTAGCAATGGCTTCTCCATGAGTTCTCCTAACAAACATGAATCTCCTTTTAGGTTCATGAGAAACTCTTGGACTTTTCTTCCTCTTCTCTGTACCTTGATGTTCATTGATATTCAAATCATCCTGCATACATGGAGTACTAGATGGACATTTTGATACCCACTTATACTTGAGTCCTTGACTGTTAGTAGTGGACTTTACTTGTCCTTTAGGAACCCAAACAAATTTATTTCTCACATTATAATTTCTCCTAATATAGCATATATGAGAAATATGTCCAGATTTACCACAATAATTGCAAACAATAGAATGATGCTTATTATAAACAGTTTTGCAAGAATTGTATTGGTCAAGTGGATGCAATGTCAAATGACCCATATTTGTATAATCTTTCTTCCCACATGATTTTCCAGCATGATTTTCGAAAACATGTTTGTTTTTCAATATAGAATTAGTAAATGGTTGAAGAAAAATTTTATGCAAGTGTTCAGAATCATTTTTCTTAACTACACAAGAAGAAATGGAATTGTTTACCACATGTACATCTTGAGCTCCAGATAATGATTGATCACAATCTTGCATAAGATCTTCCTGGGAATCATCTCTCTCTTGTTCTTCTGTATTGACTAGATCAAGGAAGAGATCTAAGATTTCTCCTTCTTCATTCTCCACTTCTAGTTGTTCATCAATTGTGGATACGCAACTTATAGTTTCAGATGAACTGTCAATATTTTCAACTTCAACATATTTGTTAGAAGAATATATAGAATCAAGAGTATCCCAAATATCTTTAGCATTAGAGCAACATTTGATTTTTATAAAATCATTTTCGGTTAAAGCACTATACAAAATTTTCATTGCTCTAATGTTCAATGAAAACATTTTCTTTTCTTTTTCTGTCCAATCCTTTCTCGGTTTAAAATCATAGACATTTATAAAAACATTCCACATATCAAAATCAGTTGCTTTGATAAAACTAGTCATTCTAGCTTTCCAAAACCAAAAATCAGTATCTTTAAAAAACGGTGGAACAGTATAATCAAAACCTTCTGAAAACGAACAGCTCCCAAAAATAGCCATTGATAACTCTTGAGACTGTGAAGTCCTTTAAACAAGAGCCTGGCTCTGATACCAAATGTTAGTCCTGGCTTTCACCCAAGAGGGGGGGTGAATTGGGTGTCCGATAAAAACTTTGGAAATTTGAAGATCTTTTCGCAACTTACTAAAAATAGTTTGTATGACAGGAAAGATTTATAAAACAATAAACAGACATACAAATATATATGTTTGGAATATAAGAGATAAGATAAGAGAATATGCAAACAGAGATTTATACTGGTTCGGCCTATCCTTGACCTACGTCCAGTCCTCAAGTTCCACTTGAGATTTTCAATCCACTATCCTTTTGTTTGAACCAGGCACAAAAGAAGCCTTTACAAACCCACAAGTTTAGTCGGGCACTTGTGCAGCCTTTTACAAATCTCTTACGAGATACTCCCCCTTACTCACTGTAAGGATACAACCTTTGTAATGAATGATTACAAATAATCTTCTCTCTCAGAAGTGATAAAGATAAACACTGAAGCTCATTACAAATAATCTCACTCTCTAATATAAACTATATGATCATTGAGATAATCAGAGAGTAGGTGTATGTGTATATCAAAGTATTGGCATTTTGAAGATTGTAAGCTTGCGTCTCTGTGTTTTCTTTTTCTTCCGTTGCTCTTTCTCTATTTATAGACACTTTGTTGGAAGCATTTGTCCGTTGCGTTTTGGCTGTTGTGAATAGTAATTATTTTGAATATCAGTCCGTTGGAGAAATAGCCGTTGGGACATATTGTCTTTTGGATTTCCGATGATTGCTCTGCTTTGATGATTATGACCGTTGCATCATTTATTTTCTTTCCTCTATTTGATCGGGGAATAATTCAGAGTAATTGCTATATGAATTGTTTCCAAATAAAGAGCTTCATCTTCTTGACTTTTCCTCTGTTGACGCGTGAAAGTAAATGCTCAGATTTTCCGTTTGTCAATCTGTGGTTGATTCCTGAAACTCACTTAAGTAGAAAGATTAAAGATAGAAATAAATCAGTTTGAATATGATAAGTAATAATGGTAAGGTGATCCAATAATTATTAGAAGGAAATCAATGAGATGATTGGAGGTGTTCTTGACCAACGTTTTTTGCTACATTCTGAATTGACCGTCCACTTTCGAGGGACATATCTCCCTGGTCTGAAATCCGTTTCGGTTGGTTCAGCTCTTGATGGAAAGCCCTTTGAGTCTACTTTCATATGCCATAAATTTCAGCTCAATTGGATTTGTAATGTGTGAGATACACTCAAATTACCGAAGTTTGGTCTGCACTGTGATGGTGATGTCACTGTTATCCTAAAAAATTCATAGCTCTCTAATATGACCTCCTTTGGACTTGAATCTTGTACGACTAGAACCTTTTGGAAGTCTAGTTTCCAAAAAAATTGGTTTCCCCTCAATCAGACTTCGGGTTTGTAATATATCGTTGAATTACCAGAGGTCGCCACTTGAATACGCGAAACTGAGCTCAGCAGAGTTGCTGATATACACCTTGACTCGAGTTATGTCATGTGTATGACTCGAGTCAAACCTGTCCAGAGACGAAAAGAACATTTCTTGACTCGAGTTAATGATAGCTTGACTTGAGTCAAATCATCCCAGATCACCAAACACTGTAGCGAAGTGGTTAACTCGAGTTGCAACTCCATGACTCAAGTTATATCATCCTGGAACTAATCTTTTGCTAATTTTAACTCTGAATTGATCCATTCCAACTTCCATATGATCTTGGAGACTTCTAGCATCAATCTAGGAACTTGAATAAGGATGTTCTCATTCCATTCAACAAGTTCTTCCTTCTTTTCTTCATCTCTTGAACATTCTCCATAACTCAACTCTTTCTTTTTCTTCTTCTCTTCTTCTTGAGCTTGAACTCATCATTCTCAACAAGCACTATTCAGGTATACTCCACTATTGCTCAAATATGATAAAACTTCATTCCAACTTCTATTTGATCATAAAGACTTCTAGTATCACATATAGTGCAGATTCTTCTTTCGTTAGTCTCCTTTCTTCTTTCTGAAATCTCTTATCTTCTTCTTGGTCTATAATTCAACTTGGATTAATCTACATTAAATATAGTAGTTAGTCAATGTAGAAGATAAATATATCATTCAAGCTTTTTGCTTTTAATAATGACATTAATATAAGACATCATCAAAACTAATCATATCCAACACACAGTACTCTACGAATAGGTGGCATAGACACTGGAGTAAAGGATAAATGGGCCAATTAATTTCCAGGAACAGGTTCATTTGGCCTCAAAATTTCAAAAATTTCTTGGTGTGAATACTGAATGAATTGTAGGAGGAGGAGGGGGATTGGAAATTTTCAAAATAGAATTTATGATAGAGGATGATAGGGTAAATTTGATTCCCTTAACTTGAGTAGAAACTATTTCTTCTACCAAGTTTTGGTCATTATCCTCCAAATTATCCCATTCCATATTGAAATAGAACAATCGAATGATATTAGGACAATATGAAGCAATTATAGACAAGAATGATTCATATGGTTTCAACTAGGGGGAAAGATCTACATTTCAAGTTTCCCTAATTTTGTCTAAGTCTACAGAGACTATGGGACAAAATTCCTTTTTCAAGAAGGTTTCTTTGAATTTAACAGCATAATCATTCGTAAGGAATGTGTTTTCAAAGACGAAACCTTGAGGTGCAGAGGTATGGAGATAGATTTTTGATATGGCATCTGGAACGATTGTGGGGTTCTGTGAAGATTGAGAAGGATTGGAGGTAGCTTTTGACGATCCTTCTCTTCCAGCTCTTCTCTTCTTGTAAGAGTTTGAAGGTTCACCTTCCTTTTGTTTCCCCTTTGCTTCATCGTTCAGAGAATCAGAGGCTCGCTTGGATTGAGTCTGGGATGGTTCTTGAAACGAGACACTCTTAGGTTTGGGCGAAGAGGTTGTTTGGAATGATGGAACTCCAGGAATTTTTTTTTTCGACCCCATATTGGAAACATTTGGGGGGTACTCTTCATCCTTCTAGGGCGAGTGAGAAGAGGAGGCGATGGAGAGTCTGAAGAAGCTTCGTAGTCGACATCGTCTTGGGAGGTTTTGGTGGATTTCTTGGGGGCCATTTTCGATTTGAGGTTCAGAGAGTGAGGAAGAAGATGAGAAGCTTAGAGAAACTCTAGGGAAAACTTGAGTTTTGAGGAGAGTTTGGTCGTACAATGAACAATCAAGTTTAAATAGGGCGTGAAAATACTAACCTGGATTTCAAGGATGCACTGTGAACCCTTGAACTTCCGCGATCAAAACTCGAGTTTCCACTTACTAACTCGAGTTTTCATCTTGACTTGACATGTGTGTTGCTCTCTGTTTGTCCGAAACTCGAGTTTCATACTTAATGACTCGAGTTTCTAGTTCTCCCAAACTGAAGGCTTACTCTCTGTCCCCGATAAACTCGAGTTTTGATATCAAAACTCGAGTTTGCTTCCTCTGACATCAAACTTCAGCATTTCAAAAATCCCGTATAAAACATTACTAAATACTCTGAAGCTTAAGTTAGTATCAAATAATCATCAAAACCATAACTAACATTTGAGATAGGAAATGCTTACAATTCATTGGGATTTACCATTCCCAATTCTCTTCTAATGAAATTGAATTGCTCCTTAGCCAATGGTTTGGTGAAGATGTCAGCAAGTTGAAGATGAGTTGGAATGAACATGACTTTGACATCCTTCTTTTGAACATGATCCCTTATGAAGTGATGTCTCATATCAATATGCTTGGTCCTTGTATGTTGAACTGGATTCTTGGCCAAGCTTATTGTGCTTGTATTGTCACACAATATTGGGATCTCCTTCAAATTGATTCCCAAGTCAGAAAGTTGTTGCTTGAGCCATAGGACTTGAGCACAATAACTTGATGTAGCAATGCACTCAGCTTCAGTTAATGATACAGAGACGGTTGTTTGCTTCTTACTAAACCAGGAGACAAGTGAGCCACCAAGGAATTGACATTGCCCACTTGTGCTCTTTCTATCCGTCTTGTAACCAGCATGATCTGAATCTGAGTAGGCCACCAAATGCTCAGGTTGACCTTTGGGAAACCACAATCCAAGAGTCTTCATGTCAGCAAGATATCTGAAGATCCTCTTCACATTTTCAACATGCGACTCCTTGGGAGCAGATTGAAACCTTGCACACATCCCGACACTGAATTGGATGTCTGGGCGACTTGCAGTAACATAGAGCAATGAACCAATCATTCCTCTATATCATGTAATGTTGAAATCTGTTCCCTTTTCATCAGCATCCATAGATGTGGTTGAGCTCATTGGAGTATCAGCTCCATTGCATTGGTCCATTCCAAACTTCTTCAGCAGATCATTGAGATACTTGGTTTGAGAGATGAAAATTCCATTCGCCCTTTGCTTGATGTAGACCAAGGAAATAGTTGAGTTCTCCCATCATGGACATCTCAAACTCTCCTTGCATGTTCTTAGTAAACTCTTCACACAAAGCATCATTAAAAGATCCAAAAATAATCTCATCAACATAGATTTGGACAATTAAAATTTCACCAAGCTTACTACTTTTAATGAAAAGAGTTGTATCTGCTTTACCTCTAACAAATCCTTGATCAAGAAGGAATTTGCTTAATCACTCATACCAAGCTCTAGGAGCTTGCTTAAGACCATAAAGAGCTTTCTTAAGGCGATAAACATGATCTGGATGATGATCATTTTGAAAATCAGGAGGCTGTTCCACATAAACTTCCTCCTGAATAAAACCATTTAGAAAAGCACTTTTTACATCCATTTGATAGAGCTTGAATTTTGACAAGAGCAAAGGCTAGAAGAACTCTTATGGCTTCCAATGTTGCCACTGGAGCATAAGTTTCTTCATAATCAATTCCTTCTTCTTGATTATAGCCTTTAGCAACCAATCTTGCCTTGTTCCAGACAATGATTGCTGATTCATCTCGTTTATTCTTCAATACCAATTTTGTGCTAATGACCGGATGGTCCTTAGGCCTAGGTACCAAATCCCAAACTTGATTTCTATCGAATTGATGTAGCTCCTCTTGCATTGCTATCACCCAATCATTGTCTGAAAGGGCTTCATCAATCTTAGAGGGCTCAATCTTTGAAATAAAGGCAGAAAAAGTAACTTCATTAAAAATACTATTTCTATTAAAGACTCTATAAGCTCTACTTCTATTAGAATAACCCAAAAATATACCTTCATCCGCCTTGGGATCAAACTTTCCCAAGTTATCCTTACCATTGTTATGGATGAAGCACTTACATCCGAACACATGTAGATAAGCCAAATTCGGTTTTCTTCCCTTATACAGCTCATAAGGAGTCTTGTTCATCTTCTTTCGGAGGTATGCCCGATTTGAGATGTAGCAAGCCGTACTCATTGTATCAGCCCAAAACACTTGAGAGGTCTTATTCTCATTCAGCATTTCTCTTTCCATCTCGGTGAGGACTCGATTCTTTCTCTTCACAAAACCATTTTGTTGAGGAGTCCTCAGGGCTGAAAAGTTGTGATCAATTCCTATATTATCGCAAAACTCAGCAAAGGCATGATTTTCGAACCCACCTCCATGATCAGTCGAATTCTTGAAATAACAAAACCTTTCTTGTTTTGGACCTTCTGGGCAAAAACAACAAACTGATCAAATGTTTAATCCTTAGACGATAAAAAGATAGTCCATGCAAATCTAGAAAAATCATCAACTATGACCAAAGTATAAAGATTGCCACCAAGGCTTCTTACTCTAGCTGGTCCAACTAGATCCATATGAAGTAGTTGAAGAGGTCTAGAAGTTGAAATCTCATTTTTAGATTTGAAAGATGATTTAGTTTGTTTTCCTTTTTGACAAGCATCACAAATCATATCATTTTTTAAACGAAGTTTTGGGACACCAATTACTAAATCCTTTTTGAGTAATCTGTCAAGTTGAATCATATTGACATGAGCTAAACGCTTGTGTCATAGCCAACTATCATCCAAATTACTAACAAAACATTTTTCAAAAGTAGAGTCATTTCTAGAAGGGTTGAGTGTATAACAATTGCATTCCCTAGGGCTCTAAATATAGCTTTTGATTTTATATTGTCTAAAGAGAGAATATCCTTACTTACAATCAAGCACTCCTCAGAATCAAAGATAACTAAGTTACCTTTATCAGTGCTTTGGCTTACACTAAGGAGATTGTGACAAAGTCCTTCCACAAGGTAGACATCTTTGATTTGTGGTCCTTCATTGTTTCCAACTTCACCAATCCCAGCAATCTTTCCAGATTGATTTCCACCAAAAGTCATTTTGCCACCATCCTTGGGCTTGATTGAAGCAAATTTGGAATGATCTCCTGTCATGTGTCTAGAGCATCCACTATCAATGTACCATTTGTTGGACTTTGGTGCTCTTAGACAGACCTACAAAACACAAATAATCAGGTCTTAGGTACCCATCTTTTCTTGGGTCCTTTGGGGTTAGTTTGTGTCTTAGGAACCTTGTAAGATCCCTTAGGCACCCATTGATAGTTTCCGATAGGCTTACTCTTTCTTTCCTTTTTATGAAAGCAGGAAGAAGTAGTATGACCTTTCCGATTGCAATAATTGCAATGAGCAAAAGGGTTTGAAGAATGAACGGATTTTCTAAAGTAGTCCATGTAATATTTTTCTCCAAATTTCTTTTTGCTTTTTCTTTTATCAAAATCCAGTTTGTAACCAATTCCTGATTTGTCATTTGTAAATCTTTACTGTTTCAAAATGACATTGAGCATCTCACTACCTCTAGTGAATTTCTCAAGTTCCTTTGTAAGATGTAAATTCTTTTTCTCCAAATCAGGGCAGTTTTCACAAGCCATATTTTCACAAGAAATATTTTTTACTTGCATTTCAAGAGTCACATTTTTCCTTTTCAAAGATATGTATTTTTCAGCAAGCTTTTCGAATTCAGATTGCACAACAATGTATTCAGCAAATAACTCATCATAAGATGGTTTTGAATCATATACCTCATTGTTGTCATGTTGCTCTTCTTCTTCAGCAACTAAGCAAATTATTTCTTTTTCTTCTTCATCAGCTTTATCTTCATCATATGAGCTATCTCCCCATATGGCTGAGACATAGGCTTTCTTTTTGAATTTGTTAAACTTATTCTTTTCTTTATCCTTGTTCTTCACTGGGGGCATTCAGACTTGATGTGGCCAGGCTTGTCACATTCATAGTAAATAATTGGCTTCTTTGCCTCAGTGCTGGAGCTATCCTTGTGAAATCTCTTGTACCCTTGGTCCTTCTTATAAAATTTCTTGAACCTTCGGACCATCAAGCCCAGCTCTTCATCTTTGTCTTCTTCTTCTTCATCATCAGATTCCTTAGCTTCTTTGACAGTCTTGAGAGTAATCCATTTGCTCTTGACATTCATCTCATTAAGTCCTTTTCTGAACTTGATCTTCCCTTCATACTCAGATAGACTGCCAAACAGGGCTGCTACAGAACTCATTGATTCCCCACGAGCTTCCTCAATGGCTGTAACTTTGGCTTCCCATTCTTTGCTGAGGATATTTAGAATTTTCCTCACTTGAACAGGTTGTTCGTACGTTTTGCCCAATGCAGCAAGCTGGTTGATGAGGTGGGTGAATCTTAGCTGGAAGTCGATGATGGATTCTCCCGTCTTCATGTGAAGAAGATCATACTCAGTCATGAGAGTATTGACCCTATTCTCTTTTACTTTGGTAGTTCCTTCATGAGCTATCTCCAAAGCATCCCACATGGCTTTAGTTGATGGTAGTGTGCAAATACGGAAGTACTCTTGTTGACTTAGAGCACTTTGCAGAGTGTGTAATCAATCTTGATAAAATATAGGGAACATTTTAAAAATAAAAGTCTAAAAATTTTAAGACCGGATATATTTAGAAGCCGGTCTTAAAAGTTACATTTTAGGACTAGACTTAAATTGTAGCAGGTACAAAAGATTGAAAAAAATTAAACAAAATATTAATTACTTTTAAGACCGGAATTTAATAAATACTAGTCTTAAACTTTAACTTTTAAGACCGACTTTTTAATATATCCAGACGGGTAGGCCTGAAGCAATTGGTAAATTCAAACGCCACAAACAAAGCATGGTTACTCGAGAAGAGATGGAACATACGCTGGCCAAAGCGACTAAGGAAGCACATGCCAAAGCAGCGGAGCGAGAAGCTTCATTGACTGCAAATTTTGAAGTCCAGCTGAGCAAGATGAAGAAGGCAATGATGATGCTTGTGAGCTCTCGTGGAGAGACCACTGTTCCCTTGCCATAGTTACCTACACCTATGCAACAGAGCACTAAAGGGAGTTTCATTGTTGGACAGTCAGAGGAACCTTGTGACCTATATGTAGAGGATCTTGATAGACGATTAGTTACACAAGGGACTATCCACAACATGGAATCAACTGTACACCACCAACAAATGGCTGACGATGAAGTCAAAGTGTTAGTTGAAGAGGTGATCATTGCTGATGCACTTATCCCTCTCTCAATTGATCACATGAAGGTTGTGAGTGATTACTAGAGTTGGGAATCAGGGCCGGCCCGGCCCTCCAGGGCTGGCCTATGAAGGGCCCGGGCCAGCCCTCCAGGTCTTGAGGTAAGGAAAACATATGTTTTCCAAAGCCCGGCCTGAGAGCACCAGGGCTAGGCCCGGCCCTCCAAGGCCCAGAAATTACTATTCCAAATTTTAACTATTTTTCCTCCATTTTTTTAAAAATATATAATTATTAAATTACAACACAAATCATCCAATAAATAAGCACAGTCACTAATTCATAATCAAAAGAAAACTATGTTCACAAATAACTCACATAAAACATAGAGTAAATACCCTTTTGGGTCCCAGGAAAAACACGCTCTACCCATTTTGGTCCCTGAGTAAAAAAAATGTCATTTTCAGTCCTTTTTAGGAACTAAAAATGGTGTTTTGGGAATTTGTGAGGGATTAAAATGCCCACAAAATATGACTAAAAGGACTAAAAGGGACCTTTTTTTACTGTTTAAGGACTAAAGATGACATTTTTTTTTACTCAGGGACCAAAATGGGTAGCGCGTGTTATTTCAGGGACCAAAAAGGGTATTTACTCTAAAACATAAGAAGCATACCATTAAGCGACATTAGTACGATGACTACTATTGTCGTCATCTTCGCCACTATCATCAATTTCAACGACATTTGATTGTTCTTCAATTTGAGTAGTAGTCTCTGGCTCATGAGTAAGGATATCATAATTTTTTTCTCCCTCATCATGAACACTTCCATAATTTTTATTTGCAACAAATGATAAACCAAATCATAAAATTAGAGTATAGTTATTATATTTTTGTAGTTAAATGGATAAATAAATCTATAAAAAATACAAAATATATATAAATTAATAAATTAAAAAAGGAAAAAAAGAAAAAAGCTACAGTGAAAAGGGCTCGTTTAAGCCCGAGGCCCTCCAGGGTCAATTTCAAATATCTCGTCCATTTTTCAAGCCCGGCCCTTGACGGACCAGGGCTTAAACGGGCCGGCCCGATTTCTCGGCTCTAGTGATTACCAAGGAAGCTTCATCTTGTGGCCAATGAAGCTTGTACATGTTTCTACTCCTCCTGAAGCTCCAGTCCCTCTTAAAGTTGTTGACATGGCTAAGTTGAATCCCAAGGACAAAATTGTCCTTATGGTATTCAATCAATCTTTTGGAGTTAAATCGTGTCCTGTCAATAAAGAAGTAGGCCTCTGTAATAAGAAACTAGTTTTCGTTGACCCAGATGATTTATTGTCCTTGTTGTTTCCTAAACAAGAGCTTACTAATGCAATTGTGCTCTTATTTTTAAAATATCTTCTTCTATGAGTACATAATTTAAATGCATTGTTTAGACACACATACATATATACTAATTCCCTAATGACATTATTGTAGGTTCATGCATCATGAATTTATATAATAGGGTAGAAGCAATGATATTGGATTCTTGTGCCCTAAATACATAAGTACAACAACCTTAACGGATAGACAAGCATACATAACATGGAGGTTGTGTAACAATATGAAAAAGTGGTACTTGGCACCATACATCAATAGGTACATATCATAATTCTTGTATGCAATTCACTTAATTCTACTACATATCACTGAGTACTTGTTTGTTGTGAATTTTCAATCACCATTGGTAGTGGTCCTCATGTGCGCGGAGGAGAATAAAGTGGTCTTTTTATGCTCCCTTCACAACGATCCAGCGCCTACATTGAAGCAGATCGTGAACATGTAAGCATGTCATTTTAATTGTATTGTCTGAAATATCTACTGTGAATTTTCAATGACCATTATTGATAAATTTTTGATTTTGATAATAGGCCCATGAAGACATTCCAAATGAAGGTCAAGAAAAAGCATGGGTTTCAGGCCAAAGAGCCTACATGGATCATACCAAAGGTTAGTACATATTTGGACACTGGCACACTGCCTTGTGAACTTGGTCAGTAAGCAATATATGCTCTTATATATTTCTTGTTCTTTTTTAGACCCGTCAGCAACCACAGCAGTCCAACTTATGTGGCCATTACGTCTTGACACACATATATAATATTATCATGCAAGGAATGACTAACTTCACTGAAATGGTAAATGTATTTGAAATTAGAGTAAATACCCTTTCTGGTCCCTGAAAAAAAAAGTGATCCCCATTTTGGTCCCTTACAAAAAAAATGTCCTTTTTAGTCCATAAAAATGACGAATAAGGGTCGATTGGTTGACATTTTGATCCCTCACAAATTTCCAAAAGGTTCTTCTTAGTCCCTAAAAAAGGACGAATAAGGACCTTTTTTTTGTAAGGGACCAAAATGGGGTCCGTGTTTTTTGTTAGGGACCAGAAAGGGTATTTACTCTTGATATTACATACGTTTTCCTGTGTTGACCCCTTTGATTCAAGGAAGGACTAATATATTTCTGCCTTTGATGTTACAAACGTTTGACTCTGCTGACCCCTTTTCTGATAATGATATTGAGCGCATGTGCGAAGTGTTTTGTGAATATATGTATGACCTCATAAAGTTATAATAATAATGTCCTGAATTCATTTGTAAAAATACGTTGTAGCAACAATCATCTTATATGTAAATGAACGATTATACAATTTGTTTAATGATTAATAAGAAATTTGTTTATTCATTTCCAACAAATTGATGCTTTCCATTTTTTGTTGCTGTATGTATTGGATGGTGGACAAAACTATTTATTAGTGCTTATACCTTTAGGACATGATATTGTAAATGAGCAGACTGAAATGTATGAAGTTGTTTTTCTAATAAAAATAAATGTTAGACTTTTAAGACTAGATATTTTTTAAAGGCTCGGTCCTAAAAGTCCTCGTTTAACTTTAAAATATATGGGAGACTTTTATGACTGGATATTTTGTAAAGGTCCGGTCCTAAAAGTCTTCGTTTAACTTTAAAAAATATGGGACACTTTTAGGACCATATAGTTTTTAAAGGTCTGGTCCTAAAAGTCTTTGTTTAACTTTAAAAAATATGGGAGACTTTTAGGACCGGATATTTTGTAAAGGTCTAAACCTAAAAGTGTTTGTTTAACTTTAAAAAATAGGGACACTTTTAGGACCATATAGTTTTTAAAGGTCCGTTCCTAAAAGTTTTCGTTTAACTTTAAAAAATATGGGAGACTTTTAGGACTGGATGTTTTGTAATGATCTAGTCCTAAAAGTCTTTGTTTAAATTCAAAAAATATGGGGCACTTTTAGGACCGTATAGTTTTTAAAGGTTCATTCCTAAAAGTCTTCGTTTAACTTTAAAAAATATGGGAGACTTTTAGGACCGGAGTTTTTTAAATGTATGGTCCTAAAAGTCTTTGTCTTTAAGTATAAGAAATGGTGACACTTTTAGGACCAAATATTTTTGAAATAAGGTCTTAAAAGTATTATTTTTTAGGACCAAAGTTATTTGGGATCTGATCTTACAAGTTTTATTTTATTTTTAAAATATATGGCGATGATTTTAGAACCAGATATTTTTAAAATTCATTCTTAAAAGTCAATATACTTAAGCTATGGCAACCCCACGTAATCGTCCTCTCTTTTCAAACAACGCCCTAGGGTTGAAGACAACCAACCATAGGGTGGGTCTGCTCTTCCAGCCGTTTCCATCGTGAATCGACGTTGTTACCTCTCCTGAGGTTGATCATTATCAGTCTCCTTTTTCTAACAAATATAAAGAAAAAGGAAACTGGAAATGATCAACCTTAGGGAGAGTTTAAGACAACTGAGGTTCTTCTCAAGGTAGGACCCTTGTGTGTTGTCGATTCTACCTTTCCTGATTTTGATCATTATCGATCTCCTTTTCCTTTGTCCTTTTTCTTTTTTCAAAAAAAGAAGAAAGACAAAGAAAAAGAACATTGAAAATAATCAAAATCAAGGTGAGGTAAAAGAGACGACACGCGAGGGTCCAACCTTGAGAAGAATTATCACTGTATTTGTTTGTATGTTTGTTCGAATAATGTAAACGAAGTTTTGTTTGTTCTTAACGTTGTATTCTGTGAATTTTCAATGTCAACGATGACACACGAGGACTTTGTTTTTTTTTTTTGTTCGTGACTATGTTTCCTTACTACTGTGTATGGACTACTTGATGAGAAATGAAGATGGAACATAATTTTAAAATAATTTTCATTATATTTTGTATGCTGCCCGATAAAGGGAAGCATCCAATACATAAATAAAAAAAACAAACAAACAAAAAACATTCAATCCTCCATATCGTTGTCAGAGGAGGAGGAGTCAAAGGAGGGGGTGTCAGAGGACTGGACATTTGTGAAATCTGGTCTTATAGGTATTTATTTAGAAGAAAAAAATTCTTACTCTAAAAAAAAATTAAGGATAGACTTTTAGAACCGGATATTTTAAAAGGTCGGTCTTACAAGTATTTTTAAGACCGGACATTGGTAAAATGTGGTCTTAAAGTTATTTACAAATTTACACTTAAATTCCAATTGTTTCTCATTCATTCCACATTTAATCGATTTTGTACCTCTTTACCCTAACTCCTCACCTCGTCCTGATAATCCTCCTTGTCCCTAATCATCTTCTCTTCTTAAACCATGGTTAGATACAAGACAACCGCTCGTAGGGGTACGTTTGGTGCTCGCGCCTTGCATAGAACGGATGAAGACATGGCTGCCCCCCCTCTCAAGCCTTCTATTATGAATGAAGAGTCCTATGTCGTGGAACTCATTGTTATTTCTGACGATGAAGACATGCCCTCTCCCCCCTTCCAGCCTTCAGATGTTGAAGAGGAACCCGTTCCCTCCTCCAGCCTTCATATGTTGAAGAGGTTCCCACTCCCCCTCCATGTTTTGCCAATATTCCCCCAACCTCCTGTCCCCTGCAAGCCTCTCGTTGTATACTCCTGTCATGAGTCTATTGAGATTCATGTCGCCTATCTTAAATAGCAATTTGCTAAAATCTGGCGGCAACTTGAAGCTTATGAAGCTCATGCCAAGGCATAGGTCAAGGAAGTTAAGAATTTGTAGTTTCCTTTTTCTTGTTGTACATTTTCAATTTCGTTTTTCTGGTTGTTCTTTTGTTCATATGATCCACTAATGAAAGAAACTACATTGCTTTTATTTTGATCTTCTTAGCCACCCCTGTTCACTAAATAATGGTAATAAACTAGTTTTGGAACTAAGGAGAGCAAGTATATCATATAACTGATAGAGGATAACAAAAATTATATAAATAAAAAATAGACTTTTAGGACTGGATAAATTATAAGAAATTGGTCTTAAAAGTAATTGAATTGACAGATTAAATAATAGACTTTTAGGACTGGATAAATTATAATAAATCGGTCTTAAAAGTAATTGAATTGGAAAATTAAATAATAGAATTTTAGGACCATATTCTTTACAAGAAATTGGTCTTAAAAGTATTTGAATTGAAAAACTTAATTACAAACTTTTAGGACCAGATTCTTTATAAAAAATCATTCTTAAAATTTAGGGTTAAGGTACAGATTTGCCAACGAGCTATTACCCGAGGAGCATTTGGCACAAACATTAATTGAGGGTACCTTAATTACCAATCAACAATTAAAAATTGAAAAAAGTACCAAATAACTATTAAAAAAACAACTATCACAATTACGTCAAAATATGAGGCATTGGCATAGGACGGTGGCAGAGATGCTAGAGAAAAGAGCAGTTAAGCCTTCTTGTTGGATAAGGCAAACACCAACAGAGATGGCATGCGAGCAGGCGATGTGGCAGCGACGGCTGCTACTTGTGGCATCGAAGGGATGGAACCAGGGTGCAAGGCACGTGCCGGTCAAAAGCTGTAGACTGCTGGATTTGGTTTCGGTTCGTGATTCTCTCCTTGAAGCCGCATATGGACCTTAATGAGTTCAAAAGGGTGAATGGAACACCAAGAAACAATGGAAGCTTTGGAGACGTCGACGTCGCCGATATTGTGACAGTCAATGGAAGACAGTGACACAAAGACAGTGACGGGGTAATAGTTCATTGGCTAATCAGCACCTTAATTGTGTGTTTTTTCACTTTTTAATTTTCGATTGGTAATTAAGGTACCCTCAATTAATGTTTGTGCCAGATGCTCCTCGAGTAACAGTTCGTTGGTAAATCTGCACCTTAACCCTAATATTTATTTAATTGAAAAAATTAATTATATACTCTTAGGACTAGATACTTTATAAGAAACCGGTCTTAAAAGTACATTTAGGACCAGATATTTCTAAAATACGCTCTTAAATGTATTTAGTAATTATATATACCAATTGAATTTTACTCATTCTCACAATCCATTTCGTATCTCTCTGCCCCAACTCCTTACTGTGTCCCTAATAATCCTCTCTATCCCCATCTGCTCAAACAATGGTTAGATACAAGACAACCACTCGCACAGGTACTTCTGATGCCCATGCCTTCCGTAGATCGATATCCAGGGTGCCTCAAGTGAGAGTGCCTTATATTATTACAAAAGAGTCACGGGTTGTTGGGCCCATTGTTATTTGAGATGATGAAGAGATTGCCGATTAACCCCTCCAGCCTTATGACCCCTCCCCTCTTTTCTCTAATGATGCATTGATATTGAAGCACATAAGATAACAACTTGCTTTGATAATAAGCTTTAGGATTTTTAGTCACATTATTGTTGTTGTTAGTTTTCAACTTGTTCTTATTTTTCTTTTGTACGTGCATATTCTCTAGTAATGTAAGAAGCATAATGAACTAAGCTTGTATTTTCTTTTTGTTCATATTCTCCATAAATGAAAGAAGCTTATTCTCCAGTATCCTTTATTTTCATTTAGTTGCTGCTGCTCTCGCCAAAGTCATTCCTCTCTTTTTTAGTTCATTTCATAAAGTAAATGAGGACCTTTAAGACCGGATACTTTATAAGTAACCAGTCTAAAAAGTATTTGAAAAGATAAAATAAAAAATGGACTTTTATGACCAGATATTTTATAAAACTCCAATCTTAAAATTAAATGAATAGAAAAAAGTTAGGACCGGATTCTTTATAAACCTCGAGTCTTAAAAATTAAATGAATAGAAAACATTAAATGTATACCTTTAGGACTAGATACTTTATAATTAACCGGTCTTAATAAAATCCCAAAATGCTAAAAAATGTCTTTATCGCAAGGAAAATTAAATTTCCCTCTTTGAACTTCTCTTGTCACACCAAAAGTGATAACTCATGTTCTGTCTCCAGTGTTTGTGTGTTGCTTCGTCACTGCTTCGCGTTGCTCTCTCGACAAGCTAGTGTTGGTCAGCATATCACTTTCTGGTTCCTTAGCTAAATGGCGATAAACCAAGCTATAAGAGGTGCTTTGGTTATATAACTTTTATATTTTTCTTCTTATCGTTCTGGGTTTTTCATGGGATGAATGAAATCGATGAAATGTTCTTGTGGGTTCCTCTGTTGTTAATGAATATTATATTTTAAAGATTATATTTGCACTTGAGACCTACCCAACTAATCAACAAGTCTTTTCAGGGTTACTTTTGTTGTCTACAACATCAACATTCGTGGAGAAGAAATCCTCAGCATAAGCATTTGAATTTCTATGCTACAAGTGAGTCCACAAGCTAGACCTTCATGTGGTGCATTTATTTTCCTCGTCATGCATTTATTTTTCTTCTTCGATTCACTGTGATATATTTATAACCAAGAGTGATTATTCGTGATGCATTTAATGGGCAAGTTTCTCTTTCAAGAAATAAATAAATTATAACCTACATTGAGCATATGAATTTGGAGTAGGCTTAGTTTATGCAATTTTCAATTTTTTTGATAATGTATGTTAAATCTTTCCATCTATAAGAATTCTACTATGGACCACAGTTGGATAAATGTTTTACGAACGAGTGTTGAATATGAGAATGGGGTGAGAGAATTTATAGAATTTGCAAAACGAAATGCCTATGATGATAGTGGGAAGTTTTATTGCCCTTGTGTAAAATGTTAGAATGAGAGGCAACTAAGTCCTGAAGTTATATACACACATTTAATTTGTGAAGGATTTTGTAAGACCTATACAGTATGGGTATGGCATGGTTAAAAAATGCCAAGTGCATCTCAACATAGGGAAGTGACCTTTGATGATAATGACACGGATATAGATGATCGCATAGAGGACGTTATTTGTGATGTTGGAGAAGAGGCTTTTAAGCAATCACATGTTTATTGTAATATGTGCAGTGATGCAGAGACGCTGCTATATCCTGGGTGTAAAAAATATCAATTGTTGAACTTTGTATTGAAATTGGTAAGCTTGAAAGCACGTCATGGATGGAGCGACAAGAGTTTTTCAAAAATGCTTGAGGCTTTTAAGGACTTGCTTCCAGATGATAATGTGTTGCCGCATCGATACTATAGTGCTAAGAAAATACTTTGTCCAGTAGGGATCAAGTACAAAAATATCCATGCATGCCCGAATGATTATATATTGTATAGAAAAGAGTTCAAAGAGAAGCAAAATTATCCAATATGTGAAACCCCAAGGTACAAATCAAATAAGGGGCTTGCAAAAGTGTTGTGGTATCTTCCAATCATACCAAGGTTCAAGCACTTGTTTGCTAATGAAAATGATGCAAAAAATTGGAGGTGGCATGTAGATAAAAGGATTTCTGATGGAAAGCTTCGACATCCGGTTGATTATTCTCAATGGAATAAAATTGATTAATATTTCCTAACTTCGACGAAGAACTTAGGAACCTTAAGCTTTCCATTAGCACAGATGACATGAATCCCTATGGTAGCCTTAGCAGCATACATAGATCATAGCTTGTACTCCTGATTATTTACAACTTTTCTCGTATGTTATACATGAAACGAAAGTACATCATGTTGTCTATGTTGATTTCGAGACCAAGACAACCCAGAAATGACATTGATGTTTACCTTGAGCCCTTGATCGAAAACTTGAAGGAGTTGTGGGAAGAAGGTGTCGATGTTTTTGACTCTTTCAAGAATGAGGTTTTTAAATTGTGAGCCATGATATTCTATACTATAAAAAACTTCCCAACATATGGTAACTTGTTCGGTTTATGAAGAAGGTGTTGGGATCCGTACACGCAGCGGAGCAAAAAAAATTTACGAATCCCATCTGAGGGTTGCTCAATAGCGTTTAAATCAAGGTTTAGGGTTTCCGAATCATACCTATGCCGAACAATTGGACTGGTGGGCTACCTTCTCGATCAGCAGTAATCGACTCTTTGAGTCGCCTTCCTCTACCGGTATCCACATGAATAGCCTTGAACACAGACGGCAGTGAAAGAGATTTGCCGAGCCCTCACAAAATAACCAAGTTCAATAAAAGATTTGCAGTAATAGGGAACCTGGATCGTTTTCCCAATGAATTCGCAGCGGGTTTGATTGGAATAACAGTGAAATAGAAACAGTAAAAATGGGGAGGTTTTTGGTTCAAACAGATTAGAGAAGAGATAATAGAAACAGATAGAAAAACGTTAATAAACTGAAATGATTAAAAACGACCAACCCAACGTTTAGATTCCGTAAACTTCCTTCCTTGAGCAAAATATGAACGAACTCGCGTTTGGTTCTGGATGAACCGAGATCTCTGCATCCGTCCAGAAATCCCTCGACTAGACGATCTCCTAGCATTTATCCGAACAGTGGCGTCTCACTATACGATCGCACAAAGAACACTTTGAACCTAGTCCGAACTTAGCCCTTGGGACGAACCAAACCAAATATTAAATCTAATATTCGAACTATTTTCAGAAATCGGATCCGATAACATGAAAATAGAAACGAGTAACGTTTCCGATTAAGCATAGGCTCTCTGGACGAATCATGGAATCCTCACGTTAGATTAATCACAGAAGTTTAGCCGAGCATGGCTGGAATAGAAGAAAATACGAAGAACGTGAAGAACATTTGAGAGAAAAGTAAAACTTCTGTCTTTAATCCGAAACTCTTCAGCCCAAAACGAAAATAAAATAAAGGTGGGCTTTAATTACAAAATTCGAGCCCAATTAAAATCCAGAATTGTACATCTTACTTCGGCTCCATAATTGACCGCCCTCTTGTCCGAATTAGCTCTTGATGTCTTCATAACAATTGTAGCTCTCTGAATCATCTGAAATATGAGACAAAAATGAGGCAAATCCGATGTCTGGTTCAAGAGTTATGGTAAAAACGGTGAAGCAATGTAAAACTGGAACCCTAAACCCTAAAAAAATGGCTAAAAGGTAATCAAAGGCCCAAAGCCCAAATAAGTATAAAAGCCATTATTTATTAACTAAAGAGTCCTAAATTATTAATCAAGAGATAAAAAGAAGTGTATTAAATATTCAATTATCAAATTCCCCCACACTTATCTTTTTGCACTCCTGAGCAAAATTCAAAGAAAAAGACTAAAAGGAAACCTTTTTTTTTCTTTTTAACAATTACTAACAATGCAAAAATCAAACAAGGGACACAAAGCTTCAAAAGACCAATAATTCAAGACCAAAATCCCTTCATCTCAAATTACAAATCATGGCAATCTCAATCAATGATGCTAACTACAAAGATGGTCTCTCAAAGGGTGCTCTCAATTAATCTCTCAAGTGTATAGGGTAAATTAGTGTATCGCTCAAATTCTACTCAAGAAAATTATTCTACCATAAGCTTGCTCAATTTCTACGTCTCCACTACTCACATCACATGCATGCACAAATCAAGAGAGCTTGTTATTGAAGGTTGAAATGGGGCTAGGGTGAAGGTAGGTAATAATATGGAATGAGAGGCTAAGCACCAAAGAAATTAAAAAGAGCACTAATTAATGCAATTATTCTTTATGAATGGAAACTTCTTTCTCATATGAAAAGAGCAAACCTTTCTTTTCTTTTCTTTTTTTTTTCTTTTTTGGAAAGGAATGGGTCAAAAAGGCACAAAGGGGCTAGCAAAGGAATCATAATGCAAGAGAGAGGCTATTTGGCCAAAGTAGGAAAATGAAAGAAAGAAAACAAGCTTCCATCATACTTATGCACGTAAGTGAAAAATGTAGTTTCGAAAAGAAAAGGAGCAAGTTCTAGAGAACACAAATTCAGGAGCAGGTGCACACATGAAAGAACGAATGGCAAAGGATGAATTCCATTCATGCAGGCCCAAAACCTCACAAGGTTAATACCAACTCAAGCAATCAACGTCACCAAATCAACTACCAAAACATGTAATCGAAGAGTCAAGAATTTCAGACTAAACAGAATGATCCATTAAAACCAAAATGTCATAGTTCATGATCCTCTTTTTTTTTTTTTTTGAACAAAGTGCAAAGATGAAAACAAATATTGGAGAAAGACGGGAAATAAAGAAGAATACTCCCCAAGGGTTTATGGAGGATAAGTGGCATCCATGAGGAGAATCTCTGCCTCCTCAGGCTTTATTGAGGATAAGTGGCATCAATGAGGAGAATCTCTGCCTCCTCGGGTTGCTGTTGGGATCCCTCATGGAATTGCTTGAGGCGATACCCATTGACCTTAAAGGTTCTTCCTGTGGGTGGATCACATAGCTCAACAGCACCAAATGGAAAAATGTTAGTGATCTCAAAAGGGCCATCCCATCTAGATCGAATCTTACCTGGCATAAACTTCAAACGAGAGTTAAATAGAAGAACTTTCTGGCCCACAGAAAATTCTTTCCTCGAATATGCTTATCATGGAATGCCTTAGTATTCTCCTTGTACAACCGTGAACTCTCATAGGCATCCAATCTCAACTCATCTAATTCTTGCAACTGTAGCTTTCTCTCCATCCCATCGAGCCAAATCCATGTTACACTCGCTTAATGGCCCAATAGGCTCGATGTTCCAACTCAACCGGAAGATGACATGCCTTACCAAAGACAATCCGATAAGGAGACATCCCAGTATGTAAGTATAACCATATGAAACAGGAAATGGACCCATAAAATCAATACCCCAAACATCAAAGATTTCACAAAACAATATAGAGTTTTGGGGCATCTCATGCCTACGAGAAATACTCCCTGCCCTCTGACAGTTATCACATGACTTACAAAACAAATGGGAATCACGAAACAAGGAAGGCCAAAATAATCCACTATCTAACACTTTCCTAGCAGTTCTTTGGGGTCCAAAGTGACCACCACAAGCAGAAGCATGAGAAAAATGCAATATGGAGTGAAATTCATGGTCAGGTATACATCTCCTAACTATGTGGTCACTACAAAACTTCCACTGATAAGGGTCATCCCAAACATAATATTTAGACTCACTTTTCAATTTTAGGTTTTGGCCCCTAGTGGAGTCTATAGGAAAAATACCAGCTACCATATAGTTAACTAGATCAGCATACCATGGGGTCTTACCTTGCAGCTGTAGAAGCTGCTCATCGTGGAAATCATCCCGAATAGAAGAGGGGTGAGAGGGAGAATGGGTGATGCGACTCAAGTGGTCAGCTACCCAGTTTTGCGCTCCACTTTTGTCTCGAATCTCAACATCAAACTCTTGGAGCAGCAACATCCACCGGATGAGTCGTGGCTTAGCATCTGCCTTTTTCAAAAGAAACTTCAAAGCAGCATGGTCAGAGAAAACAATGACTCTACTAGCTAGTAGATATGACCTAAACTTATCAAAAGCAAATACAATATCCAACAACTCCTTTTCAGTGGTGGTGTAATTAGATCGAGCGTAATCCAAAGTCTTGGAGGCATATGCAATGACGTGAGATGCTCTGTCTACCCGCTGTGCCAAGATAGCACCAACCGCATAATTGGAAGCATCGCACATCAACTCAAAAGGAAGGTACCAATCAGGGGGCTGAATCACTGGGGTTGTAGTCAGGCAACGCTTCAAATGATCAAAGGCCGCCTTGCAATTATCATCAAATACAAAGTCAGTGTCCTTATGCAGAAGGTTGGACAAGGGTCGGGCAGTCTTGCTGAAATCTGGAATGAAACGCCGATAGAAACCTGCATGACCAAGAAAAGAACGAACTTCCCGCACGTGCGGGGTAAGGCAAAGCAAGAATTACATCTATCTTAGCAGTGGTCTACCTCAATCCCTTTCCTAGACACTATGTGTCCCAAGACTATACCCGACTCAACCATAAAGTGACACTTCTCATAATTCAAAGACAAGATTCGACTCGGTACACCTATGCAAAACTCTAGACAAATTAGCCGTGCATGAATCAAAACTAGACCCATATACGGTGAAGTCATCCATGAAAACCTCCATGCAATCCTCTAGAAACTCAGAGAAAATACTTACCATACAACGCTGAAAGGTGCCAGGTGCATTGCAAAGGCCAAAAGGCATCCTTCGGTAAGCATATGTCCCAAAGGGGCATGTGAAGGTCGTCTTCTCCTGATCCTCAGGAGCAATATGGATCTGGAAATATCCGGAGTAGCCATCCAGGAAGCAATAATGAGACTTACCAGCCAAACGCTCTAACATCTGATCAATGAAAGGTAGAGGATAATGATCCTTGCGAGTGGCTTGGTTGAGTCTCCTATAGTCGATGCAAACTCTCCAACTATTGTGAACTCGAGTAGGAATGAGCTCATTCTTCTGATTGGCTACCACAGTGACTCCGGATTTCTTAGGAACCACCTGGACAGGGCTAACCCACTGGCTATCAGAAATGGGATAGATGATGCCAGCCTGTAGGAGCTTAGTGACCTCCTTCTTTACCACATCAAGAATAAGAGGATTAAGGCGTCTCTGGGGTTGCCTCACCGGCTTAGATTCCTCTTCCAGATGAATACGATGCATGCACGTAGAAGGGCTGATGCCAACTATGTCAGCTAATGTCCACCCAATGGCCTTCTTGTTCGCCCTCAATAAGCTTAGCAGCTTCTCTTCTTGATCAGGCAAAGATTATTTGCCACAATGACTCGGCAACTGCTCATTCACCTCCGTAAATGCATACTTCAGGTGATCTGGGAGGGATTTCAACTCTAGTTTGGGCGGTTGCTCAGTGGAGGGGAGAAGCTTGGGTGGTTGTTGCAACAACTCTGATGCCATAACGCTAGAAATACCTGGAACCACATTCAAAGAAGCACAAGCAGAAGGACTGTGTCTAAACAGCTCCATGTTAACATCAGAATTTAGTTCATCAAAATCAGAAGTAAGCTCATCAAAATCAGAATCAGGATGCACGTTAGGATCAGGATGAAGCTCAAACTCAGAATCGATATCGAATCGACAAGTAATGCGTAATCACTAAGCAAGTCGAATCACCAAATAATGCATCATTAATTTCGGTGCAAATAGGACACCATTCATTATTAGCACATGCACAATTGAGAGAATCACTCACGATGCAAAATCGTGGATAAGCAAGACACCAATCAAAGAAGAACATCATCCACAAATGTCATCAATCACATCAATGCGGAAAACAGAATGCTCTTCCCTAGGATGTTTCATGGCATCAAAGATATTGAAATTCACAGATATATCACCAAACTCCATGGAAAGAGTACCAGAATACACATCTATCCTAGTCCTAGCTGTTTTCATGAAAGGCCTCCCTAAAATGATTGGTGATCTACTACTAGAAGACTCAGTCTCCATATCTAAGACATAGAAATCAGCAGGGAATATCAATTCATTAACTTTGACCAATACGTCTTCAATCAAACCAGAAGGGTGAGTGTTGCTCCTATTAGCTAACTGGATACAACACCAGTAGGGACGCAAGGGACCAAGACCAATAGATTTATAGATAGAGGCAGGCATGACATTAATCGAAGCACCTAGATCTAGCATGCAATCATCAAATCTATAATTACCAATAATACAAGGGATAGAAAACATTCCTGGATCCTTGCATTTCTGAGGCATAGGTGTCAGAAGTGCCGACACATTCTGGTTCAAGCTTACTCTTTCAGTGCCCTTCAATCCTCTCTTGTTGGTACACAACTCCTTGAGAAACTTGGCATATTTTGGAATCTGCTTGATGGCATCCAAGAGAGGAATATTGATCTCAACCTTCCTAAGGTCTCTAGAATGTCCTTCTCTTGTGACTTCTTTCGTTGGTCTTTTTCTACCAACTTCTTGGATTTAACTGCTCTCTGAGGGAAAGGAAGAGGAATGGGAATTTCTTCCTCTTCATCTTGCTGCACTGCCTTTTTATTTTCAGAGTCAATCTTCACATCTTCTGACTCTTTTTCTGATGTGGAAGTCACATCTGCAGCTTGCTTAGGTTCCTCCAATTGCTTGCCGATCGAAGGGAGATAGCACTCACGTTCCCCTTAGGATTAGGAATTGTTTGTGAAGGAAGAGTGTTGGGCCCCGAGGTTGAAGATTGTTCATTGATGTTGCCAATCGCCCCATCTGTGTTCGCAAATCCTGAAATTGAGTTTCAGTACGCTGTTGGAACTGCATATTGGCTGAGACAAGTTGCTTTACCATATCTTCAAGTGAGGAACCACTACCACCACTACTAGTCTCATTGCTGTGCCGCCCGTGGAGGTGCACATATGGTCGGTCGAGGAGGTGGAGCTTGCAAAGGCAGAGGAGGTGCAGACTGCCGCTGAAAATTCCGTGGTATGTACTGTCTCTGTGGTAATTCCTGCACTCGTTGATACCGGTTACTCCGATTCGATTCGGTTACTCGGTTCGATTTTGGTTCCAAACAAAGTTGGGGTGATTTCTCCAACCAGGATTATAAGTATTGGAGAAGGCATTATTCTCGCCGGTATTGTGGCCTTCCCGAAAAACGCCCACCGAAGCTACCGACCGGTCTTGGTAGCAGGATCATGCAAGGTAGGGCATGAGTCAGTAGAATGATGTGGGTCAGAACAAAACCCACAGGAGTACCCACTCTGAGGAGGTGAAGACTGCACTGTCTGTGTTACTGCCAACTGCCTAACAAGGGAAGTCAGATCATCAAGTCTAGTCTCTAATCTCTGGGAATCATACTGGTTTGGGGGTGCTGCTTGAATATGGTAAACAGGGGTACTATTGGCCCTGGTGCCAAACTGCTGAGAGTTATCTGCCATAATGGATATCAAGTCCCGAGCCTCTTCAGGTGTCTTGTTACTCATAGCACCACCGCTAGAAGCATCCACCAACCCTTTGTCTACTGGCAGCAGACCATCATAGAAACTGTTAATCAAGTCTTTTTCATTTATCTGATGGTGCGGACAGCTTGCACATAACCTCTTGAATCTCTCCCAATACTCATGCATAGTCTCCCCAGTGACCTGTTTAATGTTGCCAATTTCCTTCTTGATCGCAGTTGCTCTTGATGAAGGAAAATATTTATCTAGAAATAACCTCTCGAATATCACCCAGCTCCCAATAGATGAGGGTCAAGGTACAACAACCAATCCTTGGCTCAACCGTCCAATGAGAAAGGAAAAGCTCTCAGCTTGATATGATTCTCATCAATGGCTTGTGGTTTCATTGTGCTGCACACTACATGGAATTCCTTCAAATGCTTAATGGGGCACTCACCGCAAGACCATGAAACTTAGGCAACAAGTGTATTAGAACGATTTAAGCTCCAAGTTAGCAAAGAAGGTTAGGATATTGGATGCACAAAGGTTGATAATTAACATCAGTGCACCCAATTCCTTTAAAGTAGCATGATCTGCCTGTCTTTCTGCCATAACGTCTGAGTTAGCAAAATTGCTACTAGAATCAGTGAAAACAACAAGACTATCAGAAATACTATCAAATGATTTTTTTTAAAAAAAATAATTTTTTTTTTAATTTAATAATAATAATAAAATAAAATAAAATAAAAGAT
Organism: Acacia pycnantha; assembly: GCA_025563575.1. Taxonomy (NCBI): domain Eukaryota; kingdom Viridiplantae; phylum Streptophyta; class Magnoliopsida; order Fabales; family Fabaceae; genus Acacia; species Acacia pycnantha. Next base: position 5,313,241 of record JAMWYP010000026.1, on the reverse strand, counting down.
AAAAGATAAAAATAAAAGATAAAAATTCACGTTAAAAATAAAATCAAAATCAAAAAATCAAAAAATAAAAAAAAAATCAAATCAAATCAAATCAAATCAAATAAAAAGATAAAATAAAAGATAAAAAATCAAATCAAATCAAAATAAAATAAAAAGAAAAAAAAAACTACTTTACTGTCAGTAACCGATGCAAATTCCCCGGCAACGGCGCCAAATTTTGAAAGAGATTTGCCGAGCCCTCACAAAATAACCAAGTTCAATAAAAGATTTGCAGTAATAGGGAACCTGGATCGTTTTCCCAATGAATTCGCAATGGGTTTGATTGGAATAACAAAGAAATAGAAACAAGAAAATGGGGAGGTTTTTGGTTCAAACAGATTAGAGAAGAGATAATAGAAACAGATAGGAAAACGTTAATAAACTGAAACAGATTAAAAACGACCAACCCAACGTTTAGATTCCAGAAACTTCCTTCCTTGAGCAAAATATGAACGAACTCGCGTTTGGTTCTGGATGAACCGAGATCTCTGCATCCGTCCAGAAATTCCCTCGACTAGACGATCGCCTAGCATTTATCCGAACAGTGGCGTCTCACTATACGATCGCACAGCAACACTTTGAACCTAGTCCGAACTTAGCCCTTGGGACGAACCAAACCAAATATTAAATCTAATATTCGAACTATTTTCAGAAATCGGATCCGATAACATGAAAATAGAAACGAGTAACGTTTCCGATTAAGCATAGGCTCTCTGGACGAATCATGGAATCCTCACGTTAGATTAATCACGAAGTTTAGCCGAGCATGGCCGAATAGAAGAAAATACGAAGAACGTGAAGAACATTTGAGAGAAAAGTAAAACTTCTGTCTTTAATCCGAAACTCTGTAAAACGTGAATGAATAGAATGTGTAGAATGTTTGTGTGACGGCTGCCTCACTTAAAGATAACCTAGAAACGAATTAGGTCTAATGGTTCAGCCCAAAACGAAAATAAAATAAAGGTGGGCTTTAATTACAAAATTCGAGCCCAATTAAAATCCAGAATTGTACATCTGACTTCGGCACCAAAATTGACCGCCCTCTTGTCCGAATTAGCTCTTGATGTCTTCATAACAATTGTAGCTCTCTGAATCATCTGAAATATGAGACAAAAATGAGGCAAATCCGATGTCTGGTTCAAGAGTTATGGTAAAAACGGTGAAGCAATGTAAAACTGGAACCCTAAACCCTAAAAAAATGGCTAAAAGCTAATCAAAGGCCCAAAGCCCAAATAAGTATAAAAGCCATTATTTATTAACTAAAGAGTCCTAAATTATTAATCAAGAGATAAAAAGAAGTGTATTAAATATTCAATTATCAGGCAGCGTGCTAGCGCCTTCAGTATTCTCGCGTCTCTCTATTTTTTATCTAGGGTTTTTCGCGGATTTTCTAATACGCTTGACAAAATGTCCCGTAAGTTTTTCTAAACCTAATAGGTGTATTATATTCAAAACAAATCTTGAATCTGGATTAAAAAATATATTAATTAAATCTATCTGATAGAACTAATCTAATCTATTTATTTAATCCAAATTAAAAGCCTTCTAAATTAATTCATCTTTATAAATTAAATCAGAGAAATGATATCTATCTATTTAATTAAATCTGAGATACTATATCTCAATTTATATTAAATAAAATATCTGATATCATTAATCGAAGATTAAATCTGAGATACAATATCTCTATTTGTTTTAGATATTTAATTGATCAAATAAATTAAATACAAACAAATATTTATATAATAATATTATAATCTTTATTAAATATTATTATTATTAAATTAATTTTGAATTTAATATATATGTGTGTGTGTGTGTCTATTCATCCTAGACTGATGAATACTTCATTCATTAAATCTTAGACATATCTAAGATTCAATGAATCTGGACACTTTTGCTCATGTTGGGCTATTCTTGTGTGCGACCTTGCAGGCCCACATGAGATTGGCTGTGGGCCAATACTGTACCAGCCCACAAATCACAAGCTGCCTCTAGCAAGACATTGCGACTACCCAATTCATATGGGGATCGATGATACGATACAACCTATCGTACAACCATGTCACGTCCCTTTTGTCACGCGATAATTTGGTCAAGGATGAGGCATGGAGAAAGTCAACTTCCTGTTCTTGACCATTACTTTCTCGATTCTTGAATAGTCTAACAATTGAAATGGAAACTCATTTCCATTGTAGTATGGCCATACATTTCTTAGACTCACTCATCGAGGGGCCCAGTATTATCTCTCTACAAATGTGAGGGACAAATTCCATCTTGACCATTGGAAAGATTTTTGCCGTATCTCCCAAAATAACCAAGTTCGAAAATGATTTGCAGAATTAGGGAACCTGGGTCGTTTCCCAACGAACTTGCAGCGGGCTTGATTAACAACAATAGTGAAACAGAACAGTAAAATGGGGGGTTTGGTTTAACAGATTAACACAAAACGAAATAACATAAACAGAATGAAATAAATAGAATGAAACAGAACGAAATATGCAGAAACAGAATGACAAATGATCAACCCAACGTCCAGATTCCAGAAACTTCCATCATTGAACGAAATATAACTAACTCACGTTTGGTTCCGGATGAACCGAAATCTCTGCATTCATCCGGAGAATCCCTCGCCTAGACGATCGCCTAGAATATGTCCGAACAATGGCGTCTCACTGTGAAATCGCACAGCAACACTGTAACCTAGTCCGAACTCAGTCCTTGGGATGAACCAAACCGAATATTAAATCTAATATTCGAACTATTTCCAGAAATCGAATCCGATAAGATGAAAACAGAATTGAATAAGTTACCGATTAAGCACAAGCTCTCTGGACGAATCATGGAATCCTCAACGTTGGGTCAATCACAGAACTTTAGCCGATCATGGCTGGGAAAAACGAAGAACGGACGAAGAACACGAAGAACGCGAAGAACATGTGAAGAACAGTTGAGAGAATGTAAAAACTTCTATTTTGATCCACTCCAATGTAAAAACGTGAATGAATAATATGTTTGTGGCTGCTGCCTTCTTAAAATAAACCTAAAAACGAAATGAACGAAATGGGCTCTAATGGTTTTAGCCCAAAACATTATTAAAAATGGCTAAAATGCAATCTAAGGCCCAAAGCCCAAATGAACATAAAAGCCATTATTTATTAACTAAAGAGTCCTAAATTATTAATCAAGAGATAAAAATAAGTGTATAAAATATTGAATTATCAAATTCCCCCACACTTATCTTTTTGCACTCCTGAGCAAAATCTAAAGAAAAAGACCTAAAGGAGAAACTCTTCTTTACTAATAATTGCTAACAATGCAAAAATTGAATCAAGGGACAAAAAGTTCCAAAAGACCAATCAATCAAGACCAAAATCCCTTCATCTCAAATTACAGTTCATGGTAGTCTCAATCAATGATGCTAATCACAAAAGATGGTCTCTCAAATGATGCGCTCAATCAATCAATCTCTCAAGTGTTTAAGGTAAATAAGTGTATCGCTCAAATTCTACTCAATAAATTTATTCTACCATAAGCTTGCTCAACTTCTACGTCTCCACTACTAATAACAAATACATGCACAAATCAAGAGAGCTTGTTATTAAAGGTTGTAATGGGGCTAGGGTGAAGGTAGGAGGGTGAATGTAGGTAATAGTATGGAATGAAAGGCTAAGCACCAAAGAAATCAAAAAGAGCACTGATTAACACAATCATTCTCTCTACGTATGAAATTCTTTTTTTTTTTTATATCTCCTTTCTTTCTATGTATTTTCTTTTCTTTTCTTTTCTTTTCCTTTTTTTTATAATCACAATGACAACATCAAATATCTCCCCCCACACTTAAACTGTTGCACTCCTGAGCAACCCCCACACTTAAATACAAAACCTAGGTGAAACCAATGCTCAATAAATTTTCAAGGTGCGGAATAAAATGGTTTTACGCTTAGGCTTGTAATGTGGCTTAGAAAAGAATAGGTCAAAAGGCACAAAGGGGCTAGCAAAGGAATCATAATGCAAGGGAAAGGCTATTTGGCCAAAGTGGGGAAAATAAAAGAAAGAAAACAAGCTTCCATCATACTTATGCATGTAAGTGAAAAGTGTAGTTTCAAAAAGAAAGGGAGCAAGTTCTAGAGAACGCAAATCATGAGAGATGCACACATGAAAGAAAGAATGGCAAAAGATGAATTCCATTCATGCAGGCCCAAAACCTCACAAGGTCAATGCCAACTTAGGCAATCAACAACATCAAATCAACTACCAAGACATGTAATCGAAGAGTCAAGAATTGTAGACCAAACAGAATGATCCATGAAAACCAAAATGTCCACATTCATAATATGTATCAATCATAGAAAGAGAGACTGTATTTATTTCCAAAAAGCAAAGTAGAAAAAGGAAAACAAATAAAAGAGAAAGAGAAAGAAGAAAGAAGAAGACTCCCCAAGGGTTTACGGAGGATAAGTGGCATCAATGAGGAGAATCTCTGCTTCCTCAGGCTGCTGTTGGGATCCCTCATGAAATTGCTTGAGGCGATGCCCATTTACCTTAAAGGTTCTTCCTGTGGGTGGATCACATAGCTCAACAGTGTTAGTGATCACAAAAGGGCCATCCCGTTTAGATCGAAGCTTACTGTGCATAAACTTCAGACGGGAATTAAACAGAAGAACTTTCTGGCCCACAGAAAATTCTTTCCTCAGAATATGCTTATCATGGAATGCCTTAGTCTTTTCCTTGTACAACCGTGAACTCTCATAGGCATCCAATCTAAGCTCATCTAACTCTTGCAACTGCAGCTTCCGTTCCATCCCAGACTTAGCCAAATCCATGTTACATTGCTTAATGGCCCAATAGGCTTGATGCTCCAACTCAACCGGAAGATGACATGCCTTACCAAAGACAATCCGATAGGGAGACATCCCAATCGGAGTCTTGTAGGCGGTGCGATATGCCCACAAAGCATCATCTAGTCGCTTACTCCAATCTTTCCGGGTAGAGTTTGAAGGTGGAATATCACCTAGAGGGGGGGTGAATAGGTGATTACAAAAATTCTTTTTGCTAGTTACTCGGTCACCCACACAACAGATATATATCAAGGCAAAGTAGAGATAGAGTAGAGGAGATAGACACAGAGAATTTATACTGGTTCGGCCCAACTCTTGACCTACGTCCAGTCCCCAGAAACACTTCGGGATTTCCCTAACTTACGATCAAATGATTACACACTCGTAACACTCGGAGCAATTCTCTCTCTCTTGAATTACACTCCCCCTTACAAGTTGCAATCAAATGACTCAATCTCAAAGTCCCAATACTCTGAGATTCTCACAAGAAATAGTAGTAGATGAATAACTCTCTCTAAGAGCAGATGATCATAAACACTGAAGAACAATTTGTGACACACTCTCAGAAAGTATTTCAGCAAGTATCTCAGAAAGTATCACTCAAGAGATTGGCGAAACCAAGCTCAGGAGAGTATCTTTCTTTGATCGTTTGTTCTGCTGCATGTGTGTACTTTTCTTTGAGCACCCATGGCTTCATATTTATACTGATATGTTTGGTTGACCGTTGCAGCATCTTAATGTGTATTAAAATGATGTTTATTCCTTTTTCTACATTGCTGCGTTTTTGCTTTCTCGTGTGGTAGCTTTTACGCGGTTTGCATTTCCTTGATTCTTCCCCATTCTTCGTTTCTTTTTGCTGGTCATAACTCCAACACGTTTTGTATCATCATTCCATAACTTCCATAATAACAACAACCATTCGATATGGCATTGATTCCATAATATCACACGCCCCATTCTTAATTCACTTGATCCCGCACTATAATTCCCATATTCGAAAACTATGAGCAGAATGGGTCAGAATTGGAGCATTAAAGATCATAATTAATAGCAATTAATATCAGAATCGAAATCTGCAATCTCGACATGGCAGAAGCATTTTTACCGATCATACTCGAGTATCAAATACTCATACTCGAGTATCTATGCTGTTTGAACTCTGTTGCTTCCAGTATTTTGAGTGTCAACTTTCAAAGATCATAACTTCCTGGTATGAACTCCGATTTGACTGGGTAAAGTCTTGTTGGAAAGCCCTTTGAGTCTAATTTTAAATGGCACCAATTTCATATTCATTGAATTTCTAGTTTGTGAGATATACCCAAAACATTGAGGCATTGTCAGAAGTGTGATGGTGATGTCACTGTCATCCTGAACAATTAGTATCTCTCTCATATGACCTCCTTTGGACTTTATTCTTGTGCGACTAGAACCGTGTGGATGTCTAGTTTCCAAAAAAATTGGTTTCACCTTAATCCGATCTCTGGTTTGGGAGATATTGTCGATTTACCAAAGGTCGCCCGAAGCTGAACGTAGAACAGAGCTGATCAGAGTGATGTACTCGAGTATTGACCTTGCATACTCGGGTATTGTCGGGATTTAAGCACGAAGCACTGTTTATGTACCATACTCGAGTATATAAGTGACATACTCGGGTATTGAAGTCTCGTACTCAACAATTGAAGCCTGATACTTGCGAATGGATGTTGGATACTAGGGTATTGACGGAAGTTCAAGGCAATTCATCCTGAAGCTCATTTTTAATCATTTTAAGTCCGCATTGAGTCGTTCCAACTTCCATATCACCGTGGAGACTTCTAGTATTAATCTAGGAACATGAATAATGATATTCTCATTATATTCAGCAAGTTCTTCATTCTTCCAGATCTCATCTTGATTAATCTCCATCATTAAACTTCACATCATTAATCTCTTCACATGGAGCAAGTTCTTCTTTCTTGATTAATCTCTATAATTAATCTTGGACTAATCTACATCAAATATATTGTAGTTAGTCAATGTAGAAGATAAGTATAATATACAATCTTTTTGCTCTTAATGGCATCTATACAAGACATCATCAAAACTAATCGAACCAACATTCTCCCCTTTTTGATGATGGCAAATACATTAAGAAAATATGTTTGAATATGAAAATATAATAGATCACATATTTTTCTTGCCTTTTTCTCCCCTTATTTGTCATTAGCAAAAGAGAGAGGTAAAGAAGAAATATAGATGGAGAGGCAAATATGAGAATAAGTTAGAAATGACTTCTCTCATTAATCATATATCAAGACAACAATTTTCTCTCCCCGATTTTCATTCTAAATATGATGCAATTTGGAATGTTTTTATGAAAAAGAATTGAGAGAATTTAGAGAGGTTTTCAAAACATCTTTCACAATTAAAGCATATAGATACCAAACATGTGCAAAATTTCTACCGAATATAAAAAGGTAGAGTTTAGAAATGCTCATGTTGGTTTTTGCAAATTGATGAATGATCAATGAAGGCTATTTGCTTGCTTTCTTCTTGTATGAGATCATTTCCATCCTTTATATAGCTCGTCTGCTGGATATGTCTCAGTTGGCTTCAAGAAGTTTTCTTCTACTTTGTAGAATATATCACAGCTAGCATTAAGAAGTTTTCCTCCTCCTTTTTAGAGCTTAGTGTAGCTTCAAAGTGATTGATCATCAAAGCATCTTTCCTTAATTTAGAATTGCTCTTTGTAGCACATTAAGGAATGTCCTAGTACATAACAGATTCTCCTGCCACATAAAAACTTTCTTTGCAAAAGAGATTTGTTAGTACATACCAAATGTAATTCCGTAGTGATACTTCTATTACATGGTATCTTAGTTCCTAATTTTATGCATTGCCTCACGCCTTGTGCATTCAACTATCAAAATATCTCCCTTTCTATATGATATTTTCAAATTAAGGTATTGAAAGGAAAATATGATAATAATTCATCATCAAAACTAATAAATCATAGTTAGTGCGGATGAGAATTATTTATAGATAATTTTCTTCAAATCAAGGAGATGAGCTTTTTAAGATAAAACACATGTTAATGTGAAACTCCCCCTTAATGAATGCATTCTCTCTAGTAATACCAAATAATAGTGTGATGAAGATTAAGCATAATGAAAGGATTCTTAGGAAAATGACACCATTAAAGAAAAACTTTGTTGAATGATACACAGTATTCACGCATCTTTCCCAATTGGAATAGAATACTTGTTGATTTAAGTGATGCACATAGAAAAGGAATGCATTGAGTGAACCACTTTTGAAATGATACTTTGACCAAAGAGCATACAACACTTGTAAACAATTACCTGTTTTCAAAGAATAAGGATTTGAACATTAGAAATCAATGAAAACTAGTTTGGCCAAAACTTTTGCAAAGCACTGAATTTCTTGAAAAGAATTTGATTCTTCTGAGTTATTTAAGTATAGAGACGAAATAGTGCTTTATGACAGTTCACTTGATGATTTCATTTTGATACTTGAGATTAGGAACATTCATGATGATCAACAGAAATCAGACTTAAGCTTTTAAGAAATTTCAGACTTGAACTATTGTCGCAGAATGAATGGTAAAACTTAAAACAATGATTCAACATATGATTCAATACATAAGTTTGAACTTAGGAATTGCAGTCAGAATCAAAGATTGAATCTGAAACAGAGAGTAGGAGTGATAATCAGAATTGGAATTAGTCATCAGAATCATCAAAATCAAGGTTTGAATCATAATCAAAGTTGAAATCAGTAATTAGAAGCAGAATCAGAGTTTGAATCATAATCAGAGTTAGTATATGAACCAACAGTATAACTGAAGCATTGACTACACTGCCAAAACTGCATGACTTAACTATGAAGTATAAACCATACTGCCATAATGCATAACTTAGAGTATTACAGAATATGACATAATTGCAGTAGAGTTTCAAAAGCAAATATGAACAATGATCAAATATTTTAAAAACTTAAACTGCTCCTTTTCACATAATTTTACCCAATCAAGTAAGTTCAATCCAATGAATCAAAAGGGTAATAACTAAATGATGCCAAGAAATGTTATTTCTCAATTGACAGTTTTATAGATACACTTGATTTAGAATAGATGTCATTGAGGAGAATGCATGTAATTTCCAATGGGATTAGATTTTCCATAAATGCTAATGAAATGTGCAGATTATTTCAAATCTCACTTGTTCTTTCAAATTATGATAATGCATTTCGAAAATTAAGATTTTAATGTAAGAAGAAATTCATTTTTGAAATATGTTGGAAATTGATGCTCACTCTAAACATGATGGGAGTCAACATGTTTAATGAATATATGAGTATGCTTTAGTTTTAGAGAACATGTTGAACATTGCAGTTAACATGTAGAAGAATTTTCTCAAAAGCAACAGTCACGAAGGAGAGTACTAAAGAAACATTCTTAGCACAATGGAAATGTATGTAAGCACAATGACTTTGCTATTGACCAGTAGATAATCTTGCATTTTAGAATTAGAATTATATGAATGATTTAGGCAAGACTATGAATACAGTTTCTCAAAATAAGGATGGAAGACAAATGCTGATGTACTTGAGCAACTAAGAGAATACTAGGATTCTTGAATGATGAAGTACATATTAATCCAAATGATTTGGCTTTCAGAAGATTATCCTAGTAGGTTATTCCATTAATGGTTAATGCATTATCATTCAATGCACTAATAAATATTTGTAAAGCTTGGAATAACTAGGCCATTGAAAAATTTATGCAGTAAGCATAACAAATTCACAAGTCGAATTCCCTTTTTTTTTTTTTTAAGATAGGCTTGAAACTGATATATGAATAACTTATTAGATATGAAGTCCAACTAGTTCAAGAGTGAAACTATACAGTTCAAGCAACACATTGAATTCTAAAGATGAATATGTGAGGGATAGGGAAAATTCTACCAAATAGATTTGAAGCATATCCAAAATTTAGTATACAACATCAACTTCCAATTTGAAACATCATTTGAATGCACTTAAAGTATTTTTCAAATCTATCTGAAATACTTTCAATGTATGAATAATTTTCAAAACGTGTGTATGCATTTTCACAAGACAAAGTGAATCAAATCAATTTCTGGATTGTGCATTTCAAAAGAATAAAATTAGAAGGTAATGCACATATTCACTTTTTCATCCATTTAGCAATCTAAAAAACATTTTGAAAGGTCATAACTAATTGATTGCTAATGGAATGCAATAATGGACAATTATTCATTACCCAAATATTAATCTCATATAAGCATAGAATAGGGTAAGAGTTAGATATCACCGTAATTCCCTTTGTCCTTGTAAAAGCTTGTTTGATTAAGGTAGATTGATGTAGACGTCTCCTTTCACCATTAACATCAAGCATAGCCTATTTAGCTTCCTCAAGACTTGAATTATTTCTCTATGTTGCATTCTTGAGAAGCTTTGTCTCATCCTACAAAAACATATAAGTCTTTTTCTTTCTTGGTATCCAACCTTACTTGGATCCAATCAACGTTAGCTTGTAGGAACCAAAATTTGCATGATCTTATGAATATCATTAATTTAACATAATTGAACATAATGAACTAAGCATGATTTTATGCATAAAAGAGATACTTTCTTTTCAAATCATCATGTATGCATAAAGAATTAAACTATTGAACATTGCAATCCCTTTATAAATAAATCTATTAAATGGATTTTTAAGGGATGTGAAAAAAATCAATTTCAAAACAGTTTGCAATGCTCATTCCTAAGGCTACAAAATATAAAACCTCAATATATAATTCAAATAATAGCATAGGAGGTTTTACTATTATATACCTTTACCTTAGGTACTTGGAAGATTGACTTTGCTTACCCAATGGTTCTTCATATGTCTTTCCATGGGTATCTGCAAAGTTCTCTCTGAGGATATAGACTTCAAGAGTCTTCTAGTTGATACTTGAGAGATTCTCCTCTTCTTGATCTCCTCAAGATAGTTGAATGGTACTCTATGGTAGTTTGTTCTTGAGGTAGATGATACTCTTCTTGCTTGTATCCATTGCTTCTTTTGATGTTTAGACCTTGTAGTTCTAGCAATGGATGCCCTGAGATTTCTCTTGCTTGATGCTATGATCTTCTTTATTGGTACATGAGAAACTCTTGGCTTCTTGTTCATCTTCTCTGTACCCTTATGTCCATTGATTTTCAAATCATTCTGTACACATAAAGCACTAGATGAACATTTTGGTACCCACTTATACTTGGGTCCTTGATCGTTAGTATTGGACTTTGCTTGTCCTTTTGGAACCCAAACAAATTTATTTCTCACATTATAATTTCTCCTAATATAACATGTGTGAGAAATATGTCCAGATTTACCACAATAATTGCAAACAATATGATGATGTGTATTATGAGATTTTATGCAAGTATTGTGTTGGTTGTCGGAGTGGAAATTTAAATAAATCTTATTTGAATAATATTTCTTCCCAATAAATTTTCCAGCATGATTGAAAATATTTTTGCTTTTCAAAATAGAATCAGTAAGTGGTTGAAAAACAATTTTATGCAATTGTTCAAAATCATTTTTCTTAACTACACAAGAAGAATTGGAATTATTTACCACATGTGTATCTTGAATTTCTGATGATGATTCATCATAATTGTCCATGATCAGCTCTCCTTGGGAATCCTCAATTTCTTGTTCTTTCATGTTGACTAGATCATAGAAGTGTTCTAAGATTTCTCCTTCTTCTACTTCCAATTGTTCATCAATCGTGGATATGCACTTTATAGTTTCAAATGAACTATCAACACTTTCAATTTCAACACAATTGTTAGAAGTATAAATAGAATCAAGAGTATCCCAAATTTCTTTAGCACTAGAGCAACATTTGATTTTTATAAAATCATTTTCGGTTAAAGCACTATACAAAATTTTCATTGCTCTGATATTCAATGAAAACATTTTATTTTCTTTTTCTGTCCAATCCTTTCTCGGTTTAAAATCAAAGACATTTGTAAAAACATTCCACATATCAAAATCAGACGTTTTAACAAAACTAATCATTCTAGCTTTCCAAAACCAAAAATCAATATCTTTCAAAAACGGTGGAACAAGTATAATCAAAACCTTCTGAAAACGAACAGCTCTCAAAAATAGCCATTGATAACTCTTGAGACTGTGAAGTCCTTTAAACAAGAGCCTAGCTCTGATACCAAATGAAGGTGGAATATCACCTAGAGGGGGGTGAATAGGTGATTACAAAAATTCTTTTTGCTAGTTACTCGGTCACCCACACAACAGATATATATCAAGGCAAAGTAGAGATAGAGTAGAGGAGATAGACACAGAGAATTTATACTGGTTCGGCCCAACTCTTGACCTACGTCCAGTCCCCAGAAACACTCCGGGATTTCCTAACTTACGATCAAATGATTACACACTCGTAACACTCGGAGCAATTCTCTCTCTCTTGAATTACACTCCCCTTACAAGTTGCAATCAAATGACCCAATCTCAAAGTCCCAATACTCGAGATTCTCACAAGAAATAGTAGTAGATGAATAACTCTCTCTAAGAGCAGATGATCATAAACACCGAAGAACAATTTGTGACACACTCTCGAAAGTATTTCAGCAAGTATCTCGAAAGTATCACTCAAGAGATTGGCGAAACCAAGCTCAGGAGAGTATCTTTCTTTGATCGTTTGTTCTGCTGCATGTGTGTACTTTTCTTTGAGCACCCATGGCTTCATATTTATACTGATATGTTTGGTTGACCGTTGCAGCATCTTAATGTGTATTAAAATGATGTTTATTCCTTTTTCTACATTGCTGCGTTTTTTGCTTTCGTGTGGTAGCTTTTACGCGGTTTGCATTTCCTTGATTCTTCCCCATTCTTCGTTTCTTTTTGCTGGTCATAACTCCAACACGTTTTGTATCATCATTCCATAACTTCCATAATAACAGCAACCATTCGATATGGCATTGATTCCATAATATCACACGCCCCATTCTTAATTCACTTGATCCTGCACTATAATTCCCATATTCGAAAACTATGAGCAGAATGGGTCAGAATTGGAGCATTAAAGATCATAATTAATAGCAATTAATATCAGAATCGAAATCTGCAATCTCGACATGGCAGAAGCATTTTTACCGATCATACTCGAGTATCAAATACTCATACTCGAGTATCTATGCTGTTTGAACTCTGTTGCTTCCAGTATTTCGAGTGTCAACTTTCAAAGATCATAACTTCCTGGTATGAACTCCTATTTGACTGGGTAAAGTCTTGTTGGAAAGCCCTTTGAGTCTACTTTTAAATGGCACCTATTTCATCTTCATTGGATTTCTAGTTTGTGAGATATACCCAAAACATTGAGGCATTGTCAGCAGTGTGACGGTGATGTCACTGTAAACTTAAACAATTAGTAGATCTCTCATATGACCTCCTTTGGACTTTATTCTTGTGCGACTAGAACCGTGTGGATGTCTAGTTTCCAAACAAATTGGTTTCACCTTAATACGATCTCTGGTTTGGGAGATATTGTTGATTTACCAAAGGTCGCCCGAAGCTGAACGTAGAACAGAGCTGATCAGAGTGATGTACTCGAGTATTGACCTTGCATACTCGGGTATTGTCGGGATTTAAGCACAGAAGCACCTGTTTATGTACCATACTCGAGTATATAAGTGACATACTCAGGTATTGAAGTCTCATACTCAACAATTGAAGCCTGATACTTGCGAATGGATGTTGGATACTAGGGTATTGACGGAAGTTCAAGGCAATTCATCCTGAAGCTCATTTTTAATCATTTTAAGTCCGAATTGAGTCGTTCCAACTTCCATATCACCGTGGAGACTTCTAGTATTAATCTAGGAACATGAATAATGATATTTTCATTATATTCAGCAAGTTCTTCATTCTTCCAGATCTCATCTTGATTAATCTCCATCATTAAACTTCACATCATTAATCTCTTCACATGGAGCAAGTTCTTCTTTCTTGATTAATCTCTATAATTAATCTTGGACTAATCTACATCAAATATATTGTAGTTAGTCAATGTAGAAGATAAGTATAATATACAATCTTTTTGCTCTTAATGGCATCTATACAAGACATCATCAAAACTAATCAGAACCAACAGAGTTGACAGTCTTCTGAAGGATTTGCTTAATCTCTCTATTTGAGACTTCAGCCTGACCTTTGGTCTGGGGATGGTATGCTGTGGAAACCTTGTGAAGCACTCCATACTCGCGTAACAAGGCACCCATGCTTCGATTGCAAAAATGGTAACCCTGGTCACTAATAATAGCTCTAGGAATGTCAAACCTGCAGAAAATGTTAGACCTAACAAAGTCCACCACCACAGAAGAATCATTAGTCCGGGTGGCTTTCGCCTCAACCCATTTCGAAACATAATCAACAGCCAGCAATATGTAAGTGTAACCATATGAAGCAGGAAATGGACCCATAAAATCAATACCCCAAACATCAAAGATCTCACAAAACAATATAAGGTTTTGGGGTATCTCATGCCTACGGGAAATACTCCCGCCTCTCGACGGTTATCACATGACTTGCAAAACAAATGGGCATCATGAAACAGGAAGGCCAAAATAAACCACATTCTAACACTTTCCTAGCAGTTCTTTGGGGTCCAAAGTGACCACCACAGGCAGAAGCATGAGCAAAATGCAATATAGAGTGAAACTCATGATCAGGCACACATCTCCTAACTACATGGTCACTACAAAACTTCCACAAATAAGGGTCATCCCAAACATAATTTTTAGACTCACTTTACAATTTTAGGGTTTGGGCCCTAGTGGAGTCTACAGGAAAAACACCAGCTACCAAGTAGTTAACTAGATCAGCATACCATGGGATCTTACCTTGTAGCTGTAGAAGCTGCTCATCAGGGAAATCATCCCGAATAGAAGAGGGGTGAGAGGGAGAATGGGTGATACGACTCAAGTGGTCAGCTACCCAGTTTTGTGCTCCACTTCTATCTCGAATCTCAACATCAAACTCTTGGAGCAATAACATCCACCGAATGAGTTGTGGCTTAGCATCTGCCTTTTTCAAAAGAAACTTCAAAGCAGCATGGTCAGAGAAAACAATGACACTACTAGCTAGCAGATATGACCTAAACTTATCAAAAGCAAATACAATGGCCAACAACTCATTTTCAGTGGTGGTGTAATTAGACTGAGCATAATCCAAAGTCTTGGAGGCATATGCAATGACATGAGATGCTCTGTCTACCCGCTGTGCCAAGATAGCACCAACTGCATAATTGGAAGCATCGCACATCAACTCAAAAGGGAGGTACCAATCAGGGGGCTGGATCACTGGGGCTGTAGTCAGGCAATGCTTCAAATGATCGAAGGCCGCCTTGCAAGTATCATCAAATACAAAGTTAGTGTCCTTATGCAGAAGATTGGACAAGGGTCGGGCAGTCTTGCTGAAATCTCGAATGAAACGCCGATAGAAACCTGCATGGCCAAGAAAAGAGCGAACTTCCCGCACAGAAGCGGGGTAAGGCAAAGCAGTAATTACATCTATCTTAGCAGGGTCTACCTCAATCCCTTTCCTAGACACTATGTGTCCCAAGACTATACCTGACTCAACCATGAAGTGACACTTCTCATAATTCAGCACAAGATTAGACTCAGTACATCTATGCAAAACTCTAGACAAATTAGCCACGCATGCATCAAAATCAGACCCATATACAGTGAAGTCATCCATAAAAACCTCCATGCAGTCCTCTAGAAACTCAGAGAAAATACTTACCATACAGCGCTGAAAAGTGCCAGGTGCATTGCAGAGGCCAAAAGGCATCCTTCGGTAAGCATATGTCCCAAAGGGGCATGTGAAGGTCGTCTTCTCCTGATCCTCAGGAGCAATATGGATCTGGAAATATCCGGAGTAGCCATCCAGGAAGCAGTAATGAGACTTACCAACCAAACGCTCTAACATCTGATCAATGAAAGGTAGAGGGTAATGATACTTGCGAGTGGCTTGGTTGAGTCTCCTATAGTCGATGCAAACTCTCCAATTATTCTGAACTCGAGTAGGAATGAGCCCATTCTTCTGATTGGCTACCACAGTGACTCCGGATTTCTTAGGAACCACCTGGACCGGGCTAACCCACTGGCACATAGAAGGGCTGATGCCAACTATGTCAGCTAATGTCCACCCAATGGCCTTCTTGTTCGCCCTCAATAAGCTAAGCAGCTTCTCTTCTTGATCAGGCAAAAGATTATTTGCCACAATGACTGGCAACTGCTCATTCACCTCCAGAAATGCTTACTTCAGGTGATATGGAAGAGATTTCAACTCTAGTTTAGGCGGTTGCTCAGAAGAGGGAAGAAGCTTGGGTGGTTGTTTCAATAACTCTGATGTCATCACACTGGGAATACCTGAAACCACATTCAAAGAAGCACAAGCAGAAGGACTGTGTCTATACAGCTCAATGTTAACATTAGAATTCAGTTCATCAAAATCAGAAGTAAGCTCATCAAAATCAGAATCAGGATGCACGTTAGGATCAGGATGAAGCTCAAACTCAGAATCAATATCAGAATCTAATGTAGAATCACCAAGCAAGTCAGAATCACCAAACAATGCAACCTTAACCAAATTAGTGCAAACAGAGCACCATTCATTTTCACCACATGCACAAATGGGAGTATCACTCTCAGATGAAAAATCAGGATAATCAAAGACACCAATCAAGTAAGAACATCATCCACAAAGATCATCAATCACATCAATACGAGAAAACGAGAATGCTCTTCCCTAGGATGTTTCATGGCATCAAAGATATTGAAATTCACAGATATATCACCAAACTCCATGGAAAGAGTACCAGAATGCACATCTATCTTAGTCCTAGTTGTTTTCATGAAAGGCTTCCCTAAAATGATTGGTGACCTACTACTAGGAGACTCACCCTCCATACCCAAGATGTAAAAATCAGCAGGGAATATCAATTCATTAACTTTGACTAATATATCTTCAACTAAACCAAAAGGATGGGCATTACTCCTATTAGCTAACTGAACAATAACACCAGTTGGACGCAAGGGACCAAGACCAAGAGATCTATAAACAGATGCAGGCATGACATTAATAGAAGCACCCAAATCTAGCATGCAATCATCAAATCTATAGTTACCAATAAGGCAAGGGATATAAAATGTCCCTGGATCTTTGCATTTACGAGGCATGGTAGCGCCTCTGATTTTTACCTTCTCGATCAGCAGAAGCCGACTCTTTAGAATCGCCTTCCTTAATTTAAAATGAGATCCGATATCTCGGTTCAAATTAAATCGATATGCAATATCTTTATTCGAAAATTAAATCTGAGATACAATATCTCAATTTATTATAGTTATTTAATTTATCAAATAAATTAAATACTATATATAATAATATTATTGTCAATAAATAATATCATTATTATTTTTGAATTTAATATATATTAAATCAAGATATGATATCATTATATTTAATTTAAAATGAGATCCGATATCTCGAGTTCAAATTAAATCGATATGCAATATCTTTATTCGAAAATTAAATCTGAGATACAATATCTCAATTTATTATAGTTATTTAATTTATCAAATAAATTAAATACTATATATAATAATATTATTGTCAATAAATAATATCATTATTATTTTCGAATTTAATATATTTATATATGCATATATATATATACACACACATCCTAGATTAAATAAGTATTCATTAAATCTTAAACACATTTAAGATTCAATGAATCTGGACACTCTTGCTCGTGTTGGGCCATTCTTGTGTGCGACCACAGTAGGCCCACATGAGATTGGCGGCGGGCCATACGTACCAGCCCACAAGTCGCAAGCGGCCTCTAGCAAGACATTGCGACTACCCAATTCATATGGGGATCGTTGATAAGTACAATGACTTGCCCCTAGGGCATAATTTCCAACAGACTCCCACTTGCACTAGGTGCAATCATTAATTACCTTAATTCCCATTGCCCTAACATGACGCTCATGTTTTACTTGTGCAAGCGGCTTAGTAAGAGGATCAACGTCATTGTTTATGCGATATAACCTATCGTACAACCATGTCACGTCCCTTTTGTCACGCGATAATTTGGTCAAGGATGAGGCATGGAAAATGTCAACTTCTGTTCTTGACCATTACTTTCTCGATTCTTGAGTAGTCTAACAATTGAGATGGAAACTCCTTTCCATCGTAGTATGGCCATACATTTCTCAGACTCACTCATCGAGGGGCCCAGTATTATCTCTCTACAAATGTGAGGGACAAATCCCATCTTGACCACTCACATTCCTCCGCATGAGAACCACTAATCCCGATCCTAGCCTTTATCATCACCCGGTCAAAGGTGACTTTTGACTAGGTCAAAGACCAGCGACTCATCATGTAGGAATCCATGATGATCTCAGGTCAAAGGGCGTTGTGACGCGGTTATACATGAGAAAAGCTTATGACTTATTCCATGCGGCTTTCTCATAGTGGGTCGGTCCAAAGACCTTGTACTCTTACAAGTGCCTATGACTTTGACTCGTATCTCCATACTCATCAAAGTCACACTGGTCTTATTTCATCTTCGCTCCCGCGTAGATGACCGACCGAGGACATTTAGGATAATCTATTAGATATATCCAGGGATACGATTATCAATATAAACATGCAAATGAAATGATAAAATGGAGAATACTTTAAATAACATAAATGTCTAAAGTACAATGACTTGCTTTCTCCTGGTACTTTGCATAATAATTTTTTTGTATCACCTCTATCATTGATTTCTCTGATAAGATGAAATCGCTTGAGTATATGGTTGGTCCTTTGATGTGACCTAGGCTCCTTGGTCTGCGCAATAACGCCGCTATTGTCACAGAGCAAGTCTATTGGATCTGAGATGGTAGGAACCACCCCCAATTCAGTGATGAACTTTCTGATCCAAACGGCTTCCTTAGCTGCATCCGATACTTGCTATATACTCAGCTTCATTGCGAGAATCAGCTACGGTGCTCGCTTAGAGCTCTTCCAGCTCACCGCACCACCATTCAACAGGAATACATATCCTGATTGCGATCTTGAATCATCTTGGTCAGTTTGGAAACTCGCATCTGTGTAACCAGTCACACAGAGCTCATCTTCCAAGCCACCATATACCAAGAATAAGTCCTCAGTCCTTCTCAAGTACTTAAGGATATTCTTGACAGCAGTCCAGTGACCCTCACCGGGATCTTGTTGATATCTGCTGGTCATACTCAAGGCAAATGACACATCGGGTCGAGTACATAACATGGCATACATGATAGATCCAATGGCGGAGGCATATGGAATCTTACTCATGCGGTCTCTTTGATCTTGTGTACTAGGACACAGATTCTTACCGAGATGGATGCCATGAGACATGGGCATATTACCCCTTTTGAATCCCGCATACTGAATCTATGCGGTATCTTGTCTATGTATGTGCTCGACTTAGGCCTATCAGCCTCTTAGATCTATCTCTATAGATCCTAATCCCAAGGATGTAAGTGGCTTCGCCTAAATCTTTCATTGAGAAAGACTTTCCTAACCAAGACTTGACACTCTGCAAGGTAGGAATGTCATTCCCAATGAGTAGGATGTCATCAACATAAAGCACTAGAAATACAACTGTGCTCCCACTAACCTTCTTGTAAACACAAGGTTCATCTATGTTTTGAATGAATCCAAACTCTTTGACTACTTCATCAAAACGATGATTCCAGCTCCGAGATGCTTGCTTCAATCCATAAATGGATCTTTGAAGCTTGCAAACTTTACTAGAGTCCTCTGGACGCACAAAACCCTCAGGTTGTGTCATGTACACATCCTCAAGGAGCTTTCCGTTAAGGAAGGCTGTTTTGACGTCCATCTGCCATATTTCATAGTCATAATATGATGCAATGGCAAGAAGGATTCTGATTGATTTGGCCATTGCAAGCAAAAGGTTTCATCATAGTCCACACCATGAGTTTGAGTGAATCCTTTTGCAACCAGTCGTGCCTTGAAGATATTTACTTTGCCTTCCATGTTAGTTTTCTCTTTGAAAACCCACTTGCACCCAACGGTTTTTACACCTTCATGTGGATCGACTAAGGCCCATACCTCACTGTCGTACATGGATTGCATTTCAGACTTCATGGCACCAAGCCATCTTTCGGAGTTGGGTCCCACCATGGCCTCGCGATAGGTAGTTGGCTCATTGTGCTCAATGAGCAAAACATCACGGCTTCCAGTAATCAGAAATCCATATCTCTGAGGCTGTAGTCGTGTTCTATCGGACCTTCGTGGGTCTTGTGTTACATGAGTAGGCTCAACAACTTGTTGTGAGTCTTCTCCGTTTTCATCTGTGGTTCTATGTCGTCTTGTGACTCTTGAACTTCTTCGAGGTTCACCTTACTCCCACTGGTTCTTTTAGAGATAAACTCTTTTTCCAAAAGGACACCATTCCGAATAACAAACATTTTGTGATCGGTGGGATTGTAGACATAGTATCCTTTAGTTTCCTTAGGATACCCCACAAAAGGCATTTTGAGGATCTGGATGATAATTTATCGAGGCTTGATGTTTGACATAAACCTCACATCCCCAAATTTTAAGAAATGACAAACCGGGTTTCTTCCCAGTCCATATCTCATATGGTGTCTTTTCAACTGCCTTTGATGGAACACGATTTAGTGTGAACGCAGCTGTTTCTAGGGCATGGCCCCAAAAGGAAGGTGGAAGATCTGTTTGACCCATCATAGATCGAACCATATCTAATAGAGTTCGATTCCTCCGCTCGAAACACCATTCCATTGAGGTGTTCTGGAGGAGTAAGTTGCAGACGATCCCACAACTCCTAAGATGGTCAATGAACTCTTGGCTCAAATATTCACCACCCCGATCAGATCGAAGTGTCTTAATTGTTTTGCCAAGTTGATTTTGCACTTCATTTTGGAATATTTTGAACATTTCAAAAGATTCCGACTTATGTTTCATTAAATAGATATATCTATATCTACTGAAATCGTCTATAAATGTAATGAAGTACAAATGACCTCCTCTGGCAGATGTATTCATTGGTCCACACACATCAGTATGTATGAGGCCCAATAAATTGGTGGCTCTCTCACTGTGTCCAGTAAAATGTGCCTTTGTCATCTTTCCCAATAAACAAGACTCGCATGTATCAATTGATTCAAAATCAAATGAGTTAAGAAATCCATCTTTATGGAGTTTCGAAATGCGTTTCTCATTTATATGGCCTAGACGACAATGCCATAGATAGGTCGGATTCAAATCATTTGACTTGAACCTTTTAGTAGTTATGTCATAGATATGTCCATTCAATTTTCTACTATCCTTGAGATCCTACATTTATTCAAATGTGAGATCCACATGTAGTATCTAATACCCATGTTGAGGAAGTGGAAAAGCGAATATCTATGACATAGATACTTGAAGCGATAGCCCCGCTATCCTTCTTGTTCTTCTCCAGATCTTCGAGGTAGAGTTTGCAATTCCTTTTCAAATGACCAAGTTCATTGTAAAAGAAGCAGACTCTATCCTTCGGAGGTTTTGCCTTCTTGGCTTTCCGTTTCATGCCCCTTCCTTTCTGAACGGAAAAAACAGTACTGGGCCTCTTCTTAAGGCTCAGCTCAGCAGTTTTGAGCATTTCATGCAGTTCAGAAATTGATTCCTCCATGTTGTTCATGTTGTAATCCATGACAAAGTTATCATAACTTCCTGGGAGTGAGTTGAAGATCACATCTGTAGCTAACTCCTGGGACATGGGGAATTCAAGCCTCTCAAGGTGATCAATGTAGCCTTTCATTTCCAATAAATGAGGACTAACTGATTCACCTTCAGTCATCTTTCAGGAATGAAAGGCCTTTGTGGTCTCATACCTCTCTTGCCTTGCCTATTACTGGAACATTTCCGTAGGATGAACAATCATCTCAGAGGCCTCCACATGTTCTAGATCTCTATTGAGGTCTAGAATCATAGTGGCAAGCATCAAGCATCCTGTATCCACAGAGTCATCCTTATGCTTCGTATAAGCATTAGTCAGAGCTCTTGGATCAGCAGCTGCAGGCTCGTCAGGAATGGGTTGATTGATGAGATACTCTTTTCTTTCGTGTTTAGGATCAACGCTTAAGTTCCCAAACATGTCAAGAAAGTTTGTCTCATCGAGTTCGTCCTTCTTAAGGACTGATCGCATTGATGGTGTTGAAGTATTACTAGACTACATGATTCTACAACTAAAGATATGCAAAGTTTAATTAATAATCTCCCATTGAATTAAGAACCCTCATTATAATTAGTGGGCTAAGATCCATATTTGGCTTAAATTTAAGTCCGCTTTGGCAGGACGCTTAAATTAAGTTATTTAGGTAGGCAAACCCCTTGCCAATTACATCATATGTAACTCTTAGATCTTTATGGGATTCAATCATCATATGACGTAGCATGTTTAATCCCATCTAATGCCTTGAGATCCAAAACCGTTTTGATAATCTCAATTAAGTCGGGACAATAATGAATATTGAGTATCACCATTACTCACTCTTGTCTCCCCAAGATAACTCAGATGCATCCACTTTGGTGGAACATACAAATGGGCGATCTAGGTTTTGACAAGTATTCATTTATTGGTGGCATTATGACTTAAGATTTTATTTAGAGGGTATAATTAGATTAATCCTATTAATTCTACTTATATGAATGCAATCACTATTGTATCTCATATAATATCTAAATTAATTATGAGTGATCTAATCAAAACATAATTAAAACTCTAAATTGATTATGAGTGATCTAATCAAATCATAATTAAAAATCTAAATTAATTATGAGTGATAATCAAATCATAATTAAAATTCTAAATTAATTATGAGTGATCTAATCAATCCATAATTAAAAATTCTAAATTAATTATGAGTGATTTAATCAAAACATAATTAAAACTCTAAATTAATTATGAGTGATCTAATCAAACCATAATTAAAATTCTAAATTAATTATGAGTGATCTAATCAAACCATAATTAAAAATTCTAAATTAATTATGCAATGATCAAATCCAAAACATAATCAAGGACTGCGACACAACATGGCTCACCTAACCTAGAATCCTCTCAAGCCAATGAGAGGACTTCTCTAGATAAAATTAAAGAAAAATACTTCATGAGAAACCTCGTTTCAACATAGCATGCCATATTTAAAAAAATACAACACTTGTAAATTCTAGAGCCATATTGTTCACCATACCCAAACAAGTTAAATCACACCATATATTTAATACATACAAATATGCAATAAAATATTATGGTTAATTTTTATCATGATATAAATTCTCTAATTTATATTCATGATTTAAAATCTCGCGCTACTGACAATCAGCCGGGATCCCTACATGATCAAAATAACTTCATGTTTTCGAAAATAATTTCCAAAAAAAAACGTGATTTTTTCGAAAATAATTTCCAAAAAAAAAAAAGAAACGTGATTTTTTTTCTCGAAAATTTCAAACCCTAACGAACTGATCGACATCGGATCTGAACGTTTCAGATCCACGCGAATCAGCTACACAGTCCGATCTGAACAATTCGTAGAACTGCCGCAATATCCGACTAGCTATCCGTAGAAATCCTAACGCGAGTTTTGTAATTCAAACGCATACAAAGATCGGTTTTAGCATATATATCATATATATAAACACGCGTAAAACCTAATTTAAACGCACGGTTGAGTTGGCTCTGATGCCACTGTTGGGATCCGTACACGCAGCGGAGTAAAACAAAAATTACGGATCCCTTAGGCGGATCGCTCAACGGCGTTTAAATCAAGGTTTAGGGTTTCCGAATCGTACCTTTGCGAACAATTTGAGCGGTGGGCTACCTTCTCGATCGCGCGAAGCCGACTCTTTAGAATCGCCTTCCTCTACCAGGTATCCACACGAACGGCCTTGAAAACACGAACGGAGGCGTGCTAGCGCCTCGAATTCTTGCGTCTCTCTCTTTTCTATCTAGGGTTTTTCGCGGCTTTCTAATACGCTCGACAAAATGTCCCGTAGGTTTTCTAAACCTAGCAGGCGTATTATATTCAAAACAAATTTTGAATCTGGATTAAAAATATATTAATTAAATCTATCGATAGATCTAATCAAATCTATTTATTTAATCCGAATTAAAAGCCCTCGATTTAATTTATATTTATAAATTAAATCAAGATATGATATCATCATATTTAATTTAAAATGAGATCCGATATCTCGGTTCAAATTAAATCGATATGCAATATCTTTATTCGAAAATTAAATCGAGATACAATATCTCAATTTATTATAGTTATTTAATTTATCAAATAAATTAAATACTATATATAATAATATTATTATCAATAAATAATATCATTATTATTTTGAATTTAATATATATTAAATCAAGATATGATATCATTATATTTAATTTAAAATGAGATCCGATATCTCGAGTTCAAATTAAATCGATATGCAATATCTTTATTCGAAAATTAAATCTGAGATACAATATCTCAATTTATTATAGTTATTTAATTTATCAAATAAATTAAATACTATATATAATAATATTATTGTCAATAAATAATATCATTATTATTTTCGAATTTAATATATTTATATATGCATATATATATATACACACACATCCTAGATTAAATAAGTATTCATTAAATCTTAAACACATTTAAGATTCAATGAATCTGACACTCTTGCTCGTGTTGGGCCATTCTTGTGTGCGACCACTGTCCCACATGAGATTGGCGGCGGGCCAATAATGTACCGACCCACAAGTCGCAAGCGGCCTCTAGCAAGACATTGCGACTACCCAATTCATATGGGGATCGTTGATAAGTACAATGACTTGCCCCTAGGGCATAATTTCTAACACGAGGTTGAAATTTGGTTTAATGATGTTGCCAACCGCCCAACTGTCTGTGTTTGCAAATTCCGAATGGAAGTGTCGCTTTGTCATTGAACCGCATATTGGTTGTGACAAATTGCTTCATCATATCTTCAAGTGAGGAACCACCACCACCACCACCACTACTACTACTAGCTTTGGCCAAGTTGTGTACCCCGTGGAGTGGACATATGGGCCGGTCGAGGAGGTGGCTTTGGCAAAGGCAGCAGGAGGTGTAGACCGCTGCTGGAAATTTTGTGGTCTCTCTACTGTCTCCTAGTAATTCCCTGCATTCCGGTAATTCCCAGACTACCAACGTCACCGGTTACTCGATTCTCGATTTTGGTTCAGTGCCGAAAGTTGGGGTGATTTCTCCAACCAGGATTATAAGTATTGGAGAAGGCATTATTCTCCGGTATTGTGGCTTTCCGGAAAACACCCACCTGCAGCTCTTGATCGGTCTTGGTAAGTAGGATCATGGAATGTAGGGCAAGAGTCAGTAGAATGATAAGGGTCAGAACAAAACCCACAGGAGTACCCTTGCTGAGGAGGGGAAGACTGCATCGCCGTGTCATTTGCCATTTGCCTCACAATGGAGGTCGATCATCAAGTCTAGTCTCTAATCTCTCGAGAATCATACTCGGATCGGGAGGTTCTTGAATATGGTAAACAAGGAGTAATATTGGCCCCGGTGCCAAACCTGAGAGTTATCTGCCATAATGGATATCAAGTCTCGAGCTTCTTCAGGGGTCTTGTTACTCATAGCCCCACCGCTAGAAGCATCCACCAACCCTTTGTCTACCGGTGATAGACCATCATAGAAACAGTGAATCAAGTCCTTTTCAAATATCTGATGGTGTGGACAAACTTTGCACATAACCTTTGAACCTCTCCCAATACGCATGCATAGTCTCCCCAGCTGACTGTTTAATGTTGCCAATTTCCTTCTTGATCGCAGCTTTCGAGGAAGGGAAATATTTCTCTAAAAATAACCTCTAATATCGGTCCGGCTCCCCCAATAGATGAGGGCCATGGCAATTCAATGAGAAAGGAAAAGCTCTCACTTGATATGATCTTCATCAATGGCATGTGGTTTCATTGTGCTGCACACTACATAGAATTCCTTCAAATGCTTAATGGGGCACTCACCTGCAAGACCATGAAACTTAGGCAACAAGTGTATTAGACCAGATTTAAGCTCAAAGTTAGCAGCCAAGTTAGGATATTGGATGCACAAAGGTTGATAATTGACATCAGGTGCAACCAATTCCTTTAAAGTATGAAGATTTTCCTGTTCTTCTGCCATAATGTCTGAGTTAGCAAAATTGCTACTAGAATCAGTGAAAACAACAAGACTGTCAGAAATACTATCAGAAGCACAATCAGAAAGATCAACGGAATGGACACAATCAGAATGGTGAGAATCAGACTCAAATTGAGTAGCCAGTTCAGTGTCCAGTTCAGTACGGAAAGGCCTAAAACTCTTCTAGCAGTAAGAATTGTTCTTTCTATTTCAGGATCAAATGGCAACAAATCTTCTGGATTAGTAGTATTCCTGGTACTCATGCAGCATAGACACAAGGCAGAATTGGCAAACACACAGAATTACGAAACTGCCACCAAAGTGGTAAAAAGCAGAATCTAAGAATTACGAAAATGCCACTAGAAGTGGTAAAAAGTGGAAAAACACTACAACAAGTAAGCAAAGACACAAAAACAAAAACCTATGCTAGAAATTGACCTAAACAAGTCCAGAAACACTATCAAATGATTTTTAAAATTTTTGGGACTTGGACAGGGTAACTCCTAGACTATTGGGGAACCCAAAAATGGAATAAAAAAACTTCAAAATTGAAAAAGTGGTCTAAACGATGGAATTTGGCAAAACGGAGGATACCACATGAAGAACCAAAGGTTCTAATGTGGGGTCAAAGATTTGCCATTTTCTATCACTCTGCCAATTTTCAGCCCAATCGGAGATACTAAAAAAAAATCAGACTAGTAGAAATCCTAGAATCAAAACTTAAAACAACGAAAAAGTGGTCTAAACGTTGGAATTTGAGGAAAATAGGGTAGACCTCACTCCTAAAGAGAGTGATTTTTGCTTAGAATGCCCAATTCCTTGTGAATAAGACCTGGCTTGAGTGATCAGAGTCAGAAAAATTTCTGTCCGACCACCCGAACCACCTAAACTAAGCTATTTACAATGCTGTTACTAATCAAACCGATGCAAATTCCCCGGTAGCGGCGCCATTTTTGGAAAGATTTTTGCCGTATCTCCCAAAATAACCAAGTTCGAAAATGATTTGCAGAATTAGGGAACCTGGGTCGTTTCCCAACGAACTTGCAGCGGGCTTGATTAACAACAATAGTGAAATAGAACAGCGTTGGGTCAATCACAGAACTTTAGCCGATCATGGCTGGGAAAAACGAAGAACGGACGAAGAACACGAAGAACGCGAAGAACATGTGAAGAACAGTTGAGAAAATGTAAAAACTTCTATTTTGATCCACTCCAATGTAAAAACGTGAATGAATAATATGTTTGTGGCTGCTTCCTTCTTAAAATAAACCTAAAAACGAAATGAACGAAATGGGCTCTAATGGTTTTAGCCCAAAACAGAAATAAAATAAAACTGGACTTTTAATTACAAAATTCGAGTCCAAACAAAATCCAGAATTGTTCATCTGACTTCGGCTCCAAAATCGACTGCCCTCTTGTCCGAATATGCTCTTTATGTCTTCATAACAATTGTAGCTCTCTGAATCATCTGAAATATGAGACAAAAATGAGGCAAATCCGATGTCTGGTTCAAGAGTTATGGTAAAAATAGTGAAGCAATATAAAACTATAATTTTATTATTAAAAATGACTAAAATGCAATCTAAGGCCCAAAGCCCAAATGAACATAAAAGCCATTATTTATTAACTAAAGAGTCCTAAATTATTAATCAAGAGATAAAAATAAGTGTATAAAATATTCAATTATCAACCATTCACATTCCTCTGCATGAAAACCAGTGATCCCGATCCAAGCCTTTATCTTCACCCGGTCAAAGGTGACTTTTGACTATGTCAAAGACCAGCGACTCATCATGTAGGAATCCATGATGATTTCAGGTCAAAGGGCGTTGTGACGTGGTTATACATGAGAAACGCTTATGACTTATTCCATGCAGCTTTCTCATAGTGGGTCGGTCCAGCACCTTGTACTCTTACAAGTGCCTATGACTTTGACTCGTATCTCCATACTCATCAAAGTCATACTGGTCTTATTTCATCTTCGCTCCCGCGGAGATGACCGACCAGAGACATTTAGGATAATCTATAAGATATATCCAAGGATACAGTTATCATTATAAACATGCAAATGAAAATGATAACTAAAGGGGAATACTTTAAATAACATTAACGTTTAAAGTACAATGACTTGCCCCTAGGGCATAATTTCCAACAGAAGGGACATGCTACCATCAACGTCAACATGGAAGAAAGATGGTTTGTCTTGGACATAGGAGATTTCTTAGACTGTGCCATCAATATCGTCGATTAAAGAAAGCTTGTTTTGGTGGCCAAGAGTATGAAGATGCTGAAAGTGGAGCTGAATCACCAAGAGGGGGGTGAATTGGGGATTCTCAAAAATCTTTTCGGACTACTCTGTATTTGTGTGGTAAAACTGAAGTAAAAAAGAGTATAGAGTAGAGAAGCAAGACACACGGATTTATACTGGTTCGGTCCAAGCTCTTGACCTACGTCCAGTCCCCAGACTCTCTGAGATTTCTCACTATCAAGATTGATTACACACTCTGCACTCAAGAGTAATTCTCTCTCTAGAACTTACTCCCCCTTAAAAGTTGTAATCAATAACCCAATCTCCAAGTCCCCTTGACTTGAGATACTTTATAATGAATGATTTACAATCAAGAAAACTCTCTCTAAGAGTACATAAGATAAACACTGAAGAAAACTCAAAGAGTAGTTGAAACTTTAATGATTTTCATTCTTGCACAGATTAGTTGTTGAGAGGAATTGAATGCATCTCTATTTATAGCTAGAGATCATTAAATGACCGTTGTAAATCCTCATATAACCCTTGGAGACATTAGAGGATGAATAGTTGAAGTTTTGGTCTTCTTCTCTCTCTACTCTTTGGTTAATCCAGCTTTGCAGAATATCAGAGTTGACTTCCTGACATTTAATCCGTTGGAGAAGCATATGCTGGATGTAGAAAGCAAACATTAACTCCTACAAAACGTGTGGAGAATGTTTGTCCAAAAGCATGCAAGGTTTCTGCACTCTTCATTTAATGTGCTGACATGCTTTATGCTTTTTGCTTAATCTCTATTTAATCCTGTCTAAATCATCTGAAACTCACTAACAAACTGATTAAACATAGTTAAGAATAGTAATGAGTGGTGATATAGAGTATTGAGATCAAACACAAACATTTTGCAAATTCGTTTAGTTCGAAATTCAAATTCTGCGATGCAAACTCGAGTCAGTTCATCCAAACTCGAGTTTTCATGCTTCAGTGAACTTTCAGCAAAAGATCAAAACTGAGTTTTAAAACTTAACTCGATTTTTCTCATTCCAGAGAAGAACATCGCAATTTTGCATTTGGACAAGTTTAGTGCACAGTGCAAAACTCGAGTCATTAAGTGACTAACTCGAGTTTTGGACTTTCGATGAAAAATCATGTTTTAGTTCAAAAGCTCAAAACTGGAGTTTCCAAATCATGACTGGAGTTTTCAAATGTTCAAAAGATAGCAGAGCTCTCTGCCTGACTAAAACTCGAGTTTTCCAAACTTAACTCGAGTTTTCACATTCTTTGAAAACTATGTAATCTTTTCTGTAAAGCCGAAACTCGAGTTTCCAAACTAAAACTCGAGTTTCCTCGTTTATGAGAAAACATTGAAAGACTTTGTCGAATTGAAGAATGGAGTTTTCACAAGGTCAGAGTCGAGCATTGTTCTCTGAAGATGCAAACTCAAGTTTTCAAAGTAAACTCAAGTTTCCATAAAACGTTGGAAACTTAGAGAACTCTTAGTATAGCCTAAACTCGAGTTTCCAAATGGAAACTGGAGTTTTGGTATCTTTGAAAAACTTGGTTGCTCTCTGTCTTGTCAAAACTCGAGTTTTCAAATCCTAACTCGAGTTTGCCTTTCTTTGTAAAAACTTGAGCTCTTCTCTGTCAGGCCAAAACTCGAGTTTCCAAACTGAAACTCAAGTTTTCCTTTGATAGTAAGTTTTTCAACTTACAAAGACAAACTTTATTTGTGTTTACAATTGTCCGTTATCATCAAAACCAATAGAGAACTAACAATCTCCCCCTTTTTTATGATGACAACACTTGTAAACCAGAGTTGCTCCTTGTTTCAAAAGATTTGAGATTTAAAAAATTTTTCAAATTGGTTTGAAACATGATAGTTTAAGACAGTTATGCATTTCAATAATTGTATCACAGAGATATGGCAGAAGCGATTGAAACATAACACAATTAGACCATTGCATTTCAATTTACGACTTGTTCATAACAACAACATATACAATCAGAAATGCAAACCAGAATTCTTCAACAGAAATGCTGAAAAATAGAAACAAAACAACTGACGCAAATAAAATAACAAACTAAACAAGCTAAAAACCCAAAATCTAAAATCCTTCAACTCAAGCCTGCTCTGATTTCTTCTCTGGTTCTTCTCCCCCTTTGTCATCAGCAAACAAGGATGGAGCTGAGACAGATGGTTCATCTAAAGGGGTAGAGAGCTTGACAGTTGAGGCAGGGGATGGAATCGGGATTGGAGAAGCAAGTGGGGCAGATGAGCGTTCCTTAGAGAATCGAGATATTGCCCTTGAGATTCCAGATGGGACACGCTGAGGGAAAGACCTAGCCCTAGGTTGAGATTGTGGTGTAGCGCCAGGTGCTAGATTTGGGATTGAGGGTTCAGATTCTTCTTGGTCAGGAATAATATTGGGCGAATTTGAACTGGAAGCCATTTAGGGTTCGAGAATGAAGGAAGAACGAAAAGACGAGTGGAGAAGACAAGAGGTTCAGAGAAAACCTTAGGGCAAACTTGAGTTTTAGGTGAGGTTTAGACGAACAATGAACAGTCAAGTTTAAATAGGGCGCGAAATACTGACCTAGACTTCAAAAGTGTAGTGTGAACTTTTGAAATTCCGCGACCAAAACTCGAGTTTCTACTTATTGACTCGAGTTTTGTGGATACCTCAACAGGTGTGTTGCTCTCTGTCTTCCCGAAACTCAAGTTTCCATTTTATGACTCGAGTTTCCAATCTTCGAAAACTTAGGTCTAGCTTTCTGTCTCTCCGAAACTCGAGTTACTCACTTAACGACTCGAGTTTCCAACTTGCTCGAGAAGCTCATTTCTCTTCTGGCTCCGACAAACTCGAGTTTTGAAATCAAAACTCGAGTTTGCGTCTTGTGACAGCAAACTTCAGGATTTTAACATCCTGCATAAAATATTGCTATGTACTCCGAAGCTTAAGTTAGTAATTAATATTCATCAAAACCATAACTAACATTGAGAAGAGAAATACTTACAGCTCATTGGGATTTACCAATTCTCTTCTAATGAAACTGAATTGTTCTTTGGCTAAGGGCTTTGTGAAGATGTCAGTAAGTTGCAAGTGTGTGGGGATGAACATCACTTTAATATCTTTCTTTTGCACATGATCTCTGATGAAGTGATGTCTCACATCAATGTGCTTTGTTCTTGTGTGTTGAACTGGATTTTTCGCAAGTCTGATTGTGCTGATATTGTCACAAAGGATTGGAATCTCTTTCAGATGAACTCCTAAGTCAGATAATTGTTGTCTTAGCCACAGGACTTGAGCACAGTAGCTAGAGACAACAACATACTCGGCTTCAGTTGAAGATACAGCCATGGTGGTTTGTTTCTTGCTAAACCATGATACTAGTGAACCTCTAAGAAATTCACACTGTCCACTAGTACTTTTTCTATCAGTCTTATAACCAGCGTGATGAGAATCTGAATATGCAACCAGAAATTCTTGTTGACCCTTTGGAAACCAGAGACCAAGCTCCTTTGTATCTGAGAGATAGCAAAAAATCCTTTTTACATGCTCAGCATGTGATTCCTTTAGTGCAGCTTGGAATCTTGCACACATGCCCACACTGAATTGTATATCTGGTCTACTTGCTGTCAAGTAGAGAAGTGAGCCGATCATCCCTCGATATTTGGTTATGTTGAAATCTTTTCCTTTTTCTTCATCAGCATCTAAAGAAGCGGTGGAACTCATTGGTGTGTCAGCACCGTTGCAATGCTCCAGCCCAAACTTCTTGAGCAAATCCCGGAGATATTTTGTTTGTGAAATAAATATTTCATCCTTCTGTTGTTGGATTTGCAGACCGAGAAAATATTTCATCTCTCCCATCATTGACATTTTGAATTTGTTCTGCATTTTCTTCGAAAATTCTTTACACAGAGATTCGTTAGTAGAACAAAAAATAATATCATCTACATATATTTGCACAACCAAGATTTCATTAAGCTTGTTATTTTTAATAAACAGTGTTGTGTCTGCTTTTCCTCTAATGAACCCTTGCTCTAAAAGAAATTTACTAAGTCTTTCATACCAAGCTCGTGGAGCTTGTTTAAGACCATATAATGCCTTTTTGAGACGATAAACATGATCAGGATGATGTTCATTTTCAAAGCCAGGAGGTTGTTCTACATAGACTTTCTCATGTATAAAACCATTTAAAAAGGCACTTTTAACATCCATTTGATAGAGTTTGAATTCTTTGATGCAAGCAAAGGCTAAGAGTACACGTATTGCCTCCAATCTAGCTACTGGAGCAAACGTTTCCTCGTAATCAATTCCTTCTTCCGATTATAGCCTTTGGCAACAAGTCTAGCCTTATTTCTGACTATAATTACAGATTCATCACGTTTGTTTTTGAATACCCATTTAGTGCCGATGACCGGATGGTCTTTAGGCCTAGGTACCAAGTCCCAAACTTGATTTCTATCAAATTGATGTAAATCCTCTTCAATTGCTATCACCCAATCATTGTCTGAAAGGGCTTCATCAATTTTAGAGGGTTCTATTTGTGAAATAAAAGCAGAAAATTTTACTTCATTTAAAGTACTGCTTCTTGTCCTCACACCTTGATTAACATCACCTATAACTTGGTCTAAAGGATGATTCCTTATAAATCTCCAAGCTCTAGGTTGAGGTTGATCAGGATTTTCTATATTGTTTTGAGGATCAACTTCAAAAACATTTTCAGGATTTTCAATAGAAGCAGGAGTGGTTTTTGAAAAGAATTGATTTTTTGAAATATTTTCATCATCATCATCCAAGGCATATTAGATTTAGATTCACAGAATACAACATGCATAGATTCTTCAACAACACGAGTACGAGTATTAAAGACTCTATATGCCTTACTCCTATTAGAATAACCCAGAAATATACCTTTATCTGCCTTGGGATCAAATTTTCCCAAGTTATCCTTACCATTATTGTGGATGAAACATTTGCAACCAAACACATGTAAATGTG
Source organism: Acacia pycnantha (assembly GCA_025563575.1). Classification (NCBI taxonomy): domain Eukaryota; kingdom Viridiplantae; phylum Streptophyta; class Magnoliopsida; order Fabales; family Fabaceae; genus Acacia; species Acacia pycnantha. The sequence goes on along the minus strand of JAMWYP010000026.1, from coordinate 5,279,783 downwards.
CTATATTAGGCTTCCTTCCTTTGTACAACTCATAGGGAGTTTTGTTCAACTTCTTCCGAACATAAGCCCGATTTGAGATGTAGCAAGCCGTACTCATGGCATCAGCCTAAAACACTTGAGAGGTTGAGTTTTCATTCAACATTGTTCTTGCCATCTCGGTTAGGACTCTATTCTTTCTCTCCACAACTCCATTTTGTTGAGGAGTTCTTGGGGCTGAGAAGTTGTGATCAATGCCCGAATTATCACAAAACTCACTAAAGTCTTGATTTTTGAATTCTCCACCATGATCAGTCCGAATTCCTGAAATTGAATAATCTTTCTCGTTTTGGACCTTCTTGGAAAAAGTAACAAATTGATCAAATGTTTCATCTTTAGATGACAAAAACATAGTCCAAGCAAATCTAGAAAAGTCATCAACTATAACTAACGTATAGAGATTTCCACCAAGACTCCTAACTTTCTAGCCGGTCCAACTAAATCCATATGAAGTAGTTGAAGAGGTTTAGAAGTTGAAATCTCATTTTTTAATTTAAAAGAAGATTTAGTTTGTTTTCCTTTTTGGCATGCATCACAAATCATATCATTTTTAAAACGTAATTTTGGAACACCAATCACTAAATCCTTTTTGAGTAATCTGTCAAGTTGGATCATATTGACATGAGCTAGATGCTTGTACCATAACCAACTCTCATCCAAATTACTAACAAAACATTTTTCAAATGTAGAGTCATCTCTAGAGATGTCAAGAGTGTAACAATTCCCTTCTCTAGGAGCTCTAAAAATAGCTTTTGATTTTATATTATCTAACGAGAGAATATCCTTACTTACTATCAAGCATTCCTCAGAATCGAAGATAACTAAGTTACCTTTATCAGTACTTAGGCTTACACTGAGGAGATTGTGAAAAAGTCCTTCTACAAGATAGACATCTTTGATTTATGGTCCATCGTTGTTTCCAACTTCACCAATTCCAGCAATCTTTCCAGATTGATTTCACCGAAGACCACTTATCCACCGTCCTTGTGCTTGATTGTAGCAAATTTGGATTGATCTCCTGTCATGTGTCTAGAGCATCCACTATCAATGTACCATTTGTTGGACTTGGATGCTTTTAGACATACCTATAAAACACAAACAATCAGGTTTTGGGTACCCATCTTTTCTTGGGTCCTTTGAGGTTAGTTCGAGACTGAGGAACATAAGTTCCTTTAGGCACCCATTGATAATTACCTACGGGTTTATCTCTCCTATCTTTCTTATGAAAACAAGATGAAGTTGAATGACCCTTTCGGTTGCAATAGTTGCAATGAGCAAATGGATTTGAAGAATGAACAGTTTTTCGAAAATAGTTTAGATAAGATTTTCCACCATTCTTCTTCTTTCCTTTCTTTCTATCAAAAATGGGATTATATCCTATCCCTGAATGATCGTTCGTAAATCTTTGTGCTTTTAAAATCACATTCAACATTTCACTACCTTCAGTAAACTTTTCAAGAGTTTTTGTAAGGTGTGAATTCTTTTTCTTCAAATCAATACAATCATCACAAATGAGTTTTTCAGGAGAAGAAAGATTTTCTATTTGCTGTTCAAGAGTGATATTTTTCCTTTTTAAAGCAATATATTTCTCAGCAAGTTTTTCAAACTCATTTTGAACAGTATTGTACTCATCAGATAAATCATCATAAGAGGGTTGAGAATCGTATACCTCTTTATCATTCTCACATTGCTCTTCTTGAGAAACTAGACATATGTTTGCCTTTTCTTCCTCATCAGCTTCATCTTCATCAGATGAACTATTTCCCCAAATTCCTGAGACATAGGCTTTCTTTTTGAATCTATTGAATTTCTTCTTTTCTTTGTCCTTGTTCTTCAGCTGGGGGCACTCAGATTTGATGTGGCCGGGCTTTTCACATTCATAGCATATAATCGGCTTCTTTGTCTCAGTTCTGGGGCCACCCTTGTTGAATCTTTTATACCCATGGTCATTCCGAAAGAACTTTCTGAATCTTCGGACCAACATGCCTAGCTCTTCTTCTTCTTCTTCATCTTCATCATCATCGGATTCCTTAGCTTCTTCTTCAAACTTTATCTGTGTTTACAATTGTCCGTTATCATCAAAACCAATAGAGAACTAACAGTTGCTCCGGTGGCATTGACTGGGGAGCAAGTTTAGGAAAAGGTGAAAAATATCAATGTCATCTTTGGTAAGACTGCAAAGAGTAGAAAAGAAACAAATATATGGAAAAAGAGATCTGTATTCTTTGATCTTCCATATTGGCGCAATCTTGATGTGAGACACTGTATTGATGTCATGCATGTGGAGAAAAACGTATGTGATAGTATTGTTGGCACGCTTCTCAACATACAAGGTAGTTCCAAGGATGGTGTGAAGGAAAGATTGGATTTGCAAACTATGGGAATACACGAAGACTTACATCCAAGGCTATATGGTAAGAGAACTTATTGTCCCCTAGCTTCTCATACTTTGTCTAAGGATGAGAAAAGAAGTTTTTGTGAGTGTTTACAAGGCACAAAAGTTCCCTCAAGGTATTCTTCAAATTTTAATAGGCTTGTGTCGATGAAGGATTTGAAATTAGTAGGCCAAAAGTCTCATGATTGTCATGTCTTAATGCAACAGCTACTCCCAGTAGCTATTCGAGGCATTGTCGAATATGATCTTCAACACATTTTGACTAGACTTTGTTTCTTCTTCAATGTAGTTTGTAGTAAAGTTTTTGAGATTGAAAAATTGGATGAATTGGAAAATGAAGAATATCTTATCTTGTGTCAGCTTGAGAAGCTTTTTCTTCCTACATTTGTTGACATCATGTGTCATCTAATTGTTCATCTAGTGAGGGAGATAAAGTTGTGCGGCCCTATTCATTTACGATGGATGTACCCAATTGAAAGATCTATGAAATTCCTAAAAGGGTATGTGAAGAATGCATACCATCTAAAAGCATTAATTGTTCAAAAATATGTTTCTGAAAAAGCTATGGAATTTTGTCAAAATTATTTGGCCAAAGTAAGACACATTGGGCTTCCTAAATGTTACACCCCTACTGGCCTCGCCCTTTCAGGTGGTGGGTTTGAGGGATCCTTTTTACTTATTACCTTTCCATTCATTATTTAGTCCTTTTTAACATACATCAGAGTGTGCACGACAGAGTATATGATCAGTTTGGACAATTAAAATATACCAGTAAAGGTATGATAATTAAAAAGTAGGGTTAAGGTGCAAAAATAGACAAATGCTTTTCTCAAAAGAGCGTCCAGTAGCAAATACTTTTTTTTGGCGCAAAAGTAGACACGTGGTTACAAAAATGGAGCAAAATTAGCGTTTGACCGTTAGTTTGATCAAAAACATTAACATGGATGCTGACTCAAGAAATTTTTTCCTACTTGGCAGTGCAAAAAGAAAGAAGAAATAAAAAAAAATCCACACCTCCTTTTATTCATTCCTTCCTTTCTTCTTCCTCCTTCCCCGTCAGCCCCCCCCCCAACTCCACGATCGTCGCCCCCCCACGCCACGATCGTCGCCCCCCCCACTCCACGATCGTCGCCCCCCCACGCCACGATCGTCGCCCCCCCCAACTCCACGATCGTCGCCCCCCCACGCCACGATCGTCGCCCCCCCCACTCCACGATCGTCGCCCCCCAACGATCGCCACCCCCCCAAATCGCAGAACACAAAAGTAGGCGTCGATCGACACCAAGCGAGGGTCCAATCTGTGAGCGAGGGAGGGTCCGGCGGCCTGTGATCGACGCGAGCCTGCGAGCAAGTCAGTGGGGGTTCGATCTGCGAGCGAGCCTGCGAGGGTCTGGATTTCTTTGATTTCCTTGATTTCGATTTCGATTTTGATATATATATATATGTTTCTGGGTTCTTGTTTCAAGATTCGATTTTTTTTTTCGATTTCGATTTCTTTGATTTCTCTGGTCTGGTGCCTTCAGATTTCTTTGATTTCTCTTGATCGATTTCTTCGATTCTTGTTTCTGGGTTCTGGGTTTCTGGGTTCTTGTGTACGATTTCTTCTATATTTCCTTGATCGATTTCAATTTCGATTTCCTTGAATGATTTCTTCGATTCTTGTTTCTGGGTTCTTCGATTTTGGTTCTTCGATTTCCTTGATCGATTTCAATTTCGATTTTGATCGATTCTTGATTTTGGTTTCATCGTTTTGAGCTTTTGGGTTTTGGATATGATAGAATGATCACCAGAATCTGGGTTTTGCATCACCGGAATCTGGGTTTTGCCTCTGGAAGAAGAAGAAGGACTTAACTCTAATTTTGCTCCACTTTTGTAACCACGTGTCTACTTTTGCGCCAAAAAAAAGTATTTGCTACTGGACGCTCTTTTGAGAAAAGCATTTGTCTATTTTTGCACCTTAACCCTAAAAAGTAAATAGTCCCCGTAGGGTTAAGGGTACAGTCCTCCAAAATAAAAATATTGAGCAGTAAATGAACTTATACAGTCATCCCAAAATAAATATACAAAGTGAGATAGGGCATTCCCTATTTCTTCAGTACTCCACTGCTTGCCCTTACCTTGCAAAAAGCTTGAACAACTCAGGGTCTATCACCTGTGTCTACAGAATGGTCTGGAGTTCAAAAATGAACCTTAGAGTAACTGTTAAATTCAAATACCATATGTATGTAGTGTATGAATGCAACCATAACTAGGAAAACACAATCAACATGGTAAAACATACCACATATGCATTCAGAATCACAATCACATTCACATACTGTCGAGCTGCCTTACCAAGGCAAGCCCCAGAATCCACATAATCGTCCAGCCGTCTAACCAGGCAAGTCCTGGATATTCCTCAACACTAGGAAAACATAGTAGCCAGAGACTCAACCCCTAACTACACTGAATGCATCTCAGGCTCGGTAGCGACCTAAGGACACACAGTCCACTAGGCCCTACAGCCCTACATATTCCTTAATCATGGCATACAAACATACAACAATAACATAAAGTATGTGAGTAAACAATTACTACCTGATAAATCCCAATTTTAATATATTTTATCCCGCCTTATTCATATATTGTGGAGACTATTTTAGGCTAATTTGGAATTATTAGGCAATATTTGGATTGTTAGCCAATTTTAGAAAATAATATAAATCAGAATTAATTGTGAGATTATTAGACTTAAATTATTAATATTCTTATTGATATCTTCTGATTGAATAATATTTCCAAATATATGATAGATCATGATTTTATTTAATTCTTGTAGGACAAGAAAATACATGTTAGAAGATCCTACGATGCAGAATCGACCTTGGAAGTTAAAAGTAGATCTAATGGTGGAATTTTGTTGAGTTTCTTAAATTTTAATGGGCTCAAATTGGTACCCAAAACTCTTCCCTCCTTGAATAAATAGACCTAGCCGCCAACAAGAAAGGCACGCTCTCTTTGAGGGCCACACTTACGCACGCTCAGGAAATGCTACCTTGAATCAGAGCTCAGCGGGTTTCCATTGAATAAACCCAACCGCCACACACTCACAATATCCATCAACTTCATCCCCTCCACCACGTGCCAATCTTGTGCAAGAATTGGTTCCAATTCTTTTTGTCTTTTCCCTTTGACAAATGGTTCTGGTGGTGATTTACGAGGAGACACAACTACAAAAAAATGAAAAAATGACCTAAATAAGACCCAATTAACGTCCTTTTTCAGAGGGACGTATCGGCCTGGGAAGCTTCCTTCATTCGCTCCAACTCTTCTTCCATCATCTTTCGTTCCAGCTTTTTATATCCACCTCTAGACATGCAGTGAGGATACTTATTTCTCGCCTGCCTCTCTCTATTGGCTTCAGCTTTTTCCTGTGACACAAAAACAAATAAAAATTAGCATACGATGTCAAGTAGATTCAACTAAAAGATAAGATACGAAATAAATTTTACAAGAAATTCAGGATTTTGCCGAGACGCCACAAACTCCTGCCAGTCTTCTGGAGAAATGAAATCGTAGATCTTACACGGATCCTCGTTCCTCTTTGGCCCTCGAATGTACTTTCTTGTTAGCTTGTTCTTAAAATCCTTCCATCGTAGACGAACTTCGCCCATCCAATGCTTGTACATCGCCTTATTGTTGGGGACATCGAACGTTTGCTGCAAGGTAAAAGAGAAGATCATTAATTACATATCAAGTAATAAGACTAAATCAACAAATGCATTATGTGGAAAGTGATATACCAAAATTTGTGGCCAGATAGCCTAAATAGCTAATAAATTGTCCTCCTCTTTACCAATTGGATTCATATTGGCATCAAACTCCACATGTAGCCGCTTCTTTTGACTATCATGGCGTGCAATTAGTGCACCCATATGCGTGCTACCTCTACCCTTTCTTTTAACGGGTTGATCAACCCTATCACCCGATGACTCCTCTGAGCTAGACATATTCTTGTTCATCAAGGACAAATCAAAGTTAGATAGGTTATTAAGTAAAAATTTACGACATATGGACCAATAAGGTAGGGCCAAGGAAGGAGCATAAATATGTACTATAATAACACTTAAGCAACTCATAATTGTACCAAAAAATGAGACAAATTCGTGTAGCCAGGAAGAACATAACCGAGGAAAATTCCATTTTTGGACATGAAAATACATGAAAAATGAAGAAAATACAAGGGCAATTTGGTAAAATACCAAGAGGGATATTCTTGCATGTTTTCTAACTATTATTTAAGACCAAATGCTCCCTTGGTTTCTACCCCAAGGTCGGCACATACACAAGAAAAGAAAGAACAAGAAGCATCAAGCAATGTTACTATGTTTGACTAACTACTTGAATATCATAAAACCGTGTTTGCATTTTAATTCAACACGTACACACAAATACGACATGTTTTGTGTCTCAACCATATATATAAAAACTCGGTATGCTTATAAAAGTACTTCATATAATCTAACAAGAAGCAAGAAGAAAAAAGGAACGAATAGAAATCCTAATCACAAATAGAAATCCGAATCAGAAGCAAAAATCCAACGATTAAGCATCTTTAATACCATTGGAACCATTAAATTAATCCAAAATCAGCTAACTCTCTCAAACAGATTGGGCCAAGACACTTACATTCATTCTTTTTAAATAAAAAATAAAAAAACCTCCATATTCAATCGAAATGGTTCTAAACTTGTGCTAAGGGCATTATCTTGCACAAAATCCCCTTCTAAACTCGATTAAATTTAACAAATTCAAACCCCTTCATGTTTAAATAATGTTGCCCAAAACAAAACATGAAAGAGAAGATTTATGAAATTCTATTCTATTGTTTCCAATCATATGGTAAGAACCTTATAGGTATGTCTTAGGTGTCCTTCAATAGTTTAAGGCACCTTTTCCATATTTTTGAATCTTAAAACAGTAAGAGTTATCATTCTTACAGTCACCAAATCTAGCAAGAAGCATTACCGATTAATTAAACTTCACCCTATTATTATTCTTCATTCTCATACTTCACACACTTGTTATCACCACATAAATCCCTCAATAACAAAAAAATAATTACTTCAAACCTTTAGCAAGAAACACACCCTATAAACTTCTAAAATTACAAACACAAAAATAAATAAAGAATCAGCACAACAAGTTAAGGTGGTTTGGCTAACATCATGTTGTACGATAATGGGTTTAGAATCAAAGAACAAGAGGAACGAACAAGCTTACTTGGGTTTGGCGAGTTTCGATTGGGAAGGAGGCGAAGTGAGTGAGAGAGAGCCAGGAATCTTAATCAGAAGAAAAAATCCAGTCCATAAGCAAGAAGCATTAACGATTAAATGGGTTAGGAATCAAAGAACTTAGGAACGAACAAGCTTACTTGGGTTTGGTGGGTTTCGATCGGGAAAGAGGCGGAGTGAGCGAGAGATCGAAAACCAGGAGTGTGAGTGACGACGGAGGAGATGGAGGAGACGACGATGGAGACGGAAACGAAGGGGCCGGCCTTGGAGAAGGAGCGAGACGAGAGTGTGAGTGAGGAGAAAATGATTGACGAGGATTTCGCGCACTGTCGGAGTATCTGTGAGTGAGAGAAAATGAAGAGGCGCGTGGGTATATTAACCTAAAAAAAAGGAATATAGGCATCTTGAATAAGCTTTCAGGACGCCACTATTCCACATTTGGCATTCTAAAGCCTATTCAGGACGCCATTTTTTTCATATTGGCGTCCTAAAAACGCACCAGGACGCCAATATTTTTAATATTGGAAAAATATTGGCGTCCTGAATCATAATCAGGACGCCAATATTAAAATATTGGCATCCTTATTATTCTTCAGGAAATATTGGCGTCCTAAACCATAATCAGGATGCCAATATTTATATTTTGGCGTCTTGAATGCTGTTTCAGGACGCCAATATTATAACAATATTTTAATTTTCTAAATTTCTATCAAAAAAACATCCACAACGCCAAACAAAAAATTCATGGCACGAAGTAATTAATATGTATTCCTACATTAAAGGCATCTTGAAAGTTATTTACGACGCCAGAAATTAATTTTATTGCAAAAAAATTAGATCCCATGGCGCCAAACAAAAAATTCTCATATTTTTTATGGCACGAAACAATTTTAGACGTCCTGAAAAAATATTAGGACACCAAAAATCAATTTAAGGAGTCCTGATCTCTAATTTAGGACGCTGAAAGCTCAACTTTCTTGCAAATAATTACAAGAATGTCACCGCCTTCATTTTGGACGTCCTGTTTCTAAATAAGGACGTCTTTTAGGGTAGTAATATCCAAATTTTGTAGTAGTGAGATTGAAGTGGAGAATTTCATGGCAGCATAAGCTTTTGGAGACAACTTGGGAGGAGCATGGAGGAAGCTAAGGCCTAGGAACTTACACTTAAAGATCACAAGGGAGTGTTGTTCTCTTTATCTTTTTAATTTGAGACTTGAGATAATTTAGTTTTAAAGGACTTCAAGTTATGTTAATTGAGAACAATCTAATTTTAGATTGTAAACATATTTCTTTTGGATTAGATTGATAATTTGAAGTTTTTATGCTTGAGACAATTGCTAGAGTTTTGTTTGCAACCTTCTAATTGTCAATTGAATTATTAATTGATTTTTCGTTATTAATTTAATTGACAATTTGGTTTATCATCTTAATTGTTTAATTGGGTTGATAAATTGTCTAATTGTTCAATTGGACAATTGTAAACAAGATTTCTAAAATTATTTGAAATTAAGTGTGATTGGTTTTTAATAAGTTTAATTAACCACCGCTTATTTCATTATAAGTTTTCTAGTGGAATATGTGTTATTGAGCTTGAGGGTTTCCCATGTTTCAATTAGGTAGTTAAATTCATTAATTCCAATCTTTCATTAATCTCCCTTTGGTCTAACTAATTGATTTGGGCTACGAAAGTTTACTCCATGTGAATCCTAAGTTGTCCCCTTCATCATCTTAACTGAACGAGATCTTTGTTGTTTGATTTGCTTTTAGTTAATTTTTTTATTAGGATTTTAATTATTCTCTCATAACAAAAACCACCCCAAAAATTGCATTCAAATTCATATAGATTAGTTTCACTTTCATTTAGGTTTAGATTAAATCTTCATCTTGCATTTAGTTTGTTTAGTTCCATTCCATTGCATTTTTTATCACCTGAATTCAACTTGAAGAAAATTCACACAGATTGCTCCTTGGGAGAATGACCTTATATTGCATAATTAATTAGGACCTAGTTTAATTGATTGCTTTATCGACAAAAGTAACGCATCACTACCTGATAGCTGTTTAGAGACCACAAAAATTTCCCGGCGTCTGAGAGTCTCTCTAGATATTTTTTTCCCTAGACAAAATAAATATACTTTATTTTCATTGTTTTCATAAACTCTTCTCTTATTTTTGGAAAATCCGACCAAAACCAGAAATTCGAGAAATGATGCTTTAACTTCAAACATTTTTAATTAATTCTAGAAAAATCCGATGGATGTGAATCCAGTGGCCATTAAACTCTTAAGATTATAGTTTATCTTAAAAATACTTCCAGAGACCATAAGGGCTCATATCAATTCATGTGGCCAAAACCTTGCTCATTGGACAGTGAAAAATGTCAGACCTCTTAGCTGTTTTTGAAAATTAATTTCTCCTAGTAGGAAACTTGAAAATTTTCAAAACCATATATTAAAATGAATCCCCAAATGTCTAATTTAAGCATATAAAATTTCATGGTCATCGGACTTCATTTACTATTTAAAAACCATTTTTCAAACGCTACTATGTAGAATTCAAGAATCTGGCAGCTTGCTTCTTTTCTTAAGATTCAGGGTTTTCGAGTTCGCAGATCATGACCTTAACTTATTCTCATGAAAAATTTTGTTTTAAAATCAATGGAATCATTCAAAACATCAAAATCATACCACAACAACATATTTAAGCCAATTGGCCAGAAACCCTAAACTTCAAGTCATAGGGCTAGTTTTGAACTTACCTTGATTTTGAGCTTTAACTGGGGTTTCTGCTTCTTCTTTCGGATGTATGATCTTGGCTGGACCTTCCTTGGAACTCCTTGAACACACCTCTTGTAACCACGAAAAGGGGCAAAAGTTTCCTTAAATAATGGCCTAGGGTGTAGTGAAATACCCGGCGCACGCTATTATACACTGGTTAATAGGTTGCATTAGGTTTTCTTTGCTTAATTCCCAAGTAATTCAAGAACCTTTTGGAGCTGGACATGTGGCGCCATTTTGGACCATGAAATCAGATTTTATTTCCTTTTATTATCCAAGTTACCCTTTTGTCCAGGGGTCGATAGGGTGCATCGGTGGTTGATAGCTTGTCTCTCTTTTACTTTTTCTTCAAGTTTTTCAGATCTTTTTCTTTGGCTGATTACAAGTGTGTGGCGCCATCTTATGCTCTTGGGCAGCTTAGTATTTGTTCCCTTTGGTTCAAAAATAAGTCCCTAATTGATCCTCGTTGGTTCCCTTTCATCAATTAATTTTTCCCTAAGGCTTGGGTCCTGTGATTGGGCTTATATGTAGATTAAATCAGCTTCTCTCCCCCTCTGAATATGGTTGGTCGGAATTTTATTCCTTGGTGAGCAAGGAAGTTGAGTTTTAGAACCTCATGACTACCTTGTACTTTGTTGCACAAAAGTCAACCATTACCCCCCAAGTTGTTGGTTTTGATTAGTTTTGATGATGTCTTATATAAATGTCATTATTAAGAGCAAAAAGTTTGTATGATATATTTATCTCCTACATTTACTAACTACTATATTTAATGTAGATTAGTCCAAGTTGAATAATAGCTCAAGAAGAAGATCAGAGATTTTAGAAAGAAGAAATTGAAGAGAATGTCAAGTTCAAGAAGAAGATGAGATATTGAAGAAGGTAGAACTTGCAAAGAATGATGAGTCCAAGTTGAATGATGGAGAATGATCAAGAGAAGAGAAGAAAAGAAAGAAAGAATTGAATTGTGCAAAATGATCAAGAGAAGAAGAGAAGAAAAGAAAGAAATAGTTGAATTATGGAGAATGATGAAGAGAAGAGAAGAAAGAATGAAGAACTTGTTGAATGGATTGAGAAAATCATTATTCAAGCCTTTAGATTGTTTCTAGAAGTCTTCAAGATGATATGGAAGTTGGAATGGCACAATTTGGAGTGAAAACCAGCAAAAAATCAGTTCCAGGATGAGAAAACTCGAGTCCAGATCTTAAAACTCGAGTTTCCTACTTCGCTACAATGATTTGCCTCTCTGGTATGAGAAAACTCGAGTTTGGAAGTCAAAACTCGAGTTTGGAACTCAAAACTCGAGTTAATCACTAACTGACTCGAGTTTGTAATGTCTTCAGCAACTCTGGGGTCTCTGGACAAGGAAAAATCGAATTTACAAATCAAAACTCGAGTTTACAGCGTTCTTCAGCACTTCAGCAACTCTGTTTCACATTTCACTCGGGCGACGTCTGGTAATTGATGATATCTCCAAAAACAGAAATCGGATTGATGTGAAACCAGTGGAATATGAAACTAGACTCCCAATTTGTCATTTTGATATAAAATTCAAGCCCAAAGGAATTCATATCAAGGATCTATGAATTATGGAAGTTGACAGTGAAATTCACGCCACACAGCAGACCAAGCTTCAATGTTTTGAGTGTATCTCACAAAATACAAATCTGATTGAGCTGAAATTAGTGGAATATGAAAGAAGACTCAAAGGGCTTTCCTTCAAGATTTGAACTGACCAAAATGGAGTTCATACCATGGAGATATGGCCCTCGAAAGTAGACTATATGTTCAAGATGTTGCACAGTTTGCTATCAAATGAAGCAAACTCGAGTTTGGGAATCAAAACTCGATTTTGTCGGGGACAGAGAGCAAAATATGATTTTGGGAAAGACCAAAACTCGATTCATTAAGTTGGAAACTCGAGTTTCCATCACACAGAGAACAACGATCGTCAGAGCATCTTCAAAACTCGAGTTTGTGAGTCCAAAACTCGAGTTTCTATCAGACAGAGAGCAACCAAGGGCAGAGCAACTCCAAAACTCAAGTTTGTCACTTAATGACTCGAGTTTTGCTTCAAATTCAAAATGTTCTTCAAATCTCAATCGTGACATTTACTTGAGAAAGACCAAAACTCGAGTTTGTGTTTCAAAACTCGAGTTTGCACTTAAGTGAACAGTTGAAAACTCCAGTTTTCATTTGGAAACTCCAGTTTTCGACACTGTTTGAAAATCAGTTTTTCTGGATTTTGTGAAATCTTCATAGATGATCTAGATACTTCATATCATCACTCATTACCATTCTTAAATATGTTTAATCAATTTGTTAGTGAGTTTCAGATGATTAAAACTTGAGATAACATCAAACTTGACATAAATCAAGATCTATCAAAAAGGTGAAGATGAACTTTGCTGCAGAATTTCAGAAATGGGAAAGAAGACAGATTTCAACGATGAACTTGAACAAATGAAGTTGAATGCTCGACTGTGATGTTCTTCAACGGATACAAACATTTGAACGAAGGATTAGAAGCAAATCTCAAAATCTCAGATTTGTGTCAGAACATCAGAAGCTGTGCAAAAGTTCTAACGGCTAGTTCCATCTGAGTCTAACGGCTATATTTCTTTATCCAACAGTCATTGAATCTTCAAACGGTCATATATTGATCTCTACCTATAAAAGAAGATAGATTCAAGACAGAAGAAGGAAGACACAAGCCTACATCTTCAAAATGCTCATACTCTGATATTCATATTATTAACTCTCTGTTTTCAATGTTTACATAGCTTATCATAGAGAGTGAAATGTTTTGTATTGTACTTCAGTGTTTATCCATTCACTTCTGAGAGAAGATATTTATTTGTAAACATCCTATGATTCTATTTGAGAGTTACTCAAGATTGGGTGATCTTGAGTGGGAAACCTATTGTATTGATTACAGCTTGTAAGGGGAGTACGTTCTAGTGAGAGAATTACTTCGAGTACAGAGTGTGTAATCAAGTGGATGTATTGATTACAGTTTGTAAGGGGGAGTGAATCCTAGTGAGAGGATTACTTCAAGTACAGAACGTGTAATCAAGTTGAAAGAAGATAGTGGATTGAAAATCTCAAGTGGAGCTTGGGGACTGGACGTAGGTCAAGGATTGGGCCGAACCAGTATAAATCATAGTTTGCATATTCTTTTCCCTTATCTCTTACATTCCCAACATATATGTTTGAATGATTGTTTATCACTTTATGAATTATTATTGTCATTCAAACTACTTTCAGTAAGTTGCGAAAAGAATTTTAAAGTTCTAAGTTTTTAATTAGACACCCAATTCACCCCCCTCTTGGGTGATAGCCAAGTCTTTCATAGGTTGCCACATGTCCACCTATCATGATTACCTTTGACTTTTTATTTTACGAAGGAACACATGTCACCCTTCTATTTGGCCAACACAAAAGTATGTCATCATTAGTCATTATGACCTTACTTTATTAAAGTTACTTTATCGATGCTTGCTCGAGATCCTGTCCGAGTCTTACTTGGGATTTCTTCATGTATACCGAGACCCGACAAACAATGCCACATACCGATGTTTTCTAAAAAATGCAAGGCATACCCGGCTGAACCCAAGAGGGGGTGAATTGGGTGAAGATTAAAACCTTGAAACTTTGAAAATCTTTTCACGTTTCTAATTCAACAGTTTGATATTCAAATAAACATATACTGAAAATATAAGAGATATGGGAAGAGAATATGCAAACTGTGATTTATATTGGTTCGGCCCAATCCCTAACCTATGTCTAGTCCCCAAGCTCTACTTGAGATTTTCAATCCATTATCCTCTTGTTTAATCTAGGCACAAGAGAAGCCTTTACAATCTGATTACACGCTCTATACTCGAAGTAATCCTCTCACTAGGATCCACTTCCCCTTACAAGCTGTAATCTATGCACCCACTTGATTACACACTTCGGACTCAAAGTAATCCTCTCACTAGGATTCACTCTCCCTTATAAGCTGTAATCAATACAATGGGTTTCCCATTCAAGATCACCCAATCTTGAGTAACTCTCGGATAGAATGTTTACAGATAAATCTTCTCTCTCAAAAGTGTATAAATGAACACTGAAGTACATAATTGTTCGTCTCACTCTCTACGGTAAACTATGTAAGCATTGAGAACAGAGAGTAAGTGAATATCAAAGTATTGGCGTTTTGAAGATGTAAGCTCGTGTCTCTGTGTTCGCGTGTACACCTTCTTCTGTCGCTCTTCCTCTATTTATAGACCATTAGTATTCATGTTGTTGGAAGCATTTGTCTGTTGCGTTTTGGCCGTTGTGAATAGTAGTCGTTGAGTCACTTCGAAAATGTCTGTTAGAGTTGAAGCGTGAAGTGTTTGTATAATCGCCGTCATTATATTCTTTAATTCCTTTGTTTGGTGATTATTACCGTTGGAGAAGCAAGTAGAAGGAATGAAATAATCTTGCCCAAAACATCTTTCGGATGTTCAAAGCTATGACAATTGGTTTAGTACCTCGAAGTGGTAATTGCATTAAATGCTCTGACACACAAATTGCTTTATACAAATTCATTGTTAATCCATGATAAAATCATCTGAAACTCATTAGCAAACTGGTTAAAAGCAATTAGAAATATTAATGAGTAATGATATATAGAAATGAATGCACAGTAGATGATTCTGGATTCATGAAGATGGTGATTTTGAAAAACAGAGATGATCATGCTCGAGCATGAAAATTTTTATGCTCAGGCAACCAAAGGGGAAATATACTGTAGGTTGAGAAAATCGCCCTATGCTCGAGCAACAATCTAAGCTTGCTCAGGCAAGCTTCTTCTGATGAATTTTAAGAAAATGATTTCTATCTTTGATGCTCGAGTAAGACAAGCTTCATGCTCGGGCATCATTCGCTAGTGCTCGAGCAACACTGAGAGTATGCTCGAGCAAGAGGCATGACTGTCCAGTTTTTCAGTTGTAGTGTCCTTGCTCGAGCAAGAAATTTCCTCTATGCTCGAGCATGACATATTCATGCTCGGGCACAGGTTATTCAGAGACGAAGAATGAATAATAGATTCATGATGCTCGAGCACTCTTTTACCTCTGCTCGAGCATGGTGCTCGAGCAAGCCTTTCACTCTGCTCGGGCATGACTATTCAATTCGCAAATCCTTGCTTTTGGCTCGATGATGCTCGGGCATGCCAAATGCTCTGCTCGAGCATGACTGTCCAATTTGCACTTCTTCGCTCTGAGTTCGATGATGCTCGGGCATTACAAATACCTTGCTCAATTAGGCTGCCTTCAAGTGTCAGGCTACTGCCTACCATGATCTTGTGCATATTTCAAACTTCATTGACTTTCAAAACGTAATAGTATAGGCAGTACAAGAGTCAATTTTCAGTGAGCGTAATGTCTTCGATATGGTTCCAAATTTGGAAAACCACCCATGCTAAAAAATATCTTTAAATATTCTTTCCAATACAAGAAGAATCAGCTCCAAACTCGTTGTATCTTGTCTGTTATCATCAGATGAATGGAGGTTGTTCTTGACCAGTGTTTTTCGTAACATCCTGAACTGACCGTCAGATTCAAAACATCATATCTCCTTCAATTGATATTTTGTTTTAGTTATCTTGATGGTTTTGAAAAGGTACTTGAGTATAGTTTCAAATGGAACTAGTTTCATTTCATTTGGATTTTTCGTTTATGAGATACACTCAAAATACCAAAGCTTGGTCTGCTGTGTGACGTTGATTTCACTGTCATCTTCCAAAATTCATATCTCTCTCATCCGAACTCCTTTAGGCCTGAAGTTTATGTCAAAATGACGCATTGGGAGTATAGTGTTATAAAAAATTTGTTTCACCTCAATTGGACTTCTGGTTTGAGATATATAATTGAATTACCAGAGGTCACCAGCTGAAATGTGAAACAGAGGTGAACAAAGTGCTGAAAAATGACCTTGTTCGAGCACCAGATTTTCTCTGCTCGAGCATGAGTGGAATTTATGTGTGATTAGAGCTGGAAATGTACCATGCTCGAGTATGACATTGTTGTGCTCGACCATGACTTCAAGAATGCAATTGTAGCTTATTTTAACCCCGAATTAAGCCATTTCAACTTCCACTTGATCATGGAGACTTCTAGAATCAATCTTGGAACTTGTATAATGACATTATCATTCCATTCATCAAGTTCTTCCATCTCCCATCTTGATCATTCTTCATCATTTAACATGGACTCATCCACTACAAAAAAAACATCTTTTGTCGCGGTTTTTTTGTGGCGGTTAAGAATAACCGTTACAAAATACCATTTTGTAGCGGTTTTATCCCTCAACCGCCACTAAATAGTAACGGAAGCCATGCCGACATGACTTTGACTATATTTGTAGCGGTTGACTAAAAAAACCGCAATAAATTTGGCGCCACCTTGGCGCGCAATGGCGGGGATGTTTGTGGCGGTAATTTTGTAGCGGTTATTTGAGGATAACTGCTACAAAGTTGGCGCCAACATTTGTGCCAACTTTGTTGCGGTGTTTTATAGCAGTTACATCACCACAACCGCTAAAAATAAACGAAACGACACAATTTTGTCGCGGTCACCAGGAAGAGCGACGTTGACCGCGTCAAAAGCTACATTTTTGTAGCGGTTTCTTGGAAAACCGCTACAAATATTCACGATATAAATAAGGTTTATGGTCCGTACATATATTATAACAATCAAAGGAATTACTAAATCTTCGACTTGTAACTGAATGAACTATCTCGCTTGGTCTCGAAGACATGCACATATCAGCAGCTCTGATCTCCTATCTCAGGTGATAAGAGCTACAGATATTTGCCTCTCTCATCCTTGCGAGGAATTTCGTTCAGTGAAAAGTGGAGGTTTGCTCATTTCTTTGGCTCCTACTAGACTTCTACACTTATGAGAATAGTCCAACATGTGACCGGAGATTGAGTTCCATTATAGCCACCTTTGTCTCACGAAAATATCTTTGACGAAAATGACTAGCGAGTTTTTTGTAGGAGATCGGCGGTTATATTGAGTCCGAATCCCCACGGACATGTTGGAATATTTTAGGTCACTTCATTATGTTTAATTTATTACTGTGGACACTTTTGGAAAAATTAAAGAAAAAAATTAAATGAATTGAGGGTTTGTTATTTTAAATATTTGTACCAAACTAATTAGTTTGATTCTTTGGATTTTTTTTTTTAAAAAAAAAAATCATTTTGTAGCGGTTATGGAGAACAATCGCTACATACTCTGGACAAATTGTAGCGGTTATTACATAACCGCTACAGAATTTCAAGGGTCAGGTGTTTTGTAGCGGTTATTACATAACCGCTACAGAATTTCAAGGGTCAGGTGTTTTGTAGCGGTTATTACATAACCGCTACAGAATTTCAAGGGTCAGGTGTTCTGTAGCGGTTAGTTTACCTCTACAAAATATCACGAAGAACGAGGCATATTTGTAGCAGTTGTTGCGACGGTGACGTTATAACCGCTACAAATATTTTAATTTTGTAGCGGTTTATTAGTGGAACCGCTACAAAATGTAGCGGTTTTTAAACTGTACTTTCTCATTTTCACAGTCACAACTTCTAACGGTTTTGAGTTTTCAACCTTTTTACCTTTCAACCTACCTTTAAAATTTTACTTTTAAAATTCTACTTTTCAACATCATGGTTTCTCAACAAGATAAGGGAAGGGAAAAGTAGATGACCCCGAGATAAGAGGTTTAAGGGGCAGTAGTAGTAGTAGTAGAGGGGGCCGGACGAGAGGGCGTGGGGCCCGACGTATACCTCCGCCCCTCAGGCGCAGGACGAGTTCGCCGAGCTCTTCGCCAATGAAGAAATTCCAAACCCGGAGACCCTAGGGACCGTTGGGGGAGATCGAGAAGCAAGTTTGTCGTTGGACGACTTAGACGAGAATGAGGAGATCCATATTGAAATTCCCATAGTGGAGGTAGAGCAGTTCATCGACCGGGAAAACCAGCGGGACCACGGGAACCCCCGATCGGCGTCTTCCCATTCCACCGGATTTTTGGTGGATGTCGAAGGTATATGTAATTAGTTTTTTTGGGAGAAATTGATTTAAATTCGGTACGTTTAATTCAATTTTTTGTAATATTGCATATAGACTTGGGAACATCTGCAGGAGGACGCTGGATGTTTCCACTCTCACTCAGATGGACGGGTATCGGGTTATAGTCCCGTGGAACGAGGACACAGACCAAGTGATCGGCAGCGGTGGTGACCTGATGAACCGATTCCTGTCAGAATTTGGCGGGAATTGGGCATGGTTCCCGATTTTTTTCCATGATTGGAAGCATGTGCTGAAGGAAATCAAGGACAAGGCGTTTGCCGACATTCTACAGGTAGTAAATGTTGTTTAATTAAAGAGTAAATACCCTTTTTGGTGCCTAAAATAACATGCGCTACCCATTTTGGTCCCTGAGTAAAAAAATGTCATTTTTAGTCCTTAAACAGTAAAAAAAAGGTCCCTTTTAGTCATTTTAGTCATTTTTTGTGGGCATTTTAATCCCTCACAAATTCTCAAAAAATCCTTTTTAGTCCCTAAAAAGGATCGAAAATGACATTTTTTTTACTCAGGGACCAAAATGGGTAGAGCGTGTTTTTCCAGGGACCAAAAAGGGTATTTACTCTTAATTAAATGTTATATGTTAATAGTTATAAGTTTTAGTTTCTTTCTTTCCTTATTTATTTCTTAAGTCATTAATAATAAATAATGAAATTATGATACAAAAAAAGTTTAAGCTGCGCGAACAGCATAAGAGGTACGTTCTGATGAAATTGGGGGAAGGGTGGAAGAGCCGGAGGGGTCGTCTCTACAACCGTATGAATGGAGAAATCACTATTCCTCTGCAACAGCTGATCGAGAACGTCCCAGACGGCGTGGAACCAACTCACTGGGTGTGTTTCGTCCATTATAGGAGGGGTGCAAACGGGCAAGTACCTTTTTTAATTAATTATAGATTAATTTTTTGTAAATATTATTTAATTTGAAGGTTAAATATAGTTTAAATATTTGTTTTGTTGAAATGTAATTTGAAATTAATTTATAGTTTACATTTGGTTTAAATTAATTAATAGTTTCACTTAATTGATAATTTAAATATAGTTTAAATTAAAATTTTGTTTCCTCCTCCTTGGAAGCTCTATCGCAGAGGAACACAAGAAGCCGGGCACAGCAGAAGATCCATCACACGGTAGGGACCAAGACCTTTGATGTGACCTACAGTGAGATGGTATGTTGATAGTTAACATGCTGATTGTTTGTTGTTGAAATAACAAAGTTTATATTGTTTTAATTCTTTCAGCAATAGAAGGCGCGGGAGGAGAACCGTCAGACGGACTACAGGAAGTTGTTCACACGCACCCATAGACACCATGATGGGACGCTGACCTCTGAGGCAGCAGAGGAGATAACAGTAAGTTAAAAAAGCATTATTTATATAATGAATGTTGTATATTTAAATTGATTTAATTATTTTATTAACGGTTCATGAACTTTGTGCGTCAGGCCCGGATTGAGAAGAGCGAGGCAGAGCTCCGAGTGTCGCAGACCCGGAGTCACAGGGGACTGTGAATCCTACAGCCCCATTGAAAGCTGTTGTGGGCCCAGTCGAGCATCTTGACCGCGTTAAGGGCATGGGGCTTGGCGCCAGGCCTATCATGGTGTACCTGAGGCAGGGCTCCTCCTTTGCCTCCGGACCCTCCAGCTGGAGAAGGCCACCATCGGAGGTGTTTGATGCGATCATTGATGAGAAGGTTGCTGCGCAGGTTGCCGCACATGAGGCTGCACGGAGGGCCGGCGATGAGGCCAGGAATAGGCGCAGGCAAGAGAGAGTCGGCCGTTGGTACGATCGTCATAGGCAGCAGTGGGATGTCATTCTGGGGCCCTGACAGAGCTGTTACCTGACAGACGGTTTCCATCTCCCGAGCCTCCCCCTTCGTTCATCTTTGAGGAATCCCCCCTACGTGCTACTGATGACAACGACGTTGTCGACTCTGGTCATGCACACCCCCCTGAGACAGACCCCCTGAGACATGACTTGATGATCATGCTCCTGATAGTTAGTTTTTATCTTGAACACTTCATTTTGTACCGCTGGATATTTGTTTACTTTGGTTTAAATATTTGGTTTGTTTAACCTATGATTTAGTTAAATATTTGTTATCATTAATCTTGGTACGTTATTTCAAAACTTATAACTCATTTATATTACGTTTTAATGTGACTTATAGTCAAATAAAATAGATACTGTAGAATAAATAACGTAGTGAAAATTTTTAACCCTAAATCCTAAATAGTGACACTAAAATTTGTAGTGGTTTAAATGGATAAACCGTACCAAATTTGAATTTTAAAATGGGTGAAAGGGCGCCATATTTTTTCGCAGTTATCAAACCGCTACAAATGTCAACGATCATCATTTTGTAGCGGTTTTTTGGAACCGAACCGCAACAAGATTGAATTTTGAAATGGATGAAAGAGCGCCAAAGTTGGTTGCGGTTTACATCCATAACCGCTACAAAATGTCAACGGTAACCACATTGTCGCGGTTGTTGTAGCGGTTTTATAACCACTACAGAACTCTGGCGGGATTATGGATTCAAAATTTTCGCAGTGTTTCAATCGCTACAAATGTGTCTCGTATATGTGCAGCGGTTGTTGTAGCGGTTTTGTAACCGTTACAAACCATTCCATGCATTTAAAGATCCCAAGTTCTACTTTGAATGTAATTAAACATTGTATCCACATTTATGTTCTATCCTAGATTTGTTTGTTACATATGGATAAGTCATGGATCAAGCTGCCACGTAGTTCTCCTGTATATTTAGCGGGATTGAACACTTAGATTTCGCCTTCTCTCACGCTAGCATTAATGGCAAGATCGTGTGTCCTTGTTTGCGATGCAAGTTTAAGAAGTGGCAACCACGAGATTCTGCTTTGGAACATCTTCTTGTAAAGCCTTTGCCAGAAGCATATACATTCTGGGAGGTTCATGGTGAGCAACGTGGTATGAGATATGGGCTTCATCTTCCTCGAACCTCACAGGTAGGAAATCAAGTACATCAAGATGATCCGGTTAATGAAGCTGTTCGTGATGCTTTTGGTGTTCAAGACGACAACTTCACAGCCAAGTTCAGGGTCCAGAACCTGTTTTCTTCAGGAATGATGCAGCTAGGGAATTTTTCAGCCTTATGGATGAGAGCGATCGTCCTTTGTATCAAGGTTGTCAGAAATACTCAAATTTATCTTTTCTGATCAAATTGTACCATATCAAGTGCTTGTGCGGGATCACTGATAAGGCAATGTCGATGTTCCTGGAATTACTTCGAGATGCATTCCCTGACGCGGACATTCCCTCATCCTTCTACGAGGCCAAGAAGATAATCAACAAATTAGGCTTGAACTACGAAAAAATCGATGCCTGCCCAAACGACTGTATGCTTTATTGGGGAGAGGACGCTCGGAGGGAGACTTGTAAGAAGTGTCACACTTCGAGGTTCAGGACAGTTCAGAAAGGGAAGAAGCAGAAGAAGAAACCCGCAAAGATTCTAAGGTACTTTCCTTTAAAACCTTCTTGCAAAGATTGTTTATGTCGTCTAAGACAGCTCAACATATGAGGTGGCATGAAGATGATAAGAATCAAGATGGTAAACTCAGACATCCACGGGATGCTGAAGCGTGGAAAGCGTTCGACTCAGTTTTTCCAGATTTCACGGCGGACCCTAGAAATGTTCGTCTTGCTTTGGCGACCGACGGTTTTAATCCGTTTGGGAATCTTAGCACAAGCTATAGTATATGGCCAGTTATGTTGATACCCTACAACTTGCCCCCGTGGATGTGTATGAAACAAAGCTCCTTCATTATGTCCATGATCATTCTAGGGAAAAAGGCACCGGGAAAAGACATCGATATGTATCTACAACCGCTGATCAAGGAGTTGGTGGAGTTGTGGAATGTAGGTGTGGAGACGTACGACGCGCACGAGAAGACACTTTTCAACTTGCGTGCGGCCTTGATTTGGATGATAAGTGACTTTCCTGACCTCGAGACATTATCCGGGTGGAATGTGCATACCGGCCTTGCGTGCCCAGCTTGCAATTTTGACTCTGACTCAGTGCGCCTTGCACACAGTCGTAAGTGGTGCTTCATGGGTCATCAGAGGTTTCTCGATGGTACGCACAGGTTTAGGTTGCAACGCAATCGTTTTAGTGGGCAACAGGAAAAAAGAGGACCTCCTCGGAATTTATCTGGTGAAGAAATCATAGAGCAACTTCAGGATGTTGATGTTGAGTTTGGGAAAAAAGACGACCCGGCAAGGGCTGGGATAAAGACTGCCAGGGCTTTTGGTTCTACGCCCCAGCAATGGCGAAAGGTAAGTGTCTTCTTCACTCTTCCGTATTGGAAAGATAATTTGCTCTGACACAGTCTGGATGTCATGCACATTGAAAAGAATGTGTGCGACAATGTGTTGTACACGGTTCTCAATGAACCAGGCAACTCAAAAGATCATCTGCAAGCCAGGAAAGATCTACGGGAGATGGGCGTTCGTGGAGACGCGTGGCTGGATGAGCATGGCAGATTTCAACCGGCAAGGTTCACCCTGAAAAAACCGAATAAGGAAATATTTCTCACGACCTTGAAGAAAATAAAAGTTCCTGACGGGTATTCAAGCAACATATCACGATGTATTGACTTGAAGACTCGAAAGGTTACAGGGCTGAATAGTCATGACACACATGTGCTTATGCAACAGTTACTTCCGCTGGCCATGAAAAATACAATGCCTCTCGATGTGTCTCTCGTTTTGGTCGAGCTTTGTACTTTCTTTCGGAAGTTGTGTTCAAAGGTTTTGATAGTGGAGGAGCTCGACCAGCTGCAGTAGAAAATCATTCTTACGCTGTGTCATTTGGAGATGATCTTTCCTCCGTCATTTTTGACGGTCATGGTTCACCTGACAGTACACCTTGTTCACGAGACAAAGCTTGCTGGCCCAGTTCAGCACCGATGGATGTATCCTATTGAGAGGTACTTGTTTAAAAATAATTACTTTAGCATTACTCCCTAGTCGCACGTTTAACCATTGATGCATCGAAATTTTTCCTTCTCTACTTTATAGGTTTCTTGGGAAACTGAAATCTTACGTAAGGAATAAGGCGTGGCCTGAAGGTTCAATAGCAGAAGGTTATATCGGGGATGAGGTCTTGTATTTTTGTTCCAAGTACTTCGATGACATTGAGACGTCATTCAACCGACCGCTTCGTGTAGATGATTGTCCTGAGCCGGAGCCGGAGCCGGAGCCATCAGCAACAGAGTTGTTAATCCCTCGTGTTGGTAAACCAGTTGGCGGAAGTGAGAAATTCAAACTCACGGCACTTGAGAAGTTTCAAGCACATAGACATGTCTTGATTAATTGCACCAAAGTTGAACCGTACCTTCAGTAAGGATTTCACTCACACACACACACACACACACACACACACACACACACACACACACACATCCTATATATTTCATTACATTTTATACATACTCACATTTCATTGCATGTTTAATTTCAGGGAATTCAGGAGTCATGATGTGAAGCGTGAACTGAGGATCCGTACACAGGCATCCTCCGAAATTGATAGAAAGGTCCACAGAGAATTCCAGGGTTGGTTTAGGAGGAGAATAATGAACGACCACAACCCGCACTCACCGAATTCGAGCTCGCGCTAGGCCCGCTTGACCACGCCCAAAGATTTACGGCATACAATGTCAATGGTTTTAAGTTTTGCACCGTCGCACGAGATCATGGATTGCTGACCCAAAACTCTGGTGTATATGGCACGTTTGGGACGAGGAGTTATGCAAGCAGCAGTGACGGGAACATCCAGTTCGATGACGTCCCGTATTATGGAAAGCTGCTTGATGTGGTCAGGATAAGTTACACAGGCCTTTTCACCGTTACGTTGTTCAAGTGTTTGTGGGCGAATACCACAACGTCCATGGGACTCACGACTGACGACTTAGGCATCACATCAGTGAATTTCTCCCGGCCTATTCACAGTGGTCAGGCTGAAGATGACGAGCCGTATATTCTTGCCTCAGAGAGGCACAAGGATTGGAATATTGTGGTTCACTTAAAGCCTCGAGACCGTTACGACATGGGCGATGGTGATAACGTCGCCTACGATTGTGAGCCGTTCCAGCCCGCCAGCTTCGAAGACTTCTTCCCAGACGGCGATGACAATTTACCTATAGTTCGGTACGTTTTTTAATTTACGCTTTACGAAATAGTAACATTTAACTAAAGTTTTAATTATTTTCAAACGTATTCACCTCACGCGTAACATTTTATGCAAACTTTCTTTGTAGGGATGGCGAAGAAGATTGAGAGAAACACTTATGCCTACGCTGTAATATGCAATCTTTTTATTAAGTTCTTTTTTATAAAAAATCCAAAACATAATTTGTAGCGTTGTATAACCGCTACAAACACTGGAGAACCGTTGTAGAAATAAACCGCAACATGAACTGCTACAAACACGACTACAAACCGCTACTAATAATAACCGCTACAAATAATGTGACCTCAACCGCTACAAAATGCTGCGCAGACACCACCATAAATACCCCACCCAACCTCATTTAATATGCATCACTTTCTTTTCTACCCACGTTTTCTCTCCGTCTTCTCAAATATTTTTACGTTTTGGAACATAGAGGTTAACTGTTTGAAGGGGGTAAGTGCCGTTTAACTGGATCAAATCTAATGTTTCTCATACTAATGTTTCTCATACTAATTAATGTTTGTTATTTTGCAGTTGAACCGGATATATTTCTCAACTTTCCTTCTTCTTCTAGATACATTATTCAATGACTTGTACATACATTTTTTTACATTCATTATTATTTTAATTATTTCATTATTAGTTCTTATTATACTTACATATTCTCATTATTTTGCATTTATATAAGCACCTTATATATTTAAATTTCATATTTTAATATCTTTTATTTTTATTAAAAAGATAAACTATTAATAATTACTTAATTACCTCGATAAATAATAAATTTTTTTTTACAGTCATGATTTTGTAGCGGTTACCTTAACCGCTACTAAGTTTCAAACATGTTCCTGGATTATTTTGTGGCGGTCTTAGTAGCGGTTGGTAACCGCTACAAATATTTAAAATTACAATGATGGCGGAAGAAAAAAAGTTTTGCGAAAAAATGGCAGGAATATTTGTAACGGTTACTAACCGCGACAAATATTGACATGGCGGCAAATTTTGTAGTGGTTTCTAACCACGACAAAATATTCAAAATAATTAAAAAAATGGCGGAAATTTTTTTCAAAATATTCTTTGGTAGCGGTTAGTTAACCGCTACAAGTGAGTTTGTAGCGGTGTACCAACCGTGACTAAGCTCTCAAACCAGACGTCAGCCCAGCTCATTTTGTGACGGTTAGTCTGAACCGCTATAGATATAGTAGCGGTCTATATGTATGTAGTAGCGGTTTTTTTTTACCGCTACAAATCGGCTTGCCACAGTGGATTTTGTAGCGGTTTGACGAACCGCTACAAATGTCATTAGTTTCGCCTAAAACCACTACAAATAGGTCATTTTAACCGCTACTAATTGTCATTTTTTTTGTAGTGATCATTCTCTGCATGTTCTACCTTCTTCAATATTTCCTATTTTTCTTGAACTTAACATTTTCTCCAATTTCTTCTTTCTGAAATCTCTTATCTCCTTCTTGTTCTATAATTCAACTTGGACTAATCTATATTAATTATAGTAGTTAGTCAATGTAGGAGATAAAAATATTATACAAACTTTTTGCTCTTAAGAATGACATCTATATAAGACATCATCAAAACTAATCATATCCAACACTCCTGAACTGGGCTTAGTAGTCTGCCTAATTTAGGCTTATTCTCAAGTCTCAATACCCAAAATTTGAGATATTACACTAAACGTCAGCATGCTAAAGGGGGTAGATAAGGGCCTTCAATAAAGAGTGTGGATCCTGATGAATTGTCACAAGTCCATTAATATATCTTGAATAATGTTGATGAAGTTCAAGCCAGCATAGATGCACATAAAGAAGCTATAAGGAAAGAAAATCATTAAATGACTGAACAAATATTAATTAGGGAGCATAACAGAACTTTTGCAAACTGATTCAAACAAAAGGTCGAGGAAGAGGAATGTGTTTCTGATACAATAAAATGGTTAGCACATGGTCCTGAGGTTGATGTCATAAGTTGGAATTCGTATGTGATCAATGGTTATATATTTTTACACAAAGTCCTTAGATGATAGGAGCACCGTCCAAAACACTGGTGTTATGTTAGAGGTTGAATCTATCACTTCTCCAGTTTGAAAGATAAGAGGCCTAAATTGGCAGTCATGCCTTATTATGGGGTTATTGACGAGATTTGGGAGGTGGATTATGTTAAAATTAAATTTATCATTTTCAAATATAGGTGGGTTAATGTCAATAATGGTGTTCAGATCAATCAATTAGGATTTACATTAGTCGATATCAATAGTAGAAGTTTTGAAAATGAACCTTTTATTATGACAAGACCAGGTGAAACAAGTGTTCTATATCATCGATCAAGAAAATAAAATATGGTTTGTAGCTCTCCAAGGAAAAACGGTCATTGATATTGATGAGGAAATTCATTCAAACTGTGGTCTTCCCGAGAGTACTACTTTTTCAAGGGGTCTCCCATACATGAATGAAGAAGATGAAGTGAATAATGAACCCGGCATAAGAAATGATCACCATGAATGGATATGGGAGGATATCCCTTTATAAAAGAGACAATTCATAAGGTAATATTCATATGCATAATTCTTTGAAAACTTAAAGGTTTTAATTATATTCCTTTTTATGTTCTCAAATAATGCCACTAATTGTGAAGCTTTTGTTCTTGTTTTTATTTTTGTGGCAGGATCTGATCGAAAAGGGCTTGTTACAAAAGAGGAATGTTATGTTGTTGGGTGGGAATCTGATGAAGACATGGTGAATTGGGCATGTATATTCATTTAGGTGCTATCTTTATAACTCATTGTATTTGTAACTTATCTTATCGTATATACTCATTTAGGTGTTGTACTGTAATAGTATATTCATTAAGAGGCCACATAATTCATGGTGAATAATATTTGTATCCATTTCCAATTCAATTTATAATTCAAAATGAATTCTTCATAGCTTGTAGCCTTTTAGGTGCTGGATAGGGTGGTGGATGTGTATGATCACGAAGAAATAGAATAGGAGAAAATTCAACTTTTAAGACTGTTGTATTTAATAGTCCAGTCTTAAATGCCAATTTTTTAAGACTAGTGTATTTATGGTCTTAAAAGTCTGACTTCTTAGACCAGATGTTTTTTTCCATATGCCGGTCTAAAATGACAAACTTTTAAGACCAGATGTATTCATTAGTCCGGTCTTAAAGTTTGGTACTTTTAGACCGGTGTATGTAATAGTATGGTCTTAAATTCAGTTTTTTAAGACCAGTGTATTTATTCATCCGATTTTACAAGTTAGACTTTTTAGACCAAACCTTTTTTTGTTCGGTCTTAAAAGTCATATTTTTTAGACCGGCCTTTTTAGTTGTCTGGTCTTAAAAGTTTGGTTTTAAGGCCAAATGTAACACCCCGAATTCTGAACCCCGAGAACTGGGAAAAAGCCTAAAATAGGGGGACGATTAAGCCCAGTTCGGGAAGAGTCCCAAGAATGTCGAGAGTTAGGAAGTCTCTCTGAGACAAGTAACTTGGCCATACAGGTCAGTGGAATTAAAGTGCCAATGAAAGAGGGGCACAAAAGGCCTATACGGCATAAGTCCGGTGGAAAGGATGCCACCCAACTATGTCCTGAGGTATAGGACAATTAGTTGAGTGAAAATATGCCGGTATAAGTAAGTACACGGCAATTGAGTATGCCCTACGTTTTTTAGAAGACATCGGTACTTGTGAAGAAAGCTCGAGTAAAACCCGGGCAGAATCCCGAGCAAGCACCAATAAAGTAATTTTAATAAAGTACTGTCATGATGACTAGTAATGACATACTTTTGTGTTGGCCAAATAGAATGGTGACACATGTCCCTTCATAATCACAAAAGACAAAGAGTAATGACGCTAGTAGGACATGTGGCGTGTTTGGGTTGGATGTTTGACTTTTTGGCACCACAAAGTACGAGGTAATTATGAGACATTAAAATATGCATTTCTCGCTCCCCAAGAATGAAGAAAAACGTGAAGCCACATTAGGGGAAAAGGAACAGTTGATCCGGCCCCACACAAGTCCCACAGAGTGGCACGAGTTACAAGGGAAGTTGTAACCGGCAAAAAGGAGCTAAGCGGGACCGGTTAGGGTTTTTCGGAGTTGGGCTTAGACCCATGGACAAAGAAGGAGGACGAAATTGGTGGGCCCTGAGGAGAGAGAAAGTATCTTGGAGAAAAAGAAAAAGGTCACATCATGTAATTATGAAGAAAGAGAAAGTCACATCAAGTAATTATGATGAGAGAGAAAGAATAAAATAACCCGGTTTAATCTGGACCACATATTTGAATCTGATGTGACAAGGTGAACGACATGTAATTATGACTTCACATGGGCATTAATGACACAATCCAAGGGCAGATTTTGTGGGTCCCACTGGTTGGAAGAAGTGCAGTGCGAAATTACCGTTTTACCCTCGGATCTAAAACCTACCCCTAAAGTCACCATCAAGGGCAATCTTGGAATCTGAATTTTAAGGGCTAAGATGGCGCCACATGTCTTGTACCAGAAGACTCTAGAATGCCCTGGATAAGAAGACTCTAGAATGTCTTGGAGAAAAAGTCAACGAAAATGACCGTTTTACCCTTGGGCAATAACCCTAACCCTTGAGGTCTATATAAAGGACACTCCCCACCCATTTTTGCTGCCTATTTCGTGAAAGAGAAGGAGGGAAGAGTGAAGAAGAGCTGATCCTTGGTTCAAGAGAAGAAGAAGTCATACGCAATCGAGTACTCAAGGTAAGCTCTTAACCGATAACTTGTTGCGTGTTGTCTCTTCCCTATGGTGTGGAACGTAGGGATGTAGTAGGATTTTGATGTTTCTAAGGTCTTAAATGAGTCCAAAACTTGATTTTGTGTGGGGGTAGGTCAAGATTATCATTTTCACACACAAAAAACCCTAAGACGTAAATACGTAAATCTGCAGGTTCTGGTATTTTCTGGGCAGCGAAGACAAATAGGTGTATTTAAAATAGTAAATGAACTCTGATGGCTTTGATATTATACATGGTGAAATTAGACATCTGGGGAATCGTTTTGGTATAATATTTTATGTCATTTGGATTTTCCAATCGAGAGTTATCTTAAGTTGAAAATGATCTAAAAACCTGGACTTTTCTCTGGACCAGCGGCTCGGTTTTGAAACTAATAAAAGGATATGAACCCATAAGACTTTGGTAATTATTTTTATGGTAAACTAGACATTCTAAGGGTTCAATGGACGATTATTTCATGTCAAGAATATTTTTCTAGAATTTATTAAAAATCGGCAAAGATGGATCAAAGTTTCTGGAATTTTGGGTGTTAGGCGAAATTCATGAACTTGAAGCAAAGTTTGTTCATGTAATTAACGAGCATGGTGTTTGGCTGAATCTAGGGTATTAATGTGTGAGGGACGTATCTTCGGCTTGAAGAAAAGAGTTTACCGTTTTCGAGGAGTGCCAGGTAGTAACTGTTGACTTGCATACTCTATGTTGCTTTTGCATGTGTGTTTTATCAAGATGAAGGACATAGGGTTGTAGTGCCTCTGCTATAGTACCGAGATCGGGCTGTAGTACCTATTGGACTGTGTGTCCTTAGGGTTTCTGCTACAGTACCGAGGGCATGTGGATCGGGCTGCGGTGCCTATTGGACTGTGTGTCCTTAGGGTGTTGCTGCAGTACCGAGATATGTGGCCTATGTGACTGTATGTTCATAGGTTGCTACTGAGGCCTCAGGAGGGGTAGGTGGTTAGGGTTTGGCCACCCTTACCACTGAGGCCCCTGAGCGAGCTGTTCTGAGGGGCTTGTTTTGACCAGGCGGTCCTGCGGAGATGCTACATGTCGGTTTGTTGTGCCAGAGGCAGGTTTATTTGTACTTCCTAATTGTGATTTGCATTGCATGCACTGTATACATATTGTATTCGAGTCTAACAGTTACTCTGGGGTTCAATCTTGAACTCCAGACTGGTTTCAAAGGTACATGTGTAAGGCGGTAGGCCGGTTGGACTATGGGAAAGATAAGGGTAAGATCGATGAAGCTGAATATTGAAGACGTATGGAATGTCGTATCTCATTTTCTATGTTTTTATTTGGATGACTGTATGATGTATACTTACTGTACAGTATTTATTTTGGACGATTGTACCTTTAACCCTACGAGGACTTTACTTCGACTACTGTAACTTTACTAGTATATTGTAGTTGTCCAAACTGATCATATGCTCTGCTGCGCACGCTCTGATGTAAGTTCAAAAGAGACTAATTACCGAAGGAAAGGTAACAAGTAAGAAGGATCCCTCTAACTCGCCACCCGAAAGGGCGAGGGCGGTAGGGGTGTAACACCAAACAAAAAATATATCAAATCTATGTAGTACGATTTTTAAGACCTAATATTTTTAATGTTTGGTCTAAAAAAAATTCTTTACAACTGGTTCGCGTCCGGTATAAAAAGTTACAGACTTTTAAGACCGCTTGGAACGAGACCGGTCGCAGATCCAATCTTATGATGCCTCTATTGTCCAGTCTTAAAAGCCTTTTTTATACCCGTGAATATGAGCTTTGCAATCGATTGGAGTGAATCGGATTGAGACGAAGAAGATACGCCAATTGAAGTTTCGGTTGAAGAAGAATCACTCGCCCTTCTGAAATGAAAATGGTAGATCCACGATGAAAGAGAATGAATGCGTGAAATCAAAGATGTGGTCTAATGCAGGAACAGTGAAAGTACTGTGGAGGTCAAATAACACGTGAAATTGCAGAGGATGAGCTGAAAAACTCTTGCAATGTTTGAACCGTGTAATAGCGGAAGAGAAAGAAAAGAGAAAAAAAATTTTGAGAAGAAATGTGATGTATTATTCATAGGGTAAAGGAGCAAAAATACACATGTGCCTTACTCCCGAAAGCACCCAGCACCATATGCTTTTTTTGGGAGCAAAAATACACACTTGGTTACATTTTAAGAGCAAAAGGCACACTTTCTGTTAATAAGAAAACGTTGACTGTTAAAATGCAACGTTTTGACTAACATTGATGATTTGGAAGGTAAAGGAGTATCTAAAAAAAACACGTGGCCATGAGGAATTTGACATTTGAATCTAGAATTTGCCCATGGCTTTCGCAGGCAGTAGCGACGAGGAGAAGGGCGTGCGTTGCGCTGGGCCTTCCTGAAAGATCGGTTGCCGAAGGATCCTTCACTCATCCATTACTTTCGCCGGAGATTCTGCAAGTCTAAGACATGATGAGGTGAACACCGAACGCCACGCCAGAAATCTGTTGCGTTCCGTTTCTCTGCTTAGATCTAGAAATCTGGTGTGTTTTTTTGCAATGCCTCGTCGATTGATGGTTCATAATTGATAAATCATTCAAAAATTATATGCCTCTATTTCAATTTTTTTGTGCTTGGTTATTGCAATTCAAAGGGGTGCTTGGCCGACAAACCTATGCTCCTCCATTTTTGAGTTGTGCTTGGCCGTTCAATTTTTTCCTTGCCTCTGTCTTGAACAGCGATCATAGGTTTGTCGCCGAGACCAAAAACAGTCGGTGAAGGAAGGAGAGATAAAGAAAAAGGTGAACAGTAAAACGAGCTCAGGAGGCTGAAAAATCCAGTAATGAATAGTAAATGCATTTGAGGAAGAAGGTAAACAGTAGATGGCTTAACTTTCGATGACTATTTTCATATAAACCGTCGTTGAAAGTTAAAAAAAAAAAAAAAAAAGTTACAACGACAAATTTTAAAAAAACAGTCGTTGAAAGTACTGTTAATGACTGTTTTTTCAAAAACAGTCATTAAAAGTACTTTCAACGACTATTTTCATAAAATTAGTCGTTGTAACTTTTTATTAACAATCATAACAATTAACGTTTTCTTATTAACAGAAAGTGTGACTTTTGCTCATAACATATAACTACGTGTGTATTTTTACTCCCAAAAAAAACATATGATGCTGGGCGCTCCCGGGAATAAATCACATGTGTATTTTTGCAACTTTAATTTACCCTTCATATTCATAATCACAATGAATCAGTACATGTGTCCTTATATAGACACCATAACCGACAATATGTACAGAACTATTTACAACAAACTTGTTCTAGTAGTTTCTTGTCAACTGAAGTAGTTTCTAACTAAAATAGTTACAATAACTGAAATGGTTATTCTAACCAATATACACTCTATTACTTACTTCCCCTAGTTTAGAGGCCGCTTCCTCCTTGTTCCTCCTCTGCTACTCCACCTGCTCAATCCTCTCTTCTTCCTTTTCCCTACAATCAATCATCTGTACAACTTATCACTTTTTAATGTCTGTTCATGGCAGATCGAAGAGGGAGAAAGATCGCCATTTGGGTTTCTCCAAATCGAAGAGTGAGAGAGGTCAACGTTCGGCAAGGAGCTTGGCACAATGCTTTTCGAGATCGTGGTTGAAGACTCAATTTCTCTAGATCATAAATCAAATCTCTAGATCTTCGTCTTCTCTTTTTCTCGCTCCAGACCCTCAACCGATGATTGACAGATCACAGACTGACTCTTGGCTTCGATAAATCCTCCTCCTTCTTTGACTTTGGTGGTCAGATTTGTTTTATTGTTTTTTTTACTAAAATCCTTCTATTGTGTTTGATTATATGGGTTTTAGTTTTGAAGGAATTTTCTGCCAAAGCTTGATTTTTTCCAGCGAACGATTGTAAAAGGAAGAAAAAAAAACTTAACCCATACGCCTTGCATGTCTTTCTCGGTAACCATACCACTACCTCGTTTTGTGATTAAAAAAGATCTTTTTTTTTGGATAATGTCGAGAGCATAAGAGCAACTACAGAGTCCTATATAGAGCCAAGGTTTCCGCCTCACTAGATTAGCAACAGAGCTCAGGGGGAGAAAAAAAGTCCTTCCATAGATCGAAGAGCCCGTCTTTGCAAAGAGAATTTGCAACTTCGTTTACTTCATGGCAACACCATATGAGTTACTAGTTGCACATCCCAATTCCGCTCCCTATGCAGCAAGTGGTAAAATTTCATTGGTGATACCTTCTAAATTTCCTTATCCCAACTCTTACTCATCATTCTTTAAATATTTGTTTACACTTTCATCCCTTTTGTTGTGCTATGCTTTTGGCATGTTCAATCTGTGGGGAGATATAGGTTCGAATTTTAAAATCGTTGGCTACGGAGTGGAATGAATTCTTTTGGTGTAGGAGAGCTGTGAAGTGGAGTGGATGATTTTGTGGGAATGAATTTTAAAATTTTAAATTACAATAAGGACAAAGATCAATGGAGTTGGAAACGGAGGAAAAGTGATGTGGACGATGATATAGTTCTAGAAGACGAGGTAGCAGTGGGCAATGGGTCAAGTTTCTTACATCATCATTATCATCCTTTATAATTTCTAAATCATGTTCGTCCAATCATCCTGAAAGGTCATACATAATATTACTTTGACTTTTTTTTTTCTTTTTTTCTAATCAACAATTCAGATGGGCTGATGAGGGAAAATGAGAAAGAAAGATGATGGGATGATTTGATTCCGTGGTGAATATAGTCAAAGTAATGGTAAAAATTAATAATGGCTAATGGTTGGGGCAACATTAATCCATTTTTTACACTTCCAAGACAATATTACTAAAAAAAAAACTTCCAAGATAAAATTAAAATTTTCTGATAACTTTTAGTGAAAAAATGGACCTTAACCCTATAATTTAGAACTAAATTAGTAACTTGTGCTTTTAAAGCTTTCAAGGTATTTTACTAAGCATTAGGTATAAATTGTAAATGAACCGTTGCAAATTTAAAATATTCATACATTGATTCACATTAACAGCATTTATGTATGTAGTGTGTGTGTATAGACATTATAATATCTTTTAGATCAGACGCTATATTAACATGGCTTTAAAAATGGAAAAATTCCTTTTAAAAAAAAAAGACTAATGAATTTCTAAATATGTTTTCACATAATTATGCAAATCGTTTATTCCTTTTTTTTAAAACAATGTATAATTCGAATGTCAACAAAAAAAAAACAACAAATGAAATTTTGTACTTGATAAGTATATATCTTATAATTAAATAAATATATGTTTTAGGGAATAACATTTCTACATTTACTGCAAAAAAATCCATCTGCAGTAGCCCTACAACAACGTTGTTTCTTTTTTCTTTTTTTTGCCCTCTTCCTATTTGATTTACCCCACTTTTAACCTTCCCCGTAGAAATGTTATTCCCTTAATTTATTATTAAAAAAACCCATACGCAGCTCTGCAACTCTATTCCCTTAATTCCCTGTAGAAATGTTATTCCCTTAATTTTATATCTATTTAATTATCTTGTATATATTTGTCTATCCTCTTCCTATTTTATCTTGTAGGAGATATTATCATATTTGAGAAAGAAGGAAATATCAAATAAATGAAGGAGTTAGGGCATTGGAGGAAGTAATTCATTAATCAAATTATATACATATATCTATATATATGTACATACACATATATGCATATATGTGTCTGTATATATATCAAGTAGGCCATGGATGCCGTGAGAGCATCAAACGATCAAACAATTGAAGGATACACTCACACGTGGCCCCAACAGTCTTCTCTTGATCCTCCGGATACATGGCAATTTGATTATATCTGGAATACATATCCATGAAGGATAGCAATTAAAAACCGGATGAGTTGTCAACTAACTGGTCGATATTAGGCATTTGATAAGAATCCTTGGGGCACACTTTGTTCAGATCAGTGTAATTCATACATACTCTCCACTTTCCACTTGGTTTCTTCACCATACCCCTTAGGATGCGTGTGCTCCCCGTTAAAACCTATAAGGGTGGTTTTACACTGCTTCAAATCTTCTTGATTGAGATTCATTCTTTTGAAAGCATCCTAGAGGATAATGTCGATAGAGCTTCCAACATCTATGAAGATCTTCTTAACTAGGACAATATGAACAGTCTGGAACATAATTCTCAACTAAGAATTTCTTCATTTATTTGAAAAGTAACTTGCTTAAATGAACTTGCCAACAGTGTAGACTTCAAACAATTACACAAAGAAAATTTGAACTTAAAGCAAAACTTAAATACGAAACTCGGATTTAACTGAAACAGTCTCAGTTTATCCGCGAACAACAACTTAAACATGGAACTCGGATTTAACTATAATAGACTCTCAGTTTATCTGCGTTCCATGTTCTTTTAATTAATTTCTTCTCCAGAGTCTCCAACATATAAGCTCCTTTGTCAAGCTTTTCTCTAACCCGATAAGGGCCTTCCTAATTTGCAGCGAGCTTTCCGTCTTTGGCATTTTTATTTCCTATGTCGGCTCTTCGAAGCACCAAGTCACATTTTTCAAATGACTGAGGCTTCACTTTTTTATTATACTTGGCCATGATGAGTTGCTTAGTAGCCATATCCCTGCAATGTGCCGTGACTCTTACTTCATCTATTAAATCCAACTCCACAACTAAAGCTTTGTTATTCTTCTTCTCTTCTTCTTGAAGAATCTTCATTCTTCTCCATGATGGCTGACCTATCTCAACCAGGATCATAGCCTTGCATCCATACGTTAACCTGAATGGAGTTTCCCCAGTTAACGTTTGAGCACTGGTCCTGTAACCCTACAAGACAAAGTACAGCTGCTCAACCCAGCTGGACTTTGCATCCTCCATCCGCTTCCTCAATCTGTTGACAATTACTTTATTTGCTGCTTCTGCTTGCCCATTTGATTGAGGATGCTCCATAGAAGCGAAGTGGTGCTTGATGTGGAATCCGGACATCATATCTTGGAACCCCTTATTAATAAATTGGGTTCCATTATCCGTCACCACCTCTAACATCCCAAATTTTGGACCCTGAGAATTGAGAAAATTCTAAAGTAGGCGAACGACTAAGCCCACTTTGGGAAGAGTCCCAAGAATGTCGAGAGTTAGGAAGCCTATCTGGGACTACGTAACTCGGCTATACGGGTCAGTGGACCTAGTATGTTCAAGCCGTGGGATTAAATTGCTATGGAAAAAGGGGCATAGAAGACCTATACGATGTAAATCCTGTTGGAAAAAGATGCCACCTAACTAAGTCCTAATATAGGAAAATTAGTTGAGCGAAAATATGCCGGTATAAGTTAGTATACAGCATTTTCAAGGCAGTCAGGTATGCCATGCGTTTTTGAGAAAACATCGGTATTCGTGAAGAAAACCCGAGAAAAACCTGGGAAGGATCTCGAGCAAGCACCGATAAAGTAACTTTAATAAAGTAAGGTCATAATGACTAATGATGACGTACTTTTGTGTTGGCCAAATAGAATGGTGACACATGTCCCTTCATTATTACAAAAGTCAAAGGTAATGATGCAAGTAGTGTTGGAAATTATGCCCTAAGGGTAAGTCATTGTACTTTCGACATTTATGTTATTTAAAGTATTATCTTTTAGTTATCATTTTGTTTGCATGTTTACATTGATAACTGTATCCCTGGATATATCTAAAAGATTATCCTAAATGTCCTTGGTCGGTCATCTACGTGAGAGCGTAGATGAGATAAGACCAGTATGACTTTGATGAGGTATGAAGATACGAATCAAAGTCATAGGCACTTGTAAGAGTACAAGGTGCTGGACTGACCCACTATGAGAAAGCTGCATGGAATAAGTCATAAGCTTTTCTCATGTATAATCAACGTCACAACGCCCTTTGACCTGAGATCATCATGGATTCCTACATGATGAGTCGCTGGTCTTTGACCTAGTCAAAAGTCACATTTGACCGGGTGATGATAAAGGCTTGGATCGGGATCAGTGGTTTTCATCCAGAGGAATGTGAATGGTCAAGATGGAATTTTTCCCTCACATTTGTAGAGAGATAATACTAGGCCCCTCGATGAGTGAGTCTGAGAAATGTATGGCGATACTACAATGGAAAGGAGTTTCCATTTCAATTGTTAGACTACTCAAGAATCGAGAATATAATGGTCAAGAGAAGGAAGTTGACATCATCCATGCCTCATCCTTGACCAAGTTATCGCGTGACAAAAGGGACGTGACATGGTTGTACGATAGGTTATATCGCACCAACGATCCCCATATGAATTGGGTAATCGCAATGTCTTGCTAGAGGCCGCTTGCGACTTGTGGGCTGGTACAGTATTGGCCCGTTGCCAATCTCATGTGGGCCTACAGGGTCGCACACAAGAATGGCCCAACACGAGCAAGAGCGTCAGATTCATTGAATCTTAAATGTGTTTAAGATTTAATGAATACTTATTTAATCTAAGATGTGTGTGTGTGTGTGTGTGTGTATTATTAAATTCAAAAATAATAATGATATTATTTATTGATAATAATATTATTATATATAGTATTTAATTTATTTGATTAATTAAATAACTATAATAAATTGAGATATTGTATCTCAGATTTAATTTTCGAATAAAGATATTGCATATCAGATTTAATTTGAACTGAGATATCAGATCTCATTTTAAATTAAATATAAGCATATCATATCTTGATTTAATTTATAAATATAAATTAAATCTGAAGGCCTAATAGTTTGGATCAAGTAATTAGATTAGATCCGTTGGACAGATTTAATTAATATTATTTAGTCTATTGGATTAATTTTGAATAATTTAATACGACACATTATTAGGGTTTTAGAAGCCCTATAATAGATGCTGATCTAATCGTATTAAATATACGAATGAATTAGAGGGCCGCAAAAAACACAAAAGCCTAGAGAGAAAAAGAGAGAGACACAAG
The DNA here is from genome assembly GCA_025563575.1 of Acacia pycnantha. Taxonomy (NCBI): domain Eukaryota; kingdom Viridiplantae; phylum Streptophyta; class Magnoliopsida; order Fabales; family Fabaceae; genus Acacia; species Acacia pycnantha. The sequence goes on along the minus strand of JAMWYP010000026.1, from coordinate 5,241,253 downwards.
AATACTGAGGCGCTCGCACGCTGCCGTCAGTGTTGGAGGTCGTTCGTGTGGATACCTGAAGAGGGAGAGGACACGCGAAGTCAGCTCCTGTCTGATCGAACAAGAAGGCGTTAGCCCACGTGATCAAGAAGCACAGATAAAAGATGCCACCTCGTTCGACACGTACAACGTCTGTGGTGCACGAGGATCGAGGAGCAAACGCTAATGATACGCTGAACCCTCCGCATAGATATGATTCGGAAACCCTAAATCTTGATTTAAACGCTGTTGAGTGATCCGCCTTAGGGATTCGTTAAAAATTTTTTCCCGCTGCGTGTACGGATCCCAACAAGTAGGACATACGACATTTTGGGGTTAGATGTTTGACTTTTTGGCACCACAAAGTACGAGGTAATTATGAGACATTAAAATATACATTTCTTGCTCTCCAAGAATAAATAAAAACATGCAGCCACATCAGGGGATAGAAAAAGCTGATTTAAACACATATAAAAGCCCAATTACAAGGTCAAAGACTTGGGGAAACGTTGACCAACGAAGGGGAATCGACTGGGACCAGTTAGGGGTTTCTGGAGACAGATCCAGACCATTGTACATAGTGTAAATGGCGCCACATGAATTTTTTGGAGAGAGAAGTGACTTGGAGAGCAAGGCAAAAGTCAAATCAAGTAATAATGAAGAGAGAGAAAATATTAAAATAATAGGATTTAATATGCACCACGCATTTGAATTTGATGTGACAAGGGGTATGACATGTAATTATGACCCCACATAGATCAAAATGGCACCATTTTAGGGCAGCCAAGTGGGTCCCACTGACTTGGAGAGAAAGAGACCAGCAGTGCAAGTTTTTACCCATAAGACGCTGCATTAACCACACTGGATAAAAGCTTGCACCAAGTAAAATCTAAAAGTAATGATTACATGGAAGCAAGGAGTCTGATTTTTGTTGATAGGATGGCGCCACATATCTGCCCTAGAATCCTCTAGAATTTCTTGGAGAGCAAGCCAAAGAATCATAAAAAAACCTGAAGCATCCTTCTGACCATTGAACAATAGAAAAACCCAGACAATTTCCATAACCCTTAGAGTCTATTTAAGGACACCTCCCACCCATTTTTATTATTCCTAAACATATCCCCAAGAGGGAGAATAGAGGGATCATCAAGGTATTGGTCCAAGGAGAAGAAGAAGTCATATGCAACGATAAGCACTCAACCGACAATTTGGTGGTTTTTGTTTTGAGTTTCTGCCCAATGATGATGAACATGGGGTTACAGTGGGATTTTGATATTTTTAAGGTTTCCATTGATTTCAAAACGTGATTTTGAGTGGGGATATGTTAAAGTTAATTTTTCCAGACACGAAAAGCCCTAAGTCTCAAGAACAAGCAAATCTGCCAATAACATTATTTTCTGGGCAGCGATGTTAAATCGATGGATTTAAAATAGTAAATGAAGTACATTTTATTTTAAATTTTACAGGGTGAAATTATACATCCTGAGATTCGTTTTGGTATAAGATTTCATGTCTTTTAGATTTTTCTACTGGGAGATATTTATTGTTGAAAATATCCCTAAAACTTGAACCTTTTCTCTGACCAGCGGTAAGAGTTTGAGTATAAGAAAAGGATATGGACCCGAATGACTTTGAAACTATTTTTACTATAAACTAGAAAAAATAAGGGTTCATTAGAATCAGGAATAACTTCAATTGGATTTTTCTAGAATTTATTAAAAATATTTGAAGTTGGAACACTATTTCTGAAAAAATTCTGGTATAGGCGAAAATCATGATTTTGGAAGAGGAATCTTTTTGATTGATTAAAGTATGGTATTTTTGGTTGTATCTAGGACTGTAACGTGGGTGATACATTTCCTAAGCATCGAGGAAGGTTTTATTCATTTCGAGGAAACACCAGGTAGTAACTATTAACTTGCATACTCTATATTACTCTTACATGTGTGTTTTATCATGATTGTGGATGTAGGGTAGGTGGTACCTATTGGATTGTGTGTCCTTAGGTTGCTACTGAGTCCCGAGCTATCATGGGTAAGTAGTACCTGTGGGACTGTGTGTCCTTAGGGTGCTACTGAGGCTCGATGCATGTAGGGTAGGTAGTACCTATTGGACTGTGTCCTTAGGTCACTATTGAGGCCCAAGGTATATGAGGTAAGTAGATCCTATTGGACTGTGTGTCCTTAGGTTGCTACTGAGGCCTCTTGAGGTAGGTGGTTAGGTTCTGCAGCCCAGGCTACCGAGGCCTCTAGGCGTTGTTGGTTCCGGGGGCTTATCTTGACCAGGTGATCTTGCAGGTTGTGGTACATGCCATGGTTGATTTTCTTGATTGTGATTTGCATTACATGCATTGCATACATATTGTCTATGAGTTTAACACTTACTCTGGGGTTGAATTCTGAATTCCAGAACATTTTGGAAATACAGGTGTTTCCGGTTGAGCAGATTGACAGAGTTGAGGTAGGGCTAAGGATTGAGGATAAAGAAATAGGGAATGCCCTATCTCTTTTTGTATCTTATGTTTTTGGGATGACTGTATGATTTACTTTCTTCTCAGTATTTACTATGGGATGACTGTACCCTTAACCCTTCAGGACATATTTACTTTTGATTATTGCCTATTTACTAGTACAGTGTATTAGTGCAAACCGGTAACATTCTTTGTTGCGTTCACTTTGATATATGATAAAAAGGATTAAGTAATGAATGAAAGGTAATAAATAAAAGGAATCCCTCTAACCCGCCACTTGAAAGGGCGAGGCCGGTAGGGGTATAACATTTTGGTATCAGAGCATGGTTTAGACGGTACTGGTAAAAGGTAAATTCAGAGTCTTTGTGTTGGCCAACGAGTATGGTGTTAGATATGATTAGTTTTGATGATGTCTTATATAGATGCTATTCTTAAGAGCAAAAAGCTTTCATACTACATTTATCTTCTACTTTGACTAATTCTTATATTTAATGTAGATGTGAAGTTTAAATAATGAAGAATGATCAAGAATGGAGATTGAAGAAAGAAGAACTTGTTAAATATTATGAGAATATCAATATTCAAGTCTCCACGATCAAATAGAAGTTGGAACGGGTCAATTCGGAGTTAAAATAAGCAAGTTCAAGCTTCTGGATCAAGTTCAGAAAGGGACTTGATGAAATTGGAGGCAAGAGCAAGGGAATTGCTCTCAAGACTATCAAAGAGGCTAAAGAATCAGATGATGATGAAGAAGAAGACAAAGATGAAGAGCTAGGCATGATGGTCCGGAGATTCAAGAAATTCTACAAGAAGGACCAAGGATTCAGAAAGTTTCACAAAGGTAGCTCCAACACTGAGTTTAAGAAGCCAATCATTTGCTACGAGTGTGAAAAGCCTGGCCACATCAAGTCAAAATGCCCCCAGCTGAAGAACAAAAACAAAGAGAAGAAGAAATTCAATAAGTATAAGAAGAAGGCTTATGTCTCAGCAATATGGGGAAATAGCTCATCCGATGAAGCTGAAGCTGAAGAAGAGGATAGAGCCAACATCTGTCTTGTGGCTCAAGAAGAGGAATAAGAAAATGAAGAAGTAAATGATTCTGAACCATCTTTCGATGAGTTACTTTTCGAGTATAATTCTCTTCATTCTGAATTTTGAAAAATTGCAAAAGAACTTCTTTTTTCTAAAAGAAAAATAAAATCTTTAGAAAAACAAGTTCAAAATGATTCTTCTACTACTCCTACTTGTGAAAATACTTTTGAAAAAGTTTTTGAAAAGATTTCAGAAAAGGTTTGTAACAATTGTTGTATTTTGGAGATAAGAAATTCCTATCTTACAAAAACACTTGAGAAGTTTACTCAAGATAGTGAAATGCTCAATGTGATTTTCAAACAGTAAAAGTTTAAAAATGATAGATCAGGAATAGGTTATAAACCTGATTTTGATAAAAAGAAGGGTAAAAAGAAATTTGGAGAAAAATCTTACATGAACTGCTTTCGAAAAACTGTTCATTCTTCAAATTCTTTTGCTCATTGCAATTATTGCAATCGTAAAGGTCATACTACTTCTTCCTGTTTTCATAAAAAGGAAAGAAAGAGTAAACCTGTAGGGAATTATCAATGGGTGCTTAAGGGATCTTATAATATTCTTAAGACATAAGCTAACCCAAAAGGACCCAAGAAAAGATGGGTACCTAAGACTTGATCTTTCATGTCTTGCAGGTTTGTCTAAGGGCATCAAATTCCAACAAGTGGTACATTGATAGTGGATGCTCTAGACATATGACGGGAGACCAATCCAAGTTTGCTTCAATCAAGCCTAAGGAAGGTGGTAAGGTGACCTTCGTGGAAGGCCTTTGTCACAAGCTCCTCAGTGTAAGCCAAAGCACTGATAAAGGTAACTTAGTTATCTTTGATTCTGAGGAGTGCTTGATTGTAAGCAAGGATACTCTCTCGTTAGATAATGCAAAATCTAGAGCCTTATTCAGGGCTCTTAGAGAAGGTAAATGTTATACTCTCAATCTCTCTAGAAATGGTCATGTTTCTGAAAAATGTTTTATTGGTAACTTGGATGAAAGTTGGCTGTGGCACAAGCAATTAGCTCATGTCAATATGATCCAACATGACAAGTTGCTGAAAAAGGATTTGGTTATTGGATTACCAAAACTTGATTTTAAAAATGATATGATTTGTGATGCTTTTCAAAAAGGTAAACAAACCAAATCATCTTTCAAATCTAAAAATGAAATTTCAACAAATAGACTTCTTCAACTACTCCATATGGATCTAGTTGGACCGGCTAGAGTAAAAAGCCATGGTAGCAATCTTTATACTTTGGTTATAGTTGATGATTTCTCTGTTTGGATCCGTACACGCAGCGGAAGGATTCTCATCCATTAAAATTTTACGAATCCCATAAAGAGGATCTATCAACGGCGTTTAAATCAAGGTTTGTTAGAGAAATCGTACCTATACGAGCTTGTATGCGTCATTTCTCGAACACGTGGGCTAACACCTTCTTGCTCGATCAATCTCTAGGAGACGACTCTATGAATCCACTCCCTCTATGGGTATCCACACCGAACAACTCTCCAACACGTAGGCAGCGTGCTAGCGTCTTCTTACTTTGCGTCTCACCTCTTTTCTCTCTAGGGTTTTTCGCGGCAGTTCCTTATTCTAATACGACTAGATCAATATCTTTTATAGATCTTCTCAAACCCTAATTGGGTCGTATTAAAATATTCAAGATTAATCTAAATTAATATTGAATTCAAATTTTAGATTTAAATAGCATTAATTAAATCTGTCCAACAGATCTAATCTAATCTATTTATTTAATCTGAATTAAAAGCCTGCTGATTTGATTTATTTCTATAAATTAAATATGAGATATGATATCTTTCTATTTAATTAAATCTGAGATACAATATCTCAATTTATTATAGTTATTTAATTTATCAAATAAATTAAATACTATATAATAATATTATTATCTATAAATAATATCATTATTTTCGAATTTAATAATAATATATATATATATATATATTCATCATAGATTAAATACAGTACTCATTAAATCTTAGACATATATAAGATTCAATGAATCTGGACACTTTTACTCGTGTTGGGTTATTCTTGTGTGCGAACCTGCAGGCCCACATGAGATTGGCATCGGACCAATATTGTATCAGCCCACGAGTCGCAAGCGGCCTCTAGCAAGACATTGCGACTACCCAATTCAAATGGGGATCAATGATACGATACAACCTATCGTACAACTATGTCATGTCCCTTTTGTCACACGATAATTTGGTCAAGGATGAGGCATGAATAATGTCAAATTCCTGTTCTTGACCATTACTTTCTCGATTCTTGAGTAGTCTAACAATTGAAATGGAAACTCTTTTCCAGCGTAGTATGACCATACATTTCTCAAACTCACTCATCGAGGGGCCCAGTATTATCTCTCTACAAATGTGAGGGACAAATTCCATTTTGACCATTCACATTCCTCTACATGAAAACCATTTATCCTGATCCAAGCCTTTATCATCACCCGGTCAAAGGTGACTTTTGACTAGGTCAAAGATCAGCGACTCATCATGTAGGAATCCATGATGATCTCAGGTCAAAGGACATTTTGACGTGGTTATACATGAGAAAAGCTTATGACTTAATCCATGCAGCTTTTTATAGTGGGTCGGTCCAGCACCTTGTACTCTTACAAGTGCCTATGACTTTTATTCGTATCTGCATATCTCATCAAAGTCATACTGGTCTTATTTCATATTCACTCCTGCGTAGATGACCAACTAGGGACATTTAGGATAATCTATAAGATACATCCAAGGATACAGTTATCACTATAAACATGCAAATGATATGATAACTAAATGGAGAAATACTTCAAATAACAAAAATGTTTAAAGTACAATGACTTGCCCCTAGGGCATAATTTCCAACATTCTCTAGATTTTGCTTGGACTATATTCTTATCTTCTAAAGATGAAATATTTGATTAGTTTGTTGTTATTGCCAAGAAGGTCCAAAATGAGAAAGGTTTTTCTATTGCAGGAATTCATACTAATCATGGTGGAGAATTTGAGAACCATGCCTTTGGTGAGTTTTGTGACAATACGGGCATTTATCACAACTTATCAGCCCCAAGGACTCTTCAGGAAAATAGCGTTGTGGATAGAAAGAATCAAGTCCTCACCGAGATGGCAAGAGCTATGCTGAATGAGAACTCAACCTCCCAAGTGTTTTGCGCTGATACTATGAGTACGGCTTGCTACATCTCGAATCGGGCATATCTCTGGAAGAAGTTGAACAAAACTCCTTATGAGTTGTACAAAGGAAAGAAGCCTAATCTAGCTCATTTGCATGTTTTCGGTTGCAAATGTTTCATCCACAACAATGGTAAGGATAACTTGGGTAAGTTCGATCCCAAGGTGGATGAAGGTATATTTCTAGGTTACTCTAATAGTAGCAAAGCTTATAGAGTCTTTAATACTCGTACTCGTATTGTTGAAGAGTCTATGCATATTGTGTTTTGTGAATCCAAATCTAATATGCCTTTGGATGATGATGAGGAAATTGTTTTCAAAAATCAATTCTTTTTGAAAACTACTCCTGCCTCTATTGAAAATCCTGAAAATGTTTTTGAAGCCCATCCTCAAAAATCTTGCGAAAATTCTGATCAATCTTAGCCTAGAGCTTGGAAGTTCATTAGGAATCATCTTTTGGACCAAGTAATAGGTGATGTAAATCAAGGTGTAAGGGCCAGAAAAGTACATTGAATGAAGTTACATTTTCTGCCTTTATATCAGAGATTGAACCCTCTAAGATTGATGAAGCCCTTTCAAACAATGATTGGGTGATAGCAATGCAAGAGGAGGTACATCAATTTGATAGAAATCAAGTTTGGGATTTGGTACCTAGGCCTAAGGACCATCGGGTCATTGGCACTAAATGGGTATTGAAGAACAAACGAGATGAATCAGCAATCATTGTCTGGAACAAGGCAAGATTGGTTGCTAAAGGCTATAATCAAGAAGAAGGAATTGATTATGAAGAAACTTATGCTCCAGTGGCAACATTGGAAGCCATAAGAGTTCTTCTAGCCTTTGCTCTTGTCAAATGATTCAAGCTCTATCAAATGGATGTAAAAAGTGCTTTTCTAAATGTTTTTATTCAGGAGGAAGTTTATGTGGAACAGCCTCCTGGTTTTCAAAATGATCATCATCCAGACCATGTTTATCGCCTTAAGAAAGCTCTTTATGGTCTTAAGCAAGCTCCTAGAGCTTGGTATGAGCGATTAAGCAAATTCCTTCTTGATCAAGGCTTTGTTAGAGGAAAAGCAGACACAACTCTCTTCATAAAGAGTAATAAGCTTAATGAAATTTTAATTGTCCAAATTTATGTTGATGACATTATTTTTGGTGCTTCTAATGATGCTTTGTGTGAAGAGTTTGCTAAGAATATGTAGGGAGAATTTGAGATGTCAATGATGGGGAGTTGAACTACTTCCTTGGTTTGCAAATCAAGAAAAAGAAGAATGACATCTTCATATCTCAAACTAAATATCTCAATGATCTCCTGAAGAAGTATGGAATGGACGAATGCAATGGCGCCGATACTCTAATGAGCTCAACCACTTCCTTGGATGTTGATGAAAAGGGCAAGGATTTCAACGTCACAACATATAGAGGAATGATTGGATCATTGCTCTATCTTACTGCAAGTCGCCTAGACATCCAATTCAGTATGGGAATGTGTGCAAGATTTCAATCTGCTCCCAAGGAGTCACATGCTGAAAATGTGAAGAGGATCTTCAGATATCTTGCTGACACAAAGACCCTTGGATTGTGCTTTCCTAAAGGTCAACCTGAGCATTTGGTGGCTTACTCAGATTCAAATCATGCTGGGTACAAGACGGATAGAAAGAGCACAAGTGGCCAATGTCAATTCCTTGGTGGCTCACTTGTCTCCTGGTTCTGCAAGAAGAAAACAATCTTCTCTGTGTCATCGACATAAGCTGAGTACATTGTTGCATCTAGTTGTTGTACTCAAGTTTTATGGCTCAAGCAACAACTCTTTGATTTAGGAATCAACCTGAAGGAGATTCCAATTTTGTGTGCCAACACAAGCACAATAAGCTTGGCAAAGAATCCAATTCAACATACAAGAATCAAGAATATTGATGTGAGACATCATTTATCATAGATCATGTTCAAAAGAAAGATGTCAAGGTCATGTTCATTCCAACTCATCTTCAACTTGCTGACATCTTCACCAAACCATTGGCTAAGGAACAATTCAATATCATAAGAAGAGAATTGGGAAGGGTAAATCCAAATGAGCTGTATGTAGCACTTACTCAATGTTAATTATGATTTTGATGATTATTAGATACTAACTTAAGCATATGAGTGTCTAGTTATGGCTTATGCAAGATACCTAAATTGCTGAAGTTTGCTGTCAACAGAAGCAAACTCGAGTTTTGGAAACTAAACTCGAGTTTATCGAGGACAAATAACAAGCTATGGTTTTGGAGAAAACAGAAACTCGAGTTATTAAGTGAGTAACTCAAGTTTCCATCAGACAGAGAGCAACATACCTGATGAAGGGAGATGCAAACTTGAGTTAGTAAGTACAAACTCGAGTTTTGTTGCGGAAGATCAAGGGTTCACACATACACCCTTGAAGTCTAGGTAAGCTTTGGCGCGCTTTATATATTTATGAGTTTTGTCTGTTCATCTCCATTTTCCTTAAAACTCAAGTTTACCCTAAAGCTTCTCTCGACCTGTCATCTCCTTCTCCAAATTCATTCTCTCAAGCCCTAAAATGGCCTCCAAGAAACTTGCCAGAACCTCCCAAGACGATGATGATGACCATGAAGCTTCAAGTTCTCCATCTCCTCCTCCTCTCAAGCGACCCTTGCATATGAAAAGTACTTCTAGAAGGTGTTGGAAATTATGCCCTAGGGGCAAGTCATTGTACTTTAAACATTTTTGTTATTTGAAGTATTTCTCTATTTAGTTATCATATCATTTGCATGTTTATAGTGATAACTGTATCCTTGGATGTATCTTATAGATTATCCTAAATGTCCCTAGTCAGTCATCTACGAGGGAGAGAAGATGAAATAAGACAAGTATGACTTTGATGAGGTATGGAGATACGAATCAAAATCATAGGCACTTATAAGAGTACAAGGTGCTGGACCGACCCACTATAAGAAAGCTACATGGATTAAGTGAGAAGCTTTTCTCATGTATAACCGTGTCATAATGGCCTTTGACTTGAGATCATCATGGATTCCTACATGATGAGTCGCTAATCTTTGACCTAGTCAAAAGTCACATTTGACCGGGTGATGATAAAGACTTAGATTGGCATCAGTGGTTTTCATGCAGAGGAATGTGAATGGTCAAGATGAAATTTGTCCCTCACATTTGTAGAGAGATAATACTGGGCCCCTCGATGAGTGAGTCTGAGAAATGTATGGTCATACTATGCTGGAAAAGAGTTTCCATTTCAATTGTTAGACTACTCAAGAATCGAGAAAGTAATGATCAATAACATGAAGTTGACATTCTCCATGCCTCATCCTTGACCAAATTATCGCGTGACAAAAGGGCTTCTTTTGTTGATTCTACTCTAGCCACTGTTGTTCTTCCTTCCTCTCTGCATTCCCTCATTGATCCCGCCATTGTTCCCCTGCCATCGTCATCCTCTGATAGTCATCCCTCTCCTCATCCATCTCCTTCTGCTCATTCCTCCTCCCTTTTTGGTGATGAAAAAGGGGGAGAAGAATAGTGAAGTGAAGAGTTTACTATGCCTTACGTTCTGTAAACTGCTTTACTATGCTTACATTTTGTAAATTGCTAACTCTGATGTAGTTTGAACTCAATGAATGAATGATGTGCTATTGCTTTTGTTGTCTAACTCTGAGATATTGTTGTCGAACACTGAGATATGTATTTTTATCTGTTATAACCTTGAACTATGCACTTTCATTTTTCAAAATATCTCAAAATCCTTAAACCTGCTAAACTTTGAAATTTTTTATTACAAGTGTTGTCATCATCAAAAAGGGGGAGAATGTTAGTTCTCGTTTGTTTTGATGATAACAAACACTGATTTTTTGATTTATAAATTGATTCAAAGTGTTTTAGAAAGGCTACTTGAGCATAAAACTCAATGCCCAAGCATAGATCAATATTTGGCCAGGCATGCTCGAGTAGAGTAACCATCGTGCCCGAGCATCATCAGGTTCATAGCAAAATTCAGAAGCAAAATACACCACCGTAGCATGCCCGAGCAGAGTGTAAGTAATGCTCGAGCATAGGTAAAGTAATGCTCGAACAATATCGGTATACTCTTAAGTTTTTGTCTCTGAATGATTTATGCCTGAGCATGAATATGGCATGCTCGAGCAGTATGCTGGAGCAAGGGAAAAGTGATGCTCGAGCAGTATCGCTAAGTCTCTTAGCTTCATCTTTGTTTGCCTTGTGCCTGAGCATGATATTATCATTCTCGTCATGCTCGAGCAGGAACATTGTGTTGCTCGAGCAGACATGCTCCTTAACCTTAAATTGCTCGCAGTCTCAACTATGCCCGAGCATTGTGTCTTGGTTGCTCGAGCATCAGCGATGATTAATAATTTCAATCTTTTTGAACTAGCCATGCCCGAGCAAGCACCATTGAGTGCTCGAGCAGGGTGCTCAAGTAGTATCTTGATGATGCTCGAGCATAGGACGATATTCATCTTTTACAATACGTCTTTCTTAAGGTTGCCCGAGCATACTAGAAGCCATGCTCGAGCATGATTGTCCTCTGTTCAGTAAAACGAGATGTTTTCAAATTCAAATCACTTTGGTTATCTTCAATCTTCTTTTTATCTCACTCAAAGTTATTTAAACTAAAAACTAATCATCATTTGAGTGTATTTCAGGTTGCTAACCATTGTTTAGGTGAAAAGCAAAAATTCTGACAGAAGCATTAAATGCAGTTGCCAAAACCAATGATATCCTTGGCAACCACTTCTCTAATCAATGTAAAGCATTTATTGATATTCCGCTCACATATTAAATGTTATCTCTCAACGGGAAAAAAACAAAAGGAATGAATAATGTTTGCGGAGATCAAAAACATTAACGGCGAAAGTGACCAACGAAGCTTCATCTGTCTAACGGCTAATTTTTGAAGAGTCACAACGTTAATCTTCAAGCTTCTCCAACTGTCATTAATGGCTCATCTATAAATACTAGAAGCATTGAATTCGCCAACTACCGAAACGTTGTGCATTCAATTTGAATTTATTACCATCTACTGTTTCATTAAACTTAGCTAATATCTTCAAATATTCTGTGTGCTTCAGTGTTTATTTCTAATCTACTCGTGAGGAGTTTCTAAACACTTATCTGATTATTTGAGTTGTAAAATCTTAAGGTTGTGGAACCTTAAGTGTGGGTGTACAATTACAGCTTGTAAGGGGGAGTGAGTCCTAGTGAGAGGATCATCCAAGTACAGAATAAGAGTCCTTAGTCTTGGCGGAACGTTGAGGAGGCATTTTTGAGAGATGGACTTGAGTTTAGGACAAGAGAGATGAGAGGATTTAAGAGAAACTTGAAGAACAGAATATCACCGAGAGGGGGGTGAATTGGGGATTTTAAAAAAATAATAAATACCCTTTCTGGTCCCTGACAAAAAACACGGACCCCATTTTGGTCCCTAACAAAAAAACCGACCCTTATTCGTCCTTTTTATGGGACTAAAAAGGACCTTTTGGAAATTTGTGAGGGATCAAAATGTCCACCAATCGACCCTTATTCGTCCTTTTTATGAACTAAAAAGGACATTTTTTTTTGTCAGGGACCAAAATGGGTCCGTGTTTTTTGTCAGGGACCAGAAAGGGTATTTACTCTTAAAAAAATTTCGAAATCTTCTAGAAATGGTGCACAGAATAGGTATAACAGAGAGAGAGAGAAAGAGAGTTTGACACAAAAGATTTATGCTGGTTCGGTCTCAACTCTTGACCTACGTCCAGTCCCCAGACATTCAGGGATTTCCACTATCACTTCAAATGATTACGCACTTTGTACTCGAAAGTTATCCTCTCACTAGGATACACTCCCCCTTACAAGTTGTAATCAGATAACCCAATATCAAAGTCCTAATACTTTGAGATTCTTACAATGATTGATAATCAATAATAAACTTTCTAAAAGAGAAGATGAATAAACATTGAAGTTTAGAATATTCGAAGATATTATACAGATGAGAGAAACAATAAATGCACTTTGATCATTTTGAGTGTTTTCTATTTCTAGTTGTTCTAGGTTGTTGAAGGAATTGTATTCTTCAGCTTAAATATGATGGAAGTATTTAATGACTGTTAGGAAGAATCAATGGAGATGTTGGAAGAAATAAATAGCCATTAGACCTATTTTGCTTCAAACGCTTGATTCAGCCAATGTGCTCAGACATTCTTTGTTGACTTTCCCTAAGATAAATCCGTTGGATGATTTGGTGTTCAAATGAGGAAAGAAAACATTAATGCCTCAGGAATGTGCAAAGAATGAGTTGCCAAATTCGTGCTTGGTTCTCTGAGCTAGCATTTAATGTTCTGACGCAATCACTTTGCTTTTTGATAATATTCAGTTTTAACATTCATTTGATCATCTGAAACTCACTAACAAATTGATTAAACATAGTTAAGAACAATAATTAGAGATGATATGAAGTATATAGATCATTCATGAAGATTTCGCAAATCCAGACATGGTGATTTCAAAACAGAGATGTGATACACTTGAGTTAATTCAAGAAAACTTGAGTGTAGACTCGAGTTTAACATTCTAGATTCGAGTCAGTAGTTCATCTTCTTTGAAAATAGGTTTGAAGTTTGAATGAAGATGTCTCTGTATGACTTAGGCTCGAATTTAAAATGTTTCACTCAAGTGCATGGCTCAAGTTTAGTAGAGTTAGCTCGAGTCAAGCTCTTCTTTCGAATTGAACTTCGAGATAACATTTTGAAGACGTTTTGAGATCGCGTTCACTCGAGTCATTAAATGACAAACTCGAGTCAATGACTTCTTTAATTTGAAAATAAGTTTAAGTCCACAAAAACTGACTGGAGTTTTAAAGAACAAGCTTGAGTCACTTTATGTTCAAAATACTTTGAAAAACTCTCGGCCTTGCACAAAACTCGAGTTTAGCATAACTGGCTTGAGTCACTTTAAAATTTAAATGCTTGAAAAACTCTCGGCCAAGCACAAACTCAAGTTTCAAATTTAGACACTCGAGTCAAGTTAAGTTCAAAAGTGTTGACTTACTCTCTGTCTTGAGTAAACTCGAGTTTTGTAACTCCAAACTCGAGTTAAGCCTTGACAGCAAGTCACTGGTTATGTTTTGAACATGATTCAAACATTTTTAACTTAACCATTAACTTCATCTAAGTTTACAACACTTGTAAACCTCACTGTGGAAGTTTGAGAGGGAGGAACAATGACAGTTGTTGGAGTAGGAGCAACAACTGAAGTAGTGGTAATGATTGGAGTAGTGAAAGTGAAAGTAGGTGATGAAGGAATAGGCGAAGAAAAGATAGGGAAAGGTTCTGATTTGGGTATGCTTAAACTAGGGCTAGCAGGAGAGGAGGAAGATACAGCAAGACCAGGACCAGCTGAAGATTGATGCTTCAATATCTTGTCCATCTTATAACTGAGACTCACCATCAAAACATGAAGAGTAAAGATGCTGGAAGCTTGATCCTCAAAGTGACCACTAAGGTTTTCAACTTTCTCAGTCATCTCATCCTACGCATCTACTAAAGTGTGTTGTCCCTTAGTCACCTCAGCTATCAGTCTTCCTACCTCAAATTCAATCCTATTAGTCTGGTCTGAGATAGCCTTGTCTACAATCTCCTTGATTTGTTCTTGTAAGTCAGAAGCAGGCTGAGTTGGTGGTGGAGCTGACTGAGCTTCATTTGCTCGGGATCAAGTTGCTCTAAATCTCATCAAGTTCAAGTGATGTTTTCCAAACATATAGGGCTTTACTGGTTGCTCATTCGCGACCGAATACCAAATTTTCTCATGAAAAAGAATGAGAAACACAATATTAGGAAAGGGGATGGTAGAAGTTTTTCTTGAATCAAATTTAAACTTGGACATCTCCTGAAAAACCTTGTGCCCAATATTGTGAGGCACCTTGTCTATAATAGAAGCAAAAATAGGGGTAATCCCTTTTGGCAAAATGTGTAAAATTTCCACCTTTTTGCATGAGGTTTCTAGTATAGATGTACCAGATAGCTTTATAGATAAGGGGCATGACAACAACGAAAAAAGATAAAGTGTCTAATTGCCCATCAGGTATAGGCTCATTAGGTCTTAGAATTTCAAAAACTTCCCTATTATCATAATTTAGCACTGCAACAGAAGGAGGATTTGAAATTCCAAGTAAGGAATTGAATAGGCTGCAGTTGAAACAATCTTTTCACCCCTTACATGAGTGGCAATCCTTTCCTCTAAAAGATTACCTTTGCTATCCAAATGATTAGCTGATTTCATATTGAAATAGAAGGTTTTGACAATGCCAGGATATAAGAGGCACAAATAGAAAGAAGATTTGTAAATTGGTCAAGCCATGGAGAAAGATCAAGATTACAATCTTTCTTAAGCTGAGCAAGATCAACATAAACTATAGGGCAGAAAGTTCTATTTGAAAAACGTTCCCTAAACAGTTTTGCATCATCATTTTGTTAAAGGATGGGTTTGCAACAAAAATAACTGTAAGGGTTGAGTGATTGTAAATATCTTGAAGAGCAGTAGTTTCTTCAGTGAATACCTTAGAGCTAAATTGCTCACTTGGATGAGAAGTAGAAGGACCTTTGGAAGAACTTTGACCCTTAGCAGAGCCTTTAAAATCAGAGGCTTGACCTGTGGTCTTCTTCTTCCTCTTAGGCTTGGGAACCTCAGGAGCTAGATCCTTGTCTTTACGATATGTAGTCTCAAGGCCTATAGGCTTTCTCTTTGGAACCTCAGGAGGTTCTTCTAAGACTACCTTCTTTGCTTTTCCCTTGGGAGAAGGTTCCTTAAAGGCCACCTTAGGCCTAAAGTATCTAAGAGTTTGCTTCTCTCTCCTAGGTCCTTTTAGAGGCCAAGGAGATGCAGATTATGTAGCCTCAAGTCTGAATCAGCATCCTTGGCCTTGGTAGATCATTTAGGAGGCATTACCGGAGAGAAAGCTCAAGTTTAGGGCAACAAGGATGAGAGAATATCAGAGAAACTAAGTTTCAGACTTGAAGGTTTTGTGAAGTGAAGAACAACGGTTGAGTTTCAGTATATATAGAAAGCTATAAACTCGAGTTTTCACTTACTGACTTGAGTTACTTGCTCGAGTTTATCAGAACAAGCTCGAGTTTACATAAACATGTACTACCTAAACTTCAAGTGTGCATATAAGAACACTTGCAAAATTTCGATGACTCGAGTGAATCACTTGTTGGCTCAAGTTTGGAAATTTCTTTATCCTCGATTGCTCTCTGTCTCATCTGGACTCTAGTTTGGTTTTGCCTTCAACAGCTTAGTGTTAGACCTGGCTATCACCCAAGAGGGGGGGTGAATTGGGTGTCTGATATACTTTAGAACTTTGAAAATCTTTTCGCAACTTACTGAAAGTAGTTTGTATGACAATAAGGATTTATAAAATAGTAAACAGTCATTCAAACATATATGCTAGAAATATAAGAGTTTAGGGAAGAGAATATGGAAACTATGATTTATCCTGGTTCAGCCCAATGCTTGACCTACGTCCAGTCCCCAAGCTCCACTTGAGATTTTCAATCCACTATCCTCTTGTTTAATCCAGGCACAAGAGAAGCCTTTACAAACCCACAAGTTTAGTCGGGCACTCGTGCAGCCTTTTACAAATCTCTTACGAGATACTCCCCCTTACTCACTGTAAGGATACAACCTTTGTAATGAATGATTACGATAATCTTCTCTCTCGAAGTGATAAAGATAAACACTGAAGCTCATTACAAATAATCTCACTCTCTAAAATAAACTATATGATCATTGAGATAATCAGAGAGCAGGTGTATGTGTATATCAGAGTATTGACATTTTGAAGATGTAAGCTCGTGTCTCCAACCTGCTCTATCTTGAATGCATCTCCTTTTATAGTTAGTTGCAATTTTTGACCGTTGAGCAATTCCTCCAGTTTAGAATATGACCGTTGGAAAATATTACCTTGGAATATTACCGTTGGGATATTCAAGTTGTAGCATTTGAAGTCGAAGAACAAGTTGAGCATTTTAATTCATTGAAGAAAATTACAGTTGAGTATTCAACTTCATTTCTTCAAGATCCTTGTTGGATTCGATCTTCTCTGCCAATTCTGAAAATCTGCAGCAACCTTCACTTTGATGTTCTGACAGATTTTGATTTCTGTCAAGTTTGATGTTATCTCAAGCTTTAATCATCTAAAACTCACTAACAAATTAATTCAAAATAGTTAGGAATAATAATGAGTGATGATGAGAAGTAAACAAATCACAATCAAAGATTCTGGATTTTCCGATACTATGATTTGCTGAAGCACAGAAGGTAACTCGAGTAATGACTCGAGTTACATAATGTCATTTGCTTTCTGTCTGATCTTGACTCGGGTAATGACTCAAGTTATCTTTTCCAATAATCCATTCGAAGCTCTCTGTAAGCCACTTGACTCGAGTTATATCAGTTTCCCAAAAAAGCTGCTATCGGGTTGGACTTTGAGAATCTAGTAAATCAGACTATGACTCGAGTTTTTAAATGATTGACTTGAGTTATAGATTCATTTAAAAACTTGGTCTGATCTCTATCATCCATTGAAAGCTTCTAACTCGTTGTAATTCGTCCGTTAGCATTATATGAATGCATGTTCTTATTGACCAGCGATTTTCCAGCATCCTGAACTGACTATCGACTTTCGAGGGCAATATATCTCTGGTATGAACTCTTAAGTTAGCAAATTATATATCCATAGAACGCTCTTGATGTATAATTTCATATGCCACTGATTTCAGCTCAATTGGATTTGTACATTGTGAGATACACTCAAAACATCGAAGCTTGGTCTGCTGTATGGCGTGAATTTCACTTTCAACTTCAATAATTCATAGCTCCTTCATCTGACATCCTTTTGAATTTAATGTTATATCAAAATGACGCATTGGGAGTCTAGTTTCATAAAAAATTGATTTTTCCTCAATAGGACTTCTGGTTTGAGAGATATCATTGAATTACCAGAGGTCGCCCGTGTTGAACGTGAAAACAGAGCTGAACAGAGTTGCTGAATATACCTTGACTCGAGTTATGACTCGAGTTATGCCTGTCCAGAAAAAAGAATCACTTATTGACTCGAGGTATGACTGGAGTTAAGTCGTTCCAACCATCAAAACACTGGATAACTCGATTTATAACACCATGACTCGAGTTATATCGTCCTGGAACTAATATTTTGCTGATTTTAACTCTGAATTGATCCATTCCAACTTCCATATGATCTTGGAGACTTCTAGCATCAATCTAGGAACTTGAATAAAGATATTCTCATTCCATTCAGCAAGTTCTTCCATCTTCCAACTCCTATCTTGATCATTCTTCATCATTTGAACTTCACATCTTCTATGATTCAATTTCTTTCTTCTTCTTCCTCTAATTAGATACTTCTTTGTTGATCTTCTTCTAAATCATTCTTCATAAATAAACTTCACATCTACATTAAATATAAGAGTTAATCAAAGTAGAAGATAAATATATCATTCAAGCTCTTTGCTCTGAATAATGACATCCATATAAGACATCATCAAAACTAATCAAAACCAACATTCTCCCCCTTTTTGATGATGGCAAATACTTTGAGAAAATATGTATGAATATGAAAAGCTAATAAACCCAACATATTTTATGAATATGAAAAGCTAATAAATCCAACACATTTTTCATGTCATTCTCTCCCCCTTATTTGTCATTAGGAAAAAGTTGAAGTAAAGAAGAGATGCTTGTAGAGGCAAATGTGAAACCAAATTAGACAGAATCAAATAACTGATTTTCTCTCCCTGATTTGAAATTGTTTTCATTCTTAATATGAGGCAATTTGGAATGTTTTTATGAAAACAAATTTGAGAGAATTTGGAGAGGTTTTCAAGAAATCTTTCACAATTAAAGCATATAAACACCAAACATGTGCAAAATTTACTGAATATAAAAAGATAAAGTTCAGAAATGCTCATGTAGGTTCTGCAAATTGATAAATGATCGATGAAGTCCATTTGCGTGCTTTATGCAATTTCGGTTGAATGAAATCCTCTGAAGTGTGTTCAACTGACAAATCATGAATGTCTTGTATGATACAAGTAGGACAAAGGTACTGCCTTCTTGAAGCATATCTCATATGAATGAACATAGTCTGTACTCAGCTTCCATCCTTTTCTTCATAGATCACTTATGTAGAGCATAGCTTAGCTTCAATGATTGACCGCCAAAGCACCTTTCCTCAACTTAATAGTTTCTCCTTGTATTGTATTAAGGAAGGTTCTTACACAGACTGAATTCTCCTGTCACAATTGTAAAACTTTCTTGCAAGAGAGAATTATTAATGCAACCAGATATCAAAATATTCCTTTCTATATTATATTTTTCAAATTAAGATAATGAAAGGAAAATATGACATTAACTCATCATCAAAACTAATACAACATAATGAATGCAGATGAGAATGCTTAAAAGAGTTTTCTTCAAATAAAGGAGATGAGCTTTTAAGATATAAAACATATGAGAATGTGAAGCTCCCCCTTAATGAATGCATAACTTAAAAATATAAAGCTCCCTTTAAAGATACCAAATAATAATGTGACACCAAATGTTATGAGGTTTGAAGTTATCCCTACTCCAAAGAATATAACAAGGTATCTCAGAATTAAGAGCTTTCAAGTTCACTTGAATGGATTTAAAATTGGTATGAAGAGATCACTTATGCTTTATGATGATAAAAGTGTTTAAGCATAAGGATCATTTTAAAAATGAGTTTGCTTAGGCTAAAGTTCATAAAAAAGGGATGGAATGAATGAAATCAAGTTAGCCTAGCAATGATATGAAGTGCCCAAAGCATATACAAAGAATTGCAGATTATGAGAATGGAGATTTAAAAAGCTGATATATATGACTTGAGTCATATTCTGATGACTAGAGTCAAGAATGAACAGGGAGGAATTTCAAATAGGATGACTTGAGTCATGACTGGAGTCATAGTTCGAATTTTCAAACAGAGTAGAATTTCAAAATGTTGACTGGAGTCATCGTACAAATATTTCAAATAGAGTATAATTTCAAAAAGTTGAATGGAGTCATTGTACAAATATTTCAAACAGAGACGATTTTGAAGATGATGACTCGAGACAGCACTGGAGTTATAGGACAAAATTTTCAGACAGAAACGAATTGCAATCTAATGACTGGAGTTATACCACAGCAACTCGAGTTATATCAGAGAAAATATATCAGATAGACTCTCTACAACTGTCATGACTGGAGTTATCCATATATAACTCGAGTTATATCAGATGGAAAAATGACAGATATTGCGATAGGCATTTTTGAAATTTGAAGTACAGTATATGACTGGAGTTGTTAAGTGATAACTTGAGTCATGAGCAACTTTTAAAACTGATTTTCAAGAACAATAAGTGGAGTCATATCTCATTAACTGGAGTTACGAAAAAGCAATCTTCATTTTCTTAAGATATGGATAAATATGACTGGAGTTGAAAAATACTATGACTTCACAGCAACTTTGAAGACAGTTTCTGATTCAACTTTAATCAAGATAACAATATTTTTAGTTGAATCATTAACTACATTTTTGAAACATATTTAAGATCAATGCTCACTTAAAGCATGGTGGAAGTCAAAAACATTCCACATATTTAAGATCAATCCTTTATTGGTTTGAAATCATAGACGTTTATAAAAACATTCTACATATCAAAATCAGTTGCTTTGACAAAACTAGTCATTCTAGCTTTCCAAAACCAAAAATCAATATATTTAAAAAATGGTGGAACAGTATAATCAAAACCTTCAAAAAACAAGCAACACCCAAAATTAGCCATTGATAACTCTTGAGACGGTTAAGTCCTTTAAACAAGAGACCTGCTCTGATACCAAATGTTAGACCTGGCTATCACCCAAGAGGGGGTGAATTGGGTGTCTGATATAAACTTTAGAACTTTGAAAATCTTTTCGCAACTTACTGAAAGTAGTTTGTATGACAATAAGGATTTATAAAATAGTAAACAGTCATTCAAACATATATGCTGGAAATATAAGAGTTTAGGGAAGAGAATATGCAAACTATGATTTATCCTGGTTCGGCCCAATCCTTGACCTACGTCCAGTCCCCAAGCTCCACTTGAGATTTTCAATCCACTATCCTCTTGTTTAATCCAGGCACAAGAGAAGCCTTTACAAACCCACAAGTTTAGCCGGGCACTTGTGCAGCCTTTTACAAATTTCTTACGAGATACTCCCCCTTACTCAGTGTAAGGATACAACCTTTGTAATGAATGATTACAGATAATCTTCTCTCTCAGAAGTGATAAAGATAAACACTGAAGCTCATTACAAATAATCTCACTCTCTAAAATAAACGATATGATCATTGAGATAATCAAAGAGCAGGTGTATGTGTATATCAGAGTATTGGCATTTTGAAGATGTAAGCTCGTGTCTCCAACTTGCTCTATCTTGAATGCTTCTCCTTTTATAGTTAGTTGCAATTTTTGACCGTTGAGCAATGTTGGAAATTATGCCCTAGGGGCAAGTCATTGTACTTATCAACGATCCCCATATGAATTGGGTAGTCGCAATGTCTTGCTAGAGGCCGCTTGCGACTTGTGGGCTGGTACAGTATTGACCCGCTGCCAATCTCATGTGGGCCTACAAGGTCGCACACAAGAATGGCCCAACACGAGTAAGAGTGTCCAGATTCATTGAATCTTAAATGTGTTTAAGATTTAATGAATACTTATTTAATCTAGGATGTATGTGTGTGTATATATATATGCATATATAAATATATTAAATTCGAAAATAATAATGATATTATTTATTGACAATAATATTATTATATATAGTATTTAATTTATTTTATAAATTAAATAACTATAATAAATTGAGATATTGTATCTCAGATTTAATTTTCGAATAAAGATATTGCATATCAGATTTAATTTGAACTGAGATATCGGATCTCATTTTAAATTAAATGTAATTATATCATATCTTGATTTAATATAAATTAAATACTATATATAATAATATTATTATCAATAAATAATATCATTATTATTTTCGAATTTAATATATATTAAATCAAGATATGATATCATTACATTTAATTTAAAATGAGATCCGATATCTCAGTTCAAATTAAATCTGATATGCAATATCTTTATTCGAAAATTAAATCTGAGATACAATATCTCAATTTATTATAGTTATTTAATTTATTTGATAAATTAAATACTATAGATAATAATATTATTGTCACTAAATAATATCATTATTATTTTCGAATTTAATATATTTATATATGCATATATATATACACAGATACATCCTAGATTAAATAAGTATTCATTAAATCTTAAACACATTTAAGATTCAATGAATCTGGACACTCTTGCTCGTGTTGGGCCATTCTTGTGTGTGACCCTGTAGGCCCACATGAGATTGGCAAACAAACATCAGTACCAGCCCATAAGTCGCAAGCGGCCTCAAGCAAGACATTGCGACTACCCAATTCATAAGGGGATCGTTGATAAGTACAATGACTTGCCCCTAGGGCATAATTTCCAACAGACTCCACTTGCACTAGGTGCAATCATTAATTACCTTAATTCTCATTGCCCTAACATGACGCTCATGTTTTACTTGTGCAAGCAGCTTAGTAAGAGGATCAACGTCATTGTTTATGCGATATAACCTATCGTACAACCATGTCACGTCCCTTTTGTCACACGATAATTTGGTCAAGGATGAGGCATGGAAAATGTCAACTTCCTGTTCTTGACCATTACTTTCTTGATTCTTGAGTAGTCTAACAATTGAGATGGAAACTCCTTTCCATCGTAGTATGGCCATACATTTCTCAGGTGACTTTTGACTAGGTCAAAGACTACGACTCATCATGTAGGAATCCATGATGATCTCAGGTCAAAGGGCGTTATGACGCGGTTATACATGAGAAAAGCTTATGACTTATTCCATGCAGCTTGCTCATAGTGGGTCGGTCCAGCACCTTGTACTCTTACAAGTGCCTATGACTTTGATTCGTATCTCCATACCTCATCAAAGTCACACTGGTCTTATCTCATATTCGCTCCCGTGTAGATGACCGACCAGGGACATTTAGGATAATCTATTAGATATATCCAGGGATACAGTTATCAATGTAAACATGTAAACGAAATGATAACTAAAAGGAGAATACTTTAAATAACATAAATGTCTAAAGTACAATGACTTTCTTTCTCCCGGTACTTTGCATAATAATTTTTTTGTATCACCTCTATCATTGATTTCTCTGATAAGATGAAATCGCTTGAGTATATGGTTGGTCCTTTGATGTGACCTAGGCTCCTTGGTCTGCGCAATAACATTGCTATTGTCACAGAGCAAGTCTATTGGATCTGAGATGGTAGGAACCACCCCCAATTCAGTAATGAACTTTCTGATCCAAACGGCTTCCTTAGCTGCATCCGATGCTGCTATATACTCAACTTTTGTTGCAGAATCAGCTACAGTGCTTTGCTTAGAGCTCTTCCAGCTCACCACACCACCATTCAACAGGAATACATATCCTGATTGCGATCTTGAATCATCTTGGTCAGTTTGGAAACTCGCATCTGTGTAACCAGTCACACATGTAGTAGGACACAGATTCTCACCGAGATGGATGCCATGAGACATGGGCATATTACCCCTTTTGAATTCTGCATACTGAATCTATGCAGTATCTTGTCTATGTATGTGCTCTGACTTAGGCCTATCGGCCTCTTAGATCTATCTCTATATATCATAATCCCAAGGATGTAAGTGGCTTCGCCTAAATCTTTCATTCAGAAAGACTTTCCTAACCAAGACTTGACACTCTGCAAGGTAGGAATGTCATTCCCAATGAGTAGGATGTCATCAACATAAAGCACTAGAAATACAACTGTGCTCCCACTAACCTTCTTGTAAACACAAGGTTCATCTATGTTTTGAATGAATCCAAACTCTTTGACTACTTCATCAAAACGATGATTCCAGCTCCGAGATGCTTGCTTCAATCCATAAATGGACCTTTGAAGCTTACAAAATTTACCAGAGTCCTTTGGACGCACAAAACCCTCAGGTTGTGTCATGTACACATCCTCAAGGAGATTTCCATTAAGGAAGGTTGTTTTGACGTCCATCTGCCATATATCATAGTCATAATATGATGCAATGCCAAGAAGGATTTTGATTGATTTGGCCATTGCAACTGGGGAAAAGGTTCCATCATAGTCTACACCATGAGTTTGGGTGAATCCTTTTGCAACCAGTCGTGCCTTGAAGATATTTACTTTGCCATCCATGTCAGTTTTCTCTTTGAAAACCCACTTGCACCCAACGGTTTTTACACCTTCAGGTGGATCGACTAAGGCCTATACCTCACTGTCGTACATGGATTGCATTTCAGACTTCATGGCACCAAGCCATCTTTCGGAGTTGGGTCCCACCATGGCCTCGCGATAGGTAGTTGGCTCATTGTACTCAATGAGCAAAACATCACGGCTTCCAGCGTTTTCCATCTGTGGTTCTATGTCGTCTTGTGACTCTTGAAATTCTTCGAGGTTCACCTTACTCCCATTGGTCTTTTAGAGATAAACTCTTTTTCCAAAAAGACACCATTCCGAATAACAAACATTTTTTGATCGGTGGGATTGTAGACATAGTATCCTTTAGTTTCCTTAGGATACCCCACAAAAAGGCATTTTGAGGATCTGGATGATAATTTATCGAGGCTTGATGTTTGACATAAACCTCACATCCCCAAATTTTAAGAAATGACAAACCGGGTTTCTTCCAGTCCATATCTCATATGATGTCTTTTCAACTGCCTTTGACGGAACACGGTTTAGTGTGAACGCAACTGTTTCTAGGGCATGGCTCCAAAAGGAAGGTGGAAGATCTGTTTGACCCATCATATATCGAACCATATCTAATAGAGTTCGATTCCTCCGCTCAGAAACACCATTCCATTGAGGTGTTCCTAGAGGAGTAAGTTGCGAGACGATCCCACAACTCCTAAGATGGTCAATGAACTCTTGGCTCAAATATTCACCACCCCGATCAGATCGAAGTGTCTTAATTGTTTTGCCAAGTTGATTTTGCACTTCATTTTGGAATATTTTGAACATTTCAAAAGATTCCGACTTATGTTTCATTAAATAGATATATCTATATCTACTGAAATTGTCTATAAATGTAATGAAGTACAAATGACCTCCTCTGGCAGATGTGTTCATTGGTCCACACACATCAGTATGTATGAGGCCCAATAAATTGGTGGCTCTCTCACCGTGTCCAAGAAAGGTGCCTTTGTCATCTTTCCCAATAAACAAGACTCGCATGTATCAATTGATTCAAAATCAAATGAGTTAAGAAATCCATCTTTATGGAGTTTCGAAATGCGTTTCTCATTTATATGGCCTAGACGACAATGCCATAGATAGGTCGGATTCAAATCATTTGACTTGAACCTTTTACTAGTTATGTCATAGATATGTCCATTCAATTTTCTACTGTCCATGAGATCCTACATTTATTCAAATGTGAGATCCACATGTAGTATCCAATACCAATGTTGAGGAAGTAGAAAAACGAATATCTTTGACATAGATACTTGAAGCGATAGCCCCACTATCCTTCTTGTTCTTGTCCAGATCTTCGAGGTAGAGTTTGCAATTTCTTTTCAAATGACCAAGTTCATTGTAAAAGAAGCAGACTCTATCCTTCGGAGGTTTTGCCTTCTTGGCTTTCAGTTTCATACCCCTTCCCCTTTTGAACAAACAAAACAGAACTAGGCCTCTCTAAGGCTCAGCTTAGCAATTTTGAGCATCTCATGCAGTTCAGAAATTGATTCCTCCATGTTGTTCATGTTGTAATCCATGACAAAGTTATCATAACTTCCTGGGAGTGAGTTCAAGATCACATCTTTAACTAACTCCTTGGACATGGGGAATCCAAGCCTCTCAAGGTGATCAATGTAGCCCTTATCTTCAAAACACGAGGACTAACTGATGCACCCTCACCCAAACTTGCAGGAATGAAAGGCCTTTGTGGTCTCATACCTCTCTTGCCTTGCTCATCATCGAACATTTCCGTAGGATGAACAATCATCCCGCAGGCCTCCACATGTTCTAGATCTCTATTGAGGTCTAAAAGCATAGTGGCAAGCATCGTGCATCTCGTATCCACAGAGTCATCCTTATGCTTCGTATAAGCATTAGTCGAGCTCTTGGATCAGCAACTGCAGCTCGTCAGAATGGGTTGATTGATGAGATATTCGTTTTCTTTCATGTTTAGGATCAACACTTAAGTTCCCAAACATGTCAAGAAAGTTTGTCTCATCAAGTTCGTCCTTCTTAAGGACTGATCGCATTGATGGTGTTGAAGTATTACTAGACTACATGATTCTACAACTAAAGATATGCAAAGTTTAAGTAGTAACCTCCCATTGAATTAAGAACCCTCATTATAATTAGTGGGCTAAGATCCATATTTGGCTTAAATTTAAGTTCGCTTTGGCAGGACGCTTAAATTAAGTTATTTAGGTAGGCAAACTCCTTGCCAATTACATCATATGTAACTCTTAGATCTTTATGGGATTCAATCATCATATGACGTGTCATGTTTAATCTCATCTAATGCCTTGAGAACCAAAACCGTTTTGATAATCTCAATTAAGTCAGGACAATAATGAATATTGAGTATCACCATTACTCACTATTGTCTCACCAAGATAACTCAGATGCATCCACTTTGGTGGAACATGCAAATGGATGATCTAGGTTTTGACAAGTATTCATTTATTGGTGGCATTATGACTTAAGATTTTATTTAGAGGGTATAATTAGATTAATCCTATTAATTCTACTTATATGAATGCAATCACTATTGTATCTCATATAATATCTAAATTAATTATGAGTGATCTAATCAAAACATAATTAAAACTCTAAATTGATTATTAGTGATCTAATCAAATCATAATTAAAATTCTAAATTAATTATGAGTGATCTAATCACAACATAATTAGAATTCTAAATTAATTATGAGTGATCTAATCAATCCATAATTAAAATTCTAAATTAATTATGAGT
Organism: Acacia pycnantha; assembly: GCA_025563575.1. NCBI lineage: Eukaryota > Viridiplantae > Streptophyta > Magnoliopsida > Fabales > Fabaceae > Acacia > Acacia pycnantha. Next base: position 5,214,302 of record JAMWYP010000026.1, on the reverse strand, counting down.
GATGTAATCAAAACATAATTAAAATTCTAAATTAATTATGAGTGATCTAATCAAACCATAATTAAAATTATAAATTAATTATGAGTGATCTAATCAAATCATAATTAAAAATTCTAAATTAATTATGCAATGATCAAATCCAAAACATAATCAAGGACTGCGACACAACATGGCTCACCTAACCTAGAATTCTCTCAAGCCAATGAGAGGACTTCTCTAGATAAAATTAAAGAAAAATACTTCATGAGAAACCTCGTTTCAACATAGCATGTCATATTTAAAAAGAAATACAACACTTGTAAATTCTAGAGCCATATTGTTCACCATACCCAAATAAGTTAAATCACACCATATATTTAATTCATACAGTTATGCAATAAAATATTATGGTTAAAGTTATCATGATATAAATTCTATAATTTATATTCATGATTTAAAATCTCGCGCTCGACAATCAGCTGGGATCCCTACATGATCAAAATAACTTCATGTTTTCGAAAATAATTTCCCAAAAAACGTGATTTTTTCGAAAATAATTTCCAAAAAAAAAAAACGTGATTTTTTCCCGAAAATTTCAAACCCTAACGTACTGATCGACATCGGATCTGAACGTTTCAGATCCACGCGAATCAGCTACACAGTCCGATCTGAACAATTCAGAGAACTGCCGCAATATCCGACTAGCTATCCGTAGAAACCCTAACGCGAGTTTTGTAATTCAAACGCATACAAAGATCGAATTAAATAACTATAATAAATTGAGATATTGTATCTCAGATTTATTTTTCGAATAAAGATATTGCATATCAGATTTAATTTGAACTGAGATATCGGATCTCATTTTAAATATAATGATATCATATCTTGATTTAATTTATAAATATAAATTAAATCTAAAGGATTTTAATTTTGGATTAAATAAATAGATTAGATTAGATCTATCAGATAGATTTAATTAATATATTTTTTAATCCAAATTCAAAAATTGGTTTTGAATAAAATACGCCTACTAGGTTTAGAAAAATCTAGGGGACATTTTGTCGAGCGTATTAGAAAGCCGCGAGAAACCCTAGATAGAAAATATAGAGACGCACAGTTCAGAGGCGCTAGCACGCCTCCGTTCGTGTTTCTGAAGGTTGTTCGTGTGGATACCGGTAGAGGAAGGCGATTCTAAAGAGTCGGCTTCTGCTGATCGAGAAGGTAGCCCACCAGTTCAAATTGTTCTGCAAAGGTACGATTCGAAAACCTTAAACCTTGATTTAAACTCCGTTGAGCGATCCGCCTAAGGGATCCGTAATTTTTTTTTACTCCGCTGCGTGTACGGATCCCAACAAGCAATTCCTCCAGTTTAGAATATGACCGTTGGAAAATATTACCGTTGGGATATTCAAGTTGTAGCATTTGAAGCCGATGAACAAGTTGAGCATTTTAATTCATTGAAGAACATTACAGTTGAGTATTCAACTTCATTTCTTCAAGATTCTTGTTGGATTCGATCTTCTCTACCAATTCTGAAAATCTGCAGTAACCTTCACTTTGATGTTCTAACAGATTTTGATTTCTGTCAAGTTTGATGTTATCTGAAGCTTTAATCATCTGAAACTCACTAACAAATTGATTCAACATAGTTAGGAATAATAATGAGTGATGATGAGAAGTAAACAAATCACAATCAAAGATTCTGAAATTTCTGATACTGTGATTTGCTGATGCACAGAAGGTAACTCGAGTAATGACTCGAGTTACATAATGTATTTGTTTTCTGTCTGATCTTGACTCGGGTAATGACTCGAGTTATCTTTTCCAATAATTAATTCAAAGCTCTCTGTAAGCCACTTGACTCGAGTTATGGTTGAATGACTCGAGTTATATCAGTTTCCCCAAAAAGCTGCTATCGGTTTGGACTTTGAGAATCTAGTAAATCAGACTATGACTCGAGTTTTTAAATGATTGACTCGAGTTATAGATTCATTTCAAAACTTGATCTGATATCTATCATCCATTGAAAGCTTCTAACTCGTTGTAATTCGTCCGTTAGCATTAGATGAATGCATGTTCTTATTGACCAGCGATTTTCCAGCATCCTGAACTGACTATCCAATTTCGAGGGCCATATATCTCTGTTCTGAACTCCTAAGTTAGAAAATTACATATCCATGGAACGCTCTTGATGTCTAATTTCATATGCCACTGATTTCAGCTCAATTGGATTTGTACATTGTGAGATACACTCAAAACATCGAAGCTTGGTCTGCTGTGTTGCGTGAATTTCACTTTCAACTTCAATAATTCATAGCTCCTTCATCTGACATCATTTTGACTTGAATGTTATATCCAAATGACGCATTTGGAGTATAGTTTCATAAAAAATTTATTTTTCCTCAATCGGACTTCTGGTTTGAGAGATATCGTTGAATTACCAGAGGTCGCCCGTGCTGAACGTGAAAACAGAGCTGAACAGAGTTGCTGAATATACCTTGACTCGAGTTATGACTCGAGTTATGCCTGTCCAGAAACAAAAAAAAAAATATCACTTATTGACTCGAGGTATGACTGGAGTTAAGTCGTTCCAACCACCAAAACACTGGATAACTCGAGTTATAACACCATGACTCGAGTTATATCGTCCTGGAACTGATCTTTTGTTGATTTTAACTCTGAATTGATCCATTCCAACTTCCATATGATCTTGGAGACTTCTAGCATCAATCTAGGAACTTGAATAAAGATATTCTCATTCCATTCAGCAAGTTCTTCCATCTTCCAACTCCTATCTTGATCATTCTTCATCATTTGAACTTCACATCTTCTTTGATTCAATTTCTTTCTTCTTCTTCCTCTAATTAGATACTTCTTTGTTGATCTTCTTCTAAATCATTCTTCATAAATAAACTTCACATCTACATTAAATATAAGAGTTAATCAAAGTAGAAGATAAATATATCATTCAAGATTTTTGCTCTTAATAATGACATCTATATAAGACATCATCAAAACTAATCAAAACCAACACTTAGTTGCTCTTTGTTTGAAATATACTCGAGTTGTCACACGCAGACTCGAGTTAAGTTTTGTCCAAAACTTAGAGTTTGCTCTCTGCCTTCAGTTGACTCAAGTTTGAGGTTTACCAACTCGATTTTACCTCTTTTGACAACAAACTTTTGCAACATAACAGTTTTATCAAACATCCTGCATAAACCATAACTAGACACTCCGATCCTTAAGTTAGTAACTTTTAATCATAAAAAACATAACTAACATTAAGTAGAGGTTACTTAAAACTCAATGGGATTTACCATTCCCAATTCTCTTCTAATGAAAGTAAATTGCTCCTTAGCTAATGACTTTTTGAAGATATCAACAAGTTAGAGATAAGTGAGAATGAACAACACTTTGGCATCCTTCTTTTGAACATGATCTTTGATGAAGTGATGTCTAACATCAATGTGTTTAGTTCTTGTATGTTGAACATGATTCTTTACCAAGCTAATTGTTCTAGTTTTTTCACACTGAATTGGTATCACCTTGAGATGGATTCCTAAATCTTGAAGTTGTTGCTTGAGCCATAAAACTTGTACACAACAACTTGATACGACAATGTATTCAGCTTCGGTTGATGATAATGAGACCGTTGTTTTCTTCTTGCTAAACCAAGACACAAGTGAACCACCAAGGAATTCACATTGGTCACTTGTACTCTTCACTCTTATATCCAACATGGTCTGAATCTGAATACGCCATAAGATATTTAGCTTGTCCTTTAGGAAACAATAACCCAAGAGTTTGTGTGTCTGCAACATATCTGAATATCCTTTTCACATGTTCGGCATGAGACTCCTTTGGGGAAGATTGATATCTTGCGCATATCCCCACATTGAATTGGATGTCTAGCCGACTTGCAGTTAGATAGATTAATGATCCAATCATTCATTTATATCTTGTAATGTTGAAGTCCTTGCCATCCTCATCAGCATCCAAAGAAGTGGTTGGACTTGTAATATCCTGAATTTTGAGCCTAGAGACTTGAGAATAAGCCTGTATCAGGAAGATGACTAGACCCAGTTCAGGAAGGTGATATTAAATTTTGAAAACATTGTATGGAATCTTCATAAAGTCAAAAAGCTTGTAAAAGAAGCCGTGAAGAGAAAGTCAAAAAGCTTGTGAAAGAAATTATGCTATAACAAATATTTTGAGGGCATTTTGGTCCATTGCTATGAGGAACACATGTACATGCAAATAATATGAATTGATGACTCAAAAGCTTCTTTAATAAGCTTCAAATTCGTGCAAAGCAAGGGGGAGAGAGAAAAGTCAACAACACTTGCAAAATAAGCAAAGTTAAGAGGATATTTTGTAGGGCACTTTGGTCATTTGATTTGGGGGTTTTTTAAGTGCCTTCCTGACATATTTTAAGACATTTTGCATGAGTATTTTGATCAAGAGCTCAATGGCCATAGAAATTAAAGTGTCAGTGCGAAAGGGCACAAAACACTTATACGGTGTTAATCGGTTGGTAAAAATGTCATTCAACTATATCCTAAGGTATAAGACAATTAGCTGAGCAAAAATGTGCTAAAATAAATATGCACATGACATTTCCTGAATTAATAGGGGATTCCTGCGCTTTTAGAGGATAAGTAAAACTTGATGTAAAATATGCCACATGCATACATATAACAGTCAAGGCAATTAATTTATTTTGCCTTACAATTTTGCCACATGTCATGTTGGGGTGTGTATGTTGGGATCCGTACACGCAGCGGAAGGAATCTCATCCATTTAAAATTTTACGAATCCCAAAGAGGATCTATCAACGGCATTTAGATCAAGGTTCGTTAGAGAAACCGTACCTATACGAGCTGGTATGCGTCCTTTCTCGAACACGTGGGCTAACACCTTCTTGTTCGATCAATCTCTAGGAGCCGACTCTACGAATCCACTCCCTCTACCGGTATCCACACCGAACAGCTCTCCAACACTTATGGCAGCGTGCTAGCGCCTTCTTACTTTGTGTCTCTCGTTTTTCTCTCTAGGACTTCTTTTGAGGCTTGTTAGTTTTCTACTTATAATACGACTTAGATCAATATCTATTTATAGAGTTTCTAAAACCCTAATTGGGCCGTATTAAAATATTCAAGACTAATATCAACTAGTCCTTGATTTCGAATTTGGATTAATCATACTAATTAAATCATCCAACAGATCTAATCTAATCTATTTGATTAATCCACATTAAAGCCTTCCGCTTGATTTAATTTATTCCTATAAATCAAATCGAGATATGATATCTATCTATTTAATTAAATCTGAGATACTATATCTCAACTCAATTAAATATGAGATACTACATCTTTATTCGAAAATCAAATCTGAGATATAATATCTCTATTTGTTTTAAATATTTAATTTATCAAATAAATTAAATATAAAACAAATATTATATAATAATATCATTATTAAATAATAATATTATTATTTAATTTCGAAATTATGTATATATATATACACATGTATACATATATCCATCCTAGATTAAATGTTGTATTCATTAGATCTTAGACATATCTAAGATTCAATGAATCGGACACTATTGCTCGTATTGGGCTATTCTTGTGTGTGACCACAGAGGCCCACATGAGATTGGCAGTGGGCCAATATTGTACCAGCCCACAAGTCGCAAGCGGCCTCTAGCAAGACATTGCGACTACCCAATTCATATGGGGATCGATGATACGATACAACCTATCATACAACCATGTCACGTCTCTTTTGTCACGCGATAACTTGGTCAAAGATGAGGCATGGATAATGTCAACTTCCTGTTCTTGACCATTACTTTCTCGATTCTTGAGTAGTCTAACAATTGAAATGGAAACTCCTTTCTATTGTAGTATGACCATACATTTCTCAGACTCACTCATCGAGGGGCCCAGTATATCTCTCTACAAATGTGAGGGACAAATTCCATCTTGACCATTCACATTCCTCCGCATGAAAACCACCGATCCCAATCCAAGCCTTTATCATCACCCGGTCAAAGGTGACTTTTGACTAGGTCAAAGATCAGCGACTCTCATGTAGGAATCCATGATGATCGATCTCAAGTCAAAGGCAGTTGTGACGCGGTTGTATATGAGATAAGCTTATGACTAAATCCATGCAGCTTTCTCGCAGTGGGTCGATCTAGAACCTTGTACTCTTACAAGTGCCTATGACTTTGATTCACATTTCCATACTCATCAAAGTCATACAGGTCTTATTTCCTCTTTGCTCCCGCATAGATGACCGACTGGGGACAATTAGGACAATCTATATGATATGTCCAAGGATATAGTTATCATGACAAACATGCAAATAATATGATAACAAAAGGAGAAATACTTTAAATATTGATAACGTTTAAAGTACAATGATCTGCCCCTAGGGCATAATTTCCAACAGACTCCCACTTGCACTAGGTGCAATCATTAATTACTCTAATTCCCATTGTCCTAACATGACGCTCATGGTTTACTTGTGCAAGCGGCTTAGTAAGAGGATTAGCAACATTGTCTTCTCTGGTACTTTGCATATTTTTATATCACCTCTATCATTGATTTCTCTGATAAGATGAAATCGCCTGAGTATGTGTTTGGTCCTTTGATGTGACCTAGGCTCCTTGGTGTGTGCAATAGCGCCGCTATTGTTCACAAAGCAAGTCTATTGGATTTGAGATGGTAGGAACCATCCCTAGTTCAGTAATGAACTTTCTGATCCAAACGGCCTTACTCCGCATCAAATGCTACTATATACTCAGCTTTTATTGTAGAATCAGCTACAATGCTATGCTCGAAACACTTCCACTTACCGCACCACCATTCAAAATGAACACATATCCCGATTGCGATCTCTGATCATCTTGGTCAGTTTGGAAACTCGCATCTGTGTAACCTGTCACACAGAGCTCATCTTCCAATCCACCATATACCAAGAATAAGTCCTTAGTCCTTCTTAAGTACTTTAGGATATTCTTGACAGCAGTCCAGTGATTCTCACCGGGATCTTGTTGATATCTGCTGGTCATGCTTAAGGAAAATGAGACATCCTGTCGAGTACATAACATGGCATACATGATAGATCCAATAGCGGAGGCATATGGAATCTTACTCATGCGGTCTCTTTGATCAGGTGTACGAGGACACTGGTCCTTACTGAGATGGGTGCCATGAGACATGGGCATGTAACCTTTTTTTGAATCCTGCATACGAACCTATGCAGTATCTTGTCTATGTATGTACTCTGACTTAGGCCTATCAGCCTCTTTGATCTATCTCTATAGATCCTGATCCCTAGGATGTAAGTGGCTTCGCCTAAATCTTTCATTGAGAAAGACTTTCCTAACCAAGACTTGACACTCTGCAAGGTAGGAATGTCATTCCCTATAAGTAGGATGTCATCTACATAAAGCACTAGAAATACAACTATGCTCCCACTAACCTTCTTGTAAACACAAGGTTCATCAATGTTTTGAATGAATTCAAACTCTTTGACTACTTCATCAAAACGATGATTCCAGCTCCGAGATGCTTGCTTCAATCCATAAATGGATCTTTGAAGCTTGCAAACTTTACCAGAGTCCTCTGGACGCACAAAACCCTTAGGTTGTGTCATGTACACATCCTCAAGGAGCTTTCCGTTAAGGAAGGCTATTTCGACGTCCATCTGCCATATTTCATAGTCATAATATGATGCAATGGCAAGAAGGATTCTGATTGATTTGGCCATTGCAACTGGGGAAAAGGTTTCATCATAGTCCACACCATGAGTTTGAGTGAATCCTTTTGCAACCATTCGTGCCTTGAAGATATTTACTTTGCCTTCCATGTTAGTTTTCTCTTTGAAAACCCACTTGCACCCAACGGTTTTTACACCTTCAGGTGGCTCGACTAAGGTCCATACCTCATTGTCGTACATGGATTGCATTTCAGACTTCTTGGCATTAAGCCATCTTTCGGAGTTTTGTCCCACCATGACTTCTCGATGGGTAGTTGGCTCATTCTGCTTAATGAGCAAAACATCACGGCTTCCAGTAATCAGAAATCCATATCTCTAAGGCTGTAGCCGTGTTCCATCGAACCTACGTGGGCCTTGTGTTACTTGAGCAGGCTCAACAACTTGTTGTAAGTCTTCTCCGGTTTCCATCTGTGGTTCTACGTTGTCTTGTGGCTCTCGAACTTCTTCGAGGTACACCTTACTCCCACTGGTTCTCTTAGAGATAAACTCTTTTTCCAAAAGATACCATTTCGGATAATAAACACTTTATTATCGGTAGGGATATAGACATAGTATCCTTTAGTTTCCTTAGGATACCCCATGAAAAGGCATTTTGAGGATCTCGGATGATAATTTATCGAGGCTTGCGTTTAACGTAAACCTCACATCCCCAAATTTTAAGAAATGACAAACTAGGTTTCTGCCCAGTCCATATCTCATATGGTGTCTTTTCAACTGCCTTTGACGGAACACGATTTAGTGTGAACGCAGCTGTTTCTAGGGCATAGCGCCAAAAGGAAGGTGGAAGATCTGTTTGACTCATCATGGATCGAACCATATCTAATAAAGTTCGATTCCTCCGTTCCGAAACACCATTCCATTGTGGTGTTCCAGGAGGAGTCAGTTGTGAGATGATCCCACAACCCCTAAGATGGTCAATGAACTCTTGGCTCAAATATTTGCCGCCTCGATCAGATCGAAGTGCTTTAATTGTTTTACCAAGTTGGTTTTGCACTTCATTCTGGAATGTTATGAACATTTCAAAAGATTCAGACTTATGTTTCATTAGATAGATATATCCATATCTACTAAAATCATCTATAAATGTAATGAAGTACATATAACCTCCTTTGGCAGATGTATTCATTGGTCCACACACATCAGTATGTATGAGGCCCAATAAATTAGTGGCCCTCTCACTATGCCCAGTGAAAGGTGTCTTTGTCATCTTTCCCAATAAACAAGACTCACATGTATCAAATGATTCAAAATCAAATGAGTTAAGAAATCCATCTTGATGGAGTTTTGAAATGCGTTTCTCATTTATATGGCCTAGACGACAGTGCCATAGGTAGGTCGGATTCAAATCATTTGACTTGATCCTTTTAGCAGTTATGTCATAGATATGTTCATTCAATTTTCAACTGTCCTTAAGATCCTGCACATTTATACAAATGTGAGAACCACATGCATATCTAATACCCATGTTGAGGAAGTAGAAAAGTGAATATCTATGACATAGATACGTGAAGCGATAGCCCCGCTATCCTTCTTGTTCTTTTCGGATCTTCGATGTAGAGTTTGCAATTCCTCTTCCAATGACCAAGTTCATTGTAGAAGAAGCGGACCCCATCCTTCGGAGGTTTTGCCTTCTTGGCTTTCGGTTTCTTACCCCTTCCTTTATGAACCAACAAAACAAGGTTGGGCTTCTCCTTAATGCTCGCTCAACTGTTTTAAGCATCCCATGCAATTCAGAAATTGATTCCTCCATGTTGTTCATGTTGTAATCCATGACAAAGTTATCATAACTTCCTGGGAGTGAGTTCAAGATCACATCTATAGCTAACTCCTGGGACATGGGGAATCCAAGCCTCTCAAGGTGATCAATGTAGCCTTTCATGTTGAACACATGAGGACTAATTGATGCACCTTCAGCCATCTTACAGAAAATAAGGCCTTTGTGGTCTCATACCTCTTGCCTTGCCCGTTGCTGGAACATTTCCATAGGATGAACAATCATCTCAGAGGTTCCCACAAGTTCTAGATCTCTATCAAGATATGAAACCATAGTGGCAGGCATCAGGCATCAGGCATCCTACATCCATAGAGTCATCGTGATGCTTCAAGTAAGCATCTTTGTGAACTCTTGGAGTATTGGCTACAGGCTCGTAAGGAATGGGTTGATTTGTGAGATACTCATTTCTTTCGTGTTTAGGATCAACGCTTAAGTTCCCAAACATGTCAAGAAAGTTTGTCTCATCGAGTTCGTCCTTCTTAAGGACTGATCGCATTGATGGTGTTGCGGTATTACTAGACGATATGATTCTACAACTAAAAGATATGCAAAGTTGATTAATAATCTCCCACCGAATTAACAACCCTCATTATAATTAGTGGGCTAAGATCCATATTTGGGTTAAATTTAAGTCCGCTTTGGAAGGACGCTTAAAAATCAAGTTATTTAGGTAGGCAACCTCTTTGCCAATTACATCACATGTAACTCTTAGATCTTTATGGGATTCGATCATCGATGACCCGCGCACGTTTAATCCCATCTAATGCCTTGAGATCCAAAACCGTTTTGATAATCTCAATTAAGTCAAGACAATAATGAATGTTGAGTATCACCATTACCCACGCTTGTCTCACCAAGATAACTCAAGTGCATCCACTTTGGTGGAACATACAAATGGGTGATCTAGGTTTTGACAAGTATTCATTAATTGGCGGCATTACGACTTAAGATTTTATTTAGAGGGTATATTTGATATAATCTAATTAATCCTATTAATTTTACTTATATGAATGCAATAACGATTGTATCTCATATAAACTCTAAATTAATCATGCAATGATCAAATCAAAACATAATTAAAAACTGTGACACAACATGGCTCATCTAACCTATAATCCTCTCAAGCCAATGAGGGGACTTCTCTAAATAATAAAAGGAGAAATACATCAAGAGAAACCTCATTTAACATTGAGGGGAGTGAGATGAGAAGAGAATGTACATCAAGAATATTTAGAGAGAGGCATGGCTCGCAGACCATATTTAAATAATACAACACTTGTAAATTCTAGAGCCATGTTGTTCACCATACCCAAACAACTTTGAATAATTAATCACAACAAATATTAATTCATACAATATGAAAGAAAATATCATGATTAAATTATCGAGTTAATTAAATTCACATCTTAATTGATTGATCGCATTTAATATGATGAATCATATTCATATCTTGATTGATTGATTGAATTTTAATATGATGAATCATATTCATATCTTGATTGATTGGAGTTGACTACTTCTCAACCAAGTTATATTAAATTCACATCTTAATTGATTGATGCATTTAAAATGATGAATCATATTCATATCTTTATTGATTGATTGAATTTTAATATGATGAATCATATTCATATCTTGATTGATTGGAGTTGACTACTTCTCAACCAAGTTATATTAAATTCACATCTACGAACAATCAGCCGGGGTCCCTACGGCGGTCCCGCTAGTCGGTTAGCGAGCGGGGTCAAGGAAAAAAAATGTGATTTTCGAAATTAATTTCTAAAATTAATTTCAAAATAACATGTTGTTTTCAAAATTTGTTTCTAGGAAAAAAAATGTGATTTTCGAAATTAATTTCTAAAATTTCAAACCCAGATTCGGTTTTAGACATATATACATCGCATGTATAATCGGTTCTAAACATATATCGATCTCAACGCATATAGGATTTGGTTATTGCATATATATCACATATATTCGCATATAGAAAACCCAATCTAAACGCACGGTTGACCTGGCTCTGATACCACTGTTGGGATCCGTAGACGCAGCGGAAGGAATCTCATCCATTTAAAATTTTACGAATCCCAAAGAGGATCTATCAACGGCGTTTAGATCAAGGTTCGTTAGAGAAACCGTACCTATACGAGCCGGTATGCGTCCTTTCTCGAACACGTGGGCTAACACCTTCTTGTTCGACCTTTGCAAACACGTGGCTAACACCTTCTTGTTCGATCAATCTCTAGGAGCCGACTCTTACGAATCCACTCCCTCTACCGGTATCCACACCGAATAGCTCTCCAACACATATGGCAGCGTGCTAGCGCCTTGCTTACTTTGTGTCTCTCGCTTTTCTCTCTAGGACTTCTTTGAGGCTTGTTAGTTTTCTACTTATAATACGACTTAGATCAATATCTATTTATAGAGTTTCTAAAACCCTAATTGGGCCGTATTAAAATATTCAAGACTAATATCAACTAGTCCTTGATTTCGAATTTGGATTAATCATACTAATTAAATCTGTCCAACAGATCTAATCTAATCTATTTGATTAATCCACATTAAAAGCTCGCTGATTTAATTTATTCCTATAAATCAAATCGAGATATGATATCTATCTATTTAATTAAATCTGAGATACTATATCTCAACTCAATTAAATATGAGATACTACATCTTTATTCCAAAATCAAATCTGAGATACAATATCTCTATTTGTTTTAAATATTTAATTTATCAAATAAATTAAATATAAAACAAATATTATATAATAATATCATTATTAAATAATAATATTATTATTTAATTTCGAAATTATGTATATATATATATACACACATGTATACATATATCCATCCTAGATTAAATGTTGTATTCATTAGATCTTAGACATATCTAAGATTCAATGAATCTGGACACTAATCTCATACTGGGCCTGTGGTCGCACACAAGAATGGCCCAACACGAGCAAGAGTGTCCTGATTCATTGAATCTTAAATGTGTTTAAGATTTAATGAATACATATTTAATCTAGGATGTGTGTGTATATATATATATATGCATATATAAATATATTAAATTTGAAAATAATAATGATATTATTTATTGACAATAATATTATTATATATAGTATTTAATTTATTTGATAAATTAAATAACTATAATAAATTGAGATATTGTATCTCAGATTTAATTTTCGAATAAAGATATTGGATATCAGATTTAATTTGAATTGAGATATCGGATCTCATTTTAAATTAAATATAACGATATCATATCTTGATTTAATATATAATAAATTCGAAAATAATATTATTATTATTTATTGATAATAATATTATTATATATAGTATTTAATTTATTTGATAAATTAAATAACTATAATAAATTGAGATATTGTATCTCAGATTAAATTTTCGAATAAAGATATTGGATATCGATTTAATTTGAACCGAGATATCGGATCTCATTTTAAATTAAATATAACGATATCATATCTTGATTTAATTTATAAATATAAATTAAATCAGTGGGCTTTTAATTCGGATTAAATAAATAAATTTGATTAGATCTATCAGATAGATTTAATTAATATATTTTTTTAATCCATATTCAAAATTGGTTTTGAATTTAATACGTCTACTAGGTTTAGAAAAAACGACGGACATTTTGTCGAGCGTATTAGAAAGCCGCGAGAAACCTAGATAGAAAATAGAGAGACACACGCTTCAAAGGCGCTAGCACGCTTCGTTCGTGTTTCAAGGCTGTTCGTGTGGATACCAAAGAGAGAAGGCGATTCTAAAGAGCTCGAAACTTCTGCCGATCGAGAAGGTAGCCCACCAGCCCAAAGCGTTTGGCAAAGGTACGATTCGAAACCCTAAACCTTGATTTAAACGCCGTTGAGCGATCCGCCTAAGGGATTCGTAAAAAGTTTTACTCCGCGCGCGTGTACGGATCCCAACGGTGGCATCGAGCCAACTCAACCGTGCGTTTAAATTAGGTTTTACGCGTGTTTATATATATGATATATATGCTAAAACCGATCTTTATTGGATATTGCGTCGCCTCTCGAATTGTTCGAGATCGGGATCGTGTAGCCGATTCGCGTGGATCCAAACGTTCGAGATCCGATGTCGATCGATTCGTTAGGGTTTGAAATTTTCGAAAAAAAATCACGTTTTTTTTTTTTGGAAATTATTTTCGAAAAATTACGTTTTTTGGGAAATTATTTTCGAAAATAATATTTTATTTTGAAATTTCTAACGAGACCGCCGTAAGGATCCCGGCTGATTGTCGTAGCGTGAGAATTTAAATCATGATATTATATTATATATTGTATATAATATAATGTAAATTACAGAATTTAAATCATGATATTATATTATATATAGTATATAATATAATATAAATTAGAGAATTAAATCATGATATTATATTATATATAGTATATAATATAATTTAAATTAGAGAATTTAAATCATGATATTATATTATATTTATAATATAATATAAATTAGAAAATTTAAATCATGATAAGATTAATCATAATATTTTATTTCATAATTGTATGACTTAATATATGTTGTGATTTACCTTTCAAATGTTGTTTGGGTATGGTGAACAACATGGCTCTAGAGTTTTACAATTGTTGTAAATTTTAAATATGGCTCATGAGCCATGCCTCTTTCTTTAAATACTCCTGATGTACTTCTTTTTGTTTTAGAGAAGTCCTCTCATTGGCTTGAGAGGATTTTAGGTTAAGGTTGAGCCATGTTGTGTCACAATTTTAATTATGTCTTGATTTGATGATTGCATGATTAATTTAGAATTTTTAATTATGGTTTGATTAGATCACTCATAATTAATTTAGAATTTTAATTATGTTTTGATTAGATCACTCATAATTAATTTAGAATTTTAATTATGTTTTGATTAGATCACTCGTAATTAATTTAGAATTTTTAATTATGTTTTGACTAGATCACTCATAATTAATTTAGATATTATATGAGATACAATAGTGATTGCATTCATATAAGTATAATTAATAGGATTAATCTAATTATACCCTCTAAATAAAATCTTAAGTCATAATGCCACAAATAAATGAATACTTGTCAAAACCTAGATCGCCCATTTGTATGTTCCACCAAAGTGGATGCATCTGAGTTATCTTGGTGAGACAAGAGTGAGTAATGGTGATACTCAATATTCATTAATTGTCCTGACTTAATTGAGATTATCAAAACGGTTTTGGATCTCAAGGCATTAGATGGGATTAAACATGCCATGTCATATGATGATTGAATCCCATAAAGATCTAAGAGTTACATATGATGTAATTGGCAAGGGGTTTGCCTACCTAAATAACTTAATTTAAGCGTCCTGCCAAAGCGGACTTAAATTTAAGCCAAATATGGATCTTAGCCCACTAATTATATAATGAGGGTTGTTAATTCAATGGGAGGTTACTACTTAAACTTTGCATACCTTTAGTTGTAGAATCATGTAGTCTAGTAACACTTCAATACCATCAATGCGATCAGTCCTTGAGAAGGACGAACTCGATGAGACAAACTCTCTTGACATGTTTGGGAACTTAAGCTTTGATCCTAAACACGAAAGAAAAGAGCATCTCATCAATCAACCCATTCTTGACGAGCCTTCAGCTGCTGATCCAAGAGCTCGATCGATGCTTATACGAAGCATAAAGATGACTCTGTGGATGCAGGATGCCTGATGCTTGCCACTATGCTTCTAGACCTCAATAGAGATCTAGAACATGTGGAGGCTTCTGAGATGATTGTTCATCCTACGGAAATGTTCCAGTAACAGGCAAGGCTTGAGAGGCTTGGATTCCCCATGTCCTAGGAGTTAGCTACGATGTGATCTTGAACTCACTCCCGTGAAGTTATGATAACTGCTAAGCTGAGCCTTGGAGAGGCCCAGTTCTGTTTTGTCCATTCAAAAAGGAAGGGGTATGAAACCGAAAGCCAAGAAGGCAAAACCTCCGAAGGATAGAGTCTGCTTCTTTTACAATGAACTTGGTCATTTGAAAGGAATTACAAACTCTACCTCGAAGATTTGGAGAAGAACAAGAAGGATAGCGGGGCTGTCGCTTCAAGTATCTATGTCATAGATATTCGCTTTTCTACTTCCTCAACATGGGTATTGGATACTACATGTGGATCTCACATTTAAATAAATGTAGGATCTCAAGGACTGTAGAAAATTGAATGGACATATCTATGACATAACTACTAAAAGGTTCAAGTCAAATGATTTGAATCCGACCTATCTATGGCATTGTCGTCTAGGCCATATAAATGAGAAACGCATTTCGAAACTCCATAAAGATGGATTTCTTAACTCATTTGATTTTGAATCAATTGATACATGCGAGTCTTGTTTATTGGGAAAGATGACAAAGGCACCTTTTACTGGACACAGTGAGAGAGCCACCAATTTATTGGGCCTCATACATAATGATGTGTGTGGACCAATGAATACATCTGCCAGAGGAGGTCATTTGTACTTCATTACATTTATAGACGATTTCAGTAGATATGGATATATCTATTTAATGAAACATAAGTCGGAATCTTTTGAAATGTTCAAAATATTCCAAAATGAAGTGCAAAATCAACTTGGCAAAACAATTAAGACACTTCGATCCGATCGGGGTGGTGAATATTTGAGCCAAGAGTTCATTGACCATCTTAGGAGTTGTGGGACGATCGTCTCGCAACTTACTCCTCCAGAACACCTCAATGGAATGGTGTTTCTGAGCGGAGGAATCGAACTCTATTAGATATGGTTCGATCTATGATGAGTCAAACAGATCTTCCACCTTCCTTTTGGGGCCATGCCCTAGAAATGCAGCTGCGTTCACACTAAATCGTGTTCCGTCAAAGGCAATTGAAAAGACACCATATGAGATATGGACTGGAAAGAAACCCAGTTTGTCATTTCTTAAAATTTGGGGATGTGAGGTTTATGTCAAGCATCAAGCCTCTGATAAATTATCATCCGGATCCTCAAAATGCCTATTTGTGGGGTATCCTAAGAAAAATAAAGGATACTATGTCTACAATCCTACCGATCACAAAGTGTTTGTTATTCGGAATGTTGTCCTTTTGGAGAAAGAGTTCATCTCTAAAAGAGCCAGTGGGAGTAAGGTGAAACCTCGAAGAAGTTCGAGAGTCACAGGACAATGTAGAACCACAGATGGAAACCGGAGAAGACTCACAACAAGTTGTTGAGCCTACTCACGTAACACAAGACCCGCGAAGGTCCGATAGAACACGGCTACAGCCTCAGAGATATGGATTTCTGATGATGTTTTGCTCATTGAGCACAATGAGCCAACTACCTATCGCGAGGCCATGGTGGGACCCAACTCCGAAAGATGGCTTAGTGCCATGAAGTCTGAAATGCAATCCATGTACGACAATGAGGTATGGGCCTTAGTCGATCCACCTAAGAGTTTGGATTCATTCAAAACATAGATGAACCTTGTGTTTACAAGAAGGTTAGTGGGAGCACATTTGTATTTCTATTGCTTTATGTTGATGACATCCTACTCATTGGGAATAACATTCCTACATTGCAGAGTGTCAAGTCTTGGTTAGGAAAGTCTTTCTCAATGAAAGATTTAGGCGAAGCCACTTACATCCTTGGGATTAGGATCTATAGAGATAGATCTAAGAGGCTGATAGGCCTAAGTCAGAGCACATACATCGAATAAAGATACTGCATAGATTCAGTATGCAGGATTCTAAAAGGGGTTACATGCCCATGTCTCATGGCATCCATCTCAGTAAGGATCTGTGTCCTAGTACACAGGATCAAAGAGACCGCATGAGTAAGATTCCATATGCCTCCGCCATTGGATCTATCATGTATGCCATGTTATGTACTCGACCAGATGTGTCATTTGCCTTGAGTATGACCAGCAGATATCAACAAGATCCCGGTGAGGGTCACTGAACTGCTGTCAAGAATATCCTTAAGTACTTAAGAAGGACTAAGGACTTATTCTTGGTGTATGGTGGCTTGGAAGATGAGCTCGTGTGACTAGTTACACGATGCGAGTTTCAAACCGACCAAGATGATTCAAGATCGCAATCGGGGTATGTATTCCCGTTGAATGGTGGTGCGGTGAGTGGAAGAGCTCTAAGCAGCACCGTAGTTGATTCGCAATGAAGGTTCGAGTATATAGCAAAGATCGGATGTAGTGAGGAGGCCTTTTGGATTAGTAAGTTCATTAATGAACTAGGGTGGTTCCTACCATCTCAAATCCAATAGACTTGCTCTGTGACAATAGCGGCACTATTGCGCAGACCAAGGAGCCTAGGTCACATCAAAGGACCAACCATATACTCAAGCGATTTCATCTTATCAGAGAAATCAATGATAGAGGTGATACAAAAGGAAATTATTATGCAAAGTACTAGGAGAAAGCAAGTCATTATACTTTAGACGATTTCACTATTTAATAAAGTATTCTCCTTTTAGTTATCTTTTTGTTTGCATGTTTACATTGATAACTGTATCCTTGGATATATCTAATAGATTATCCTAAATGTCCCTGGTCGGTCATCTACGCGGAGCGAAGATGAGATAAGACCAGTGTGACTTTGATGAGGTATGGAGATACGAATCAAAGTCATAGGCACTTGTAAGAGTACAAGGTGCTGGACCGACCCACTATGAGAAAGCTGCATGGATTTAGTCATAAGCTTATCTCAAGTATAACCGCGTCACAACGCCCTTTGACCAGAGATCATCATGGATTCCTACATGATGAGTTGCTGGTCTTTGACCTAGTCAAAAGTCACCTTTGACCGGTTGATGATAAAGGCTATGATTGGGATCAGTGATTTTCATGCGGAGGAATGTGATTGGTCAAGATGGGATTTGTCCCTCACATTTCTAGAGAGATATCTTGGGCCCTCGATGAGTGAGTCTAAGAAATGTATGGCCATACTACGATGGAAATGAGTTTTCATCTCAATTGTTAGACTACTCGAGAATCGAGAAAGTAATGGTCAAGAACAGGAAGTTGACATTTTCCATGCCTCATCCTTGACCAAATTATCGCGTGACAAAAGGGACGTGACATGGTTGTACGATAGGTTATATCGCATAAACAATGACGTTGATCCTCTTACTAAGCCGCTTGCACAAGTGGAACATGAGCGTCATGTTAGGGCAATGAGAATTAAGGTAATTAATGATTGCACCTAGTGCAAGTGGGAGTCTGTTGGAAATTATGCCCTGAGGGCAAGTCATTGTACTTATCAACGATCCCCATATGAATTGGGTAGTCGCAATGTCTTGCTAGAGGCCGCTTGCGACTTGTAGGCCGATACAAGATTTGGCCCGTGCCAATCTCATGTGGGCCTACAGGGTCGCACACAAGAATGGCCTAACACGAGCAAGAGTGTCAGATTCATTGAATCTTAAATGTGTTTAAGATTTAATGAATACATATTTAATCTAGGATGTGTGTGTATATATATATATATGCATATATAAATATATTAAATTTGAAAATAATAATGATATTATTTATTGACAATAATATTATTATATATAGTATTTAATTTATTTGATAAATTAAATAACTATAATAAATTGAGATATTGTATCTCAGATTTAATTTTCGAATAAAGATATTGGATATCAGATTTAATTTGAATTGAGATATCGGATCTCATTTTAAATTAAATATAACGATATCATATCTTGATTTAATATATAATAAATTCGAAAATAATATTATTATTATTTATTGATAATAAAATTATTATATATAGTATTTAATTTATTTGATAAATTAAATAACTATAATAAATTGAGATATTGTATCTCAGATTAAATTTTCGAATAAAGATATTGGATATCAGATTTAATTTGAACTGAGATATCGGATCTCATTTTAAATTAAATATAACGATATCATATCTTGATTTAATTTATAAATATAAATTAAATCGGTGGGCTTTTAATTCGGATTAAATAAATAAATTTGATTAGATCTATCAGATAGATTTAATTAATATATTTTTTAATCCATATTCAAAATTGGTTTTGAATTTAATACGTCTACTAGGTTTAGAAAAATACGACGGGACATTTTGTCGAGCGTATTAGAAAGCCGCGAGAAACCCTAGATAGAAAATAGAGAGACACACAGTTCAAAGGCGCTAGCACGCTTCCGTTCGTGTTTCTGAAGGCTTGACAATTATTTTCTCGATTCTTGAGTAGTCTAACAATTGAAATGGAAACTCCTTTCTATTGTAGTATGACCATACATTTCTCAGACTCACTCATCGAGGGGCCCAGTATTATCTCTCTACAAATGTGAGGGACAAATTCCATCTTGACCATTCACATTCCTCTGCATGAAAACCATTGATCCCAATCCAAGCCTTTATCATCACCCGGTCAAAGGTGACTTTTGACTAGGTCAAAGATCAGCGACTCTCATGTAGGAATCCATGATGATCTCAGGTCAAAGGGCGTTGTGACGCAGTTATACATGAGATAAGCTTATGACTAAATCCATGCAGCTTTCTCATAGTGGGTCAATCCAGTACAGTTATCATAACAAACATGCAAATAATATGATAACAAAAGGAGAAATACTTTAAATATTGATAACGTTTAAAGTACAATGATCTGCCCCTAGGGCATAATTTCCAACAGTGTACACATATGCTTTATTAATGAAGCCACCTAGTTCCATTAATGGCCATAAAATTTACCTACCAAGAGAACAAAGATGGAATGAGTGAAAATTAAGGGGCCAACAATACAAGTAAATAAGAAGTAAGAGAGCAACCAATGAATAATAAAAGGCCACATCACATGGTAGGTGGAATATATGAGCATAAAAGTGCCAACAAGGCAAGTAAAAAAAACAAGGAAAAGAAGTGGTAAAAAGGAGAGAGGAAGAGGGAGAGATCAATGCAAAAATCACATGATAAAAAAAAAAGTCAAAGGTAATTATGCTAGGAGAACACGTGGCATTCAAGGGATTAATGGTTGACTTTTGTAAGCAAAGTACAAGGCAATCATGAGGTTTTAAAAATTCAACTTCCTTGCTCTCCATGACATGAAAATTTGACCAACCATATTCAGAGAGAGAGAGAGAAGCTGATTTAATCTACATACAAGCCCAATCACAAGGTCCAAGCCTTAGGGAAAAATTAACCGATGAAAGGGAACCGACAAGGACCAATTAGAGACTTCTTTTTGGGATCAAATGGAACAATATTTATGCTTCCCAAGGGGATAAAATGGTGCCACATATGATCAGCAAGATAAAATCTAAATACTTGGAGAAAAAGTAAAGAGGAAACAAGCTATTAACCTTAGAACACCTTATGGATCATTGGATAAAAAGCTTACATGAATAATTCACATAATCAAAGCATGTGGGAATTAAATAAAATATGATCATATGGATCAGACCATACTCAGCCAAGGAAGAATCTGTAATTACTTGGAAATTAAGCCAAAACCCTAATGCAACTTAAGAACCAGTGGACAATAGCATGAATCAGATATTTCGCATAACTCATGGCCATTATTTAGGACATTTCTGCCCATTTTCATGGCTGCACAAGGCGTGATCAAGGAGAGGAAGAGAGTGAGCAGCCAAGTCCTTAGTTCAAGTGGAAGAAGAAGGCAAACAAGAGTGAAGATCAAGGTAAGTTGCAAAACTATCCTCTTGTGACTTAGTAGTTGAAATTTTAGGGTTTCTGTCCAGCTGGTTCAAACATGGTGTTATGAAGTTACTTTTATGTTTTTGAGGTTTCCATTTAGTTTAAAATGAAATTTGGTATGAGAAAGAGTTAAGGTCATGATTTACGAACTCCGAAAACCTTAAATTGCAAAAGTGGAGCAATGTGCAAGTTGCTGGAAAACCTGAACAGTCGTGGTTATAAAATGGTTTTAAAATAGTAAATGATGTCTGATGACCACGAAATTTTACAGGCTCAAATTAGACATCCTGAGCTTCATTTTGATATATGATTTCACAATTTTTCGATATTCCTACTGGAGAAATAAATTTTTGAAAACAGCCCAGAGGACTGCAATTCTTCTCTGTCCAGCAAGCAAAGTTTTGGTACCATGAAAAGATATGAACCTATGTGGCCTCTAGAAGTATTTTCAAAAAAAACTATACATAATAAGGGTTCCATGGCCACTGGAATCACGTTAATCAGATTTTTCTTGAATTAGTTATGAATTTTTGAAGTTGGATTATATTTTCTAGAATTTCTGGTTGTTGGTCAGATTTTCTGAAAATAAGAGGAAAACTTGTGTAAGTGGTTTAAAAGAGATCTATTTTCTTTATTTAGCGTCAATACGTGACCAGAGAAATTTTACAAGCGTCGGAAAAATTTTATCAGTCTCTGAACAACTATCAGGTAGTAATTGTTTACTCGCTTACTCTATGTTACTATTGAATGTTTGTATGCCATGATTGAGGAACATGTCTCGTGAGGGGGACATGTGTACGGTTGTAGCTAGGGCCTAGTGAATTGTGTGTTCTTAGGTCACTACTGAGCCTGAGTTATGTAGGACCTAGTGAATTGTGTGTCCTTAGGTTGCTACTAAGCCTAAGTTAATTATGTAGGGCTGTAGGGCCTAGTGGACTGTGTGTCCTTAGGTCACTACCGAGCTTGAGATGCATTCAGGGTACTTAGGGTTTGAGGCCCTGGCTACTGTGTTTTCCTAGCATTGAGGATCCGGGGCTTGCCTTTTTAGGCGGTCCAACGGTTATGTGAATGTGATTGTGACTCTGAATGCATATATATGTGGTATGTTACTGCCATGATTCTGGTGATTTCCTAGTTGTGGTTTGTATACATGCATTGCATACAGATAGTATATGAGTTTAACAGTTACTCTGTGGTTCAACTTTGAATTCCAGACCATTTTTAAGATACAGGTGATAGATGTTGAGTTGTTCAAAAGTTTGAAGGTAAGGGTATGAAGTGGAAGATTGAAGAAATAGGAAATGCTCTATCTTGTTTTGTGCTTCTATTTTTGGATGACGGTATAATTTATATTTACTGTGTCGTACTTATTTTTGGATAACTGTACCCTTAACCCTACGGAGACTATTTTATGTTTATTGTTCGTACCTTTACTAGTATATTGTGGTTGTCCAAACCGATCATATGCTCTGCTGCGCACACTCTGATGTATACTAAAAGGGAATAATTAACAATGGAATGGTAATAAGTAAAAATGATCCTTCTGACCCGCCACCCGAAAGGGCAAGGTCGGTAAGGATGTAACATAGGTGTTTCCCTGGAAAGGGACGTAAAAAGGGCCTAAAAACATACGTTAAAAGTACTTTTTGTAGTAGTAATGGTTGTTAACATTTGTTTTAAAAAAAAAAAAAAACCCCCAATTTTGTGTAATTGAGGTGGTTTAAAGGATTCCAAATTAATCAACATAACCAAAATATGCTTGGAAATTTTGCACTCACATAATTTGATTCATTGAAGGTTGGAAATTTATAACTACGCTGAAATATTGATACGGTCGAAGTCAAGGAGTGAGCCTAAATTTATTGCAGGTTCCTTGTTACTTTAGGATTGATAATATGTGACATGGCCAAAACCATTACTCAAGGTTGTCACATATTTAATTAAATTTCTTTAAAAAGTTACAAGTTATAGATTATACTCCCTTCAGTTCTAATTATAAAACAACATTTGAAAGTTGATCTTGATCCTAATTATATGACAAAGTTTTAATTTTTGTCAATTTCTTCCCAAAATACCCCTATTGATACTTTCTCAATAATAGTTAAACACAATAATAATTTAATAATGTACTTATATATTCTATAAAATGAATAATGCTTATATATTTAATAATGCAAAAATGAGGCCATACAAACTTCTTGTGGGCTCTCTTCTTTTTCTGGTGATATGATCATTATATCCAAGTATAACTTTTTTTAATAGATTGTACTGTAGAATTCCTATTAACATAGTAAAATGTTTAATTGTTTTTTTAATGAAATTGTATTTTCCGTGCATTAAATTTTGTTTATTTATAGGTCTAGAAAATTTTGCTCTTGAGTTTTTTGTTTTTTTGTTGTTGGCAGTATTAGTTATTAGTCAATAGCTTTAAATGTTTTCAACTTATTAGGATAACAGAAGAACAAGATATATAGAGAGAAAAATTTATTTGCTATGCATAGAATAACATGTCTTAATTATAATGGACTAATTAATTAAGAAGCATCTGGATGAACGTGGGAGTGGAATGATATAAGAATATGAATGAGTGATTTTAAATTTTAAATAAGGGCATTTCTGAAAAAAAAATATAATTAACTAATTTAACTATTATCCTTAATCTCTTCAAAATTAGATAAATATGTTCTATAATTAAGATCAGTAGGAGTGACTTATTTAAAATTCTTATAGTCCTCCTCTAGTTAATAATTAGTTAGGACTAAGGTCCAATTTCGCCATGATACTTTTTGCGTAGTGGATGTTAACTGTTAAGGGGAACATGGGTTCTTCTTAAACACTTTTGACGCGGCATTGATCCAACAAAAATTCTGGATGCCCATAGCTTCTATGCAAAAACTTCCAAATCAAAATTAGTCTTTAATCCTATTAGTCATCAGACACATATTGTAGATGTTATAGATATAATAGCCCATAACATGGTTTTCCACTAGGAGACGTGAACGTTTTGACCAAACCAAAGAACAAGGCTAATTGCTTTATATTAGTACATTACATGAGATACACCCACTAAACAACCTAACCAGTCCTTCACCTACTTATGATGGCTAAAACAGAAGTGAATTAGCAGAATGAACTCTTTCTGCAATCAAGAGGTCCAGCTGATGAGGTCATTGAGCTCACAAACTCGGATGGTCTAGCAGACAAGCTCAATGTCTTACTATACACAGAAGACGTTCCTTCCCCAGATGATTTGAAGAATGCCCCATTCAACATCAAATCTCCTTCCGACTTCCAATTCCATTTCTTCCACTCACTATGCGATGGCCCAAAGTGTTTTGTCACCTGAAATAATTAATTTCCGTGTTCATCACATTCTCAGTCCATACTTAGAAAACAAAGGGGTAGGGGCTTGTAATGTGGCCCTCTCTAATGCCCTTTATAATACCCAATTACTTTTTAATGTTTTTTCTTTTTTCTTTTGGGTATTTATAATATCATACAGCCATAAAATTGTGCAGATTTGAAGCGTTTTTACAATTTTTCAAAAAAATAAAATAAAATTGTGCAATTTTGGTTTATTTTCTGAAAACTAATAAAAAATTCAAAATTATACCATTTTATACCCATAAAATATCAAAATGTTATTTATTTTGTGCATAATCTAATGTCAAAAGGGGGGAAAAAGTAAAAACATAACATTAGAAATAATTAATTAGAAGGAAGTACCTTATTTTAATCAATTTGGGTGCTCGTTACTTCCATGAGCACTCATACCTAATCAGATTTGAACTATCCATATTTGATTATTTTTTTAAAAATTATTTTAATTGGTATAGAATATAAAATAAATATAATTAATCTCTTAACTATCATTTTTTTTAATTATAAGTCACCATTTTAAAAAGAATCAAAGATTGAGAACGTCGATATCAGATTTTGACAGCCTAGATCTGATTAGGTATAGGTGGTCATCAAAATGATGAGCCTCAAAACATAGACGCACACATCTACATATATTTGTCCTACCTCTTTGTGTTCTCCATCATCTGGAGCAAGAAATCTGTTGCCTTGGCTGAAAATAGTGGGATTTGAGCTCCCTCCTATTGCGTAATGTTTCCAATGAGTGTAGTCGTTGTTCACAACATGAAAGTATCCAAACCTGCATCTGCAGTTAATTTTCGTCTCAATCCTAAAACCAAGCAGTCGAACAATATTATATACAAACACATGCATACACACACATATATTACCTGGGCATTCTTCCTCCAAGCCCTTCTCCGAAATGATTGTAAGCGACCGTGACCTGCATTTTCCGGTCCTTCTCATACGAATCGCTGTGTCCCAGGAGCATAACTTTTTCATGGTGGGTCATGTAATTGTTAGAAATGGTAACCGCCGTTGATCCATGAACCACATCAATTAACCCATCATAGCTCTTAGACAAGAAGCAATGGTCCACCCACACATGGGTCCCGCCCGAGATCGAAACCCCATCCCCGTCCGACCTCGGACTGAATCTATAATGACGAGGAGATATCCTCACAAACCCAGGTCTACCTTGTACGCAGTCGTGGATATGCAAGCCATGAATGATTATGTTGGTCCGTCGCAGTATTCTGATACAAGGTCCACGGGCGATGTGTACAGTGGCTCCTCGGCCATCGATTGTTTTGTGGGAATTGATGAGGAGGTCCATCTTGAGCTTGATGTTCATGTCCCTTTCGAAGATAATCCATAAGGGTTCTTCTTGGATGACGCCGTATCTTAAAGTTCCAGGTATAGGGTTCATGGGGTTGTCGCTGGGGTCAGTGACGACGTATGTTCGGCCGTCTCTTCCTCCAACAGCGTGTCTGCCAAACCCGATAGCGCAGTCAGCAAGACGCCGGCGATTGTGGTGCCAGTTGGGATCGCATCTCCAACAATCATCAATGGGGTTTCCCGTTCCAGCAGATACAAACCCCAGATTTCTCCTCGACGCATTGGCGCTTCTGTACGTGTAATCAAGTTTGCAATGTTGTGAATTGTCTATATGAAAATGATACTCATCTTTGGGTTGGTTTACCTCATTAGATTTTTCTGGTCTCGAATTCGAATCTCACATGAGATATAACTAATAATAGTATAAAAAAAATTATACTCATTTTTTTAATTTAAAAATAAAGGGTAAAAAATAATAAAATAATACTATTTGTAAAAGTATAATAGAATATTAAATAATATTATAATATGATTCTCCAATTCTCTCTCTCACGCATAAAACTGAAGCATATTATTCTTTAATTTTGTTTACATGCAGAAAAATATTGGGAATTTCCTTTGATCTAAAAATAAATAAACGGAATGAAAAAAAATTTCAAGACCACAATGTATGCAATCTTTCAATAAAATGTTACTCATATTTTTCTTATTTAATATTTTACTCCCTCCGGTCCTTAATATAAAAAAGGCCTAGTCTACTTTTTTTTTGGGATAAATCAATGAGACTAAATAAATTACTCAGTCATAATATATGGTGTGTTTTCTTAGATTATATATCAGTTTATAAGTCAGTTAAACTAGTTTAATTTGGAGGGAAAAAAAACAATAAATATAAATATTTTGAGGTAATTTTTTTTTAGCTTCCTTAATATTTTCAAAAAAAATCAATTGGGTCTTATATTAAGGACGTTAGAAAGTATAGTACATGTAGTTCATGTAGTTATATTCACATATTATATCACAACAATATCATATAAAAAAAGCACGAAAAAAAAACTTGTGTAAGCATATAATCTTTAATACTCACTTGGTTTTAGTTTAGATATATAAAGAGAGAGATGAAGAAGAAGATAACATACTTGTCAACTTGTCGGATCACAAGTTCAGGATGTTGAAGGATATAAGAAGAAATGAGAGTAGGGACAAGAAGAAGCAAGAAGTGGAACATAAAAATCAACAAAAGTGCCATATTACGTTTTTTGCTTTTGGAGGAACAAGAGAGAGATCGTGGATAGATTATCAAATAGCAGAGTCCGAGGGAATGGTCGACTTGTCATGCAATATGCAATAGCTTTATATATATAAGGACTCAGCTTTAGGATAGATCTTCATTAATCTAACAAAAACCTCATAAGTAGAGATCTATGATTTGAGGTTTATGACCTAAAGGGATCTAGGCATCTAGCTTAGGCTCCTCGGCCTTCAAAAATTCTTAAGTAAATTTACAGTATCGAAAGTTGAACCCAAAATTTTCTGTCTGTTGGTACTCATGAAAGTGGCGGCATCGATTTGCGCATGCAGAGAACATAATATTTCTTAATATATAAATATTAAATACACATACATATAGTCAGTTA
Source organism: Acacia pycnantha (assembly GCA_025563575.1). Classification (NCBI taxonomy): domain Eukaryota; kingdom Viridiplantae; phylum Streptophyta; class Magnoliopsida; order Fabales; family Fabaceae; genus Acacia; species Acacia pycnantha. The sequence continues at coordinate 5,186,685 of JAMWYP010000026.1, read as the reverse complement.
TGAGGTAGGTTTTGCTGGTTATACACATAGAATAATAAATGATTACATGATTCAATTTGATGGCACATATATATACATATTGCTGCAAATTATGAACGTGCTCGTCACTATTACTGTTGTTTTCATGGCAACAAATAGCGTTAGAAATACTCAATTTATTTATTTTTGGTTGTATCCTTCGTAGTTGGTCAAGAGGTAAATAAAGTGCTGGATAGTAATTAAAAAAGGGTGGTCTTTAACTTTTTAAAATTTATGTGGAATCCTTACAACTCTTGACGTAGAATTATAGCCGTCTGTTTCTTATTTAAATATTCAAAAATATTTATTATTAGTTCAAACTAAACAGTAAAGGGTCACAGGATGGATATATGACAAGCCAAGAAATGATTTTTTTTGTCAAAATATATTCCTAATTCAGTAACCACAATACCGACAAAATCTTTGGAGGAGACCTTCCTTGGAAGTGTATGGGAGGACAATCTATGTAAATAAATAACTAGAATATACTCACTTTGTTCTTAAATATAAGAGCTACATAATTAATTTACAAAGATTATGAAATGTAATTATTTTGCAAAAACTATGTATTGGTTTTTGTAAAATAACTTTTAAATTAGGAAAAATCACTGTCAGGTTCTAAGGTACGGAATTAATCACAAAAAAGTCCCACACCAAATTCCCCTTAGGGATTTTTTTGTGATTAATTATGAATAAGTTACGGAATTCTCCTCACAAAAAAGTCTTTTTTTATTAAAATGACTTTTCATGTTGTCAAAATGACTTTATTACTTGTTAAAATAGAAGACGGAATATCACCATAAGAGGGGGATGAATTGAGTGATTTCAAAAACTTTTGCGATTAAGGTAGATTAATAAAGTGACAGAGTAAAGGACAAAAGAATAATGACACAGAAAGATTATACTAGTTCAGTATAAACTTTTGACCTACGTCTAGTCCCCAAACTCTCTGGGTATTTCACTATCACTTTCACACGATTACACACTTTGTACACTAGTAAAAAAACCGCTTTAAAGCCACCTCATTTAGATTGGAGTATTGGCACTTCAATCTAAAAAGTATGACCGGTGGCAGTTTTGCAAATATCAAGAATTTCTTGGACTGAACCTTTTATTCATAGGTCTTAAATATATTATTTTGACTGGTTTCCAAAACAACCGGTCTTAATATCAATTACTTTTTAGAGAAATCTCATACGACCGCACTCAAATAGTATCCGGTCCAAAATATAAGGAAAAAATTTAAATATAAAGTCTATTAATATTAAGATTGAATATATTTAGAAGCCGGTCTTAAAAGTTAAACTTTTAAGTTCGTACTTAAATAGTTGCTAGTATAAAAGATAAGAAAAAAATTAAACAAAAAATTAATTACTTTTAAAATCGAAGTTTAATAAGGACCGGTCTTAAAGTTTAACTTTTAAGACTGGTTTCTAAATATATCCGGTCTTAAAATTAGAGAACCAAAAAGGACTTTATCTTCTCTTCTTCCCGCTGAAACCTAAAGTTGCTCTCTCTGAACCCCTCTTCCTCGCCCACCACCATAGCCTCTATTACTCTCTCATTCGTTCAGGCATTCCTCTCTCGTATCACTTCTCTCAAGCTCTCTTCCTGTCTCGAAGATTTGTCTCAGGTAGAGTGCTTTCGTATTAGAATACTATGTAGTTTTCTCTGTCTCTGCTCTTTCAAAGACAGGCCTGTAACAAACACACTAATCAACTAGAGCTTATCAGCCTCATCCAATAGGATTGCTCAGAGCAATGCCAGTTCGAGTCTGGCGAGTTTATGAAAAGAAAAAAAGAAAACAAGCAAGCGAATGAGGAGGAGACAACTCTTCTTTCTTCACTATATGGCTATCAGGAAGATAAAATGTAGCTAGGCATAAAGCTAATCAACTTCAATGCAAGGGAGAAAGCTCCTTAACAAACAACTGAATAGTAGGTGAATAGTAGCCTCGCTTCTTCCCTTGTGGGTTTGATTGAACTAAACTACTCGGGACCACTACTCGCTTGACAGCTTTGGTAGCTCAGCCCTATACCACTGCTTCTTGTACCTCCCCTATCTATAAAGCTGCTCCACTAGGAACTCACAGCCTAGAACCAGTTCCACTCGCAGAGGTTAATGCCTCTCCTATTTGGTGTAGTTGTAATTAGTTTATCACATAGGAAGTGCTTGAGCTAAAGGTAATGACCCGAGAAACTGCCCTTTCCTTTCTCATATTCATAGTAGCAAATCGAAGCTCGCCAATCAATCTTTGAGCTCTGGAGCCCTATCCATTAATTATAAACTGATGTAACACAGTCGAATAGGTCACCCAGCTTTCTGAATAGCTTACTTTAGCTGCCCCCCCTCTCATGGAAAAGAATTAGCATGACTTACAATCAATTCCCACCCACCTTGCTCGCTTTCTTTTTATCTAACTTCGTGTATCTGCCTTGTTTGTTTCAAAGCGGGATTAAAGCTGATGAATTTGGTCTATTCCATCCAATCCTGGCTGCTCAACCTTGCTTTCACCCTTCAAAAGGACACAAGGGGAAAAAGTAGTAGGGGAATGAAATCCTGTGCTTAGAAAGAAAGGTAGGGGAAGTCGCCCTTCCACTAAAGGATACGATAATGGTTATACACCTCTTACCACATTCAGTACTTCCAAAAGAAAGAACTCAACGACTGAATGAACTTCGACAAAAGGAAATGTCCCTGATACCAATAAAGGTTAAGGGGATGACCCCAATTATTTGCCTATGTCAGTAGTGACCTTCATCCTTGTAATACTTTGAATATCCTTCTTCAAAGGAGCAGAAACTTTGGGAGAAAAGAAGATGGAGGACTTTTCATAGCTAATCTTTGCTCCAGACGCCATACAGAAAATGTCAAGGCACTGAATAATGCATTATGCCTGGCCTAGAGATGCTTCTCCAAATAAAAGAAGGTCGTCAGCAAACATGAGATAATGTGCGAAAGTCGATCCATACACAAAACAAAGAGGAAGGGCGAAATGGGGTCTCCTTGACGAAGACCTCTCCTTGGACTGAAGAAGTCTGTTTTCTCCCCATTCCATAAGACATTGTAAGTTATTGAGGTTACACAATCCATAACCAGACGTATAAAACCAGTGTCAAAGCCCGCATCCATCCAAACTTGTCTCAAAAAATCCCAGCTAATACGATCATAGGCCTTTTCCAAATCAATCTTCAAGGCCATAAATCCACGTCTGCCTTTCATCTTCTTCATCGAATGCAGGATCTCCTGCCCAATAATAATATTGTCTTGAATCAAACGTCCAGGAATGAACCCGGCTTGGAATGGTGAGATTATCTGCTGCATTAAACCTTTCAATCTACTGGTTAAAACTTTTGTGATACACTTGTAATGCACAGTGCAAAGAGATATCGGTCTAAAGTGAGTAACAAGCTTAGGATTATCCCTCTTAGGAATCAGTGCTATAAGTGTTTTGTTAGCTTCCCCAATAGACAAATTTCCAGAAAAAACTTCCTTCACAAAATGACAAACAGAGGAACCAACTTTGCCCCAACTGGATTGATAGAAAATAGGAGAAAAGCCATCCTCACCATGAGATTTGTACGGTCCCATAACAAAGATTGTGGATTTGATCTCCATATCTGACGGAGGGGAGCTAAGGTTACTGAGAAGAGAGGTCTCTAGCTGGGGAAAATTTGACTCAGTGGCCAACGGCATAGATGATACACACTCAGGCTGGAAAAGAGTTTTGAAGAAGGACAAGACTAAGGATTTGACCTCTTCTTCCTGCTCCACCCATTGGCCCACATCATTCTTCAAAGCTAATACTCTGTTTCTTCTTCGACGAATCTTTGTCTTCAAGTGGTAATAACGCGTATTGCGATCACCCTTTGAAATCCAGACTGCCTTGATTTCTGAAACCACATAAGCTCCTTTGCTTTACACACCTCATCCAGTTCTTTCTGAAGGTTGAACTCAAGGTTACAGAGAAAACGAGAGAAGGGGTAAGCCCGCGATGACTGAATGACCTTCAAACGCGCCAGAATGTGTGCTTTCTTATTGCCAACATTACCAAAAACGTCCCGATTCCAATATTTAACTGCTGACTTAAAATTGGGCAAATTCTCCACCAGAGGAGCCTGAGAAGACCAGCAACTATCCATGAGGGCTTTGAATTTTTCATGTCCTAGCCACATGGCCTCAAAACGGAAGGGCTTATTTGTACGATACGAGGCTTTCCTGAAACCCACAAATAAAAGAATTGGGTTATGATCAGAGAAATTCGTTCTAGGCAATACCTTGGCATAGGAGTCCGGCACAGTGTCAATAAAGAGATTGTTGGTGAACACTCGATCCAGACGCTCATAGAGTCTCGTGCAACTAGCAAGTCGGGGGCCTTTCCAGGTCATTTTAGGGCCAATCGCACCTAAATCAGACACTCTACACTCGCTGATACGATCACAGAACCATTGCATACGGCGAAGATTTCCACCTCTTCCACCGATACGCTCATCGACAGTCATAGTGTCATTAAAATTTCCAATTAGGGCCCAGGGCAGAGAGGAAGCCTGGGAAAGCCTCAGAAGTTTGTTCCACAGAACCGATCTCAGATCCGAGTGCGGGATTGCATATACGACAGTAATAAGATAATCTTTTAGATGAGCGCTATGGCAACAAAGATGGAGGAATTGTCGGTCTTCTTCAACAATATCCACCGTGATTCGGGAGCTATCCCAGGCAATAGCTAACCCGCCCGAGAGACCAATACTAGGGGAGGTTCGAACCATGTCATAACCAAGACGGCCCAAAGATTTGAAAGGGGAATTATTACTGGCACGAGTTTCTGTTGGGTTTGATTAGTTTTGATTATGTCTTATATAGATGTCATTCTTAAGAGCAAAAAGGTTGCATACTACATTTATCTTCTACTTTGACTAATTCTTATACTTAATGTAGATGCAAAGTTTAATAATGGAAAATGATCAAGAAAGGAGACTAAAGAAAGAAGAAATTGGAAAGAATGTCAAGTTCAAGAAGAACATGAGATATTGAAGAAGGTAGAAGGTTGCAGAGAGAATGTCAAGTTCAAGAAGAAGATGAGATATAGAAGAAAGTAGAACTTGCAAAGAATGATGAGTTCAAGTTGAATGATGGAGAATGAACAAGAGAAGAGAAGAAAAGAAAGAAATAGTTGAATTGTGGAGAATGATGAAGAGAAGAGAAGGAAGAAGGAAGAACTTGTTGAATGGATTGAGAATATCATTATTCAAGTTCATATATTGATGCTAGAAGTCTCCAAGATCATATGGAAGTTGGAATGGCTTAATTGGGAGTGAAAACCAGCAAAAATTCAGTTCTAGGATGAGAAAACTCGAGTCTAGATCTTAAAACTCGAGTTTCCAACTTCGCTACAACGATATGCCTCTCTAGTATGAGAAAACTCGAGTTTGGAAGTCAAAACTCGAGTTAATCATTAACTGACTCGAGTTTGCAATGTCTTCAGTATCTCTGGCGTCTCTGGACAAGGAAAACTCGAGTTTCCATTTCAAAACTCGAGTTTACAACGGTCTTCAGCACTTCAGCAACTCTGTTTCACGTTTCACTCGGGCAATGTCTGGTAATTTGATTATATCTCCTAAACCAGACATCAGATTGAGGTGAAACTAGTAGCATATGAAACTAAACTCACAATGCGTCATTTTGATATAAAGTTCAAGCCAAAATGAGTTCAAGTGAAGGAGATATGAATTGTAGAAGTTAACAGTGAAATTCACGCCACACAAAAAACCAAGCTTCAATGTTTTGAGTGTATCTCACAAAGTAAAAATCCGATTGAGCTGAAATCAGTGGCATATGAAAGAAGACTCAAAGGGGTTTCTATCAAACTTTGAACGAAAATGGAGTTCAGAACAGGGAGATATAGCCCTCGAAAGTCGACATCTGTTCAAGATGTTACACAGTTTGCTATCAAATGAAGCAAACTCGAGTTTAGAATCAAAACTCGAGTTTCCATCGGACAGAGAGAAATCTTGAGTAAAGGAACAACCTCTAAGCTCGAGTTAACAAATGCAAACTCGAGTTTTCACCTCGGCTTCAGAAAATCAGCGTTTCGAAAATCTCGTTTTTCATCAAGAACATCCAGATGATTACCCAAATGATCTATAATACTTCTTAACATCATTTATATCATTTGTGTACGTGTTTCAGATGATCAAAGGCTGGTAAATTGAAGATCAAGAGTAAAAGTAAATGGTGATGTCATAGCTGGTTCAGAAAACGAAGTTCTAACAGCTATATTTCTTTACCCAACGGTCATTGAATCTTAAAACGGTCATGTACTGATCTCTACCTATAAAAGAAGACATATTCAAGACAGAAAAATGTAGAGACACAAGCCTACATCTTCAACATGCTATTACTCTGATTTTCATCATTTACTTTCTGTTTTTCAATGTCTACATAGCTTATCATAGAGAGTGTAATGTTTTGTATTGTAGTTCAGTGTTTATCCATTCACTACTGAGAGAGGAGATTTATTTGTAAACATCCTATCTTTCTATTTGAGAGTTACTCAAGATTGGGTGATCTTGAGTGGGAAACCCATTGTAGTGATTACAGCTTGTAAGGGGAGTGAATCCTAGTGAGAGGATTACTTCGAGTACAGAGTGTGTAATCAAACGGGTGTATTGATTACAGTTTGTAAGGGGAGTGAATCCTAGTGAGAGGATTACTTCAAGTACAGAACGTGTAATCAAGTTGAAAGAAGATAGTGGATTGAAAATCTCAAGTGGAGCTTGAGGACTGGACGTAGGTCAAGGATTGGGCCAAACCAGTATAAATCACAGTTTCCATATTCTCTTCCCTTATCTCTTACATTCCCAGCATATATGTTTCAATGATTGTTTATCTCTTTATAAATTATTATTGTCATTCAAACTACTTTCAGTAAGTTGGGAAAAGCTTTTTAAAGTTCTAAGTTTTTAATTAGACACTCAATTCACCCCCCCTCTTGAGTGATAGCCAACTCTTTTATTTGGTATCAGAGCTAGGTTCTTGTTTAAAGGACTTAACCGTCTCAAGAGTTTCAATGGCTGATTTTGGGTGTTCCTTGTCTTTAGAAGGTTTTGATTATACGATTCCACCGCTTTTCAAAGATATTGATTTTTGGTTTTGGAAAGCTAGAATGACTAGTTTTATCAAGGCAACTGATTTATATATCTGAAATGTTTTTATAAATGTTTTTGATTTCAAACCAAGAAAGGATTGGACAGAAAAAGAAAAGAAAATGTTTTCATTGAATATTAGAGTAATGAAATTTCTTTACAATGCATTGACAGAAAACAATTTTGAGAAAATTAGGTTGTGCTCTTGTGCTAAAGATATTTGGGATACTCTTGATTCTATTTATGCTTCTAACCATTGTGTTGAAATTGATAGTATTGATAGTTCATCAGAAATTATAAATTGCTTATCTATGACTGATGAACAACTGGAGATTGAAGAAGGAGAAATCATTGAATACTTCCATGATCCAGTCAACACAAAAGAACAAGAGGAAGAGGATTCCCAAGAAGATCTCATGGACAATTGTGATCAATCAAGAAGATCTCAAGATGCACATGTGGTAAACAATTCCAATTCTTCTTGTGTAGTTAAGAAAAATGATTCTGAACATTTGCATAACATTGTTCTTCAACCATTTACTGATTCTATTTTGAAAAACAAACATGTTTTCGAAAATAATGCTAGAAAACATGTGGGAAAGTAGAATGTACAAATATGGGTCATTTGACATTGCATCCACTTGACCAACACAATTCTTGCAAAACTATTCATAATAAGCATGATTCTATTATTTGCAATTATTGTGGAAAATCTGGTCATATTTCTTACACATGTTATATTAGGAGAAATTCTAATGTAAGAAATAAATTTGTTTGGGTTGCTAAAGGACAATCAAGGTCCACTACTAACAGTCAAGGACCCAAGTATAAGTGGGTACCAAAATGTCCATCTAGTGCCTTGTGTGTGCAGATTGATTCCAAAAAGAATGGACATAAAGGTACACAGAAGAAGAGTCCAAGAGTTTCTCATGAACCTAAAAGAAGATTCACATCCGTTAGGAGAACTCATGGAAAAGCCATTGTTGGAATTACAAAGTCAACTCACAAAGAGAAGCAATGGATACAAGCAAGAGGAGTACATTCCACCTCAAGAATAGACTACCATAGAGTACCATTCAACTATCTTGAGGAGATCAAGAAGAAGAGAATCTCTCAAGTATCAACCAGAAGACTCTTGAAGTCTATATCCTCAGAGAGAAATTTGCAGATACCCATGGAAAAACATATGAAGAACCAATGGGTAAGCAAAGTCAATCCTCCAAGTACCTAAAGTAAAGGTACATAATAGTAAAACCTCCTATGCTATTATTTGAATTATATATTGAGGTTTTATATTTTGTATCCTTAGGAATGAGCATTGCAAACTGTTTTGAAATTGATTTTTTATATCCCTTAAAAATCCACTTAGTAAGTTTATAAAGGGATTGCAGTGTTCAATAGTTTATGCATACATGATGATTTGAAAAGAAAGTATCTATTTTAGGCATAAAGTCATGTTTAGTTCATTATGCTCAATTTGTTGTTCGTAATTATATTCATAAGAGCATGTGAATTTTGGTTCCTACAAGCTAACGATGATTGGATCCAAGTAAGGTTGGATACCATGAAAAAAAAAAGACTTATAAGGTTTTGTAGGATCAAAGAAAGCTTCTCAAGAATAGAATGCATAGAAATGATCAAGTCTTGAGAAAGCTAAACAAGCTATGCTTGATGTTGATGGTGAGCATCGGAAAAGGAGTCATCTACATCAAATCCATTTTAATCAAGCAAGCTTCTATGAGGACGAGAGGAATTACGGTGATATCTAATTCTTACCTCATACTATAATTATATGGAATTCATTTTTGGTTTGTCTTTAGTTAAGTTAAAATTTTTTTGAAACTTATTCAATTTCAATAAGCAATTTTACCGTCATATGAAAAATCCAGTTTTCAGTTTGCCATGAGTTTTCCAAGTTTTTCAAAGTTTTGAGAAAACTCGAGTTTTACTTTGAAAACTCGAGTTTGGGCTTGATAGAGAATTTTCATGTTTTGAAAACTCCATTTTTCATGGAAAACTCCAGTGTTGACTTGACATAAATTTATTGAAGTTTTCATACTTAAATGAAAACTCGAGTTTAGTTTTGCAAACTCGAGTTTTGACAAGACAGAGAGCTACCAAGTTTTTCAAAGATACCAAAACTCCAGTTTCCATTTGGAAACTCGAGTTTAGGCTATACAGAGAGTTCTCTAAGTTTCCAACGTTTTATGGAAACTCGAGTTAAGTTTGAAAACTCGAGTTTTGTATCATCAGAGAACACTGCTCGACTCTGACCTTGTGAAAACTCCATTTCTCAATTCGACAAAGTTTTTCAAAGTTTTCTCATAAACGAGAAAACTCGATTTTCGTTTTGGAAACTCGAGTTTCGGCCCTACAGAGAAGATTCCATAGTTTTCAAATAAAATGAAAACTCGAGTTAAGTTTTGAAAACTCGAGTTTTGGCCAGGCAGAGAGCTCTGTTAATTTTGGACATTTGAAAACTCCAGTTTTGTTTTGGAAACTCCAGTTTTGAGTTTTTGAACTAAAACATGATTTCTTATCAAAAGTCCAAAACTCGAGTTAGTCACTTAATGACTCGAGTTTTGCATTGTTCACTGAACATATCCAAATGCCAAATCGCGATATTCTTCTCTGTAATGAGGAAACTCGAGTCAAGATTTTGAAACTCAAGTTTCGACCTTTTACTGAAATATGAAAACTCGATTTTGGAAGAACTAACTCGAGTTTGCATCGCAGAATTTGAATTTCGAACTGAACGAATTTGCGAAACTTTTGTGTTTGATCCTAATACTTTATATCATCACTTATTAATATTCCTAACTATGTTTAATCAATTTGTTAGTGAGTTTTTGATGATCAAACAAGTGAATTTGTGCACAATTTTCCGAGTTTATGTTTTTGAAATGCACAAGTTTAAAATTTGTTTGGATTTCAATTCACTCTGTTTTGTGAAAATGCATACACATGTTTCGGAAAATATTCATGCTTTGATTGTATTCAAATGATGTTTCAAAATTGGAAGTTAAATCTTTGTATAGTGAATGTCAGATATGCTTCAAATATGTCCATTAGAATTTTCTATATCAGTCACTTATTGATTTTGGATAATTCAATGTGTTGCTTGAACTCCTCATTCTTTATTCTCTAACTAGTTCGACCTCATGTCTAACAAGTTGATGATTTGAGTTTCAAGCTTATCTCTAGAAAAGAATTCAATTTGTGAAAATCTTATGCCTATTGCATAAATCCTTGTTGGTCAAGATATTCCAAACTTTATGAATGTTCATTAATGCATTAAATCTTAATGCATTAACCATTAGTGGAATAACTTACTAGGATAATATTCGGAACTCTAGTCATTTGGACTAATGAGTTTGTGCTTCATCATTCATGAATCCTAGTAGTCATGTTGTTACTCAAATACATAAAGTTTGTCTTCATCCATCCTTGAGTAACTATATTTAAATTCTTGCTTTGAATGTTCACATACTTTCAAGACTCTTTTCTAAGAAGCAGGATTATCTCTTGGTCATAGCAAAGTCATTATGCATATATATCTTCGTTGTGCTAAGCATGTTTCGTTAATGCTTTACCTTCATGACTTTTGCTTTTGAGAATATTCTTCAACATGTTAACCGCAATGTTCAACATGTTCTCTAAAACTGAAGCATACTGATTTATTCCTTAACATGTTGACTTCCACCATGTTTTAGAGTGAGCATTGATTTTAAACATGTTTCAAAAAGGAACCTTTCATAGAATTTCTTAATACTTCATCAATGTTTGAAAGAAAATTTAAGATTTGAAACTATTTGCATATTTCATTATCATTCTTGGAAAATCTAATCTCATTCATAAACTATTAGTTGATAAATGCTTATCTTTATGGATAAGATTTTCTATGCTCAAACTTACATGTATTTTATCAATGACATCTTTTCTGCATAAAGTATATTTCCAACTTGTCATTGAGAAATAACATTTTTGGTATCATTTATTCATTACCCTTTATGATTCATTGGCATGAACTTATTTGATTGGGTAAAATTATGATAGCTTATTATGCTCTTTGCTTAAATATCATATGATTTAATCCTTCAAGAGCATAAAAGTTGTCATGTCTAATCATTTGTGGACTCAAGATTCGTTGAGTACCAAAGAACATATATTTTTGCAGGGTTTGACCAAAATGTTCTGTTGTGAGATACAAAGAACATAGGCAAACAGAATAGACCATTTCAGTGGCTATGTCTGCAAATTCTGTGACATCACTTGAGTGACATCCCATCACTAGCAAGAGGCTTAGACCAAGATGAGAAGCTATGAGCAGAAACTGATTTTGAGATCCTATGCAAAGCTTATTTGGGATTTCTACTTCTAAGATGCATTCAGAGCAATTGATAATGGCTAGTCAGCAATGCATCTATGGATTACATATGATTGTAACTCAAGTGATTACGATGTTACTTGAGTGAGGTATTGTATTTTGAAATAATATGCATATTTCATAATCATGTGAGGCTAAATTGATTTCATTCATTCAATTTTATCTCATGAAATTTAGCCTGAGCAAACTCATTTTTAAAATGATCCTTATGCTTTAAACCCTTTTATCATTATAAAAATCATAAGTGATTTCTTTATACCAATTTCAAGTCCACCCATGTGAACTTGAAAGTTCTTAATTCTGAGATGCCATGTTATGTCTATTTCATAACATTTGGTGTCACATTATTAGTTGGTATCATTAAAGGGAGCTTCAAATTTTAGTCATGCATTCATTAAGGGGGAGCTTTACATTCATATGTGTTTTATATTTCAAAAGCTCATCTCCTTTATTTGAAGAAAACCCGTCTAAGCATACTCATCTATATTCACTATCTTCTATTAGTTTTGATGATGAGTTAATTTCATATTTGAAATTATCTTATATTATCCTTTCATTATCTTCATTTGAAAATATCGTTTAGAAAGGAATACTTTGATATCTGGTTGCACTAACAAATCTCTTTGGCAACGAAAGTGTTCAATTTGTAGCAGGAGATTCTGTTATGTGCTAGGACATTCCTCAACATGCTACAATGAGAAATTATCAAATTGAGGAATATTGCTTCCACGTTTCATCATTGTCGCTGACAAATGCTCTACAAAGTAGAAAAAGATCTATTGGAGTCAGCTGAGTTATGCTCTATAGAAGAGCTCTGTGAAGAAAAAGGCAAAGGATGGAAGCTGAGTGCTGACAATATTCATTCATATGAGATACAACTCAAGAAGCCAGTACTTTAGTCTCATTCCACATCTCAAAGGCTTTTCAGAGCAGATAACGGATTTCAAAGCTAGCAAATCAATTTCACAGATTATTCATCAATTTGCAGAACCTAACTCATCCATCCTGCTCCTCCTTATATCTTTTGGACGTGGTACAACCTATCAATGCTAGTATACCTGGCCAATGTTAGCTAGTCACTTCAAGAATATTGTCCCCTCCCATGTCACCAACGCAATACCGTAACAAGGAGGTGTCCGCCTATAACACTCAACTCAAGATCCGGGCCAGGATTGAGAGAGCCAGGCACAAGTTCACCCTTAATCTCTTCCACACAAACCCAACATAACCCACAACAGAAGAAATAATATAACACTAAAATTTTTCAACAACATTTTAGTAAATTATTATTCCAAATATATCAATTCACAACAAGCATTTCAACCATCACAACAATAACAACCCCAACAATAATATTTACTTAAATATACAGATTGGAAAAGTACACTGCTTCACTGAAATAATTTCATATTCAAACATACACATAATTTTTCAAAACACACACAAATAGTATATATGAAAGTAAGGCTTAGAAAAATACCTTACAGCCCAAAACAAGCATATAAAATAAATTAATCCCGGTTACCTCAATTTCAAGCTTAACCTTAGCTTGAGAAGCACAACTCGTACAATCACTGATCACAAGAAGGCTCTACATTATCACAATTATAACTTATAATTTCTTATAACTTAAAAAATACAAATTCTAATAATAACATATATTATACTAAAAATTGAAAATGACATTTTGAGGTTTTAATTTTTTTTTTTAAATGACATTTTAGTCCCACAATTCCAAAACTTTTAGTTTTGTCTCAAAACTTCAGAAAATTACAATTTGGTTCTTCATATACAAAAACTAAACCAATAGAAATGCCTATATAATGACAATATAATCATTTTTATTATTATATTTTTTTTTTAACAGCAACGCATACACACATATATATTAAATTTTTCCTTCTCTTTCTTTATATATTCATGGCATTAAGACATATATATATATATATACACACAGAAAGCAAAGAAAGCCAACGACATATACGTATATATATATGCAAAATAACTTGGTCAGCAAGTACTTATGTATATATAAGAAAGCCTAGCGTCATAAATATCCAAATGCATCGATATGCATATATAGCTACGTTTTGGTTTCATATAAAACCTCTTTCCTAAACCATTCCCAGTTTGAGCGTCATACATGTATATACATATACTTCCCAGATTTTTTTTTTTTCCTATTCTCTTTCCAAGTCCAGCGACACCCACTATTCTCACAATGAACTCCATTTATATCTTATACAATTGCTTACAACTATTTGCACAGTGAGACTTATTGCACTTGCTACTGCCATTTTTCATCATTATTCCCACTCTTAGTAAGGTCCTCCTTCCTTTTCTTTTTACAAGTGCAGTGATATGAGTTCATTATTCCTCTCACCACGCAACTACATATATATATATATAGACTATGTGCAGCGTTTTTCTTTCTTCTCTTATCAGTTTCCAAACCAGCAACCCACGAGACTCATGTGTGTGTGTGTATACTGTGCAGAAAACAAACTCCAACAGTCCCTGTTTTTTTCGGTTTCTTCACAGAGAATCATTGCTTCATTTCCTAAGGCTTACTACTTAACATCTAGCGTTGGGAAAAATCATAGAACTAAGAGGAAAAGAGACTCGATGCTTACCCACAGATTTAGCTTGCACGACAAGGTCACTGTTATCACCACAACTCCCCTGTTCTTCGGCAAAGACACAGAGGAAGAAGACTCCAGAACTCTCTTCCTCACTTTCTCCTTGCTCTCAGTCTGTCTCTTGGTTTCAGGTTAGTCGACGTGAATGATGAAAAGAAGAGCAAAGAGTGTGGTTTTATAATGCATGAAGGACCTGGTCAAGGGAAGAATATCCAGAGGTTAACGGCGCTTGGCTCAAGAAGCATGGTCGACTATCTTTGGTTGCCATATCTGATTGCGTGAACCGTGGTTTAATGCTTAAAGCAGATGATTTTTCACTGACTCTGATTCTCGCCGTTAACGTGTGTGCAGTGGGGATTGATTTTGCTGTTGCGTTTTGGTGTTGGGCTTGGAGATTATAATTGAGTTTATCTAATTGTTGGACCAAAGGGAAGGTAGCAGCTGAGAGTGAATGATGCAGTTTAAATGGCGTGGGTTTCCTGTTGCTAACATTTGGGCTGAATGGAATTTAATGGATCAGAAAGAAGAAATGGAATAATGGGCTTGGTATTATATACATATATTGGGTTCATGAATAACATGGTTAGATGGGTTCCACTCTAAAATTATCCTACTTGATCCTCTTCAAGACTCATAATTACAAGTATTGGATAATCTTAGAAAATAAATCCTTAATTTAATATAAGGATTCAACAATTATATAATAAACACATTTATTATATATACTATTTCATAATTATACTTAAATCCTAAAATTAAAAATTAGGATGTTACAATAAAAGTGTAAAAAAAATATAAGGATCATTTTATAAATGAGTTTGCTTGGGCTAAAACTTCATGAGATAAAATGAGATGAATGAAATCAAGTTAGCTTGAAGAGTGATGCAAGAGTAGAGAAATGACTGAACTAATATATATATATATATAGTATTTCAAAATACAACACCTCACTCAAGTAATACCGTAATCGCTTGAGTTATAATTCTCTGTAATCCATGGATGCATCACTGGCTAGCTATTATCTAATAATGTGATCAATACTGAGGCTCTCCCAAATGTGAATAAGCTTCAAGAGGATGAGTCTTTATAACCACCATTTGCTCTGAATGCATCTTAGAAGAAGAAATCTCAAATGAGCTTTGAATAGGATCTCAAAATTAGTTTCTGCTCATAGCTTCTCATCAATCTGGTATGCTCCTTATCATATTGGTTTAAGCCTCTTGCTAGTGATGGGATGTCACAGAATTTGTAGACATAGCCACTGAAATGGTCTATTTTGTTTGCCTATGTTCTTTGTATCCGACAATAGAACATTTTGGTAAACTCCTGCAAAAATATATGTTCTTTGGTACTCAATGATTCTTGAGTCCACACAAGATTAGACATCACAACTCTTATGCTCTTATAGGATTAAATCATATGACATTTGAGCAAAGACTATAATAACCTAATCAAATAAGTTTAAGTCAATGAATCAAATAGGGTAACAACTCAATGATATCAAGAAAGTTATTTCTCAATGACAATTTGGAAATACACTTTAAGTATAAAAGATGTCATTGATAAAATGTATGTAAGTTTGATCAAAAAGCATAGAAAATATTATCCATAAATATAAGCATTTATTAACTCACTATTCATGAATGAAATCATATTTTTCAAGAATAATAATGAAATATGCAAATTGTTTCAAATCTCAAATTTTCTTGCAAACATTGATAATGTATTATGAAATTGAAATTTTAGTGTATGAAAGGTTTATTTTCAAAACATGTTTAGAATCGATGCTCACTCTAAATGATGGTGGAAGTCAACATGTTAAAGAATATATCAGAATGTATCAGAATGCTTCAGTTTTGGAGAACATGTCAAACAATGAAGTTAACATGTAGAAGAATTTTCTCATGAGCAAAAGTCATGAAAGTAAAGCATTATCAAAACATTCTTAGCACAAGAGAAATATAAATGTATAGTGACTTTGCTATTGACCAAGAGATAATCTTGCCTCTTAGAATAGAGTCTTGAAATATATGAACATTCAAGGCAAGAATTTGAATATAGTTACTCAAATATGGATGAAGACAAAGTTTATGTATTTGAGTAACAAAATGACTACTAGGATTCATGAATGATGAAGCACAAACTCATTAGTCCAAATGACTAGAGTTCCAGAATATTATCCTAGTAAGTTATTCCACTATAATGGTTAATTCATTAACACTCAAGCATTAATGAACATTCATAATGCTTGGAATAACTTGACCAATAAGGATTCATGCATTAGGCACAACACTCACATGAATTGAATTCTTTTATAGGAGATAAACTTGAAACTCATAGATGATCAACTTGTTAGACATGAGGTCCAACTAGTTAGAAAATAAGGAATGAGAGGTTCAAGCAACACATTGAATACCAAAGATCAATATGTGGATGATAGGTAAAATTCTACCAAATAGATTTGAAGCATATCCAACATTCAGTATACAACACTAACTTCCAATTTGAAACATAATTTGAATGCAATTAAAGTATGGATACTTTTCAAAACATTTGTATGCATATTTATAAAACAGAGTAAATTGAAATTCAAACAAATTTTAGAATTTTGCATTTCAAAAATATAAACTCAAAAAGTTATACACAAATTCACTTTCAGTTCATTTAGCAATCTGAAAACATTTTGAAAGACATAAATGATTGATTGCTAATGGAATGCAATGATGGACAAGTATTCATTACCCAAAAATGAATTTCATATAATCCCAATATGGGGTAAGAATTAGATATCACCATAATTCCTCTTATCCCTGTAGAAGCTTGCTTGATTAAGATGGATTTGATGTAGATGACTCCTTTTCCAATGTTCACCATCAACATCAAGCATAGCTTGTTTAGCTTTCTCAAGACTTGGATCGTTTCTCTATGTTGCATTCTTGAGAAGCTTTCTTTGATCCTACAAAACCTTATAAATCTTTTTCTTTCATGGTATCCAACCTTACTTGGATCAAATCATTGTTAGCTTGTAGAAACAAGATTCACATGCTCTAAGAATATAATCAATTCAAGAAAATTGAGCATAGTGAACTAAACATGACTTTATGCATAAAAGAGATACTTTCTTTTCAAATCATCATGTATGCATAAAGAATAAACTATTGAACATTGCAATCCTTTTATAAACTTATTAAGTGAATTTTTAAGGGATATGAAAAATCAATTTCAAAATAGTTTGCAATGCTCATTCCTAAGGATACAAAATATAAAACCTCAATGAATATTTCAGATGATAGGAAATGAGGTTTTACCATTGTACACTTTTACTTTAGGTACTTGGAGTATCGCTTTTGCTTACCCATTGGTTCTTCATATGTTTTCCCATGGATATATGCAAAGCTCTCTCAGAGAATATAGACTTCAATAGTCTTCTTTTTGATATTTGAGAGATTCTCCTCTTCATGTTCTCCTCAAGATAATTGAATGGTACTCTATGGTAGTTCATGCTTGAGGTGGAATGTACTCCTATTTTCCATTGCTTATCTTTGTTATTTGGCTTTGTAATTCCAGCAATGGGTGCCCTGAGATTTCTCTTGCTTGATGTTATGATCTTCTTCATTGGTGCATGAGAAACTATTGGCTTCTTGTTTATTTTCTCTGTACCCTTATGTCCATTGATTTTGAAATCATCTTGTACACATAAAGCACTAGATGGACATTTTGGTACCCACTCATACTTGGGTCTTTATCGGTTAGTATTGGACCTTGCTTGTCCTTTAGGAAACCAAACAAATTTATTCCTCACATTAGAATTTCTCCTAATATAGCATGTATGAGAAATATGACCAGACTTTCCACAATAATTGCAAGTAATAGAATGGTATACATCATGAGATTTTATGCAAGCATTGTGTCGGTCAAGTGGATGTAATATCAAATAACTCATATTTGTTAATTCTTTCTTCCCACATGATTTTCCAGCAAGATTGAAAACATTTTTGCTTTTCAAAATAGAATCAGTAATTGGTTGAAAAATAATTTTATGCAAACTTTCAAAATCATCTTTCTGAAATACACAACAAGAATTGGATCTTTTTACCATAACAACATCTTAAGTTTCTGATGATGATTCATCATAATTGTCCATGATGAGCTCTTCTTGGGAATCCTCAAATTAATTAATTGCCCTTATAGTGATAATTGATCCTTGGATATATCTTATAGATTATCCTAAATGTCCCTGGTCGGTTATCTCCGCGGGAGCGAAGATGAAATAAGACTAGTATGACTTTGATGAGTATGGAGATACGAGTCAAAGTCATAGGCACTTGTAAGAGTACAAGGTACAGGACCGACCCACTATGAGAAAGCTGTATGGAATAAGTCATAAGCTTTTCTCATGTATAACCGCGTCACAACGCCCTTTGACCTAAGATCATCATGGATTCCTACATGATGAGTCGCTGGTCTTTGACCTAGTCAAAAGTCACCTTTGACCGGGTGATGATAAAGACTTGGATCGGGATCAGTGGTTTTCATGCAGAGGAATGTGAATGGTCAAGATGGAATTTGTCCCTCACATTTGTAGAGAGATAATACTGGACCCCTCTGAGTCTAACAAATGTATGGACATACTACGATGGAAAAGAGTTTCCATTTCAATTGTTAGACTACTCAAGAATCGAGAAAGTAATGGCCAAGAACAGGAAGTTGACTTTCTCCATGCCTCATCCTTGACCAAATCATCGCGTGACAAAAGGGACGTGACATGGTTGTATGATAGGTTGTATCGTATCATCGATCCCCATATGAATTGGGTAGTCACAATGTCTTGCTAGAGGCCGCTTGCGACTTGTGGGCTGGCATAGTATTGGCCTGCTGCCAATCTCATGTGGGCCTGCAGGGTCACACACAAGAATAGCCCAACACGAGCAAAAGTGTCCAGATTCATTGAATCTTATATATGCCTAAGATTTAATTAATACTGTATTTAATCTAGGATATATATACATATATATATGTGTATATATATATATACACATATATATATGTATATATATATATATTAAATTCAAAATAATAATAATAATATTATTATATATAGTATTTAATTTATTTGATAAATTAAATACTATAATAAATTGAGATATTGTATCTCAGATTTAATTTTCGAATAAATATTTCTCGGATTTAATTTATAGAGATAAATTAAATCTGAAGGCTTTTAATTTGGATTAAATTAATAGATTAGATTAGATCTATCAGATAGATTTAATTAATATTTTTTTTAATCCAGATTCAAAATTTTGAATATAATATGCCTGCTAGGTTTAGAAAAACCTACGGGACATTTTTGTCGAGCGTATTAGAAAGCCGCGAGAAACCCTAGATAGAAAATAGAGAGACACACAGTTCAGAGGCGCTAGCACGCTTTCGTTTGTGTTTCTGAAGGCTGTTCGTGTGGATACTGGTAGAGGATGGCAATTCTAAGAGTCAACTTCTACTGATCGAGAAGGTAGCCCGCCAGTCCAATTGTTCTGCATAGGTACGTTTCGGAAACCCTAAACCTTGATTTAAACGTCGTTGAGCTATCCTTGAATGGGATTCGTAAAATTTTTTACTCCGCTGCGTGTATGGGTTCCAACAAAAATTTCATGTAACTATGTCCTAAGGTTTGGGACAATTAGATGAGCATAAATATGCTAAAATAAATCTGCACATGACATTTCCTGCACAGTTGAAGATCCTCTGCGTTTTTGAAGAGGAAAAATCCAGTGTAATGATTACATTGGGACACATGTCACTGCAGGATTGGAAAGCAAAAAGTAAGTAATGATTACAGGGGTAGAAAACTCAAATCCTTACCCCTTAAGCATTGAATTTCGTCCACCCAAGAGAGAGAAAGAAAAATCAGATGATTTTATCCCTACTCAGGTCCAAACACAAAATACGGGTCCCCGGGATGTTATCTGATGAAAAGGGGACCGATAAGGACTAGTTAGGGCATTCTTTTGGACTGAATAAGACAAATGTGGGGCCATATTTGGAATTCAATGAGACTCCATATATGTATGCCCATTCAGGAGAAAATATCTGAAAGGTTGAAGAAAAGTACAAAAGAAAGCACCTAATGACCAGCGGGGCCCAGCGTGGACCGGTGGAAGGAAGTTGGACCGGATTAAGTAGAAAAGACTGAGGATAAGCATGAGGGAAGATTTTGTGGGCCCAATATGGTGCCACCCAGCCCTTATAATGATTAAAATATGGCTTGGAGAAAAAGAAAAGCAAAATTAGTCCAAAAGTCAAAGTGTGGGTCCCACTTGCTGGATAAAGGGAATAAATCAAATAAATTAGGAAAAATAAAATAAAAATCATGAAATCTGATTTGTGGGGTCCAGGGGGCTCCACCTGGCCCTAGGAAACATCTAGAGAGCTTGGGGAAAAAGAAAAGAATAATAAAGAAGTTCAGGGCCAAAACTGGTAATATTCATAAATTCTGGGCCAAAACAGGTAATTTTCCCCATTTGAGAAGATAAAATCTGACCAGAATCAAGGGGGATGCGCCACATGTCCTGTCCCTAGATTATTCTGGAATTTCTTTGGAATTAAGCCAAAAATCCAGATGAATTTAACTAATTACAGGACAAGAATTTACCACAGCTATTTAGGACTACTCAGATTCTTTTACAATTATTAAAAGTCACATGCTCTCTCTCTCTTAGGAAAGGATCACGAAATTTTGAAGAGGAAATAGAGAAGAGCTCAGCCAATTTCCATGGCCAAATTAAGCCCCAAGCTCCAAGATCATCAATCAAACTTCCGATTAATGTAAACACCGAAAACCCGAACCTTTGCAACTTAAACTTGTGATTCTCGTGAAGGGGTTTGGATATGGTGTTGCAATCTTATTTTGGGGTTTTTTTATGGTCTCAAATTTTTCAAAACGTGATTTTGTGTAGGGATAAGCTATGGTTTAAGTTTTCGAACTCAAAAACACCAAGAACAAGCTTATTTGTTGATTCTGGAAATTCTGGCAGCGAACCTTCAACTGAGTTTTAAAAATAGTAAATGAATTTTTTTTAGCAGATATTTTACAGGGATAAATTATACATCTTAAGGTTCACCATGATGTATAATTTTGTGTTATTTGGATTTTTCCTGAAAGATAGACATTTTAATGGTTCAAATGGCGTTGGTTTCATGCAAAACGGAGTTTTTTTGGAATGTATTAAAAATCCTCGAAGTTGGGCCAGATTCACAGAATTTTTTTAAAACTCTGTATTGGCTCGGTTTTGACAAAAGAATTGTAAGGGTATTTTTGGAAAATTCTAAAATAAGGCTTTTGGTGTTGTTTAGGGCTGAACCACACTTAAGGGAGCTAGTGGGCCCAATAAAATTGTAAGAAGGTACAAACCCCCACCAGGTAGTAACCGCTTTACTCAGATATCTTTATGTGTTTTGTTGTATGTTTGTGTTTGCCATGTGTGTTTTTGTATATGTTTTGCCAAATATGCATACAGAGTTATGTGATTCCTAGCGCTGAGGACGATTGGTCCGAGGCCGGCCTTGATTGGCGGCTGTATGGGTCGATAGGTCTGAGGCTGTTTTGGTGTAGGCAACTTTACGGGTCATGACTCCGGTAAGTCCGAGGCTTGCCTTGGTAAGGCAGCCTAACGGCACGTGGTAGTCGGTGTTGTGTATATTCTGTTTGCATATCTGGTATGATCTTGGCATGTTATCTTTATTTTAACTAGCATGGTAACTTACATACTCCTTACACATATAGTATTTGAGTATTGACGGTTACTCTGGGGGCCATTATTGGACTCTAGAAGCTTCTGTAGTTACAGGGAGTCGTGCCAGAAGATTGAAGAGCCTTTTTGGAAAGGTGGAGCATTACGGTGCAGTTGAAGAATAGGGAATGCCCTATTATACTTTGTACTTATATTTTGAGGATAACTGTATGTATTTTTTGTATTTATTTTGGGTGACTGTACCCTTAACCCTTCGGGGACTTTTATTTTTGTTCATTGCGCTTTTACCAGTACAATAGGTAGTCCAAACCGATTAAATGCTCTGTTGCGCTCACTCTAATACATATTAAATGGATCTAATAACGATAAGAAGGTAACTAATAAAAGGAATCCCTCTAACCCGCCACCCGAAAGGGTGAGGCCGGTAGGGGTGTAACAATTGTGGTATCAGAGCATGGTTTGGACGGTACTGGTAAAAGGTAAATGGTTAAGGTTACTGAAGTAATTTTGGGCAAATGGAGCAGAGAGGACATATACCCTAAGGAAGAGGGTTAAGCTCCGAGAAGTTAAAACTCTTCAGATAGATAAGGCATCACAGAATGTGGGTTCGCTGTTGACTTTAGGACCTTTGATATGGAAATCAAGGTCTGAATAGAATCTCTACCCATTGTTATAGGAAATACGAGGGGAGTTGTATGGAAAAGCTTGTACCGCTTAAGTTTCCTTGTGGGATAGTATCCAGCATTTTTACAGATATGTCATATCAGTATTGGAAAATATCTGAGTTGCCGGTATCGAGTAATATGTGGACTTATACCGATATTAGTACCCCAGATCTGTTAGGCGCTTTAAGGTTTAGTGTGCTTAGGTAAGGAAAATCTCGGGATGGGTGACCTACTGGGAAGTATTATAGGAATTTGATTTTCCTTGACTTGAGACCTGAATACCTTAAGGTTTGACATATGATGATCCTTAGGGATGCTATGAGGATGTTAGGATATGATCGAGACTAGGCTTGAATATGATCTTAGGAAGACTTAATGCCTAGGTTAAATATGACTAAGGTTGTATTAAGGTTCCAATACCATAGAGTAGGAACCCTGTGAAATTAATCGATATTGAATTGTCAGAATGTTTGGGTATAATTGAGGATTTAGATGAAATCGGAACCTCGTGAATAGAATTGATGTTATTTGAATGTTTCGAGGTTTAGAATAGGAATTGTGAATCCTGATCCTAGTTTGTATTTTGGGTATGGTTGAGGTAATATGATTCCTTAGCCTAATTAATGTTGAGGTTCTAGGAGTCGATTGTGAATATGACAATTATTGATTCAAGGTTATTTGAGGTTAGTACCTGAACGTTATCGACTATAAATCATGATGATCGTAGCATATTTATTGGGTATGATCGAGGTTTCAGAACTAGGTTGATGAACCTAAGATCTGGTAGGCATCCTTAGGGTTGCTGCCAATCGAATAGTGACCTAGGAATCTGATAACAAAATATTCTTTAGGTATTTGATTGATCTGAATACGTTGAGGCACTAGAGTATAGTACCCATATGTATGAGGTATTTGGAGGTTACTAGCTATTAGGGAATGATTTTAATCTCATGATATTCCCTTAGAAAGGATGGTTAAGGTAGAAACTTTGATTGATGTTGAGTCATCGGCATGTTATATGAGGAATGTTCAGGGATAGTACCTATATGATATTGGGTACTTTGAGGTTTTTCAACATAGGGAAAGATCGTGACTATAGAACATCCCCTAAGAAAGTGTGATTAAGAATTAGTATCTTATTGGAACCGAATGATAGCTAGAACCTCGATAGCCACAAATTATGATCTCTTGGTCGAGATAGAAAATAGTAGAGATGATCGTGGCTAAAAGACTCTTTGAATGTATGGGTTAAGTATCCGATAGGGAAAGCTGATATTGGTAAATATGTCTAGAGTTTGACTACCATTGGAAGTTCACATACATAATAACCCCAGCCAAGGTCTATGAGATTTAATGTATTGACATGGGGTGCTCTAGTGCTATGTGAATTATTGGAGTGAAATTGAGGCATAAATATACAGTGGGTAAGGAGACCTACTATATCGATATGAATTTGGGATTTTTAATTTGATATGTGGGAGGCCAAAGTCCTATGTGACTAATTAAATTATGTTCATAGGTTGGCAGAAGCCTACAGATACTAAACCATGAATAACCGGCAAAGTGCCAAAAAGGTTGTAAGCCTGGAAGTTACAGGCATTATTCTGGGATGGCTGGATAAATGAAACGGAATGGATTGAGTATCCTAAGAATGGTTTGAATAGCCAAGAATAGAGCCGAGATGTAAATTGAAGTTGATGACCTTCTATGTCAGTTGTCTGGTTTCTGGTCTGTGTGAAAATTGAGTTTTGAATTTACCAATGCACCTGCTATGTTTATGAAATTTTTAAATTGAATTTTTTGAACTAAATTTCCAAATGAAATGTTTTCAGAATTTGAAACCAATTTGAAGTGATTGTTCTTGAACTATGTTGTCTCATAGATAGGGTCTTAATGGGACCCAGATTTGAAATTGGATTGTGAACCATGTTATGGTGAAAGCACTACGGAACTAGAAGAGGCCAGAAACTGTTGTAGACATACTCAGTTTGCTGGATCTTGCCAGACGCTATTGAAAATGTTTTAAAATCACTAGCCATTGTTGAAAATTCTTTTGAGGAGATTAGTTTTGCAAAACTGATACTCGCACCAGCAGTGTGTGTTCCCAATCCGAGTAGTTCGCCTTGTGAGGACGCGTGTTCTGCCTTGTTTGGCCGGCACCCACGCAGACGTTTAGAGCAGGGCTCTGTGGACAATGGTCCTTTGTCTCGGTATGGGATTCCAGTGGGTAGCCTGGTATTTTATGTGCCAATGCGGACACTGGGTCCCGGGAAGGGACGAAAACTCTCCCACATTGGCCAACAGGTGCGTTGCCACTTTGGTGGTTTGTGTATGAAAGGATTGGGATGTGCTGCTGTACCGAGAGGTTGAAGTGGTGGCGAGAGCTACCGATTGTTAAATCTGTGAAATGAATAATTTCGCTCATTAATGTGTGCCGGTAACAAGTGTTTTTTGAAAATAGTCCGGCAATGAATTGTTTTTATGAAAATTTGAGTTGGCAGCGACTATGATTTATTGAAAATGTGAAAATATTGTTTTGTGCAATTATGAAATATACTGCTTCCACAGAAATTTTTAATGTTTGAAAATTTCAAATGTTGAGTATGAGACAACATAGTAAGCGGTGACATAACTGTCGTCGCTGTTGGACTGGAATGAAAAGCGGTGCAGTTGGTGATTATGTTGATACAGGAATAGAAACTGATAGAATGGTATGGAAATCATAATTGTGTAAATCAGATAAAACTTGTTAGCAACAGTGCTAAGCAAGAGAAAAATGGTTTGAGAGTTTAAAATTAAGGAAGCTCGAATAAAATTGATGAGTAGATGCTCAAGGCAGTAAGACCCGATGTGCATGTTTGCATGGGGCGTTGTCCCTGGGCTGTAAGACCTGTGATGTTTAGCACTGTGTGGAATGTTGGTTAGCATGGTGACTTTAGACCAGTGTGTCAATAATACATCTTGAGACTGGTAAAACATCTGAACTATACCAGGTGGTAATGAAATGCCTAAGGCCTGAGGGTGATAATAGAATGAGCTGGAAAACCAGTATAAGATAAGCTAAGAGGCCAAATGAGTAAGGCAGTAAGGCCATAACCAAGCACTCAAGAATGGACTAGTGAGTCCTATATGGTTGAGTATTACACCTGGATAAAAGATGCATGAGAACGATATAAAGCATATTGCATGCTTAGTGAGCATACATAAGGAAGAGTTAGGCAGAGTGCCTAGAACGATTCCTCGACGTACAGATGTTCAAATTTCAAGGACGAAATTTATTTTACCGGGGGAGAAATGTAATATCCTGAATTTTGGGCCTAGAGACTTGACAATAAGCCTGTATCAGGAATACAGCTAGACCCTGTTCAGGAAGTGTGATATTAAATTTGGAAATAAAACATTGATATCCTATGAGTATTTTGACCAAGAGTTCAAGGCTGTAGAAGTTAGAGTGACAGTGTAGAAGGGCACAAAAACACTTATACGATGTTAATCGGTTGGTAAAAATGTCATGTAACTATGTCCTAAGGTTTGGGAGAATTAGATGAGCATAAATATGCTAAAATAAATATGCACATGACATTTCCTACACAGTTGAAGATCCCCTGCGTTTTTGAAGAGGAAAAAGCCAGTGTAATGATTACATTGGGACACATGTCACTGCAGGATTGGAAAGCAAAAAGTAAGTAATGATTACAGGGGTAGAAAATTCAAATCCTTACCCCTTAAGCATTGAATTTCGTCCACCCAGGAGAGAGAAAGAAAAATCAGATGATTTTATCCATACTCAGGTCCAAACACAAAATACGGGTCCAACGGGATATTATCTTATGAAAAGGGGACCGATAAGGACCAGTTAGGGCATTCTTTTGGACTGAATAAGACAAATGTGGGGCCATATTGGGAAGTCAAGGAGACTCCATATATGTATGCCCATTCAGGAGAAAATATCAGAAAAGTTGAAGAAAAGTACAAAAGAAAGCACCTGATGACCAGAGGGGCCCAGCGTGGACCAGTGGAAGGAAATTGGACCGGATTAAGTAGAAAGGACTGAGGAAAAGCATGAGGGAAGATTTGGTGGGCCCAATATGGTGCCACCCAGCCCTTATAATGATTAAAATATGGCTTGGAGAAAAAGAAAAGCAAAATTAGTCCAAAAGTCAAAGTATAGGTCCCACTTGCTGGATAAAGGGAATAGATCAGATAAAATAGGAAAAATAAAATAAAAATCATGGAATCTGATTTGTGTGGTCCATGGGGTGCCAGCTAGCCCTAGGAAACATCTAGAGAGCTTGGGGAAAAAGAAATGAATAATAAAGAAGTTCCGGGCCAAAACTGGTAATATTCATAAATTCTGGGCCAAAACAGGTAATTTTCCCCCATTTGAGAAGATAAAATATGACCAGAAGCAAGCGGGATGCGCCACATGTCTTGTCCCTAGATTATTCTGGAATTTATTGCAAATTAAGCCAAAAAGCCAGATGAATTTAACTAATTATGGGACAAGAATTTACCACAGCTATTCGGGACTGCTCAAATTCTTTTACAATTATTAAAAGTTGTTAGTCCTGGCTTTCACCCAAGAGGGGGGGTGAATTGGGTGTGCGATAAAACTTTGAAAATCTTTTCACAACTTACTAAAAATAGTTTGTATGACAGTAAGAATTTATAAAACAATAAACAGACATACAAATATATATGTTGGGAATATAAGAGACAAGGGAAGAGAATATGCAAACAAAGATTTATACTGGTTCGGTCAATCCTTGACCTACGTCCAGTCCCCAAGCTCCACTTGAGATTTTCAATCCACTATCCCCTTGTTTGAACCGGGCACAATAGAAGCCTTTACAAACCACAAGTTCACACAGGCACTTGTGAAGCCAAATCTCAACCGAGATACTCCCCCTTACACACTGTAAGGATACAATCGATTCCCACTCAAGATCACCCAATCTTGAGCAACTCTCAGATAAAATAATAAGGTGTTTACAATGAATCTTCTCTCTCTCAGAAGTGAATGAATAAACACTGAAGTACATAATCATTCATCTCACTCTCTACGGTGAGCTATATAAACATTGAGAAACAGAGAGGTGTATGTGTATATCAGAGTATTGGTATTTTGAAGATGTAAGCTCGTGTCTCTGACTACTTCTATCTTGAATGCTTCTGCTTTTTATAGTTGATGAAGAGTATTAGACCGTTTGAACAATTATTCCCATTTAGCATATGACCGTTGGAATAAATATAGCCATTGAAATATTACCGTTGGGATATTCAAGTCGTAGCATTTGAAGGATTATGATCGTTATGTCATTTAGGGATTTTGCTTCGTCTGTGCAAATAATTGCTCCGAGTGATAGCTTTAGCAAATGTTTCCTAAATGAAGGACTTTTATCTTCTTGACTATTGCTCAGTTTGTTGACGCGTGAAATCAATGCTCTGATTTTCTGTTTCGTCAATCAAGGGTTGTTACCTGTAACTCACTTAAATAGAATGATGAAATATGTATTTAAATAAGTTTGAATATGACCGGTAATAATGGTAAGGTGATTATAATTATCAAAGGTAATCAATCAGGGATAGCATATCGTTGCTCTGTTTGTTTCGTTGATGCTCGAGCAAGGGCCTTTCGTTGCTCGGGCAAGCTTTCAAAACAAAACAGGATTCCTCGCTGATGCTCGAGCATGCCTTTAAGCTTGCTCGAGCAATCCTCAAGCAGAGGAAAAATTGTGTTATTTCAGCGATGCTGCTCGAGCATGATTTTACCTCTGCTCGAGCATGGTGCTCAAGCATGCCTTTTACTCTACTCGGGCATGACTCTTCAATTCCCAAATTCTTGCTTTTGGCTCGATAATGCTCGGACATGCCAAATGTTCTGCTTGAGTAAGCTTCTATCTTTGAGGCTTCTGATCATATGCGAATAAGTATAATACTCTCCAATACAAATCTCGTCAAGTCTTCTTTCCAATGCAAGAAGAATCAGCTCCAAACTCATTGTATTTCGTCCATTATCATCAGATGATTGGAGGTGTTCTTGACCAATGTTTTTTGCAACATTCTAAACTGACCGTCCACTTTCGAGGGCCATATCTCCCTGGTATGAAATTTGTTTTGGTTTTTTAAACTCTTTATGGAAAGCCCTTTGAGTCTACTTTCATATTCCACCGATTTCAGCTCAATTGGATTTGTAATGTGTGAGATACACACAAATTACCGAGGCTTGGTCTGCTGTGTGATGTTGATTTCACTGTCATCTTCTAAAATTCATAGCTCTCTCATCTTATCTCCTTTGGGCTTTAATATTATGTCAAAATGACACATTGGAAGTCTAGTTTCCAAAAAAATTGGTTTCATCTATATCGGACTTCTGGTTTGAGATATATCGTCAAAATAGCAAAGGTCGCCTGAAACAGAGCTGAACGGAGTAGCTGAAACTCGTTGCTCGAGCACTAGGTTTGCTTCTGCTCGAGCAAGCCATTTTTCATGCTCGAGCAAGGACGTTTTTCTGCTCGAGCATGAGCGGATTTTTGCGAGAAAATGGGCTGGAAGTGTACCTTGCTCGAGCATGACTTCAGGAATGCAATTGTAGCTTATTTTAACCCCGAATTGAGCCATTCCAACTTCCATATCATCGTGGAGACTTCTAGAATCAATCTAAAACTTGTATAATAAGTTTATCATTCCATTTAGCAAGTTCTTCTTTCTTTCTTCTTCTCTTAATCATTCTTCATAATTTAATTCTTTAATATCTCATCTTCTTCTTGAACTTGACATTCTCTCTAGTTTCTTCTTTCTAAATTCTCTTATCTCCTTCTTGAGCTATTATTCAACTTGGACTAATCTACATTAAATATAGTAGTTAGTCAATGTAGGAGATAAATATATCATGCGAGCTTTTTGCTCTTAATAATGACATCTATATAAAACATCATCAAAACTAATCATATCTAACAAAAGTCACATGCTCTCTCTCTCTTAGCCAAGGAGCACGAAATTTTGAAGAGGAAAGAGAGAATAGCTCAGCCAATTTCCATGGCCAAAGCAAGCCTCAAGCTCCAAGATCATCAATCAAACTTCCGATATGTGTACTTTTGGTCTCTGGGAATATTTTTCCTGAAATATTGACATTTTAATGGTTCAAATGGCGTTGATTTCATGAAAAATGGAGTTTTTCGGAATTTATTAAAAATCCTGGAATTTGGGCCAGATTCATAGAACTTTTCGAAAACTCTGTATTGGCTCGGTTTTGACAAAAGAATTGTAAGGGTATTTTTGGAAAATGCTAAAATAAGGCTTTTGGTGTTTTTTAGGGCTGAACCACACTTAAGGGAGCTAGTGGGCCTAATAAAATTGTAAGAAGGTACAAACCCCCACCAGGTAGTAACCGCTTTACTAAGATATCTTTATGTGTTTTGTTGTATGTTTGTGTTTGCCATGTGTGTTTTGGTATATGTTTTGCCAAATATGCATACAGAGTTATGCGATTCCTAACGCTGAGGACGATTGGTCTGAGGCCGGCCTTGATTGGCGGATGTATGGGTCGATAGGTCCGGGGCTGTTTTGGTGTAGGCAGCTTTACGGGTCATGACTCCGGTAAGTCCGAGGCTTGCCTTGGTAAGGCAGCCTAACGGCACGTGGTAGTCGGTGTTGTGTATATTCTGTTTGCATATCTGGTTGATCTTGGCATGTTATCTTTATTTTAACTGGCATGGTAACTTACATACTCCTTACACATATAGTATTTGAGTATTGACGGTTACTCTGGGGGCCATTATTGGACTCTAGAAGCTTCTGTAGTTACAGGGAGTCGTGCCAGAAGATTGAAGAGCCTTTTTGGAAAGGTGGAGCATTACGGTGCAGTTGAAGAATAGGGAATGCCCTATTATACTTTGTACTTATATTTTGAGGATAACTGTATTTATTTTTGGTATTTATTTTGGATGACTGTACCCTTAACCCTTCAGGGACTTTTATTTTTGTTCATTGCGCTTTTACCAGTACAATAGGTAGTCCAAACCGGTTAAATGCTCTGTTGCGCTCACTCTAATACATATTAAATGGATCTAATAATGATAAGAAGGTAACTAATAAAAGGAATCCCTTTAACCCGCCACCCGAAAGGGTGAGGCCGGTAGGGGTGTAACAATTGTGGTATCAGAGCATGGTTTGGATTTACTTGTGGGATAGTATCCAGCATTTTTACAGATATGTCATATCAGTATTGGAAAATATCTGAGTTGCCGGTATCGAGTAATATGTGGACTTATACCGGTATTAGTACCGCAGATCTGTTAGGCGCTTTAAGGTTAAGCGTGCTTAGCAAGGAGAATCTCAAGATGGGTGACCTGTTGGGAAGTATTATAGGAATTTGAGATTCCTTGACTTGAGACCTGAATACCTTAAGGTTTGACATGTGATGATCCTTAAGGATGCTATGAGGATGTTAGGATATGATTGAGACTAAGCTTGAATATGATCTTAGGTAGACTTAATGCCTAGGTTAAATATGACTAAGGTTGTATTAAGGTTCCAATACCATAGAGTAGGAACCCTGTGAAATTAATCGATATTGAATTGTCAGAATGTTTGGGTATAGTTGAGGATTTAGATGAAATCGGAACCTCGTGAATAGAATTGATGTTATTTGAATGTTTCAAGGTTTAGACTAGGAATTGTGATTCCTGATCCTAGTTCGTATTAATGAAGAGTGTTGTATTTGCTTTTCCTCTAACAAAGCCTTGATCTAACAAAAATTTACTTAACCGCTCATACCAAGCTCTTGGAACTTATTTAAGTCCATATAAGGGCTTTTTGAGACATGATCTGGATGATGATCATCTTCAAAGCTAGGAGCTTGTTCTACATAAACTTCCTCCTGTATGAAACCATTCAAAAATGCACTTTTAACGTCCATTTGATACAGTTTGAATTCTTTGATGCATGCAAAGGCTAAGAGTACACGTATTGCCTCCAATCTAGCTACTGGAGCATACGTTTCCTCATAATCAATTCCTTCTTCCTGATTATAACCTTTGGCAACAAGTCTAGCCTTATTTCTGACTATGATTGCTGATTCATCACGTTTGTTTTTGAATACCCATTTGGTGCCAATGACCGGATGATCTTTGGGCCTAGGTACCAAATCCCAAACTTGATTTCTGTCGAATTGATGTAATTCCTCTTGCATTGCGATTACCCAATCATTGTCTGAGAGGACCTCATCAATTTTAGAGGGTTCAATGTTATATATGAATGCAGAGAATGTAACTTCATTTAAGGTACTCCTCCTAGTTCTCACACCTTGATCTATATTACCTATGACTTGGTCCAGAGGATGATTCCTAATGAACTTCCAAGCTCTAGGTTGAGATTGATCTGGATTTTCAACAGAATTTTGATCATTGTTTTTGAAAACATTTTCTGGACATTCAAGAGAAGCAGGAGTAGTTTTTGAAAAGAATTGATTTTTGTGAGCAAGTTCATCATCATCATCTAAAGACTCATTAGATTTGGATTCGCAGAACACAACATGAATAGATTTTTCTGAAAGTGAAAGGAAATCACCAAGAGGGGGGTGAATTGGGGATTTCAAAAATTCTTTTTCAATCACCCACACACTAGATGAAGCTGGATATAAAGTAGAGATAGGGAAGAAGAGCTTGACACAGAATTTATACTGGTTCGGTCCTAACTCTTGACCTACGTCCAGTCCCCAGGCTGTTGGGATCCGTACACGCAGCGGAGTAAAAACTTTTACGAATCCCTTAGGCGGATCGCTCAACGGCGTTTAATCAAGGTTTAGGGTTTCCGAATCATACCTATGCCGAACAGTTCGAACTGGTGGGCTACCTTCTATCCTTGCTTCTTGATCACGTGGGCTAACGCCTTCTTGTTCGATCAGACAGGAGCAGACTACGCGTGTCCCCTCCCTCTACCAGTATCCACACGAACGGCCTCCAACACTGACGGCAGCGCGCTAGCGTCTCAGTTTTCTTGCGTCTCTCTCTTTTTCTTTCTAGGGTTTTTCGCGGCTTTCTAATACGCTTGACTAAAAGTCCCGTAGGTTTTTCTAAACCTACCAGGCGTATTATATTCAAAACAAATTTTGAATCTAGATTAAAAAAAAAATATTAATTAAATCTATCTTATAGATCTAATCAAATCTATTTATTTGATATGCAATATCTTTATTCGAAAATTAAATCTGAGATACAATATCTCAATTTATTATAGTTATTTAATTTATCAAATAAATTAAATACTATATATAATAATATTATTGTCAATAAATAATATCATTATTATTTTTCGAATTTAATATATTTATACATACATATATATATATATATACACACACACATCCTAGATTAAATAAATATTCATTAAATATTAAACACATTTAAGATTCAATGAATCTGAACACTCTTGCTCGTGTTGGGCCATTCTTGTGTGCGACCCTGTAGACCCACATGAAATTGACAGCGGGCCAATACTGTACCAGCCCACAAGTCGCAAGTGGCCTCTAGCAAGACATTGCGACTACCCAATTCATATGGGGATCGTTGATAAGTACAATGACTTGCCCCTAGGGCATAATTTCCAACACAGGCTCCCTGGGTTTTTCTACTATCACTCAATTCAGATACACACTCTGTACTCAAGGATTATCCTCTCTCTAGGATACACTCCCCCTCACAAGTTGTAATCTGAAATTCCAATCTCCAAGTCCCCTTGACTTGAAATTCTTACAATGAATGAAATACAATAATAGAGGCTCTCTCACAAAGTAGGTATTGATAAACACTGAAGTTCTAAGTATCAAAGATACTATACAGAAAGAAAACTGAAAGAGCAGATAACTATTGAGTTGTTTTTTCCTTTCTGCTTGTTGTGTCTATTTGAAGACTTGTATGCAGCTCTATATATAGCAGCAAATCTTCACATGACCGTTGCTTCTTCATTCTGCATTGTCTCCATTCGAAATTCTAGCTGTTGTGGGCATGGATGGAGAATATAGCCGTTGGGTCATACTGATTCTTGATTTTCCGATGATTGCTGCATTGAAGATCATTTAGTGTTTTTACTGGTTTGTGCAACAAATCGTTCTGAGTAAAAGTTGTAGCAATTGTTTCCAAATGAGGGAATTCATCCTTTTGACTAATCCTCTGTTTGATGCGTGAGATCAATGCTGTCAATCAACCGTGGATACGACTCAAACTCGAGTTTGCAAGTCTAGGCTCGAGTTTGCAAGGCATTTTGAATGTCAGGTTCGACTTACGCAAAGTGCAAACTGGAGGTTCAAGGAAAACTCTAGAGTTTGTAACATTTCTCAAGGAGTGAACTCGAGTTCATATAAGCAGGCTCGAGTTCATAGCATTGTAAGGCATTTGTCGCGAGAGCCATCTGAAATCAAAACTTTACACAATGGGAAAACTCGAGTCCATTAGTGAGCAGGCTCGAGTTTGACACTATTCATGTCAAAACAAATTAATCATTTCAGAGAGAACTTGAAGTTTTAATATAAACTCTGGAGTTTGTAAAAAAACTTTACTCAATTTAAAGTTCATGTTCAAGTTCAAGAAAGCTAGGCTCGAGTTTGAGGGAGTATGAAAGTTTGGATGCTCTCTGCCAAGGGCAAACTCGAGCTTGCAATAGCAGGCTCGAGTTTACATGTTTTGTAAACTCAACTTTGTCTTTCAAACCATAGAGTAAACTCTACATAAAAAACCATAGGCTCGAGTTCATATCTTCAGCCTCGAGTTTGAAATCCAAAATAGCCTGAAATGCTCTCTGTTAGTAGCAAACTCGAGTTTGCCTATCTAGGCTCGAGTTTGGCGCTAACATAATGTTTTTGAAGAAAGATTAATTCATTTAACTTATCAAAAACATTTATACTTGTTTACAATTGTCAGTTATCATCAAAACACATAGAGAACTAACATTCTCCCCCTTTTTGATGATGACAACACTTTTTAACAATTAACCATTTTCAAAATCAGGATTTGATCATTTGGATTTGAATGAAAGTTTTTGTTTGATCAAAATCATTTTGCAAGACACTGAGTTCCTTGAAAATAGTTTCTGTTTGAGTATGGATAGGTGCTTTATGACAGATTATTTCAAATCAAATCGCAATTACATATGATTAGTTATTATAACTTGAAATTGCAATTAGAATTAGAATTGGAGTAGAAGCAGAATCAGAATAAGAGTTTGAAACAGAAACAGAATCTGAACTTGCATGGAATCAGAGTTAGCAGCAGAAATAGAATGAAAACAATAAGCACACTGCATAACTTAACTATGAAGCATAAACCATATTGTCAAATTGCATAATTTAGAGTATTCAAAGAAAAATTACACAATGACAGTAGAGTTTCAAAAGCAAATATAATTAAAATGATCAAAACATAAAAGAAAAAGATGGCTTCTTCACTTCAACTCTTCTCCCCCTTTGTCATCAGCAAACAAGGGTGGATCAGATGGGGTAGAAGAAGGCTGAAGAGCAGGATCAGAGGAAGTTGGATCAGGTGGAAGAGCTGGATCAGTGGGGGTGGTTTCAGGAACATTAGCTTCAGAGGTTGGGGCATCAGAGGAGGTAGGTGCAAGAACAGAAGGTTCAGGGGCTATGGTTGTTGGTATGGTGGGAGCTGGTTCAGAATTAGTTGGGGTAATTGCACAACTAGGTCCAGCAGAGGTAGCAGCATTCAAACCAATACCCGAAGCAGACATGGACTGATGTTGAAAGATTTTGTCCATCTTGTCACTGAGACTAGCCATAGACACCAAGAGAGTGGAGATGCTGATTGACTGATCTCCAATCTGACCACTGAGACCTTGAACTTTTTCCTTCAGTGCTTCTTGTTCAAGAGTCAATTCTTCTTGGGAATCTACCATCTCATCATATCCTTTATTCACCTCTCCTTTGAATTGCTTAAATTATGATTCTATCCTGACAGAAAGATCAGAAACAGCTTGGTTAATTAAGGTCTTGATCCTTGCATCCAAATCAGAAGGGATGAACTGAGGAGGGGGTGCACTCTGAGCTTCTTGAACTCTAGAATATGTAGCTCTTGATCTTGCTGGCCTGGACTGAGGTGGAGCTCTATAAGGTTCAAGATGTGCTTGCCAAACTTTTGTGGCTTTTCGGGTTGTTCATTGGCGGTAGGTACCATACCTTCTCATGGAACATCATCACGAGATGAGGCTAGCAAAGGGTATACGAGATGATTTCCTACCGGTGAAGCAAAATCTGGCCATTTCTTTGAAAATCCAGTGCCCAATATTGTGAGGCACTTGGTCAATGATGGAAGCAAAGATAGGGTAATCTTTCTTTGCAAAATGGGTGAAATTTCCTCCTTTTTGCATGAGATCCCTAGTATAAATGTACCAGGCAGCTCTTTGCTTAGGGGGCATTGATACTGGGGTAAAGTTTAGAATCTCCAAGGCATCAGGGACAGGCTCATCAGGTTTAAGTAATGAAAAGATTTGCCTATCAGTATAATTTGGAGATGCAACAGGTGGATTGTGAATTTGAAGGAGGGAATTCAAATAGGAAGCAGTTAAGGTTATCTGTTTCCCTCTAATTGTTGTGGTTATCCTTTCTTCAACCAAATTCCTATCACTATCCAACAGATTGTCACTTTTCATGCAGTGATAGAAGGCTTTGATAAGAGTGGGGCTGTAAGAAGCTCTAATGGATATAAGAGGTTCAAATTGCTTGAACCAAGGATTGAGGTCAAGGTTACATTATTCTTTTAGTTGAGCCAGGTCAACACACACAGTAGGGCAAAAGGATTTGTGCTCATAATTCTCCTTGTATCTAATGGCATCCTCACCAGATAATTTCACAGTCTCACTAGAGAATCCCCTAGGTATTGAAGTATGGTTGTAAATTTCAAATAGAGCTGGGGTTTCTGCAGATACCCGAGGCATAGATTGTTCTTGATGATGAGAGGCGAATGAGCTTGAGATCCGGCTTGTCCAGCTGAAGGAACATTCTTCTTGGATTTGTAAACCTTTTCCTTGCCTCTTCTAGGAGCTGTTTCTGCATTTGGTGGATTCTGAGGATTACTTTCTTTGGTTCTAGATGATGGAGAGGCCTGAGTTGCAGCTACACTAGGAATTGCCTTATCAATTCCTTCCTTGAATCGTTTGGGAAACAATTTCACTCTTGGTGGACGATTGGACAAGCTTTGAGGGGTAGATTGGGGTTCCTCATGATCTAAACTTGGAGTATCATTGGTTGCAGATCGTTTGGAGGCCATTTCTCAGGTTTTCGTTGAGGGAGATGAGAGAATTTCAGAGCAATTTTAGGTTTAGGCTCGAGGGTGAAGTGAAGTGAAGGATGAACAATCAGGTTTTAAAACATTTTATTGCGACAAACTCGAGTTCACAGATGTAGGCTCGAGTTTGGGTAAAATCTTACTAACCTGGACTTCAAGAGTGTATGTGTGAACCCTTGAAATTTCCCGTAGGCTCGAGTTCACAAACTAACAGGCTCGAGTTTGTGAAATGCTCTGAATTGAGTTGCTCTCTGTGTTCCGCGAACTCGAATCTGCCAACTAATAGGCTCGAGTTTGACTTGTTCCAATAATCGAATTTCCCCTGATTCTCTCGAGCTTGAGTCTGGCTTTGGTAGGCTAGAGTTTGACAGGAAACTTGCAGTCGATGGACAGTGGTGTTAATCACAATGGACATCCTGCAAAAGACATGTCTACATACTCTGATACTTAAGTTAGTTAATTAGTAATCATCAAACACATAACTAACATTGGGTAAGGGTTACTTACAACTCATTGGGATTTACCATTCCCAATTCCCTTCTTATGAACACAAATTGTTCTTTTGCTAATGGCTTGGTGAAGATATCAGCAAGTTGTAAGTGAGTTGGGATGAACATGACTTTGACATCTTTCTTTTGAACATGGTCTCTTATAAAATGATGTCTAACATCAATATGCTTGGTTCGAGTGTGTTGAACTGGATTCTTGGCCAAGCTTATTGTGCTTGTATTGTCACAAAGAATTGGAATTTCTTTAAGATGGACTCCAAGGTCTTTAAGTTTTTGTTTGAGCCATAAGACTTGAGCACAAAGAACTTGATGCAGCAACATATTCAGCTTCAGTGGATGACACAGCTACTGTGGTCTGTTTCTTACTAAACCATGATACTAGTGATCCTCCAAATAATTCACATTGGCCACTGGTGCTTTTTCTCATCGGTTTGTAGCCTGCATGGTCTGAATGTGTAAGCTACCAAATGCTCATGTTGATCTTTGGGAAACCACAATCCAAGGGTCTTTGTATCTGCAAGATATCTGAAGATTCTTTTGACATGTTCAGCATGAGATTCTTTGGGGGCAGATTGGAATCTAGCACACATTCCAACACTGAATTGAATGTCTGGACGACTTGCTATAAGATAGAGCAATGATCCAATCATTCCTCTATATTTAGTGATGTTGAAGTCAGTGCCTTTTTCATCAGCATCCAGTGTTGCAGTTGAGCTGATTGGAGTGTCTGCTACATTACAATAATCTAGACCATATTTCTTCAATAGATCTTTCAAATACTTGGTCTGGGAAATGAAGATTCCATCATGGCATTGCTTGATTTGAAGACCAAGGAAGTAATTAAGTTCTCCCATCATACACATCTCAAACTCTCCCTGCATTATCTTAGGAAATTCTTCACACATAGCATCATTAGTAGCACCAAATATAATGTCATCAACATAAATTTGAACCACTAATATATCACCAAGTTTATTCTTCTTAATAAAGAGAGTTGTATCTACTTTACCTCTAACAAATCCTTGATCAAGAAGGAAATTGCTTAATCGCTCATACCAAGCTCTAGGAGCTTGCTTAAGTCCATATAAGGCTTTCTTGAGGCGATAAACATGATCTGGATGATGTTCATTTAGAAAACCTGGAGGTTGTTCAACATAAACTTCCTCCTGTATAAAACCATCTAGAAAGGCGGATTTCACATCCATTTGGAAAAGTTTGAATCCTTTGACACAGGCAAAAGCTAAAAGAACTCTTATTGCTTCCAATCTAGCCATTGGAGCATAAGTTTCTTCATAATCAATTCCTTCTTCTTCATTTAGAACTCTTATTGCCTTTTGCAACTAGCCTTGCCTTATTACAAATGATTATGGCGGATTCATCACGTTTGTTCTTGAATACCCATTTAGTGCCAATGACTGGATGGTCTTTAGGCCTAGGTACCAAGTCCCTGTTGGAAATTATGCCCTAGGGGCAAGTCATTGTACTTATCAACGATCCCCATATGAATTGGGTAGTCGCAATGTCTTGCTAGAGGCCGCTTGCGACTTGTGGGCTGGTACAGTATTGGCCCACTGCCAATCTCATGTGGGCCTACAGGGATGCATATATAAATATATTAAATTCGAAAATAATAATGATATTATTTATTGACAATAATATTATTATATATATAGTATTTAATTTATTTGATAAATTAAATAACTATAATAAATTGAGATATTGTATCTCAGATTTAATTTTCGAATAAAGATATTGCATATCAGATTTAATTTGAATTGAGATATCGGATCTCATTTTAAATTAAATGTAATGATATCATATCTTGATTTAATATATATTAAATTCGAAAATAATAATGATATTATTTATTGATAATAATATTATTATATATAGTATTTAATTTATTTGATAAATTAAATAACTATAATAAATTGAGATATTGTATCTCAGATTTATTTTTCGAATAAAGATATTGCATATCGATTTAATTTGAATCGAGATATCGGATCTCATTTTAAATATAATGATATCATATCTTGATTTAATTTATAAATATAAATTAAATCAGAGGGCTTTTAATTCAGATTAAATAAATAGATTTGATTAGATCTATCAGATAGATTTAATTAAAATATTTTTTAGAGTAAATACCCTTTTTGGTCCCTGGAAAAAACACGGATGCCCTTGTTGGTCCCTGAAAAAAAATAAGTCACTTTTAGTCCTTAAAATGGAAAAATAAGGTCCCTTTTAGTCCTTTTGATCATTTTTTTTGCACATTTTAATCCCTCAGAAATTCCCAAAAATGTCCTTTTTAGTCCCTAAAAAGGACCAAAATGACATTTTTTTTACTCAGGGACCAAAAAGGGTCAAATGTGTTTTTCCAGGGACCAAAAAGGGTATTTACTCTTTTTTTTAATCCAGACTCAAAAAAATTTGTTTTGAATATAATACGCTGCTAGGTTTAGAAAAACCTATGGGACATTTTGTCGAGCGTATTAGAAAAGCTGCGAAAAAACCCTAGAAAGAA
This sequence comes from Acacia pycnantha, assembly GCA_025563575.1. Classification (NCBI taxonomy): domain Eukaryota; kingdom Viridiplantae; phylum Streptophyta; class Magnoliopsida; order Fabales; family Fabaceae; genus Acacia; species Acacia pycnantha. The sequence goes on along the minus strand of JAMWYP010000026.1, from coordinate 5,146,756 downwards.
AAAGAGAGAGACGCAAGAATACTGAGGCGCTAGCACGCTGCCGTCAGTGTTGGAGGCCGTTCGTGTGGATACCGGTAGAGGAAGGCGATTCTAAAGAGTCGGCTTCGCGATCGAGAAGGTAGCCCACCAGTTCAAATTGTTTTGCAAAGGTACGATTCGGAAACCCTAAACCTTGATTTAAACGCCGTTGAGCGATCCGCCTAAGGGATCCGTAATTTTTTTTTACTCCGCTGCGTGTACGGATCCCAACAGTCCCAAACTTGATTTCTTTCAAATTGATGTAACTCCTCTTGCATTGCTATAACCCAATCATTGTCTGAAAGGGCTTCATCAATTTTAGAGGGTTCAATTGTAGAAATGAAAGCAGAAAATGTAACTTCATTTAAAGTGCTTCTTCTGGTTCTTACTCCTTGATTTACATCACCTATCACTTGATCCAGAGGATGACTCCTACTGTATCTCCATGATTTAGGTTGAGTTTGAACACTATTTACTTCAAGTTGAATAACCCAAGAATATACCTTCATCAGATTTGGGATCAAACTTACCCAAGCTGTCCTTACCATTATTGTGGATGAAACACTTACATCCAAAGATGTGCAAATGTGCTAAATTGGGTTTTCTTCCTTTGTATAGCTCATAGGGAGTTTTGTTCAATTTCCTCCGGAGATATGCCCTGTTTGATATATAGCATGCAGTGCTCATAGCATCAACCCAAAACACTTGAGATGTTTGATTTTCATTCAGCATTGCCCTTGCCATTACAGTGAGCACTCTATTCTTTCTTTCAACAACTCCATTTTGCTATGGGGTTCTTGGAGCTAAGAAGTTATGATTGATTCCCATACTATCACAGAATTCTCCAAAAGCATGATTCTCAAATTCTCCACCATGATCTGTACGAATACCTGCAATAGAGAATCCTTTCTTGTTCTGGACCTTCTTGGAAAACACAACAAATTGATCAAATGTTTTATCTTTTGAAGACAAGAAAATGGTCCAAGTAAACCTTGAGAAATCATCAACTATAACCAAGGTATAAAGATTGCCACCAAGGCTTTTTACTCTAGCAGGTCCAACTAAATCCATATGGAGTAATTGAAGAGGTCTATTAGTTGATATTTCATTCTTTGACTTGAAAGAAGATTTGGTTTGTTTACCTTTTTGACAAGCATCACAAATCATGTCATTTTTAAAATGAAGTTTTGGTAATCCAATAACCAATTCCTTTTTCTGTAACTTGTCAAGTTGAATCATATTAACATGTCCTAAACGTTTATGCCATAGCCAACTTTCATCCAAGTTACCAACAAAACATTTTTCAGAACCAGAATTGTTTTCAGACATTCAGAGTATAGCAATTACCTTCTCTTGGAGCTCGAATAATGCTTTGGATTTAATGCTATCTAAGGAGAGAATATCCTTACTTACAATCAAACATTCTTCTGAATCAAAGATGACTAAGTTGCCTTTGTCTGTGCTTTGACTCACACTAAGGAGATTGTGACATAATCCTTCCACAAGGTAAACATCTTTGATTTGTGGTCCATTGTTGTTTCCAACTTCTCCAATTCCAGCAATCCTTCCGGATTGATTTCCACCAAAGGTTACCTTGCCACCATCCTTATGTTTGATTGAAGCAAACTTGGATTGGTCTCCTGTCATGTGTCTTGAGCATCCACTGTCAATGTACCATTTATTGGATTTTGATGCTCTAAGACAAACCTCTTCATTGTCTGATTCCTCTTGAGCCACAAGACAGAGATTAGCTCTATCTTCTTCTTTTGCCTCATCTTCATCGGATGAGCTGTCACCCCATATAGCTGACACATAAGCTTTTTTCTTGAACTTATTGAACTTCTTTTCTTTGTTCTTCATCTGTGGGCATTCTGATTTGATGTGGCCAGGTTTTTCACACTCATAGCATATGATAGGTTTCTTAGTTTCAGTGCTAGAGCTACCTTTGTGAAACTTTCAGTATGCTTGGTCCTTTTGTAAAACTCTGCTACAGAGGCCATTGATTCACCACGAGCTTCTTCAATTGCAGTGACCTTAGCTTCCCATTCCTTGGTGAGAATGTTTAGTATTTTCCTCACTTGAACAGGTTGTTCATATTCTTTTCCCAATGCAGTAAGTTGATTAATCAGATAAGTGAATCTGAGCTAAAATTCACTAATAGATTCTCCAGACTTCATACGAAATAAATCATATTCAGTCATGAGAGTATTAATGCGATTTTCTTTGATTGCAGCTGTTCCTTCATGAGCTATCTCAAGAGCATCCCACATATGCTTAGCATATGGCAAAGTGCAGATTCTGAAATACTCTTTTTGGCCAAGAGCACTTTGCAGCATGTGTATTGCTTTCATGTTGAGAGTGACTAATTTTTTGTCATTCTCATCATACTCTTCTTCAAGCTTGGGGGTTCTGACACCAGCTTCTACTGAGGATGGAACATAGTTTCCTCTCTCAAAGACCTTCCATAGACCATACTCAGAGGCCATTACATAGACCCTGAACTTAGCCTTCCAAAATGAGTAGTGTTCTCCATTGAAACCTGGTGGTCTGTTGATTGAGGCTCCATCGGGTAGAATTCCTTCCATTGGATCTTTTGTCTAGGATGTTAATCCTTCAAATAGACAACCTTGCTCTGATACCAAATGAAAGTGAAAGGAAATCACCAAGAGGGGGGTGAACTGGGGATTTCAAAAATTCTTTTTCAATCACCCACACACTAGATGAAGCTGGATATAAAGTAGAGATAGGGAAGAAGAGCTTGACACATAATTTATACTGGTTTGGTCCTAACTCTTGACCTACGTCCAGTCCCCAGGCTCCCTGGGTTTCTCTACTATCACTCAATTCAGATACACACTCTGTACTCCAGGATTATCCTCTCTCTAGGATACACTCCCCATTACAAGTTGTAATCTGAAATCTCAATCTCCAAGTCCCCTTGACTTGAGATTCTTACAATGAATGAAATACAATAATAGAGGCTCTCTCACAGAGTAGGTATTGATAAACATTGAAGTTCTAAGTATCAAAGATACTATACAGAAAGAAAACTGAAAGAGTAGATAACTATTGAGCTGTTTTTCGTTTTTGCTTGTTGTGTCTATTTGAAGACTTATATGTAGCTCTATATATAGCAGCAAATCTACATATGACCGTTGCTTCTTTATTCTGCATTGTCTCCATTCGAAATTCTAGCTGTTGTGGGCATGGATGGAGAATATAGCCGTTGGGTCATACTGATTCTTGATTTTCCGAAGATTGCTCTACATTGAAGATCATTTAGTGTTTTTACTGATTTGTGCAACAAATCATTCTGAGTAAAAGTTGTAGCAATTATTTCCAAATGAGGGAATTCATCCTTTTGACTAATCCTCTGTTTGATGCGTGAGATCAATGCTATCAATCAACCGTGGATACGACTCAAACTCGAGTTTGCAAGTCTAGGCTCGAGTTTGCAAGGCATTTTGAATGTCAGGTTCAGCTTCTGCAAAGTGCAAACTGGAGGTTCAAGGAAAACTCTAGAGTTTGTAACATTTCTCAAGGAGTGAACTCGAGTTCATATAAGCAGGCTCGAGTTCAGAGCATTGTAAGGCATTTGTCGTGAGAGCCATCTGAAATCAAAACTTTACACAATGGGCAAACTCGAGTCCATTAGTGAGCAGGCTCGAGTTTGACACTATTCATGTGAAAACTAATTAATCATTTCAGAGAGAACTTGAAGTTTTAATATAAACTCTGGAGTTTGTAAAAAAACTTTACTCAATTTAAAGTTCAGGCTCGAGTTCAAGAAAGCTAGGCTCGAGTTTGAGGGAGTATGAAAGTTTGGATGCTCTCTGCCAAGGGCAAACTCGAGCTTGCAACAGCAGGCTCGAGTTTACATGTTTTGTAAACTCAACTTTGTCTTTCAAACCATAGAGTAAACTCTACATAAAAAACCATAGGCTCGAGTTCATATCTTCAGGCTCGAGTTTGAAATCCAAAATAGCCTGAAATGCTCTCTGTTAGTAGCAAACTCGAGTTCGCCTATCTAGGCTCAAGTTTGGCGCTAACATAATGTGTTTGAAGAAAGATTAATTCATTTAACTTATCAAAAACATTTATACTTGTTTACAATTGTCAGTTATCATCAAAACACATAGAAAACTAACATTTTCAACTACACGAGTACGCTTATTAAACACCCTATATGCCTTACTCCTATTCGAGTATCCAAGAAATATACCTTCGTCTGATTTGGAATCAAATTTACCAAGATTGTCCTTACCATTGTTGTGTATAAAGCATTTGCAGCCAAAAATATATAGATGAGCCAAGTTCGGTTTCCTTCCTTTGTATAGCTCGTAAGGTGTCTTGTTCAGCTTCTTTCGTACATAGGCTCGGTTTGATATATAGCTTGTTGTGCTCATTGCGTCTGCCCAAAAGACTTGTGTTGTCTGATTTTCGTTCAGCATTGCACAGGCCATTTCCATGAGCACACGATTCTTCCTCTCAACTACCACGTTCTATTGTGGTGTCCTTGGAGCCGAGAAGTTGTGATCAATTCCATGAGCATCACAAAATTCGGCAAATGCTTGATTTTCGAATTCGCCTCCATGATCGGTTCGAATAGCTGAAATACAAATACCTTTCTCGTTTTGCACCTTTTTGGCAAACACAGTAAAGAGATCAAATGTTTCATCCTTTGAAGACATAAACATAGTCTAGGTGAAGCGAGAGAAATCATCTACAATGACTAGAGTATACAAATTACCATCAAGACTCCTGACTCTAGCTGGACTAACCAAATCCATATGAAGTAATTGAAGGGGACAATTTGTTGAAAATTCAAGCTTATTTTTAAAAGAGGATTTGGTTTGTTTACCCTTTTGACAAGCATCACAGATCATGTCGTTTTTAAATCGAAGTCTGGGTAAACCACGGACTAAATATTTTCTTAGCAACTTGTCCAGTTGAAACATGTTCACATGTGCCAGCCGCTTATGCCACAACCAACTTTCTTCCAATTTGCTAATAAAGCATTTTTCAGAACTGATTTTAGGTAATTCTAAGGTATAGTTGTTACCTTCTCTAGGAGCTTTGAATAATACCTTAAGTTTACCTTTATCAATTGGAAGATCGTCCTTACTGACAATGAGGCATTCCTCTGAGTCAAAAAGGATCCAGTTGTTCTTGTCAGCACTTTGGCTAACACTCAAGAGGTTGTGGCAGAGACCTTCTACTAAATAAACGTCTTTGATCAGGGGTCCATCCTTTGTACCAATCTCGCCAATCCCGGTGATTTTCCTAGATTGGTCACCTCCAAAGGTGACTCTACCACCATCTCTTGATTTCATTGCTACAAACTTAGCTTGATCCCCCGTCATGTGTTTGGAACACCCACTATCAATGTACCATTTATTGGTTCTTGATGCTCTCAGACATACCTGCAAATCAGAAAAAAAAATTAAGTCTTAGGTACCTATCTTTTATTGGGTCCTTTGGGGTTAGTTCGGGCCTTAGGGACATAGGTTCCCTTAGGTACCCACTGATAGTTACCAACCGGTCTATCTCTTCTATCCTTTTTATGAAAACAAGATGATGTATTGTGACCCTTCCGATTACAGTAGTTACATAGGTTTTCTTTTTGCCTTTTCTTTTGTCAAAAACATGATTATATCCTATGCTTGAATGATCATTTGTGAATCTTCGAGCTTTCAAAATTACGTTGAGCATTTCACTGCCCTTAGTAAATTTCTCAAGCGTTTTCGTGAGATATAGATTTCTTTTCTCTAAATCAAGGCAATCTTCACAAATATCATTTGAACATGTAAAATTCTTGACTTGCTGTTCAAGAGTCATGTTTTTATTTTTCAAATCTATGTATTTTTCAGCAAGAGTTTCATACTCAGATTGTATCTCATTATATTCATCAAATAACTCATCATAAGTGGATTGTGAATCACATACCTCATCGTTATTTTCAGGTTGTTCTTCTTCTGCAACTAGACAGACATTAGCGGTTTCTTCCTCTTCCTCATTTTCTTCTTCCAAGGATCCATCTCCCCATATGGCAGATACATAGGCCTTCTTTTTGAAACGATTGAACTTCTTCTTCTTCTCCTTCTCATTGCCTTTCAGCTGCGGGCATTCAAATTTGTAATGGCCAGGTTTCTCGCACTCGTAACAAATAATTTGGTCCTTATCTTTGGATTCGCGTCTGTTGTTACTTGAGCTTCCCTTCTGAAATTTATTTCTCAAACCTTGGTCCTTCTTGTAGAACCTTTTGAATTTTCGCACGAACATACCCATCTCATCATCGTCCTCGTCATCTTTATCTTTGTCTCCCATTTCCTTCACAGCATTGAGAGCAACTCCTTTGCTCTTGCCATTGTTGATCTCGTCCAAGCCTTTCTTGAATATCATTTTGCTTTCATATTTGGATAAACTTCCAAATAGGGCGGCAACTGACATCATTGATTCACCACGAGCTTCTTCGATTGCTGTGACCTTTGCTTCCCATTCTTTAGTCAAGACATTTAGGATTTTTCTGACTTGAGGACCTTGCTCATACACTTTACCCAAAGCTGATAGCTAATTGACCAGATGAGTATAAAGAAGTTGAAACTCAGCAATGGATTCTCCGGACTTCATTCGAAGAAGGTCATACTCGGTTGTCAGAGTATTGATGCGATTCTCCTTTATGCCGGATGTTCCTTCGTATGCGACCTCCAGAGCATTCCACATTTCCCTTGCAGTTGCTAGATTGCAAATGCAAAAGTATTCTTGTTGGCTGAGAGCGCTTTGAAGCATAAGAATAGCCTTGCTATTTAGTGTGACATTTCTTCGATCATTCTCATCATAATCTTCCAGTTTCGCAGATCTAATGCCATTTTCAACAACCGTTGGAAGGTAATCCTCTCTTGAACACTTTCCATAAACCAAACTCGGTTGCCATAACAAATACTTTGAATTTGTTCTTCCAGAATGAATAATGTTGACCATTAAATCCTGGTGGTCGGTTGATTGATGCGCCATCTGGTAATATTCCGTCCATGATCTAACTCGGGATGTTAGCCTAATAGAGTAACCAGGCTCTGATACCAAATGAAGGTGGAATATCACCTAGAGGGGGGTGAATAGGTGAGCTCAAAAATCTTTTTCGAAGATTCACTCAGAAACAAAATAAAGAAGACAGAGATGGAGACAATAGACACAGGGAGATTTATACTGGTTCGGTCTAATACTTCGACCTACGTCCAGTCCCCAAGCGCACCTTGGGATTTCCACTATTCTTTCAAATGAACACAATTACACACATTGTATAAGGACGATCCTTTCACTCTCGGACTCGCTCCCCCTTACAAGTTGTAATTTGTACACCCACACTTAAGGTTCCACAACCTTAAGATTTTAACTAATACAGATGAAATAGTATTTGACTACTCACTCACTGAGTAGATATGTGAATCACTGAGGTACAGAAATATCCAAAGATATTAAGAATAATTAATGAAACAGTAGTAGTAGTTGAACTAATTGAATGCACAGAGTTTTGATGGTTTAAACATTCAAGTCATCTTCAATTTATAGGTGTTTGCATTTATGGCTGTTGTGATGCTTGAGTTTATGACCGTTGTGATTCTGAAATATATCCGTTGAAGTGTAGAGAAGTAGAATCATCAATGTCTGTATTACTTCATTCTTTTATTCCTTTGATCTGATTTTGACCGTAGGAAGCACTGCAAAAGGAATGAAGTCTTTCTGTCTGTTCGTTGGTTAGGTGTCTCTAACGAGTAATTGCATTAAATGCACTTCTGACAGGTTGGTGCTTTATGAAGATTAGAGTTGATCTTCTTTCAAAAGCTTTATCTGAAATTTTCTCATCAAACTTGATTAAATGATGCTAGGAATAATGATAAATGTGATGGCTTTGATTAGTTTTGATGATGTCTTATATAGATGCCATTCTTAAGAGCAAAAAGGTTGCATACTACACTTATCTTCTACTTTGACTAATTCCTATATTTAATGTAGATGCAAAGTTTAATAATGGAGAATGATCAAGAAAGGAGACTAAAGAAAGAAGAACTTGAAGTCTCTATGATCAAACGAAGTTGGAATGAAGCTTCATCATATTTGAGCTACAATGGAATATACTTGAATGATGGAGAATGTTGATTGAAGAAAGAAGCTCTTGCTCAATATAATGGGAATATCAAGGAAGCAAGAAGTTATCAAATGATTTTGGGGGATAATCTAGAAGGAGAGAAGAAATTGAAGAAGGAAGAACTTGCAATGCAATGAAATATCTTTATTCAAGTTCTTATATTGATGCTAGAAGTCTCCAAGATCATATAGAAGTTGGAACGGATTAATTCAGAGTTTAAACCATCAAAAATCACTTACAGGATGAGCAAACTCGAGCCCATGATTTGCAAACTCGAGCATGTAATGTCCTCAGCAACTCTGGTGCCTCTGGACAAGCCAAACTCGAGCTTAGAACTCAAACCTCAGGTTTGGAACTCCAAACTCGAGCCCATCATTAGCAAACTCGAGCCTGTAGTGTCTTCAGCATTTCTGGTGTCTCTGGACAAAGCAAACTCGAGCCTATTAGTTGGCAAACTCGAGCTTACAGCGGTGTTCAACATTTCAGCTACTCTGTTCCACGTTTCACTCGGGCGACGTCTGGTAATTCAATGATATCTCCTAAACTAGAGATCGGATTGAGGTGAAACCAGTGGCATATGAAACTAGACTCCCAATGCGTCATTTTGATATATAATTCAAGCCAAATGGAGTTTAAGTGAAGGAGCTATGAATTTATGAAGTTGACAGTGATATTCACGTCACCCAGCAGACCAACCTTCAATGTTTTACGTATAACTCTCAAACGGAGAATCCAATTGAGCTGAAATCGGTGGCATTGGAAAGTAGACTCAAAGGGCTTTAAAATCGATAGTTGAACCAACCAAAACGGAGTTCAGACCAGGGAGATATGGCCCCCGAAAGTAGACAGTCTGTTCTGGGTATTGCAATTTGCTAAAGAGAAGCAAACTCGAGCCTATTAGCTGGCAAAGAGAGCTATCAGGTCGCGAAAATCATCCAAACTCGAGCCTATAAGTTACAAACTCGAGCCTAGACAAGACAGAGAGAAAAATATGATTTTGAAGAGACCCAAACTCGAGCCTATAAGTATGGACTCGAGCCTGGATGTTACAAACTCTAGAGTTTGTCTCTAAACCTCCGGTTTGCACCTGAACCAGACATTCAAAAGCTTTGCAAACTCGAGCCTACTTATGTAAACTCGAGTTCACGCTCCTGCATCAGAAAAACACCACTCCGAAAGTCTCATTTCTCATCCAGATGATTACCCAATAACTTATATTTCTTCTTAACATTATTTATATCATTTATGTATAAGTTTCAGGTGATTAAAATGAAGGATTAGAAGCAAATCTCAAAGTGACAGATGTGTGAAGAACCTTGCGTCAGAATTTCAGAAATGGGAAAGAACACAGATAACTTGCAGAAATGAAGTTGAATACTCAATTGTAATGCTTCTCCAAAGGATTAAATCACTCAGATGATGAAATACTCCAACGGATATAAGCCAAACAGATTCAGCATTCGAATTAATGTTCATGACAGGAATCAACCACTGTTGACGAAACGGAAAATCAGAGCATTTACTTTCACGCGTCAAACAGAGGAAAATTCAAGAAGAATAAATCATTCACTTGGAAACAACTGATATAGCCATTACTCAGAATGATTTTCCTGAACAAATAAAGGAAAGTCATTAAATGACATAACGGTCATAATCTTCAATGCAGAGCAAAAGTTGGAAATCAGAAAAGGCCGTGAGTCCCAACGGCTAGAATTTCGAATGGAGAGAATTCAGAATTGAGAAGCAACGGTCATATGAAGATTTACCGCTATATATAGAGCTGCATACAAACCTTCAAAGACACAACAACAAGCAGAGAAACAAGCCTACCTCTTCAACATGCTATTACTCTGATCTGCTTATCATTTACTCTGTTTTTCAATGTCTATATATCATAGAGAGTGAAATGTTTTGTATTGTACTTCAGTGTTTATCCATACACTTCTGAGAGAGAAGAATCATTGTAAACATCCTATCATTATATCTGTGAGTTACTCAAGATTGGGTGATCTTGAGTGGGAAACACATTGTGTTGATTACAGCTTGTAAGGGGAGTGAGTCCTAGGGAAAGGATCATCTTCGAGTACAGAGTGTGTAATCAAACAGGTGTATTGATTGCAGTTTGTAAGGGGGAGTAAGTCCTAGTGAGAGGATTACTTCAAGTACAGAACGTGTAATCAAGTTGAAAGAAGATAGTGGATTGAAATTCTCAAGTGGAGCTTGGGGACTGGACGTAGGTCAAGGATTGGGCCGAACCAGTATAAATCACAGTTTGCATATTCTCTTCCCTTATCTCTTACATTCCAGCATATATGTTTGAATGATTGCTTATCACTTTATAAATTATTATTGTCATTCAAACTACTTTCAATATGTTGCAGAAAGTTTTTAAAGTTCTAAGTTTTTAATCAAACACCCAATTCACCCCCCCTCTTGGGTGATAGCCAAGTCTTTCAAAATGATGATATAGATAATCCATAAACATACACAGAAGAAATCAGAAGTTGGAAATTAGTTTGAAGAACAGAGCAAACATTGACTCGAGGCAAGCTTCTACTGACTCGAGTTGGAGCATCGATCAACACATATCAAATTTGAAATTTACTTCTCTGACTCGAGGCAAGATATATCTTGACTCAAGTTAAGGCTCTGACTCGAGGCACACAAAAGCGTAACTCGAGGTAAGTCAATGGTCCACATTCAAGGAATGTCTGAAAGTCCTTCTTGACTCGAGGCAGACTCAAACTTGACTCGAGGTAGCCAAGAATGTGACTCGAGTTAAGGCACTGAATAGATCACCTTTACTGATCATTTAACTCGAGGCAGAATTTCCCTTGACTCGAGTTAACCTCTAGACTCGAGGCACCTATATTAACTCAAGTTAAATGCGAAGATCAGACCTTTAGATATTTGGATCAAAGGGCTTGACTCGAGTCACTAAGTGTTGACTCGAGTTAAATGCCATTTTCAAAAATAACGGTCAATGTTCTTGACTCGAGTTAAAGTTCCTGACTCGAGTCAATTGGAAAGTTCAAACGTTATTTCAAAAGATTTTGAGACTTGACTCGAGGCAGCGAAGATGTTAACTCGAGTTACAGCCTTGACTCGAGGCAACCTCTGGCCTGACTCGAGTTAAATTGTGATTTTTGCAATAGACCTCAGCGAATTGAATTGAATCACAGGAACTGACTCGAGTTAATTTGACAGCAACAAAATTCAAAAGATATGCTTTTCAAATTTGACTTAAATTGGATTTTTTGATTTATCCTATGTATTCAATGTTCTTTCTAAAGTTAATCATCATCAAAACACATATGAGAACTAACATGGTTTGCTTGAGAACCTCATTAACCTTGCCCGAGCATCATTGGGATTTATAGCAAGGAAGTGAATTTTAAATAGTCATGCTCGAGAAACACATTTGTTATGCCCGAGCAACGTCGAGACAGAGCATCATAATTATTAGCTGAGCAATCATGCTCGAGCAGGAGCAATTCCTTGCTTGAGCAGCATCGAGGCAGAAGCGAGAATATGCAAGTCAAAGAGTCATGCTTGAGCATTGAAGTAGGCTTGCTCGAGCACCATGCTCAAGCAGCATCCCTCAAATACTCACTCTTCACCTCTGTATGACGCTTGCCTGAGCATGACAATATCATGCTCGAGCACCATGCTCGAGTAGAGACAAATACTTGCTCGAGCAGCACCGTTGAATTCTCAAGTTCTCGCCTCTGTCTGTGTCTTGCTCGAGCAAGAATGTTGTCTTGCTTGAGCATCAGCGAGTCTAAACATTTATCAACTACTTGTGAAGAAGCTTGTCCGAGCTTGAATTCTTCATGCTCGAGCACCATGCTCGAGCAGACGAAAAACCTTGCTCGAGCATCAGCGACGATGATCATCTTTCAACTTGTTCAAGAGAAGCTTGCCCGAGCAAGCATGGATTGTTGCTCGAGCAAGATCCCTCTGTTTTGAAATCTCCGTCTGCGTAATTTATGAAATCACTGTGTTAATTTCATTACTTCTTAATGTTACTCATTACTACTTCTAATTGCTTTTAATCAGTTTGCTAATGAGTTTCAGAAGATTTTATCTTGGATTAAACATCAGATTTACATAAAGCAAATCGTGTCAAAGAAGCATTAAATGTAGTTGCCAAAACCAATGATAACCTCCGTAATCAACACTCTGATCAATGTAAAGTTTTCTCTTACATTCCATCTGAACATTAAATGTTGTGTCTCAACAGGCAAAACAAAAGGAATGAAGAGAATATTGAAACTGCAATTCCACCTGGATTATTTGAACGACGTAAATGGTATCCAGACTTCATCTATCTAACGGATACATGCAAGAGTCTCAACGGATAATTCTCAAGATTCAGCAATGGTCATTTATTACAACATCTATAAATAGCCGAAGCATTGAATTCGCCAACCTAACGAAACCATGTGTATTCAATTCGAATTTATTACAACTCCTACTGTTTCATTAATATCTTCGGATATCTTTGTATACTTCAGTGTTTAACTTTCATCTACTCGTAAGGAGTTTCTAAATGAAAACAAAAGGAAATCACCAAGAGGGGGGTGAATTGGGGATTTTAAAACTTTTATAATAACTTTGCACCCAAGCTGAAGCTAAACGTAAAGAGATAGGGAAAAAGAGCTTGACACAGAAAGTTTATCCACGGTTCGGTCTAAATTCTTGACCTACGTCCAGGAAGTTTGTAATCAGCTCCTTATATAGTGGTGAGTTGCTATGTGACCGTTACTTCTCAACTTAGCATGTTCTTCATTTGAAACTCAGTTTGATGAGGATTATAGCCGTTGGGTCCTGAACTTCGGTGATTAAATTCCTGGACGCGTGAAATCATTCTGCCTTCTGATTCTTCGCGCTAATTCAATGATTCATTTGATCCAATTTAATACCTAAAACATTCTCAATATAGAGTGGTTAAATATATTTGAATATACTAAATGAATGCAATCAATTCGTATAAACATGGTAAGTTTTGTAGTTTAAAAGAATCAGGATGAAACCAAGAACGATCATATTTGCTTTCGTCTTAAACTCGAGTTCTCCAAGTCGGGCTCGAGTTCGTAAGGCTTTTAGATTATCTGGTTTATCTTCTGTGAGAGCAAACTCTGGAGTTTGATGTAAACTCTGGAGTTTGTATTTTGTTTCACCATGTGAACTCGAGTTCACGAAGGTAGGCTCGAGTTCGAATGCTCTCTACACTTTTTGTCGTATGAGCACCTGAAGTAATATCTCACAAGCTAAGCAAGCTCGAGTCCATTAGTGATTAGGCTCGAGTTTAACACTATTCATGCCTAAGAGTTTTGGTTACTAGAAAGAGTGGACTGGAGCACGAGTACAAACTCTGGAGTTTGGACACTTGCTTTTCTTTCTTCAGATGAAGGGCTCGAGTTCATATTCTTAGGCTCGAGTTCACTTAGTTTATTCCATGGCTTATTGAAGTGAACTGGAGGTTTGAACTTAAACTCTGGAGTTTTGTAAAGAAGGAAAACTTGAGAGCTCTCTGCCAAGGAAAAACTCGAGCTTGCAATAACGTGCTCGAGTTTACCTATTTTGTAAACTCTTCTTCGTTTGTCAAACCATAGAGTAAACTCTACACAAAAGTATTAGGCTCGAGTCCATATACTTGGGCTCGAGTGTTCATTAAATTATAGCCATAGAAACAAGTGAACTCTACTAAAAAAGAATAAACTCGGAGTTTAAAGAGATACATTTTAATTAGAAAATCTTCCCGCATGGGAAAACTCGAGCTTGTCTATACGGGCTCGAGTTTACTCGTTGTAAACTCTTTATTATTATATCATGAGGGTTTAGGCTCGAGTCTATTTACTCGGGCTCGAGTTCGTTATGCTGAAAATATCACGATGAGCTCTGTTTGCAGAAAACTCGAGTTTGCTTAGTAGAGTTAGCAGCTTGACATAAATCATAACACATATTGTCATTGCATAAGCTAAAACATTCAACGGTTTATAAAATGACATTTAGAGTTTCAAGCATACATATATCTCAAAAAAATGACAGCTTGACAACTTGACTCCTCTTTCTTCACTTCAACTCTTCTCCCCCTTTGTCATCATCGAAAAGTGGAGGATTAGATGAGATAGAGGTTGATCGAAGAATAGGATCATGGGTAGATGGTTCAGGGGCTATGGAGGTTGGGATTGGTTCGGAAGAAGGTGGAGGTGCCGAAGAGCTAGGTCCAGCGGAATTGATGGACTGATTTTCTAAAATTTTGTCCATTTTTTCATGGAGGCTTGGACATAGACACCAAAAGAGTGGAGATGCTTACTTGAGTGATCTCCAATTTGATCCCCGAGACCTTGCACTTTCTCTTTGATAACCTCATGTTCAAGAATGAGATCTTCTTGTGCATCGAGAGAACTCCTCATATCCTTTCTTGATTGTGGTGACTCTGATTCTATCTTGGAAGAAAGATCGAAACAACTTGGGCAATGTAAGTCTTTATTCTTTCATCCAAATCGGAGGAAAGGATTGTGGTGGAGGTGGTGCACTTTGAGCTTCTTGAACTCTAGATTGAGTAGCTCTGGTTCTAGTAGGTCTTGAGGGTGCTCGGAATGATCACTTCCTTGATCAAAGCTTATCCTCATTAAATTTAGGATATCTTGGCCAAATTTTCTTGGGTTTTCGGGTTTCTCATTGGTGGTAAATACCATACCCTTTCATGAAACATAATCACCGAGATGAGGCGGCAAAGGGTATCGGGATGTTTTTCTTCCATGGAAACGAAATTTGAACATCTCTTTAAAGATCCAATCTCCTATGTTATGAGGGACTTGATCTATGATAGAGGCAAAAATAGGGAAGTCCTTTTTGGCAAAGTGAGTGAAATTGCCTCCCTTTTGTACTAAGTTTCTAGTGTATATATACCAAGCAGCTCTTTGCTTAGGAGGCATTGATCTTGGAGTGAAATCCGAGTCTCTAAAGCATCAGTACGGGCTCATCGGGTCGAGGAGTGTAAAAATTTGCCTATTTGTATAATTTGGAGAAGCAACGGGAGGAGGATTTTGGATTTGGAGGAGGAATTAAGGTATGCGGCGGTGATGGTTATCTGTTTTCCTCTAATAGATGTGGTAATCCTTTCCTCAACCAAATTTCTATCCTCATCCAATAAAGTATCACTTTGCATACAATAGTAAAAGGTTTTAACAAAGGATGGACTATATGAGGCTCTAATGGATATGAGAGGTTCAAATTGTCTAAGCCAGTGGGTAAGATCAAGGTTACATTCGTCTTTTAAAGCATCTAGATTGACATACAGAGAATCCTTTAGGGATGGAGGAATGATTGTAAATTTCAAATAAGGCTGGGTTTTCTCTAGATACCTGAGGAGCAGTGTTGTTGGTGATGGGAGGATGATTGAGCTTGAGAGCTAGTCTGACTAGTTGTGGTCTTTCGAGACTTGTGTATACTGTTCTTTGCCCTTCGAGGTAGTGTGTTAGCAGTTGAAGCTTTCTTTGAGGTATTCATCTTGACTGTGGTTATTGGAGTGGCTTGGGTAACAGGAATACCAGGAATTTGCTTGTCAATTCCATGCTTGAATCGTTTGGGAAACGATTTTACCCTGGGAGGACGTTGAGAGATTTTTGTTTGATCAGTTTGGGGTTCTTGAGGATCAGAGGATTTGGAATCTTGAGTTGCAGATTGTTTGGACGCCATGTTCTTTGTTTTTCGTTTGAGGAGATTGAGAGAAATTTTTGGGAGAAATTAGGTTTAGGCTCGAGGGTGAGATAGAGTGAAGACGAAAAGTCAGGTTTTTAAAGAAATTTTATCGACGCAAACTCGAGTTCTCAAGTGTAGGCTCGAGTTTGTGTAACGTTACTTACCTGGAATTCAAGAGTGTATGTGTGAACCCTTGAAATTTCTTGCTAGGCTCGAGTCGATCACATCGTAGGCTCGAGTCTGTCTGGTTCTCTGAGGTGGATTGCTCTCTGTCTCCCTCGAACTCGAGTCTGTTCACTAATAGGCTCGAGTCTGTCAAGATCTCTGAGATGAGTTGCTCTCTGTCTCCCGCGAACTCGAGTCCGTTCACTAATAGGCTCGATTCTGTCAAAATCTCTGAGATGAGTTGCTCTGTCTCTCGCGAACTCGAGTCCGTTCACTAATAGGCTCGAGTTTGGCGACTGATAGTTGCATTTCTTGTTTGGTTCTTTCGAGCTCGAGTCTATCTTTGGTAGGCTCGAGTTTGTGACAACTTTACTTGCGATCGATTGTTTGGGATTTTGATTTCAATATACATCACTGCACAAAACATATCTACATACTCCGATGCTTAAGTTAGTGGATAATAATCATTAAAAAACATAACTAACATTTGAATTACTTACAACTCATTGGGATTTACCATTCCCAATTCTCTTCTTATGAACACAAATTGTTCTTTTGCTAGTGGCTTGGTGAAGATATCAGCGAGTTGCAAGTGAGTTGGGATGAACATGACTTTGACATCATTCTTTTGAACATGATCTCTTATGAAGTGATGTCTGACATCAATATGTTTGGTTCTAGTGTGTTGAACAGGATTCTTTGCCAAACTTATTGTGCTTGTGTTGTCACAAAGAATTGGGATTTCTTTGAGATGAACTCCCAAATCACACAATTGTTGTTTGAGCCAAAGAACTTGAGCACAGCAACTTGAGGCAGCAACATACTCAGCTTCGTGGATGACACACCCAGCGTGGTGCGCTTTTTGCTGAACCAAGACACTAATGATCCTCCAAAGAACTCACATTGACCACTTGTGCTTTTACGTCGGTCTTGTATCTGCATGATCGAATCGGTATAGGCTACTAAGTGTTCATGTTGATCTTTGGGAAACCATAATCCAAGAGTCTTTGTATCGGCAAGATATCTAAAAATTCTTTTAACATGTTCGGCATGGGACTCCATGGGGCGGTGGAATCTAGCACACATTCCAACACCGAATTGAATATACGGGCGACTTCTTTGTAAGATAGAGTAATGATCCAATCATTCCTCTATACTTAGTGATGTTGAAGTTAGTCCCCTTTTCATCAGCATCCGAGTTGCGGTTGAACTCATTGGAGTATCTGCTCCATTACAATCAGCCTAGACCATATTTTTTAATAGATCTTTCGGATACTTGGTGCAGGAAATGAAGATTCCATCATGGCGTTGCTTGATTTGAAGTCCAAGGAAGTAATTAAGTTCTCCCATCATGGACATTTCAAATTCTCCTGCATTGTCTTGGCAAATTCTTCACACATAGTATCATTAGTAGCACCAAAAATAATGTCATCAACATAGATTTGAACTATTAAGACATCACCAAGTTTATTCTTCTTTATAAAGAGAGTTGTATCTGCTTTTCCTCTAACAAATCCTTGATCAAGAAGGAAAGTGCTTAACCTCTCATACCAAGCTCTAGGAGCTTGTTTAAGATCATATAAGGCTTTCTTGAGGTGATAAACATGATCGGATGATGTTCATTTTGAAAACACGGAGGTTGTTCAACATAAACTTCCTCTGTATAAAACCATTTAAAAAGGCGGATTTTACATCCATTTGAAAAAGTTTAAATCCTTTAACACAAGCAAAGGCTAGAAGAACTCTTATAGCTTCCAATCTTTCTCTTGGAGCATAAGTTTCTTCATAATCAATTCCTTCTTCTTGATTATAGCCTTTTGCAACTAGCCTTGCCTTATTACGAATGATTATGGCGGATTCATCACATTTATTTTTGAATACCCATTTAGTACCAATGAATGGGATGGTCTTTAGGTCAGGTACCAAGTCCCAAACTTGGTTTCTTTCAAATTGATGTAACTCCTCTTGCATTGCTATAACCCAATCATTGTCCGAAAGGGCTTCATCAATTTTAGAGGGTTCAATTTTGAAATGAAAGCTGAAAAAGTAACTTCATTCAAAGTGCTTTTTCTGGTTCTTACTCCTTGATTTGCATCACCTATCACTTGATCCAGAGGATGACTCCTCTTGTATCTCCATGATTTTGGTTGAGTTTGAACACTTTTTTCATAAGCATTTTCACAATGTTTTTCGGTTTGAAATCATCTTGCAAATCTTTTTCAGTATTTGTTGAAACAGAAGTTTGGTTTGTCACAGGAAAATCATCATCATCATCCAAGGACTTGTTAGATTTGGTTTCACAGAAAACAACATGCATAGATTCTTCAACAGTGTGATTACGAGTATTATATGTTGGGATCCGTACACGCAGCGGAGTAAAAACTTTTACGAATCCCTTAGGCGGATCGCTCAACGGCGTTTAAATCAAGGTTTAGGGTTTCCGAATCGTACCTTTGCAGAACAATTTGAACTGGTGGGCTACCTTCTCGATCAGCAGAAACCGACTCTTTAGAATCGCCTTCCTCTACCGGTATCCACACGAACAGCCTTCAGAAACACGAACGGAGGCGTGCTAGCGTCTCTGAACTGTGTGTCTCTATATTTTTCTTTCTAGGGTTTCTCGCGGCTTTCTGATGCGCTCGACAAAATGTCCCGTAGGTTTTTCTAAACCTAGTAGGCGTATTTTATTCAAAACCAATTTTTGAATTTGGATTAAAACATATATTAATTAAATCTATCTGATAGATCTAATCAAATCTATTTATTTAATCTGAATTAAAAGCCCTCTGATTTAATTTATATTTATAAATTAAATCAAGATATGATATCGTTATATTTAATTTAAAATGAGATCGATATCTCAGTTCAAATTAAATCTGATATGCAATATCTTTATTCGAAAAATAAATCTGAGATACAATATCTCAATTT
Organism: Acacia pycnantha; assembly: GCA_025563575.1. NCBI lineage: Eukaryota > Viridiplantae > Streptophyta > Magnoliopsida > Fabales > Fabaceae > Acacia > Acacia pycnantha. Next base: position 5,127,783 of record JAMWYP010000026.1, on the reverse strand, counting down.
ATTATAGTTATTTAATTTATCAAATAAATTAAATACTATATATAATAATATTATTATCAATAAATAATAATATTATTATTTTCGAATTTATTATATATTAAATCAAGATATGATATCATTATATTTAATTTAAAATGAGATCCGATATCTCGAGTTCAAATTAAATCGATATGCAATATCTTTATTCGAAAATTAAATCGAGATACAATATCTCAATTTATTATAGTTATTTAATTTATCAAATAAATTAAATACTATATATAATAATATTATTGTCAATAAATAATATCATTATTATTTTCAATTTAATATATTTATATATGCATATATATATATACACACACATCCTAGATTAAATAAGTATTCATTAAATCTTAAACACTTTTAAGATTCAATGAATCTGGACACTCTTGCTCGTGTTAGGCCATTCTTGTGTGCGACCACGTAGGCCCACATGAGATTGGCGGCGGGCCAATCATGTACCAGCCCACAAGTCGCAAGCGGCCTCTAGCAAGACATTGCGACTACCCAATTCATATGGGGATCGTTGATAAGTACAATGACTTGCCCCTAGGGCATAATTTCCAACAGACTCCCACTTGCACTAGGTACAATCATTAATTACCTTAATTCCCATTGTCCTAACATGACGCTCATGTTTTACTTGTGCAAGCAGTTTAGTAAGAGGATCAACGTCATTGTTTATGCGATATAACCTATCGTACAACCATGTCACGTCCCTTTTGTCACGCGATAATTTGGTCAAGGATGAGGCATGGAAAATGTCAACTTCTGTTCTTGACCATTACTTTCTCGATTCTTGAGTAGTCTAACAATTGAGATGGAAACTTCTTTCCATCGTAGTATGGCCATACATTTCTCAGAATCGCTCATCGAGGGGCCCAGTATTATCTCTCTACAAATGTGAGGACAAATCCCATCTTGACCACTCACATTCCTCGCATGAGAACCACCGATCCCGATCCTAGCCTTTATCATCACCCGGTCAAAGGTGACTTTTGACTAGGTCAAAGACAGCGACTCATCATGTAGGAATCCATGATGATCTCGAGTCAAAGGGCGTTGTGACGCGGTTATACATGAGAAAAGCTTATGACTTATTCCATGCAGCTTTCTCATAGTGGGTCGGTCCAGCACCTTGTACTCTTACAAGTGCCTATGACTTTGACTCGTATCCCCATACTCATCAAAGTCACACTAGTCTTATTTCATCTTTGCTCCCACAGAGATGACCGACCAGGGACATTTAGGATAATCTATTAGATATATCCAGGGATACAGTTATCACTATAAACATGCAAATGAAATGATAACTAAAGGAGAATTCTTTAAATAACATTAACGTTTAAAGTATAATGACTTGCTTTCTCCTGGTACTTTGCATAATAATTTTTTTTTTTGTATCACCTTTATCATTGATTTCTCTGATAAGATGAAATCGCTTGAGTATATGGTTGGTCCTTTGATGTGACCTAGGCTCCTAGGTCTGCGGAATAGCACCTCTATTGTCACAGAACAAGTCTATTGGATTTGAGATGGTAGGAACCACCCCTAGTTCATTAATGAACGTACTAATCCAAAAGGCCTCCTCATTGCATCGATCTTTGCTATATACTCAGCTTCTATTGCATAATCAACTACAGTGCTCTGCTAAGAGCTCTTCCAGCTCACTGCACCACCATTCAACAGGAATACATCTTGAATCATCTTGGTCAGTTTGGAAACTCGCATCTGTGTAACCAGTCACACAGAGCTCATCCTCCAAGCCACCATATACCAAGAATAAGTCCTTAGCCCTTCTTAAGTACTTAAGGATATTCTTGACAGCAGTCCAATGATCCTCACCGGGATCTTGTTGATATCTGCTGGTCATACTCAAGGCATATGAGACATTCGATCGAGTACATAACATGGCATACATGATAGATCCAATGGCGGAGGCATATGGAATCTTACTCATGCGGTCTCTTTGATCCTGTGTACTAGGACACGATTCTCACCGAGATGGATGCCATGAGACATGGGCATATTACCCCTTTTGAATCCTGCATACCGAATCTATGCGGTATCTTGTCTATGTATGTGCTCGACTTAGGCCTATCAGCCTCTTAGATCTATCTCTATAGATCCTAATCCCAAGGATGTAAGTGGCTTCGCCTAAATCTTTCATTGAGAAAGACTTTCCTAACCAAGACTTGACACTCTGCAAGGTAGGAATGTCATTCCCAATGAGTAGGATGTCATCAACATAAAGCACTAGAAATACAAACTGTGCTCCCACTAACCTTCTTGTAAACACAAGGTTCATCTATGTTTTGAATGAATCCAAACTCTTTGACTACTTCATCAAAACGATGATTCCAGCTCCGAGATGCTTGCTTCAATCCATAAATGGACCTTTGAAGCTTACAAAATTTACCAGAGTCCTTTGGACGCACAAAACCCTCAGGTTGTGTCATGTACACATCCTCAAGGAGCTTTCCGTTTAGGAAGGTTGTTTTGACGTCCATCTGCCATATTTCATAGTCATAATATGATGCAATGGCAAGAAGGATTCTGATTGATTTGGCCATTGCAACTGGGGAAAAGGTTTCATCATAGTCCACACCATGAGTTTGAGTGAATCCTTTTTCAACCAGTCGTGCCTTGAAGATATTTACTTTGCCATCCATGTCAGTTTTCTCTTTGAAAACCCACTTGCACCCAACGGTTTTTACACCTTCAGGTGGATCGACTAAGGCCCATACCTCATTGTCGTACATGGATTGCATTTCGAGACTTCATGGCACTAAGCCATCTTTCGGAGTTGGGTCCCACCATGGCCTCGCGATAGGTAGTTGGCTCATTGTGCTCAATGAGCAAAACATCACGGCTTCGATGTCGAAATCCATATCTCGAGGCCTGTAGCCGTGTTCTATCGGACCTCCGTGGGTCTTGTGTTACGTGAGCAGGCTCAACAACTTGTTGTGAGTCTTCTCCGGTTTCCATCTGTGGTTCTACATTGTCCTGTGACTCTCGAACTTCTTCGAGGTTCACCTTACTCCCATTGGTTCTTTTAGAGATAAACTCCTTTTCCAAAAAGACACCATTTCGAATAACAAACACTTTGTGATCGGTGGGATTGTAGACATAGTATCCTTTAGTTTCCTTAGGATACCCCACAAAAAGGCATTTTGAGGATCTGGATGATAATTTATCAGAGGCTTGATGTTTGACATAAACCTCACATCCCCAAATTTTAAGAAATGACAAACTGGTTTTCTTCCCAGTCCATATCTCATATGGTGTCTTTTCAAGCGCCTTTGACGGAACACGATTTAGTGTGAACGCAGCTATTTCTAGGGCATGGCCCCAAAAGGAAGGTGGAAGATCTGTTTGACTCATCATAGATCGAACCATATCTAATAGAGTTCGATTCCTCCGCTCAGAAACACCATTCCATTGAGGTGTTCCAGGAGGAGTAAGTTGCGAGACGATCCCACAACTCCTAAGATGGTCAATGAACTCTTGGCTCAAATATTCACCACCCCGATCAAATCGAAGTGTCTTAATTGTTTTGCCAAGTTGATTTTGCACTTCATTTTGGAATATTTTGAACATTTCAAAAGATTCCGACTTATGTTTCATTAAATAGATATATCCATATCTACTGAAATCGTCTATAAATGTAATGAAGTACAAATGACCTCCTCTGATAGATGTATTCATTGGTCCACACACATCAGTATGTATGAGGCCCAATAAATTGGTGGCTCTCTCACCGTGTCCAAAAAGGTACCTTTGTCATCTTTCCCAATAAACAAGACTCGCATGTATCAATTGATTCAAAATCAAATGAGTTAAGAAATCCATCTTTATGGAGTTTCGAAATGTGTTTCTCATTTATATGGCCTAGACGACAATGCCATAGATAGGTCGGATTCAAATCATTTGACTTGAACCTTTTAGTAGTTATGTCATAGATATGTCCATTCAATTTTCTATTGTCCTTGAGATCCTACATTTATTCAAATGTGAGATCCACATGTAGTATCCAATACCCATGTTGAGGAAGTAGAAAAGCGAATATCTATGACATAGATACTTGAAGCGATAGCCCTACTATCCTTCTTGTTCTTGTCCGGATCTTCGAGGTAGAGTTTGCAATTTCTTTTCAAATGACCAAGTTCATTGTAAAAGAAGCACTCTATCCTTCGGAGGTTTTTCCTTCTTGGCTTTCGGTTTCATACCCCTTCCTTTTTGAACGGACAAAAACAGAACTGGGCCTCTCCAAGGCTCAGCTTAGCAGTTTTGAGCATCTCATGCAGTTCAGAAATTGATTCCTCCATGTTGTTCATACAATTGTAATCCATGACAAAGTTATCATAACTTCCTGGGAGTGAGTTCAAGATCACATCTGTAGCTAACTCCTGGGACATGGGGAATCCAAGCCTCTCAAGGTGATCAATGTAGCCCTTATCTTCAAACATGAGGACTAACTGATGCACCCTTAGCCAGCTTGCAGGAATGAAAGGCCTTTGTAGTCTCATACCTCTCTTGCCTTGCCTGTTACTGGAACATTTCCGTAGGATGAACAATCATCCCAGAGGCCTCCACATGTTCTAGATCTCTATTGAGGTCTAGAAGCATAGTGGCAAGCATCGAGCATCCGTATCCACGAGTCATCCTTATGCTTCGTATAAGCATTAGTCGAGCTCTTGGATCAGCAGTGCAGCTGCAGGCTCGTCAGGAATGGGTTGATTGATGAGATATTCTTTTCTTTCGTGTTTAGGATCAACGCTTAAGTTCTCAAACATGTCAAGAAAGTTTGTCTCATCAAGTTCGTCCTTGTAAAGGACTGATCGCATTGATGGTGTTGAAGTATTACTAGACTACATGATTCTACAACTAAAGATATGCAAAGTTTAAGTAGTAACCTCCCACTGAATTAACAACCCTCATTATAATTAGTGGGCTAAGATCCATATTTGGCTTAAATTTAAGTCCGCTTTGGCAGGACGCTTAAATTAAGTTATTTAGGTAGGCAAACCCCTTGCCAATTACATCATATGTAACTCTTAGATCTTTATGGGATTCAATCATCATATGACGTGGCATGTTTAATCCCATCTAATGCCTTGAGATCCAAAACCGTTTTGATAATCTCAATTAAGTCGGACAATAATGAATATTGAGTATCACCATTACTCACTCTTGTCTCACCAAGATAACTCGGATGCATCCACTTTGGTGGAACATACAAATGGGCGATCTAGGTTTTGACAAGTATTCATTTATTGGTGGCATTATGACTTAAGATTTTATTTAGAGGGTATAATTAGATTAATCCTATTAATTATACTTATATGAATGCAATCACTATTGTATCTCATATAATATCTAAATTAATTATGAGTGATCTAGTCAAAACATAATTAAAACTCTAAATTGATTATGAGTGATCTAATCAAATCATAATTAAAATTCTAAATTAATTATGAGTGATCTAATCAAAACATAATTAAAATTCTAAATTAATTATGAGTGATCTAATCAAACCATAATTAAAAATTCTAAATTAATCATGCAATCATCAAATTAAAATTGTGACACAACATGGCTCAACCTTAACCTAAAATCCTCTCAAGCCAATGAGAGGACTTCTCTAAAACAAAAGAAGTACATCAGGAGTATTTAAAGAAAGAGGCATGGCTCGCAGGCCATATTTAAAATTTACAACAATTGTAAAACTCTAGAGCCATGTTGTTCACCATACCCAAACAACTTTTGAAAGGTAAATCACAACATATATTAAGTCATACAATTATGAAATAAAATATTATGATTAATCTTATCATGATTTAAATTTTCTAATTTATATTATATTATAAATATAATATAATATCATGATTTAAATTCTCTAATTTAAATTATATTATATACTATATATAATATAATATCATGATTTAATTCTCTAATTTATATTATATTATAAATACAATATAATATCATGATTTAGATTATCTAATTTATATTATATTATATACTATATATAATATAATATCATGATTTAAATTATGTAATTTACATTATATTATATACAATATATAATATAATATCATGATTTAAATTCTCGCGCTACTGACAATCAGCCGGGATCCCTACGGCGGTCTCGTTAGAAATTTCAAAATAAAATATTATTTTCGAAAATAATTTCTCAAAAAAAAAGACGTGATTTTTTTTTTCCGAAAAATTCAAAACCCTAACGAACTGATCGACATCGGATCTGAACGTTTCAGATCCACACGAATCAGCCACACAGTCCGACTTGGAACCGGTAGAAACCCTAACGCGATTTTTTGAATTTAAACACATTACTGTATTCGGTTTTAACCATACATGTATCTCATACATAAACACACGTATAAAACCTAATTTAAACGCACGGTTGAGTTGGCTCTGATGCCACTGTTGGGATCCGTACACGCAGCGGAGTAAAAACTTTTACGAATCCCTTAGGCGGATCGCTCAACGGCGTTTAAATCAAGGTTTAGGGTTTCCGAATCGTACCTTTGCGAGAACAATTTGAACCGGTGGGCTACCTTCTCGATCGTAAACCGACTCTTTAGAATCGCCTTCCTCTACCGGTATCCACACGAACGGCCTTGAAACACGAACGGAGGCGTGCTAGCGTCTCTGAACTGTGTGTCTCTATTTTTCTTTCTAGGGTTTCTCGCGGCTTTCTAATACGCTCGACAAAATGTCCCGTAGGTTTTTCTAAACCTAGTAGGCGTATTTTATTCAAAACCAATTTTTGAATTTGGATTAAAATATATATTAATTAAATCTATATGATAGATCTAATAAAATCTATTTATTTAATCCGAATTAAAAGCCTTCTGATTTAATTATTTATAAATTAAATCAAGATATGATATCATTACATTTATTTTAAAATGAGATCAGATATCTCAGTTCAAATTAAATCTGATATGCAATATCTTTATTCGAAAAATAAATCTGAGATACAATATCTCAATTTATTATAGTTATTTAATTTATCAAATAAATTAAATACTATATATAATAATATTATTATCAATAAATAATAATATTATTATTTTCGAATTTATTATATATTAAATCAAGATATGATATCGTTATATTTAATTTAAAATGAGATCCGATATCTCAGTTCAAATTAAATCTGACATGCAATATCTTTATTCGAAAATTAAATCTGAGATACAATATCTCAATTTATTATAGTTATTTAATTTATCAAATAAATTAAATACTATATATAATAATATTATTGTCAATAAATAATATTATTATTATTTTCGAATTTAATATATTTATATATGCATATATATATATACACACACATCCTAGATTAAATAAGTATTCATTAAATCTTAAACACTTTTAAGATTCAATGAATCTGGACACTCTTGCTCGTGTTAGACCATTCTTGTGTGCGACCCTGTAGGCCCACATGAGATTGGCAGCGGGCCATCATCATACCAGCCCACAAGTCGCAAGCGGCCTCTAGCAAGACATTGCGACTACCCAATTCATATGGGGATCGTTGATAAGTACAATGACTTGCCCCTAGGGCATAATTTCCAACATTATAAACTCTATATGCTTTACTTCTACTTGAATAACCCAAGAATATACCTTCATCAGCTTTGGAATCAAATTTTCCCAAGCTGTCCTTACCATTATTGTGGATGAAGCACTTACATCCAAAGATATGCAAGTGAGCTAAGTTGGGTTTTCTTCCTTTGTAGAGTTCATAGGGAGTTTTGTCCAATTTCTTCCGGAGATATGCCCTATTTGATATGTAACAAGCAGTGCTCATAGCATCAGCCCAAAACACTTGAGATGTTTGATTCTCATTTAGCATTGATCTTGCCATTTCAGTAAGCACTCTATTCTTTCTTTCAACAACTCCATTTTGCTGTAGGGTTCTTGGAGCTGAGAAGTTATGATTAATTCCCATACTATCACAGAATTCTCCAAAGGCATGATTCTCAAATTCTCCACCATGATGCGTACGAATACTGCAATAGAGAATCCTTTCTCGTTTTGGACCTTCTTGGCAAACACAATAAATTGATCAAATGTTTTATCTTTTGATGATAAAAGAATGACCCATGTAAATCTTGAGAAATCATCTACTATAACCAATGTATAAAGATTGCCGCCAAGGCTTTTTACTCTAGTTGGTCCAACTAAATCCATATGGAGTAATTGGAGAGGTCTATTAGTTGATATTTCTGTTTTCGACTTGAAAGAAGATTTGGTTTGTTTACCTTTTGACATGCATCACAAATCAAATCATTTTTAAAAGAAAGTTTTGGTAAACCAATAACCAATTCCTTTTTCTGTAGTTTATCAAGTTGAATCATATTGACATGTCCTAAACGTTTATGCCATAACCAAATTTCATCTAAGTTACCAACAAAACATTTTTCAGAATCGAATTGTTTTTAGACAGATTAAGAGTATAACAATTACCTTCTCTTGGAGCTCTGAATAATGCTTTGGATTTAATACTATCTAAAGAGAGAGCATCCTTACTTACAATCAAACATTCTTCAGAATCAAAGATGACTAGGTTTCCTTTGTCCGTGCTTTGACTCACACCGAGGAGGTTGTGACATAATCCATCCACAAGATAAACATCTTTGATTTGAGGTCCATTGCTATTTCCAATTTTGCCAATGCCAGCAATTCTTCCGGACTCATTTCCACCAAATGTTACATTGCCACCTTCCTTATGTTTGATTGAAGCAAATTTGGATTGGTCTCCAGTCATATGTCTTGAGCATCCACTGTCAATGTACCACTTATTGGGATTTGATGCTCTAAGACAAATCTGCATAAGAAGAGATATCATCTTTTAGGTACCCAATATTCTTTGGGTCCTTTTGGGTTAGTTTGTGTCTTAGGAATCATATAGGATCCCTTAGGCACCCATTGATAGTTTCCTATAGGTTTAATTGATCTATCTTTCTTATGAAAACATGAAGAAGTAGTGTGACCTTTTCTATTACAATAGTTGCAATGTGCAAAAGGATTTGAGGTATGAACAGATTTTTGAAAATAATTCATGTAGGATCTTTGTCCATGTTTCTTTTTGCCTTTCTTTTGTCATAATCGGGCTTGTAACCAATTCCCGATTTGTCATTTGTAAATCTTTGCTTTGTTTCAAAATTACCTCAAGCATTTCACTTCCTCTAGTGAATTTTTCAAGAGTCTTTGTAAGGTATTCATTTTTCTTTTTCGAATAGAACATTCATCACATATGATATTTTCAGGAACTGAAAGATTTTCTACTTGTTGTTCAAGTGTTGTATTCTTCCTTTTTAAAACAAAATATTTTTCAGCAAGTTTATCAAATTCATTTTGAACAAGTTTGTATTCAGTAGACAATTCATTATAAGTTGGTTTTGCATCCTTTTCACAAGCAGAGATAGGTGTAGAAATCGTTTGAACTTGTTCTTCTAATAGTTTGATTTTTCTTTTGAAAATAAGAGCTCTTTTGCGGTTTTCTTAAATTCGGTATAAAGAGAATCATATGTTGAAGATAATTCATTATAAGGTAAATCGAATTACTTACCTCTTCGTTGTCCGATTCCTCTTGAGCCACAAGGCGAGATTGGCACTTTGTTCCTCTTACGCCTCATCTTCATCGATGAGCTGTTGCCCCATATAGCTGATACATAAGCTCTTTTGTTGAACTTATTGAATTTCTTCTCTTTGTTTTTCAGCTGAGGACATTCTGATTTGATGTGGCCTGGTTTCTCACATTCATAGCATATAATTGGTTTCTTAGTTTCTGTGCTAGAATTTCATTTGTGAAACCTTCTGTGAGATTGGTCCTTTTTGTAGAATTTCTTGAATCTTCGGACCATCATTCCTAGCTCACCATCTTCATCTTCATCTTCTTCATCGTCATCTGATTTTACCTCTTTGATGGTTTTAAGAGCTATTCCCTTGTTCTTGACATTGATATCATTTAGTCCTTTCTTGAATTTGATTTTCCCTCATATTCGTAAAGGTCGCCAAATAGTCTTGCTACGGAGGCCATTGATTCGCCTCGAGATTCTTCAATTGCGGTGACCTTGGCTTCTCATTCCTTGGTGAGAATATTTAGTATTTTCCTCACTTGGGCAGGTTGTTCATATTCTTTTCCCAAGGCAATGAGTTGATTGATCGAGTGAGTGAATCGAGTTGAAATTCACCAATAGATTCTCCGGGCTTCATCTCGCAATAGATCATATTCAGTCATGAGAGTATTGATACGATTTTCTTTGATCGCACTGTTCCTTCATGAGCTATTTCAAGAGCATCCCACATTTGCTTAGCAGATGGCAAAGTGCAGATTCTCAAATACTCTTTTTGGCCAAGAGCACTTTGCGGCATGTGAATTGCCTTCATGTTGAGAGTGACTTGTTTCTTATCATTGTCATCGTACTCTTCTTCTTTCTTGGGAGTTCGATGTCGGCTACAACCGAGGAAGGAACATAGTTTCCTTTCTCAAAGACCCTCCACAAACCAAACTCGAGGCCATTACATAGACCCCGAACTTAGCCTTCCGAATGAGTAGTGTTCTCCATTGAAACATGGGGGTCGGTTGATTGAGGCTCCATCTGGTAGAATTCCTTCCATTGGATCTTTGTGTCTAGGATGTTAATCCTTCAAATTGACAACCTTGCTCTGATACCAAATGAAAACGAAAGGAAATCACCAAGAGGGGGGTGAATTGGGGATTTTAAAACTTTTATAATAACTTTGCACCCAAGTCAAGCTAAACGTAAAGAGATAGGGAAGAAGAGCTTGACACGTAAAGTTTATCCTGGTTCGGTCTAAATTCTTGACCTACGTCCAGTCCCCGCACTCTCTGGGTTTTTCTACTATCACTTAACTCGATACACACTCGTACTCAAGGATTATCCTCTCTCTAGGATACACTCCCCTTACAAGTTGTAATCAAATCCCAATCTCCAAGTCCCCTTGACTTGAGATTTTTTACAATGAATGAATAATTTGTATAAAAGCTCTCTCACGAGAAGATAATGATAAACACCGAGGCTCTTTGTATATCAAAATACAATACAGAAAGAAAACTGAATGTATAAGAACTCTTGAGCTTGCTTTTCGTTTCTGCTTAATCTTTCGTATCTTTCGAAGTTTGTAATCAACTCCTTATATAGTGGTGAGTTGCTATGTGACCGTTACTTCTCAACTTAGCATGTCCTTCATTTGAAACTCAGTTTGATGAGGATTATAGCCGTTGGGTCCTGAATTTCGGCTGATTAAATTCCTGGACGCTTGAAATCATTCTGCCTTCTGATTCTTCGCGCTAATTCAATGATTCATTTGATCCAATTTAATACCTAAAACATTCTCAATATAGAGTGGTTAAATATATTTGAATATACTAAATGAATGCAATCAATTCGTATAAACATGGTAAGTTTTGTAGTTTAAAAGAATCAGGATGAAACCAAGAACGATCATATTTGCTTTCGTCTTAAACTCGAGTTCTCCAAGTCAGGCTCGAGTTCGTAAGGCTTTTTAGAGTATCTGGTTTATCTTCGTGAGAGCAAACTCGGAGTTTGATGTAAACTCTGGAGTTTGTATTTTGTTTCACCATGTGAACTCGAGTTCACGAAGGTAGGCTCGAGTTCGAATGCTCTCTACACTTTTTGTCGTATGAGCACCGAAGTAATATCTCACAAGCTAAGCGTGCTCGAGTCCATTAGTGATTAGGCTCGAGTTTAACACTATTCATGCCTAAGAGTTTTGGTTACTAGAAAGAGTGGATGGAGCACGAGTACAAACTCGGAGTTTGGACACTTGCTTTTCTTTCTTCAGATGAAGGGCTCGAGTTCATATTCTTAGGCTCGAGTTCAGCTTAGTTTATTCCATGGCTTATTGAAGTGAACTGGAGGTTTGAACTTAAACTCTGGAGTTTGTAAAGAAGGAAAACTTGAGAGCTCTTCGCAAGGGAAAACTCGAGCTTGCAATAATGTGCTCGAGTTTACCTATTTTGTAAACTCTTCTTCGTTTGTCAAACCATAGAGTAAACTCTACACAAAAGTATTAGGCTCGAGTCCATATACTTGGGCTCGAGTGTTCATTAAATTATAGCCATAGAAACAAGTGAACTCTACTCAAAAAGAATAAACTCTGGAGTTTAAAGAGATACATTTTAATTAGAAAATCTTCCCGCCATGGGAAAACTCGAGCTTGTCTATACAGGCTCGAGTTTACTCGTTTGTAAACTCTTTATTATTATATCATGAGGGTTTAGGCTCGAGTCTATTTACTCAGGCTCGAGTTCGTTATGCTGAAAATATCCTGATGAGCTCTCTGTTTGCAAAAAACTCGAGTTTGCTTAGTTAGGCTCGAGTTTTGAGGTGACAGAATGATTTTGACTCTTTTGTCATTTTAAAAACATTCGTACTTGTTTACAATTGTTATTAATCATCAAAACACATAGAGAACTAACACTAAACACTTATTTTTATCATTGTTTTGTAAAATCTTAAGGTTGTGGAACCTTAAGTGTGGGTGTACAATTACAACTTGTAAGGGGGAGCGAGCCCGTGATTGAAAGGATCGTCCTATACAGTGTGTGTAATTATGTTCATTTGAAGAGTTAGTGGAAATCCCACGGTGTGCTTGGGGACTGGACATAGGTCAAAGTATTAGACCGACCAGTATAAATTGCTTTGTGTCTTTTCCTGTTTATCTTTGTTTGCTTTTATCTGTGTGGTTCTTACAAAAAAGATTTTTGAGATCACCTATTCAGCCCCCCTCTAGGTGATATTTCATCTTCATTTGGTATCAAAGCGTAGGTTTCTCTATTTGGCTTAACATCCCGAGATAGATCATGGAAGGAATATTACCTGATGGTGCCTCAATCAATCGACCACCTGGATTCAATGGCGAGCACTATTCATTTTGGAAAGAAAAGTTCAAAGTGTTTGTGTTAGCAACCGAGTATGGTCTCTGGCAAGTAATAGAGAATGAAGACTTCGTTCCTACACAAACTGAAGGCGAAATTGCCATTCCTAAGACAGAGGAAGAGTTTGATGAGAATGACAGAAGAAAAATCACTCTTAACAGCAAAGCCGTCTTAATGCTTCAGAGTGCTCTTAGCCAAAAGGAGTACTTTCAGATATGTAACTTGTCTACTGCAAAAGAAATGTGGAAGGCGTTGGAAATAGCTTATGAAGGAACCTCTAGCATCAAGGAGAATCGTATCAATACTTTGACCACCGAGTATGATTTACTTTGAATGAAGTCCGGGGAAACCATTACCGAATTTCAACTCCGTTAAAAACATTTGACCAATCAATTGGCGGCTTTGGGTAAAACATATGAGCAACGTTCTCAGGTTAGAAAGATTCTCAACGTTCTGACAAAATATTGGGAAGCAAAAGTTACAGCAATAGAAGAGGCTCGTGGAGAATTAATGACTTCAGTTGCTGCTCTGTTCGGAAACTTATCCGAGTATGAAAGCAAATTGAAATTCAGAAAGGGCTTAGATGAGATCAACAACAAGAGCAAAGGTGTTGCTCTCAATTTTGTGAAGGAGAAAGAAGCTAAAGAAAAAGATATTGATGATGATGTTGATGAAGAATTGGGGATGATGGTCCGAAGATTCAAAAAGTTCTATGAGAAGGACCAAGGCTTCAGAAACATATTCCAGAAAGGAGGAAGCTCAAGTAGCAGACGCGAATACAAGGATAAAGATCAAGTTATCTGTTACGAGTGCGAAAAGCCAGGCCATTACAAATCACAGTGCCCTCAGCTGAAAGGAAACGAAAAGGACAAGAAAAAGAAGTTCAATCACTTCAAAAAGAACGCTTACATAAATGCAATATGGGGAGATGGTTCCTCAGATGAAGAAAGTGAGGAAGAGGAAGAGGAAGATACTGCAAATATATGTCTAGTTGCAGAAGAAGAGCAACGTGAGAATGATAATGAGGTATATGACTCACAACCTACTTATGGTGAGTTGTTTGCTAAGTACAATCTTGTTCAAACTGAATTTGAAAAACTTGCTGAGAAATACATTGCTTTGAAAAAGAAAAATATAACTCTTGAACAGCAAGTAGAAAACCTTTTTTCTTCTGAAAATGTCATTTGTGAAGAGTGTCTTGATCTAGAGAAAAAGAAATTGTATCTCACAAAAACTCTTGAGAAGTTCACTAAAGGTAGTGAAATGCTTAATGTAATTTTAAAAGCTCAAAGATTCACAAATGATCGTTCAGGGATAGGTTACAATCCCATTTTTGACAAAAAGAAAGGGAAAAAGAAAAGTGGTGGAAAATCTTACTTAAATTATTTTCAAAAAACTGTCCACTCTTCGAATCCATTTGCTCATTGCAATTATTGTAACCGAAAGGGTCATAGTACTTCATCTTGTTTCCTTAAGAAAGACAAAAGAGATAAACATGTTATCAGTGGGTACCTAAAGGAACCTATGTTCCTCAGGCCTGAACTAACCTCAAAGGACCCAAGAAAAGATGGGTACCTAAAACTTAATCTCTTCTGGTTTGCAAGTTTTTATGAGAGCATCAGGAGTCAACAAGTGGTACATAGACAGTGGATGCTCTAGACACATGACGGGGGATCAAGACAAGTTTGTTGTAATGAGATCAAGAGATGGTGGCAAAGTCACTTTTGGAGGAAATCAATCCGAGAAAATCACCGGCATTAGTGAGATTGGTGCAAAAGATGGACCTCAAATCAAGGATGTATATCTTGTGGAAGGTATCTATCATAATCTATTGAGTGTATGTCAAAGTGCCGACAAGAACAATTGGATCTTCTTTGATTCAGAAGAGTGTCTCATTATCAATAAAGATGATCTCCCAATCAATAAAGGTAAACTTAAGGTGCTGTTTAAAGCCCTTAGAGAAGGTAACTGCTATACCTTGGATTTACCAAAAATTAGTTCAGAAAAATGTTTTGTTAGCAATTTGGACGAAAGTTGGCTGTGGCATAAGCATTTGGCTCATGTGAACATGTTTCAACTTGACAAGTTGCTAAGAAAGGATTTGGTGATTGGTTTACCAAAACTTAATTTTAAAAATGACATGATTTGTGATGCTTGTCAAAAGGGTAAACAAACAAAATCATATTTCAAAAACAAGCTTGAAATTTCGACAAGTCGACCTCTTCAACTACTTCATATGGACTTAGTTGGACTGGCAAGAGTCAAGAGTCTTGGGGTAACCTATATACCTTAGTTATTGTCGATGATTACTCTCGTTTCACTTGGACTATTTTCTTATCTTCAAAAGATGAAACTTTTTATCTGTTTGTTGTGTTTGCCAAAAAGGTGCAAAACGAGAAAGGTATTTGTATTTCAGCTATTCGAACTGATCATGGAGGCAAATTTCAAAATCAAGCGTTCGAAGAATTCTGCGATGCTTATGGCATTGATCATAACTCCTCCGCTCCAAGAACACCCCAACAAAATGGTGTGGTTGAAAGGAAGAATCGTGTACTCACCGAAATGGCTCGTGCAATGTTAAATGAGAATAAGACTTCACAAGTATTCTGGGCAGATGCAATGAGCACAACCAACTATATCTCAACCCGAGCATATCTGAGGAAAAATATGAACAAGACACCTTATGAACTTTACAAAGGAAGGAAACCAAATTTGGCTCATTTGCACATCTTTGGTTGTAGTGCTTTGTACATAATAATGGTAAGGATAATCAGGGTAAGTTCGATTCAAAATCTGATGAAGGTATATTTCTAGGTTATTCCAATAGAAGTAAAGCCTATAGAGTCTTTAATATTCGTACTCGTATAGTTGAAAAGTCTATTCATGTTGTATTCAGTGAAACAAAAACTGATAAATCTTTGGATGATGATGAGAAAGATACTCATAGAAATCAATTCTTTTCAAAAACCACTGTTGCCTCTCTTGAAAATTCCGAAGATGTTTTTGACATTGTCTCTGAAAATGTTTGTGAAAAAGATGTTCAATCTCAACCTAAAGCTTGGAGGTTTATTAGGAATCATCCTTTAGACCAAGTAATAGGTGATGTAAATCAAGGAGTAAGAACCAAAAAAGTGTACTTTGAATGAAGTCACCTTCTCTACGTTTATCTCTCAGATTGAACCCTCTAAGATTGAGGAAGCCCTCTCAGACAATGACTGGGTTATCGCAACGCAAGACGAATTGCATCAATTTGATAGAAATCAAGTTTGGGACTTTGTACCTAGACCCAAAGACCATCCAGTTATCGGGACTAAATGGGTATTTAAGAACAAACGTGATGAAACAGCAATCATTGTCCGTAACAAGGCAAGATTGGTTGCTAAAGGCTATAATCAAAAAGAAGGAATTGATTATGAAGAAACTTATGCTCCAGTGGCAAGATTGGAAGCTATAAGAGTTCTTCTAGCCTTTGCTTGTATCAGAGGATTCAAGCTCTATCAAATGGATGTCAAAAGTGCCTTTTTGAATGGCTTTATTCAAGAGGAGGTTTATGTTGAACAACCTCCTGGCTTTGAAAGCGAACATCATCCAGATCACGTTTATCGTCTCAAGAAGGCCCTATATGGCCTTAAGCAAGCTCCAAGAGCTTGGTATGAGTGATTGAGAAAATTCCTTCTCGATCAAGGTTTTATTAGAGGCAAAGCTGATACAACTCTCTTTATTAAGAGTAATAAACTAAATGAAATTTTAGTTGTTCAAATTTATGTTGATGATATTATTTTTGGTGCTTCTAACGAATCTATGTGTGAAGAATTCTCAAAGAAAATACAGGGTGAATTCGAGATGTCAATGATGGGTGAACTGAATTATTTTCTCGGCTTACAAATCAAACAATGGAAGAATGGGATATTCATCTCACAAATGAAGTATCTCCGTGATTTGCTCAAGAAGTTTGGGTTGGAAAACTGTAATGGAGCTGACACTCCTATGAACTCTACTGCTTCTCTGGATGTCGATGAAGAAAAGGGCAAAGACTTTAACATAACCAAACATCGGGGAATGATTGGATCCTTACTATACTTAACAGCAAGTCAGCCAGATATACAATTCAGTGTGGGAATGTGTGCGAGATTTCAGTCCGCTCCTAAAGAATCACATGCTGAGCATGTTAAGAGAATTTTTTGTTATCTCTCGGATACAAAGGAATTGGGTCTCTGGTTTCCTAAAGGTCAACAAGAGCACTTAGTTTCATATTCTGATTCAGATCACGCTGGGTACAAAACTGATAGAAAAAGTACCAGTGAACAATGTGAGTTTCTCGGAGGATCCCTAGTATCATGGTTTAGCAAGAAACAAACAACGGTAGCTGTATCCTCTACTGAAGCTAAATATGTGGTTGTTTCAAGTTGTTGTGCTCAAGTCTTATGGCTTAAACAACAACTCCAAGACTTGGGGATTTATTTGAAGGAGATCCCAATTCTATGTGACAACACCAGCACAATAAGCTTGGCCAAAAATCCAGTTCAACACACTAGAACCAAGCATATTGATGTGAGACATCATTTTATTCGCGATCATGTTCAAAGAAAGGATGTCAAGGTCATGTTCATTCCCACACACCTTCAATTTACCGATATTTTCACCAAACCGCTAGCCAAAGAACAATTCATGTTCATCCGTAGGGAATTGGGTATGGAAAATCCCAATGAATTGTAAGTATTCTCTTCTCAAACTATTTAATTCAATACAATGTTTACTAACTTTGGCATCGGAGTTTCTAGTTCATGTTTGTGCAGGACGCTCTGTTATGATGATGAAAAACAAAGGTTAACAGAGATAACTCTGCTCGAGCAAACCCTTCCTCTATGCTCGAGCAATAACGAACGTCTCTGCCAAAGAAAACAAAGGGGAAGAATCCGGCTCGAGCACGTCTATATCCATGCCCAAGCAACAACGGGTGAGAACAATGCTCTTGAAGGCCTCTACTCAAGCACACCAGTTATTCTGCCCGAGCATTACACGCTGATGGATAAATCCTTAAAAGCAGAAGACTTATTCTCACTACTCTAAGGTTCTAATTATCATCTAAAAATCAAGTATTCATAGAATATACTTGATGGGAGGTCATCTTTGGTCTTTTGATTTAAAACTAAAAATGCATGTGTTCGATCATGCCTGAGCAAGACAAGAAGTCTGCTCGAGCACGACACTTGCTCGAGCAACATCGGTCGTTAGAGTTTTAAAAAGGGGAAATGTCATTTCATTTCATCAAATCCAGCTTCCCCTATAGCGACGCCGTCAAAACCCTAGGCTTCTTCTCTTTCAAATTCCCTCATCTATTACCTCAGTTTGTGAATCGTTACACTGATTCGAACCGGTACAACTGTTCTATCAAGATTGTGTAACTATTTAACCGATCGAATTCCATCAATTTCTTCAATTCCCTCCAAATTCATCGTCACCCTCATCGGAACCATTTCCCTAATCTCTCCAAGAATTCTCCATTCCTGTTTGACTAAATCAAATGGCGGGTTCTGGTGACAAATCACCTTCCAAACCACCTCCTGGAAAGAAGTCTAGCTATTATCGACCCAAGGTCCAAGTTTCTGGCAAACCCAAAGTTGTCGATAAGTCGAAGATCATCAAGCCATCGCAAAAAGGTGTGGTGATTCATGAATCTCCAAAGCCAAAGACGCGATTCTAAACGGGCTCTCTTCCTACGGGCAAAGGAAAACGCACAAAGTCGCCATCTCCACCACATTTGAACACTGACGACTCCGAGAAGATGATAGATGCACTTCGGTTAAAGGAAAAAGAAGACCGTCCTCAGACTTTGAAGCCTTCAATTAGTTAGAAATCCCAAGCTTCGGGAAGCAAGAAGCAGAAAGTATCTTTTTCACAGAAATCACAAGCTTCAGGCTCCAAGAAAGAGAAAGTGTCAACAAGTCGTCCTTTGAACGGTCAATTGCCTGAACCTTCACCGGGTATGATAGTTGGTGATGTAGCTGTTGATGATCATGCTTTGTTTGCTCACTATTTCGATTCTAGACCTTTCTGTCCAATAGTGTATGTTGATTTGGCTCATTTCACCGAGGAGTGTAATCTAGACCTGACAGATTGGCTCCTTCAATTTATGCCTCTTCTCGGTATTAGTAAACCATACTTTCCCACAATCGTTCGAGTATTCTACCACAACATGCGACTTCAACAGAAGGTTCAAGAAGATGATGAGGATGTATTGATCACAAAGGTTCGGGGTCAAGAACTCAAACTTATAGCAAATGATCTCAATGTAATTCTCGGTATTATCGATGCTCCTGAGGATCCCCCTAAGCTTTCTTCTGTTGAGTTCCATCAGATCCTTCTATCGGATGTACCAATCGAGGGCAAGAAAGTCAATCTGACTCCGGCTATGATGAAGGATGAGTTCAGAGTTCTCTGGTACGTGTACAGTCGCAGCCTAGTTCAGAAAGGCCATAGTTTCACTCACTTCGTTCTAAGAGACTTTGAGCGCTTTGCCTTACTTGTTGCCAAGGAGCCACACAATCTTGTGTTGGGATCCGTACACGCAGCGGAATTAAAAACTTATGAATCCCATCGGAGGAACCATAAACGACGTTTAAATCAAGGTTAAAAGAATCCGAATCGTACCTATGCGAAGGGTTCAACGTTTTGTTCAACTCAGCTTGGTGCGCATCTCGAACGTCGTGCGTCTCGACTGTCGTACGTCTCGAACGTGGTGCCATCTCGTTCGATCAAACATGAGCTGACTTTGAGAGCACTATGCCAAACTATTTGTACTGGTAGGCTACTTTCTCGATCAGCTGAAGTCGACTCTTCGAATCGCCTTCCTCTACCGGTATCCACACGAATAACCTCGAACACAGACGGCAGCATGCTACCGCCTTCAGTATTCTCACGTCTCTCTATTCTCTCTAGGGTTTCTTGCGGCTTTCTAATACGCTTGACAAAAGTCCCGTAGGTTTTTCTAAACTCGGTAAGCGTATTATATTCAAAATTAATCCTCATTAATTTTGAAATTCGAATTTTGAATCTGGATTAAAAATATATATTAATTAAATCTATCTTATAGATCTAATCTAATCTATTTATTTAATCCAAATTGAAAGCCTTCTGATTTAATTTATCTCTATAAATTAAATCCGAGAAATGATATCTATCTATTTAATTAAATCTGAGATCTATATCTCAATTTAAATTAAATAAAATATATGATATCTTTATTCGAAAATTAAATCTGAGATACAATAAGGATGAGGCATGGAGAATGTCAACTTCCTATTCTTCACCATTACTTTCTCGATTCTTGAGTAGTCTAATTGAAATGGAAACTCCTTTTCATTGTAGTATGGCCATACATTTCTCAGACTCACTCATCGAGTGGCCCAGTATTATCTCTCTACAAATTTGAGGGACAAATTCCATCTTGACCATTCACATTCCTCTGCATGAAAACCACTGATCCCGATCCAAGCCTTTATCATCACCCGATCAAAGGTGACTTTTGACTAGGTCAAAGACCAGCGACTCATCATGTAGGAATCCATGATGATATCAGGTCAAAGGGCGTTGTGACGCGGTTATACATGAGAAAAGCTTATGACTTATTCCATGCAGCTTTCTCATAGTGGGTCAGTCCAGCACCTTGTACTCTTACAAGTGCCTATGACTTTGACTCGTATCTCCATACTCATCAAAGTCATACTGGTCTTATTTCATCTTCACTCCCGCGGAGATGACCGATCAGGGACATTTAGGACAATCTATAAGATATATCCAAGGATACGTTATCACTATAAACATGCAAATGAAATGATAACTAAAGGAGAATACTTTAAATAACATAAACGTCTAAAGTACAATGACTTGCCCCTAGGGCATAATTTCCAACATCTTGTTAAGTAGATTATGGAGGAAATGCTATCTTTTATCTTTGAGGCTTAGGTTAAGCTCCGTGCTACCATTCCTTTTCCTTCATTGGTTTCTTGGATATTGGAAGCAAACAATATATGGTATCTCTCCAACGACGCCGACGTCGAGTATCCTCCACGTTTTGGCAAAGAACATCTGATTAGGCTGCGGATATCTTTCACTGAGGCATCACCCAAGAAGAAAAAGGGTAAGGCTCCACTCAAATCCTCTCATCCATTTGCTTCCAAGCCATCTTCTTCTCGACCCCCTGATGAGGCTGAGTCCTCTAAGGCTGGTGCTTCTTCATCTGCCCCATCATTTTCACAGGCAGCCATCCAGACTATCGTTGAGTCTTTTATCCAGAAAGCTATTGCTCTAGTGCTGCAATCTCTAGAGGTCTATAGGAAGTTGACATCTGAGATGATCAAGGCTATGTCTGGTGAGATGATCAATCTGAAGAAGCACATAGACCTTAGCATGGATACAGAGTTGACTGATATGAAGAAGGACCTGGAAACTAGCTTCTTTGTTCTATATGAACAACAACAGGAGATCAAACAAGAAGTCCAGCAATTAGCTCATCAACAACAAAGTGCTCAAAAGCAAATTAACGGGCTGGATGCAACTTTGGATGCTTCCGTTCAGAATTTTATACCTGCTGGTACTTCTTCTCAGATGCCTCCCAGATCTACTACTCCTATGGCCTCTCCAGTTGTGGCATCTCCTCCTGTTCTTGAGTCTACCCCAGCCACAGTCGTTGTCTCCTCTTCTCAGTTATCTCCTATTGATCCTTTTACTGTCAAGCTTCCCTCTTCTTCTTCATCTGACTTCCCTGATAGTGCTCCTCCTTCTCCATCTGTTTAGGGCCCCCTTTTCACTGATGACAAAGGGGGAGAGTAGATTTGATAGAAAGTTTTAGAGTTGTATGTTTTTGTTGATTAGTTTATGATGTTTATCTGTTGTTAATTAGTACTCTTTTGCGTTGTAATGAGAATTGGAAAATTATAATCAATGATATATATTGCGCATGATTCTCATAATACTATTCAAAAATTACTTTTCATAAACTAAACTAGACATTACTCAATTCAAAAACTTATGAGCTCATCTTATCTCAAATCATTTACTTTAGAATTGTCATCATCAAAGAGGGGGAGAATGTTAGTTCTTGGTGTTTTGATGATTACAAATTCTAAGTTATTGAATTAAGTCATATTCGTCTA
This sequence comes from Acacia pycnantha, assembly GCA_025563575.1. NCBI lineage: Eukaryota > Viridiplantae > Streptophyta > Magnoliopsida > Fabales > Fabaceae > Acacia > Acacia pycnantha. The sequence continues at coordinate 5,105,640 of JAMWYP010000026.1, read as the reverse complement.
AGTTATGGTTTGCTCGAGCAGCTGATTAACCTTGCCCGAGCATCATTGGGATTTAGAGCAAGGAAGTGAATTTTAAATAGTCATGCTCGAGAAACACATTTGTTATGCCCGAGCAACGTCGAGGCAGGGCATCATAATTATTAGCTGAGCAATCATGCTCGAGCAGGAGCAATTCCTTGCTCGAGCAGCATCGATGCAAAAGCGAGAATATGCAAGTCAAAGAGTCATGCTTGAGCATTGAAGTAGGCTTGCCCGAGCACCATGCTCGAGCAGAGAAAAATACTTACTTGAACAACATCCCTCAAACACTCACTCTTAACCTCTGTATGACGCTTGCCCGAGCATGACAATATCATGCTCGAGCACCATGCTTGAGTAGAGACAAATACTTGCTCGAGCAGCACCGTTGAATTCTCAAGTTCTCGCCTCTGTCTGTGTCTTGCTCGAGCAAGAATGTTGGCTTACTCGAGCATCAGCGAGTCTAAACATTTATCAAATACTTGTGAAGAAGCTTGCCCGAGCTTGAATTCTTTATGCTCGAGCACCATACTCGAGCAGACGAAAAACCTTGCTCGAGCATCAGCGACGATGATCATCTTTCAACTTGTTCAAGAGAAGCTTGCCCGAGCAAGCATGGATTGTTGCTCGAGCAAGATCCCTCTGTTTTGAAATCTCCGTCTACGTAATTTATGAAATCACTATGTTAATTTCATTACTTCTTAATGTTACTCATTACTACTTTTAATTACTTTTAATCAGTTTGTTAATGAGTTTCAGAAGATTTTATCTTGGATTAAACATCAGATTTACATAAAGCAAATCATGCTAGAGAAGCATTAAATGCAGTTGCCAAAACCAATGATAATCTTCGTAATCAACACTCTGATCAATGTAAAGTTTTCTCTTACATTCCATCTGAACATTAAATGTTGTGTCTCAACGGGCAAAACAAAAGGAATGAAGAGAATGTTGAAACTGCAATTCCACCTGGATTATTTGAATGGCGAAAATGGTATCCAAACTTCATCTATCTAACGGATACATGCAAGAGTCTCAACGGATAATTCTCAAGCTTCAGCAACGATCATTTATTACAACATCTATAAATAGCCGAAGCATTGAATTCACCAACCTACCGAAACGCTATGCATTCAATTCGAATTTGTTACAACTCCTATTGTTTCATTAATATCTTCAGATATCTTTGTATACTTCAGTGTTTAACTTTCATCTACTCATAAGGAGTTTCTAAACACTTATTTTTTATCATTGTTTTGTAAAATCTTAAGGTTGTGGAAACTTAAGTGTGGGTGTACAATTACAACTTGTAAGGGGGAGCAAGTCCGTGAGTGAAAGGATCGTCCTATACAGTGTGTGTAATTATGTTCATTTGAAGAGTTAGTGGAAATCCCACGGTGTGCTTGGGGATTGGACGTAGGTCAAAGTATTAGACCGAACCAGTATAAATTGCCTTGTGTCTTTTTCCTGTTTATCTTTGTTTGCTTTTATCTCATTGGTGCTTCTAAAGACTTGGCTATCACCCAAGAGGGGGGTGAATTGGGTGTTTGATTAAAAACTTAGAACTTTAAAAACTTTTCTTCACTTGCTGGAAATAGTTTGAATGTCAATAATAATTTATAAAGTGATAAGCAATCATTCAAACATATATGCTGGAATGTAAGAGATAAGGGAAGAGAATATGCAAACGGTGATTTATACTTGGTTCGGCCCAATCCTTGACCTACGTCCAGTCCCAAGCTCTACTTGAGAATTTCAATCCACTATCTTCTTTCAACTTGATTACACGTTCGTACTTGAAGTAAACCTCTCACTAGGATTGACTCCCTTACAAACCGTAATCAATACACCCGTTTGATTACACACTCTGCACTCGAAGTAATCCTCTCACTAGGATTCACTCCCCTTACGCTGTAATCAACACAATGTGTTTCCCACTCAAGATCACCCAATCTTGAGTAACTCACAGATATAAAGATAGGATGTTTACAATGAATCTTCTCTCTCAGAAGTGTATGGATGAACACTGAAGTACAATCAAAACATCTCACTCTCTATGATATATAGACATTGAAAATCAGAGAGTAAATGATAAGCATATCAGAGTAATAGCATGTTGAAGGTGTAAGCTTGTTCCTCTGCTTGTTGTTTTTTTTTGAAGGTTTGTATGCAGCTCTATATATAGCGGAAAATCTTCATACGACCGTTGCTTCTTCATTCTGCATTGTCTCCATTTGAATTTCTAGCCGTTGTGGTCATGGATGAGGAATATAGCCGTTGGGTCATAATGTTTCTTGAATATCGATGATTGCTCGCATTGAAGATTATGACCGTTGCATATCCATTCTGATTTGACTCCATTCAAAATTCTAGCTGTTGGGAACAATTCTGACTTAAATATTTGAATGTTGATTCTTCAAGAATTGATCCCTGATATTCAGGTGCTTTCTGTCCGTTTGAAGATAATTATCCACCTTTCCAAAGAAGTTGCCCATTTTGCTTCGTTTTTGAATGAATATTAGAATAGTGACCTGTCATGAACATTAAATTCGAATGCTGAATCTGTTTGGCTTATGTCCGTTGGAGTATTTCATCATCTGAATGATTTAATCCTTTGGAGAAGCATTACAATTGAGTATTCAACTTCATTTCGCAAGTTATCTCGTGTTCTTTCCCATTTCGAAATTCTGACGCAAGGTTCTTCACAAATCTGTCACTTTGAGATTTGCTTCTAATCCTTCATTTTAATCACCTGAAACTTATACATAAATGATATAAATAATGTTAAGAAGAAGTATAAGTTATTGGGTAATCATCTGGATGAGAAATGAGACTTTCGGAATGGTGTTTTTCTGATGCAGGAGCGTGAACTCGAGTTTGCATAAGTAGGCTCGAGTTTGCAAAGCTTTTGAATGTCTGGTTCAGGTGCAAACCGGAGGTTTAGAGACAAACTCTAGAGTTTGTAAGATCCAGGCTCGAGTCTGTCACTTATAGGCTCGAGTTTGGATGATTTTCGCGACCTGGTAGCTCTCTGTAACCCGCGAACTCGAGCTTGTTTACTAATAGGCTCGAGTTTGCTTCTCAGCAAATTGTGCAACACCCAGAACAGACTGTCTATTTTCGGGGGCCATATCTCCCTGGTCTGAACTCCGTTTTGGTTGGTTCAACTATCGATTTTAAAGCCCTTTGAGTCTACTTTCCAATGCCACCGATTTCAGCTCAATTGGATTCTCCGTTTGTGAGATACACTCAAAACATTGAAGGTTGGTCATTTGTGTGACGTGAATATCACTGTCAACTTCATAAATTCATAGCTCCTTCATCTTGACTCCGTTTGGCTTCAATTATATATCAAAATGACGCATTGGGAGTCTAGTTTCATATGCCACTGGTTTCACTTCAATCCGATCTGTATTTTAGGAGATATCATCGAATGACCAGACGTCGCCAGAGTGAAACGCTGAACAGAGTTGCTGAAATACTGAAGATCGCTACGTGCTCGAGTTTGTCAACTAATAGGCTCGAGTTTGGAGTTCCAAACCTGAGGTTTGAGTTCTAAGCTCGAGTTTGACTTGTCCAGAGGCGCCGAGTTGCCGAGGGCATTACAGGCTCGAGTTTGCTAATGATGGGCTCGAGTTTGCTCATCTTGGAACATATTTTTGCTGGTTTTAACTCTTAATTGATCCGTTCCAATTCCCATATGATCTTGGAGACTTCTAGCATCAATATAAGAACTTGAGTAAAGATATTCCACTGCATTGCAAGTTCTTCCTTCTTCAATTTCTTCTCTTCTTCTAGATTATCCCCCAAAATCATTTGATAACTTCTTGCTTCCTTGATATTATAATATTCTCATTATATTGAGCAAGAACTTCTTTCTTCAATCAACATTCTCCATCATAAAACTTTGCATCTACATTAAATATAATAATTAGTCAAAATAAAAGATAAATGTAGTATGCAACCTTTTTGCTATTAAGAATGACATCTATATAAGACATCATCAAAACTAATCAAAACTAACATTCTCCCCTTTTTGATGATGGCAAATACTTTATGGAAAATATGTATGAATATGAAAAAGTATTAAACCCAACATATTTTTCTTGTCATTCTCTCCCCCTTATTTGTCATTAGCAAAAAGTTGAGTTTAAAGAAGAGATGCTTGTAGCGAGACAAGTATATAACTAAATTATACAGAATCAAAGAATTGATTTTCTCTCCCCAATTTGAAATTGTTTTCATTCTTAATATGATGCAATAATGTTTTTATGAAAACAAGTTTGAAAGAGTTTGGAGAGGTTTTTGAAAGCATCTTTCACAATTAAAGCATATAAATACCAAACATGTGCAAGGTTTCTAATGAATATAAAAGATAGAGATTAGAAATGCTCATGTTGATTTTGCAAATTGATGAATGATCAATGAAGTCCATTTGCTTGCTTTCTTCTTGTATGAGATCATTTACATCCTTCTCTTTTCTTTCATACAGTTCTTCTGCAGAACATGTCTTAGCTGGCTTCAAGAAGTTTTCTTGTACTTCATATCACAGCTTCAACATCAAAATATCTTTCCTCAATGTAATGGTTTCTCCTTTTAGTATGTTGAGGAATGTCCTAGTACATAACAGAATCTCCTGCTACAAATTGAACACTTTCTTTGCCAAGAGATTTGTTAGTGCAGCATGATATCAAAATATCCCTTTCTATATGATATTTTCAAGTTAGGATGATGGAAGGAAAATATGATATTAATTCATCATCAAAACTAATACAACATAGTAGATGTAGATGAGAATGCTTAAAAGGGTTTTCTTCAAATAAAGGAGATGAGCTTTTAAGATATGAAACACATGTGAATGTGAAGCTCCCCTTAATGAATGCATGACTAAGTTTGATCAATGAGCATAGAAAATCTTATCCATAATGATAAGCATTTATCAAATCATAGTTCATGAATGAAATCAGATTTTCCAAAAATGACTATGCAAATTGTTTCAAATCTGGAATGTTCTTTCAAATCATGATAATGAAATATGAAATCAAAATTTTGATGAATGAAAGAGTCATATTTGAAACATGCTTGAAAACAATGCTCACTTTAAAACATGGTGGAAGTTAACATGTTTAATGAATAAATCGAATGCTTCAAGAATAAGAGAACATGTTGAACATTTTCCTCAACAAAGAAAAGTCATGAAGGTAAAGCATTAACGAAACATGCTTGACACAATAGAGATATATAAGCACAATGACTTTGCTATGACAAGAGATAAACTTGCTTTTTAGAAAAGAGTCTTGAAAGTGTATGAACATTCAAAGCAATAATTTGAATGTAGTTACTCAAAGATGGATGAAGACAAAGTTTATGTAATTGAGTAACATGACTACTAGGCCAAACTCATTAATCCAAATGATTAGAGTTCCAGAATTTTATCCTAGTAAGTTATTCCTTTAATGGTTAATGCATTATCATTCAATGAACATTTATAAATCTTGGAATAACTTGGCCAATAACAATTTCATGAATTGAGTTCTTTTCTTGAAAATAGGCTTGAAACTCATATATGGATAACTTATTAGACATGAAGTCCAACTAGTTAGAGAATTAGACAAAGGAGTTCAAGCAACACATTGAATATCAAAGATCAATATGTGAATGATAGGAAAATTCAACTAGACAAGTTTGAAGCATATCCAACATTCGAATACAATATTAACTTCCAATTTTGAAACATTATTTGAATGCAATCAAAATATGGATATGTTTTCAAAACATCATTGTAAGTTGAAATCCAAGAAAATTTAAGACTTGTGCATTTTCAAAAATATAAACTCATAAAGTTATGCAAAAATTTACTTGTTTGATCAATAGAAACTCACTAACAATTTGATTAAATGTAATTAGGAATATTAGTGATTGATGATATGGAATATAAAGATCAAACAATAAGATTTCACAAGTTCGAGCAAGATAATTTCAAAAACGTGGTTGACTCAAACTGGAGTTTGGAAAGGCAAACTGGAGTTTAGAAATTCAAACCGGAGTTTGTAAAGATAAGCTGGAGTTTGAAAATCAATTTTACTCATTTTCAAAGGTCGCTCGAGTTTAGAGATTCAGCTCGAGTTTACATGTTTTGTAAATTATTTTTATTTCTCAAACCACGAGTAAACTCTACACAAAAATTTAGGCTAGAGTTTAGAAATTTAGGCTCGAGTTTGACACTATTCATGTCAAAACAAAATTAAGCATTTTAGCGAGAACTTGAGGTTTAAATATAAACTCTAGAGTAAACTCTGGAGTTTGGTGCAAACTCTGGAGTTTAGCGTAAACTCTAGAGTTTGGTGTAAACTCTGGAGTTTAGCGTAAAATAACTTTACTCAATTTAAAGTTCAGGCTCGAGTTTAAATTCTTAGGCTCGAGTTTGAGTTTTGGAACAGTGGCAAACCGGAGGTTTAAAAGAAAACTCTAGAGTTTGCGAAAATATAAAAAACTTGGAAGCTTTCTGCCAAGGGCAAACTCTACACAAAACTCTGGAGTTTAACCAAACTCTACACAAAACTCTGGAGTTTAACAAACTCTACACAAAACTCTGGAGTTTAAACAAACTCTACACAAAACTCTGGAGTTTAACAAACTCTACACAAAACTCTCCTTTTAACTTAACCAAAGACAAACCAAAAATGAATTTAAATATAATCATAGTAAGAGGCAAGAATTAGATATCACCGTAATTCCTCTTGTCCTCATAGAAGCTTGCTTGGTTGGGATGGATTGATGTAGATAACTCCTTTTCCAATGTTCACCATCAACATCCAAAGATAGCTTGTTTAGCTTTCTCAAGACTTGGATCATTTCTCTATGTTGCATCTTTGAGAAGCTTTCTTTGATCCTACAAAGTTGTATAAATCCTTTTCTTTCTTGGTATCCAACCTTTCTTGGATCCAATCTTTGTTAGCTTGTAGAAATCAAAAATTCACATGCTCTTATGAATATAATCAATTCAGCATAGTTGAGCACAATGAATTAATCATGACTTTATGCATAAAAGAGATACTTTCTTTTCAAATCATCATGTATGCATACAGAATTAAGTTATTAACATTGCAATCCCTTTGAAGAATAAATCGATGTTAAAGCCCAATTTGAAAGATAGTTTGCAATGTTAATTCCTAAGGTTACGAATGTAAAACCTCAATGAATATTTCAAATGATAGGAAAGGAGGTCTTACAATTGTATACCTTTACCTTAGGTACTTGGAGTGTTGGCTTTGCTTACCCATTTGTTCTTCATATGACTTTCCATGGGTATCTCGCAAAGTTCTCTCGAAAAATGTAGACTTCAAGAGTCTTCTATTTGATACTTGAGAGGTTCTCCTTTTCTTGTTCTCCTCAAGATAGTTGAATGGTACTCTATGGTAGTTTGTTCTTGAGGTGGAAGATACTCTTCTTGCTTGTATCCATTGCTTCTTATTATTTGACCTTGTAGTTCCAGCAATGGCTTTTCCACAAGTTCTCCTAACTAATATGAGTTTCCTTGTAGGTTCTTGAGAAACTATTGGATTCTTCTTCATCTTCTCAGTACCCTTATGTCCATTGGTTTTCAAATCAATCTGCACACATAAAGCACTAGATGGACGTTTTGGTACCCATTTATACTTGGGTCCTTGACTGTTAGTATTGGACCTTACTTGTCCTTTGGAACCCAAACAGATTTATTTCTCACATTATAATTTCTTCTAATATAGCATGTATGAGAAATATGTCCAGATTTACCACAATAATTGCAAACAATAGAATGATGCGTATTATGAGCAGTTTTGCAAGAATTGTATTGGTCAAGTGGATGCAATGTCAAATGACCCATATTTGTATATTCTTTCTTCCCACATGATTTTCCAAAGATGATTTTCGAAAACATGTTTGTTTTTCAAAATAGAATCGGTAAATGGATGCGAGAACAATTTTATGCAGATGTTCGAATCATTTTTAACTACACAAGAAGAATTGGAATTGTTTACCACTTGTGCATCTTGAGCTCCAGATAATGATTGATCACAATTGTGCACAATGAGCTCTTCTTGGGAATCCTCATTCTCTTGTTCTTCATTCTCCGCTTGTTCATCACCATAGATGTACAAAGATATAGTCTTCTGACAACACTTTCAACTTCAACACAAATGTTAGAAGTATAAATAGAATCAAGAGTATCCCAAATTTCTTTAGCACAAGAGCACAACCTGATTTTCTCAAAATAATTTTCTGTCAATGCACTGTAAAGAAATTTCATTGCTCTAATATTCAATGAAAACATTTTCTTTTCTTTTTCTGTCCAATCCTTTCTTGGAGTAAAGTCAAAAATGTTTGTAAAGACTTTCCACATATCAAAATCAGTTGCTTTGATAAAACTAGTCATTCTAGCTTTCCAAAACCAAAAATCAATATCTTTGAAAAGTGGTGGAATGGTAAAGTCAAAACCTTTCAAAACGAGCAAGACCCAAAATTAGCCATTTGATAACTCTTGAGACTGTTAAGTCCTTTAAACAAGAGCCTTGCTCTGATACCAAATGAAAGACTTGGCTATCACCCAAGAGGGGGGTGAATTGGGTGTTTGATTAAAAACTTAGAACTTTAAAAACTTTTCTTCACTTGCTGGAAATAGTTTGAATGTCAATAATAATTTATAAAGTGATAAGCAATCATTCAAACATATATGCTGGAATGTAAGAGATAAGGGAAGAGAATATGCAAACGGTGATTTATACTTGGTTCGGCCCAATCCTTGACCTACGTCCAGTCCCAAGCTCTACTTGAGAATTTCAATCCACTATCTTCTTTCAACTTGATTACACGTTCGTACTTGAAGTAAACCTCTCACTAGGATTGACTCCCCTTACAAACCGTAATCAATACACCTGTTTGATTACACACTCGCACTCAAGTAATCCTCTCACTAGGATTCACTCCCTTACAAGCCGTAATCAACACAATGTGTTTCCCACTCAAGATCACCCAATCTTGAGTAACTCACGAATATAAAGATAGGATGTTTACAATGAATCTTCTCTCTCGAAGTGTATGGATGAACACTGAAGTACAATCAAAACATCTCACTCTCTATGATATATAGACATTGAAAATCAGAGAGTAAATGATAAGCATATCAGAGTAATAGCATGTTGAAGGTGTAAGCTTGTTCCTCTGCTTGTTGTTTTTTTTTGAAGGTTTGTATGCAGCTCTATATATAGCGGAAAATCTTCATACGACCGTTGCTTCTTCATTCTGCATTGTCTCCATTTGAATTTCTAGCTGTTGTGGTCATGGATGAGGAATATAGCCGTTGGGTCATAATGTTTCTTGAATATCTGATGATTGCTCTGCATTGAAGATTATGACCGTTGCATATCCATTCTGATTTGACTCCATTCAAAATTCTAGCTTTGTTGGGAACAATTCGACTTAAATATTTGAATGTTGATTCTTCAAGAATTGATCCTCGATATTCAGGTGCTTTCGTCCGTTTGAAGATAATTATCCACCTTTCCAAAGAAGTTGCCCATTTTGCTTCGTTTTTGAATGAATATTAGAATAGTGACCTGTCATGAACATTAAATTCGAATGCTGAATCTGTTTGGCTTATGTCCGTTGGAGTATTTCATCATCTGAATGATTTAATCCTTTGGAGAAGCATTACAATTGAGTATTCAACTTCATTTCGCAAGTTATCTCGTGTTCTTTCCCATTTCGAAATTCTGACGCAAGGTTCTTCACAAATCTGTCACTTTGAGATTTGCTTCTAATCCTTCATTTTAATCACCTGAAACTTATACATAAATGATATAAATAATGTTAAGAAGAAGTATAAGTTATTGGGTAATCATCTGGATGAGAAATGAGACTTTCGGAATGGTGTTTTTCTCGATGCGGGAGCGTGAACTCGAGTTTGCATAAGTAGGCTCGAGTTTGCAAAGCTTTTGAATGTCTCGTTCGGTGCAAACCGGAGGTTTAGAGACAAACTCTAGAGTTTGTAAGATCCAGCTCGAGTCCGTCACTTATAGGCTCGAGTTTGGATGATTTTCGCGACTGGTAGCTCTCGTAACCCGCGAACTCGAGCTTGTTTACTAATAGGCTCGAGTTTGCTTCTCAGCAAATTGTGCAACACCCAGAACAGACTGTCTATTTTCGGGGGCCATATCTCCCTGGTCTGAACTCCGTTTTGGTTGGTTCAACTATCGATTTTAAAGCCCTTTGAGTCTACTTTCCAATGCCACCGATTTCAGCTCAATTGGATTCTCCGTTTGTGAGATACACTCAAAACATTGAAGGTTGGTCATTTGTGTGACGTGAATATCACTGTCAACTTCATAAATTCATAGCTCCTTCATCTTGACTCCGTTTGGCTTCAATTATATATCAAAATGACGCATTGGGAGTCTAGTTTCATATGCCACTGGTTTCACTTCAATCCGATCTGTATTTTAGGAGATATCATCGAATGACCAGACGTCGCCAGAGTGAAACGCTGAACAGAGTTGCTGAAATGCGAAGATCGCTACGGGCTCGAGTTTGTCAACTAATAGGCTCGAGTTTGGAGTTCCAAACCCGAGGTTTGAGTTCTAAGCTCGAGTTTGACTTGTCCAGAGGCGCCGGAGTTGCCGAGGGCATTACAGGCTCGAGTTTGCTAATGATGGGCTCGAGTTTGCTCATCTTGGAACATATTTTTGCTGGTTTTAACTCTTAATTGATCCGTTCCAATTCCCATATGATCTTGGAGACTTCTAGCATCAATATAAGAACTTGAGTAAAGATATTCCACTGCATTGCAAGTTCTTCCTTCTTCAATTTCTTCTCTTCTTCTAGATTATCCCCCAAAATCATTTGATAACTTCTTGCTTCCTTGATATTATAATATTCTCATTATATTGAGCAAGAACTTCTTTCTTCAATCAACATTCTCCATCATAAAACTTTGCATCTACATTAAATATAATAATTAGTCACAATAAAAGATAAATGTAGTATGCAACCTTTTTGCTATTAAGAATGACATCTATATAAGACATCATCAAAACTAATCAAAACTAACAGGATTAATATATCTGCTTCTGAGGCAGATAATTAACCTGCAGCAAGTGCAAAACGACACCGTTTCTTCTTATTCTTTCCTTTTTTTCCCTCGATGGTCTCTTGCCTCTACACTGTTTCTTCTTCTTCTTCTTTTTCCTCGACACCTTTTTCAAGATTGGTGAGGGCAGGGGCTGAAAGTGGAGAGAGAGAAGAAGAAACTGGTGATGATGAAATTGACGCTGAACAGAGGAGGTAGCCGGTGGTGATAGACTGAAGGAGAACGCCGACGGTGATGATAGACGAGAACTCCGACGATGGAAAACACATAGTGATGGGTAAGAGAGGTGATCGACGGCGGTGGCGAACGATGCGGTGGTAGTGGTTGTGAGTCGCTTCTTCCTCCTCCGATCGCCTCCCTCTCTCTCGTTCTTTGCTCCAAGCTTGCTCCACAGTCGCGGCCTTCAAGCTCTGGCTCTCTCCTCCGTCGAGCCTTTACAATCGCGGCCCTCTCTTCTTTCAAACCAACCAGAGGTGGTGATGGGCTGATGGCCTAAGTGGTGGAGGCGGTATTGAAGAGCGGAGGTGTCGATTTCCTCTCTTCCCTCTTCCTTGTTGCTGATCGAGTTCTTCGGTCTCAAGCTCTTCCTACCTGCGCCTCTCTGTTACCGCTCCAAATCGAAGAAGAAGAATCAAGAAGATCTTGGTCCAGACCAACTAGGGACCAATCTTGAAAAAGGTGTCGAGGAGAAGAAAAGAAGAAGAAGAAACGGTGTAGAGGCAAGAGACAATCGAGGAAAAAAAAAGAAAAAGAAAAGACGGTGTCGTTTGGCACTTGCTGCAGGGTTAATTATCTGCCTCAGAAGCAGATATATTAATCCCTATTTATAATGTTGTTAATGCAGACTGATATTGTTGCTAGTGGGTACTGATGTTGTTATTAATAGGTACTGATATTGTTGTTAGTGGATACTTGTCAGAAAGGGCTCTAGGGCCTATTCTGACATGTGAATAGAGTTTAGGCCTTTTTTTGGGTTTTTTTTTGGTTAAAAGGACCCCCATATGGATTTTCCCTAAATTTTAAGATGCTAAGAAATTTTTTAACAATTTTTTCTTTTATAAATATAAATGTAATTAAAGATTTTAGAAGGCTTTCTCCACGCACTCTATGTCCGCTGCAAGTTCATGCCCCAAAAATAATTAAGAAAGTTGTCTAAGCCTAGGTTCGAATAGGGAACCTCGTGAGACAAGCCTGATAACCACTACACCACCCAGACAAATTGTTATAAAGTTCCTTCACTATATATATATATATATATATATATATATATATATATATATATATATATATATATCAATTGTAACACCCTCGGGGGTGCCGACATACTTGCCATATTCTTACGCAGTAGTGTGATAAAATCAGAAATAGTTCGTTATACTAATAAGGCGGAAGTTAAATTTTGAATACATAATAGGGGTAATCCCAGGGCTTATACCCCTTTACATTCATTTACAGACAGTGATAATTAAAAACCAACTAAACACTAATCACTGTAGCCCCTCGGTTCTTCAAGCTATCCTTCCGTTGGGCTGCCTTCAAGCAACACTCCCTCCTTGAACCTTGTGCAACACTTCTCTTCCTGTGCTCACCTGTCTATTGGTTGGTAGTGAAGGGTGAGATTCTGAGGAATCCCAGTAGCAGACAATACCAAACAATGCATGCAAGATAAATGCTAATGTATGATATACTTGCCTTGCACAAACAATTCCAATCGCTTGTCTGGTACGTTGCTGGAACACCAAAATGGCGCTGCTTTTCGGACATAGTAAACAAACTCCTTTCATTGTGAAATTTTACAGATAAACAGTAGACTCATAGGGGTTTAATTTGATAGGTAATTCGTTCAATTCCGATAAGTATTGAAAGAGTTATGATTCTCCAAAGATTGGTTAAGAAATTTGGAAAATTCTCGAAAAACATAACCAATGTCCAGAATTTTCCAAATTTCTTAACCAATCTTTGGAGAATCATAACTCTTTCAATACTTATCGGAATTCAACGAATTACCTATCAAATTAAACCCCTATGAGTCTACTGTTTATCTGTAAAATTTCACAATGAAAGGAATTTGTTTACTATGTCCGAAAAGCAGCACCATTTTGGTGTTCCAGCAACGCCATTATGAGGAATCCCACTGCGTAAGAATATGACAAGTATGCCAGCACCCCTGAGGATGTTACAATTGATATATATATATTTTAAAATTTTGTGTCTACACCTGTAAACATAGACACAAGTGTGGCGCCACCATTGCCTTGCGCATATGTGGTTCTCTATTTCATAGAAAGACTTCAGGATCAGACGATCCCGTCCAATACTCTATCAACACGATACAGTGATGATATTATTTGGAATAGAAATTGAAACATTTAAATTAGTTTTTCAATCCTGATTTATTATATACGGCATAAGTTTGTAAGTTTGTGAGAAAAAATTTATTTTGATTTATATAAATAATTATCTTTAGTATCTAAACTAATCTCAAACAAGCCCTTCAATGTCAAATGGCAAGTAAACTTTGGTGTCGTGCGGCCCTCTCTAACATATATATAAATAAAAAAAGAAAAGCTAGGAGAGCTGAGAGAGAAAGACAGCCAAGAGACACACACACAAGGGAGGGTCCGTTGCTGGGAGTTGTTTGATTGCCAAGGAAAGTATCGGAGGAAACGCAGACAATGATGATGAAGTTAATGGGACGTGCACCTTCTCGATTCAGTTTATATGTTCGTCTTTGAAATGGGTGGAGCAGCAATCCCCAACAACTTTTTCCATCTGCCTTGCTGTGCGTTGTTGTTGAGTCGCTGCTTTCACTTGGGATCCAAGTCTGCATCACCATCACCATCACCATCATCAACAGCCACGTCTTCTTCTTCCTCCTTATTGCGCTTGTTACAGCGCTCTTTACGACCATGATCCTCTGCCTTCTACGCTCTCTCGGATCTCAATCGCAGATCCACTTTTCTTTTCACTGCCGCTATCAAGATTCAAGACCTCCACCTTATTTCTTTTTCTCATGGACCCCGCTGCCTCTCGTCCAGCTGTAGTAATAGATAATGGCACCGGGTAAATCTTTCTACACCTTTTCTGTCTCAATTTAGTTTATTTGCCTTTGTGGGAATGAAGAGGTACGACGTGTTTGTCGAATTGCCTCGATTTGATTTTACTGTTTTCGGGCGTAATTGCATAGATGCAAGTGTCTCTAGACTCGATTTCTGATCGTATTGATCAACAAAGCTAGGTAAATGCTTCTGGCCGTATAGGGTTTCCCCTGAAATTGGAAGTGATATTTTTCTACAGGTATACTAAGATGGGGTTCGCCGGTAACGTTGAACCTTGTTTTATTGCACCGACAGTAGTCGCCGTTAACGAGTCATTCCTTAATCAATCTAGAAGTTCTTCCAAGGCCAATTGGCTTGCGCAGCACAATGCTGGAGTCATGGCTGATCTCGATTTCTTTATTGGGGACGAGGCACTCTCCAAGTCTCGATCTAGTAATACTTACAATCTTAGTTACCCTATTCAGCATGGCCAGGTTGAAAATTGGGACGCCATGGAGCGGTTCTGGCAGCAGTGCATTTTTAATTATTTGAGGTGTGATCCGGAGGATCATTATTTTCTCTTGACCGAGAGTCCATTGACAGCACCTGAGAGCCGCGAGTATACTGGTGAAATCATGTTTGAGACATTTAATGTACCTGGACTTTACATAGCTGTGAATTCCGTGCTTGCCCTTGCTGCCGGCTACACAACATCCAAGGTTGGTATTAGTGTCCCAGATTTTGTGTATATTCATTGAATTAAATGTTGACTTTTGATAGGCTTAATTGATTAAGTGTCCACAAAGCCTCTTAAGGTCACAGCATCAACAGCTGCGGTGCTAGTTAGCTTAGTAGCTTTACCACTAGTCCATGAGTGATGGAATTCTGTACACTCACTTAGCTGAGGTTTCTGAAAGTCCCAACCGCAACTTGACAGCTTTGCTAGGTAGTGCAATAACATCACAACATCTGCATGGAAGATAAGACATGTAATATGCCCCCTGAATTTCGTAGGCTTTCACTTGAAACTAAAAATGTATTATAATTCTTGATTAAGAAGATAGTTCAGGTTTCATTCACTGATTAGAATCTAAATTTTGGTGACAACATTAACTAGCCCTACTTTCTGCTTTGTAATGTAATTACTAAATGATAAAAATAATAATTGCTTTGTCATTGTTGATATTTTTGAGGAGTGGATGGTTATTAATTTAACGAGCAAATTTTGATTAGACAAGCTTGTCATTCTTGACTCATCAGTATATAGAAAATGAAATATTTCTATAAAGCATATACCGCAAATGACTTTCCATCTGTCTATTATTTTGACAAACATTTTGATATGTAATACTTGTAATAATAATAGAACAATGGTCCAATTATTAGTTGGTGAAATAGAATAATAAGTAGTTATACTAGTATTAGCCCTTGAACGTCTTTAAGTCTATAAATAGGTGCATATATACATTTTGTATTTTCAGTCTTGGTAATGAGTAAATGATTGCACTATTCAGTTTTATTCTCTCGACTCCTCTCTATTCTTCTCTCTTAGTCCCTCTGTCTCCATTCTCTGCCCTTCTTTTCTCATTTCCCCCTCGTTCTCCCTCATTCCTAATTATAAAATACTATAACACATTTCCTTTAACTTACTCAGTGTTCTTCTTAGTGTGAGATGACAGGAGTTGTTGTGGATGTTGGAGATGGGGCTACGCATGTTGTTCCTGTAGCAGATGGTTATGTTATTGGGAGTAGCATCAAATCAGTTCCTATTGCTGGAAAAGATGTTACTCTTTTTGTCCAACAACTTATGCGGGTAGGTAACCTATCTGCTATAAAATAACTAGTGTGTTTTGCTGGTATTTGTTCATAGATATGAATATCTTGTAAATTGCTTCCATAATCTTTATGGTTTTCATGAATTATAAAATTGGGCCATTTAGTGAAATCCAATCACATCTAAGCACTAATCATGGATGCTGATACAGTATTGATCAAGAAGGGATAGAGAAGTAGAATGACTCAAGAAGGACACAAGGTTAGGAGTAGAAAGACTCTAGAAGGGGATTAGAAGAGAAGAAGAGAGCAACTATGGCTCTCTCACAATGTATTCACACTTATCACAAAATCTCCTCTTACAATAATGGAGGGGTAGGCTATTTATAACCTATAGCCTCCCTCAAGTCCTAACTAATGGGTTAATGACTAATTACCCTACTACTTATTTAGTTTACACTTAGGTCCCTAGATTCACATTACAATTAGGTCCCTAAATGCATTATTATCTTTACATATCAATACCCCTCCCCAAAACATCCTTGCCCTCAAGGATGCTTGAACAACAAAATACAAATCTGAAATCAACAAAACATAGAAACTTTAAAAGTCTGAAAAATGTCTTGATAGTGTAGACTCCTCTGTCCTGAATGCTGCTACCCACAAGTGCAGTTCACTTGTTTGATGCTGGAACAAATAGAAGCAATAAATCCAATCCAGCCCCAAACGACATTTTAATCAGCTCTTAGTATGCAACAGACTTTGGGTAGGAGAACACTGAAAAAATGAGAGCCAATTTTGCAGCAACAAACTTGGGCTATTTTCTTTAAAGGAAAAGCCCAAACACTCATCTAAAATTAACCAACCCAGTGGACCAGCAAGGTACTTCTAGGGTCCTTGGTTTTGACGGAAGACTACTTCCATCGTTACTACTCTCAAGCTTCGACACTCCTCTTGTTTCTTTTGTTTTGGTACATTCTTGGGAGGAGGCCGAACAAGACTTGTTCTTTTCTAGGCAATCAGAAGCTTCTTGTTCTTTGATACATTCGTTGGTGGAGTCTAAATAAGACCCACCACTTTCTTGGACCTTAGAAGCTTCTTGGACTTCCTGTGGAGATTTTTGTGAACAGCCACCATTTTCTTTATCTTTCAATACTCTTCTTGCCTTCTCGTCTTGCCGTTGGAGGAACATCTCTATTTCTGCAAATACTCGGGCTTGATACATGGTTACTGGACTAAGCAATCTGACTGCTTTAGCAATCTCTTTTTTCAGCCCAGCAACATATGTCTTCACGAGATAATCTTCTGGCAAATCTAGATCGGTTGAGAGGGAATCAAATTTGGTATTGAATTCCGCCACCGTGCCGGTTTGCCTCAATCTTGATAATTCGCCCATTGGTTTGTCAATAGGTAAGCCGTAGGTGTCTCTAAGCATAGCCACATATTCATTCCAAGTTGGTTGGTGTCTCCAGCGTCTTTCCATAGCTACATGCCATGAGAAGCTTGAATTGTCAAGACCCATCGAAGCCATTGTTATCCTTTCATTTTCTGGTGTGCCTTCGAGCTTAAAGAAATGTTCACATTTCTGAATCCAAGTTTCAACATCTTGCCCCCGAAATCTTGGAAATTCCATTTTAGTAAACTGAGTTGGCCGATGATGTGGGTCTCCATTTCCTCGACCGTTACCCAAACCCATCTGACGCTTGTTATTCTGGTCCAGTTTTTCCTCAAATTCTTCAATCTTGTTGAGTTTATGGATTTGTGCCTCAAGAGCCAAGATTAAATCTTCCATGGTTCTTGCTCTTGTATTTACCATCCACTAAGAGTTCTTGATGGTTTCTTGATGAAAACCATCAGCAAAATAACAAAACACTGAACCAGAACCAATCGCAGCCTCAGAATTGAACAGAACCAATTTTTTTTTTTCCTCTAAACAAAATAGAAACGATCAGTACAGAGCAACTTTTTTTTTTTCTTTTTCTTTCTTTTCTTCAAAATCAGAACAGAAAGGGGGTTGAGAACAGAGACCGAATTCTTTTTCTTTCGTTTTTTTTTTTTTTTTTCTTTACTCAGATGTTGAACTAAACCATGAGGTTCATTACTCCGCCTGGTTCACGTTCGGCACAGAAACAGTGTAGAGCAGCCGCAGACAGAAACAGCCAAGGAAGGTAAGGCTCTGATACCACTGATACAGTATTGATCAAGAAGGGATAGAGAAGTAGAATGACTCAAGAAGGACACAAGGTTAGGAGTAGAAAGACTCTAGAAGGGGATTAGAAGAGAAGAAGAGAGCAACTATGGCTCTCTCACAATGTATTCACACTTATCACAAAATCTCCTCTTACAATAATGGAGGGGTAGGCTATTTATAACCTATAGCCTCCCTCAAGTCCTAACTAATGGGTTAATGACTAATTACCCTACTACTTATTTAGTTTACACTTAGGTCCCTAGATTCACATTACAATTAGGTCCCTAAATGCATTATTATCTTTACATATCAGATGACCTGGATTACATGTTTAATTCGTAACAAGTAATACCAAAACAGCACCTATTTGTAGATTAGGTACCTCAGTAGTGATGTGTTCTGTAAATTTATAAGCCAGGGTGTGCAAAATACTGATATCCTATGGATAATCATAAAATTTCTCTATTTGAGGGGGATATGGGAACTTCTATGTGCATTTTAAGTGGTCTGGGTTGTGGCACTCTTCCCTAGACTTGTAGTTACTCCGTGTTAATGTGTGTAGATATATAAATCAATCAATAGAATATATTCTAAAAAGTATGGAAGATATCATTGAAATAACAACTTATGGCTTTCAAATGATAATTGTTGTTTTTTTTATACACATACTAATTGCTGTTTGAGACATTACATTCTTTCTTGTGACTTTTCTATCAACATATTTTATTTAAATGGATTTCAACTTGAGAAAACATATTAATTTTGATTTTTTCATTTTTTTGGGGTAAATGGGTTTGGGATTGGGAGCTTTAATGACTCAATAGGAATAAAAAATTTCTTATCTCCCTAATATGGGCCCAGGAATCAGACCGTAATGCTTACACTTCACTACTATTTATATGGCAGAACTTATTCAGTGATTATTGTGATGTATATTGCTATACTGGCATTAACAAACCTAGAATCTAATAATTGAAACCCAAATTTGATTATGCTGTTTGCTAGTTCTGATTTATGGATTGTCTCTTCTCGCCTTGCCTCATGTAGGAAAGAAGAGAGAATGTACCACCTGAAGACTCTTTTGAAGTTGCTCGCAAAGTGAAGGAAATGTATTGCTATACCTGTTCTGACATTGTTAAGGTCATCTTGTGTACCCCTCTGATTTGATTACTTTGACAACAATTATATTAGGAGTTTGTAGTGTGAATAGTTGTTATCTTCATTTTTTATACTAGGCATCTGAGAATCGAGCGTTCAATTTTTTTGCATCAATTTAGTTTGATTTCACAGAAAAAGTGTTAATTAGCTTTTCGTCCCTTCCTCTTTTAACAATGGTTTTGATCTCTCTTGTATTCAGGAGTTTAATAAGCATGACAAAGAACCAGCCAAGTATATCAAGCAATGGAGAGGTATCAAACCAAAAACAGGGGCACCATATTCCTGTGATATTGGCTATGAACGATTTCTGGGTCCTGAGGTTTGTTCTATTGTTTCTTTCTTACATGTTCCCTAACTTGAGATCTTCTATCTAAGGGAAAATTTTATGAGGCATGTCTGCTTGTTGTGCACCACCTTGCATGATTTTCTCTATTGTATCAAGTACTTGAATCTGTCTTATAAGTATTTGAAAAACAACATATTTGTTGGAATAAAAATGATTTCTTACTGAGAAGGAGAACAATATAATAATAGAGGACAATTATTTATCTCAGACCAAGGAAAAAGGACCCCTTTCGGCCCTTAACATGAAAGAGCTTTACAATTGCTTTGAAGATTAAGGAACCCCATGAAAAAAAAATTAGCTGAAATCCAACAGAAGGTAGTGTAGCTGTAGCATATTAGCAATCCTCCTTTAAAGATGTCACGGTGTAAAATCTCTTGAAAAAGTCACATATGGGGCTAACCAATGACGCTATAATCTTTTAAAAGCAGCATACTGCTAAAGAACTCTCAGCTGCTTTCTCCTTCCAAAACCTGTAAATTTATCAGTTCGAAAGATCTGAAAATAAGCTGGACATACCTAGTTCATATTAAGTATTCAAAGCAGTAATTAGTCTGGTAGGATCATTGTTGTTAAAACGTCGTTCTAAAACGTAGAAACGTCCGTTTCTACGTTTTTTCGCCGGAAAACGAGTCAAGACGGTGGTGGAGACGAATTTTGGGTAGAAACGGTGGAAACGCCGTTTCAACTCGTAAAAACGGTTGAAACGGCGTTTCCACCGTTTCAACACTAAAATAAAAAAATAAAAAATAAATTCCAGCCCCAATTAAACCCAAATTCTGAGCCCTATATTTCAGCTATTCGACATTTCTCCGTCTTCAAACCCCATCGAGCGAAGAAGAAGGTCGATGGTCTCGTCTCGTTCTGTTCGTTTTTCGCCCTTCAATCTGTTTCTGAATTTTCCGCGGCGCTCCCCCCTCCAGGAATGAAGAAGACCTAATTATTCATTAAAGCAAAAACGCTGAGTTTCGTGCTGGGCCCTCTCCGACAGTGTTTCTGATTTTGGGTCCTTTTCTGTCAGCCATTCAGGGCCTTCTCTGACAGTAATTTAGGACCTTCTCTGACATGCTTTCAGTTTTAGGGCCTTCTCTGATAGTAATTCAGGGCCTTCTCTGACAATAATTTAGGACCTTTTCTGACAATATCTTCGTTTTAGGTTCTTTGTTGACTCTAATTGTTGGTCCTTAGAAATCTCAAATTTCTTCTTAAACACCTATAATGCAAGATTAAACACAATGTAGCATCAAAAATCCAAGAAATCATTTGCATGAATAATTAATAAATAATGATCATTTTGCCCCTAATTTCACTTAATTCAATACAAATGTCATTAACTCAACTTAGTGCTTAATCATGCAATAATGTCTCAGAAAATGCATTAAAAATCCCAATTTAATCATGAAAATGATATAAAAATATAGTTTGATCAAGCGTCCTTCTTCTCTCTGCATCCACCGAACTCAACTCACTCTTCTTCTTCTTCGCATCGAGCTCGAGCCACCGAACTCAACTGCCCTCTGAGACTTTGTACTTAAATTTGTGATAACTTTAATGCATTTGTGTGTTTTGATTTTATATATGTTGGGTTTTATTTTCTTTGTGGTACGAAGTAAACTCTTACGTTTCGTTTTACGTTTTACGATTTTACGTTTTTACTCATGCTTACCGTTTCTACGTAGACTCTACGTTTTAACAACATTGGGTAGGATTGTAGAATTTAATGCATCTGTGTGATTATCATAATTTCTTTTGAAGCATGATGTTGGTAAGAATTAAGCTACTGCTTTGGAATCTTGCCTTCTGTACTTATGAACCTTGCTACGGTGATTTCTGCAGATTTTCTTTAATCCTGAGATATATAGCAGTGATTTTACCACTCCTCTGCCAGTTGTAATTGACAAGTGCATTCAGTCTGCACCAATTGACACAAGAAGAGCGTTATATAAGGTCAATATTATACATGATTTTTCTTAGTGATGTGTGCATAGCACGTAATGTTCTGTTTTGTCATGATTTCTCTGACTTAAAAAGTCTTCATCAACAGTCTTTTTTGTAATTATGTTAAGATATGTGAGCTGTTAAAGACTAATGGTTAGAATGGAGTGTGTTTGATAGCAACCTAAATTTATGGTTTGAATTATTCTTGGAAAAATAAACGTCTTAGGATGAATTAGGAATTATTTATTATTCGTTTTGAGTATTGGGTTTGGAGTAGTTGAGAAATAAGTGGAATTTCCACAATATTAGGGATTAGTTGCTAGATTCTGGGGTAGTTACTTATTTGAATTTCGTATTTGAATTAGAGTCTCTCTCTGTAAGCTATATCTATTTATTGGCTTTTCACCTATTTAATAAATCATCGACTATTCAGAGAGTAAATTACTTATCTGATATTCTTCTAGGCTGTTCTTATAGAATAAGTGAGGTACTTGCTTATTTTACTAACAACTAAGGCCATTCTTAAATAGTTAGCGAGATACTTGCTTCCTCTTTAAAACAAAGTAATTTAGATTATCGTCTACTCTTCATCTTAGATATCCTCATTTCCTTTTTAACTTAAATTCCCTTATAACCTACTCATCACCTTACCCACATCAGTACCATAATCAGTATGCCATCAGTGTTTCTGTTATGGGTTGCAATTTTAGCTCTTTAGGGTGTTATGTCATCCCAACCAAAATGTTTATTTTCTGATTCTGTTTATCCAACCACTTTTGTTCACAAGATCTTTTCGCTGTTGGATGTTGTACCATTTAATCTTGTGTTTTTATTTTATTACAGAATATTGTTTTGTCTGGAGGATCAACCATGTTCAAGGATTTCCACAGGAGGTTACAACGTGATCTGAAGAAAATTGTTGATGCCCGTGTTCTTGCATCTGAAGCACGCCTTGGTGGTGAGATAAAAGTAAGAATTTCCATGCATCATTTAGTTTATAGCTCTCTTTCTCACACTCTCTCTCACACTCACACACACGCAGACAGACACAAAGTGATTACTTTGATATAAATGTGAAAAGCCTGACAACTATCTATTACTGCTTTGGTCTGGGATTTCAATTTTGATCCACAGGCGCAACCAGTGGAGGTCAATGTTCTCAGCAATCCCATCCAGAGGTTTGCAGTTTGGTTTGGAGGCTCAGTGCTTGCTTCAACACCTGAGTTTTTTGGGGTATGTAGTACTTGCATCTAATTGTGTTTTAAGTCATCCTCTGGTATACCCAAATGTTGTGTCCTCATGACATGGCAATCCAATAATATCTAATTTTCTGTTTCAGTGTGATAGAGCCAAAAGCAGAATTGTTGAAACTGACTGTGATTTATATCAAATCAAATACGTTTCCTCCTCAATGAAATGAGAGATCTACAATATAAGAAAACTCACACAAATACAAAAGGAAGCACACTGAAATCGACATAAAATCATGATGAAAGATGATCTTCCTCCACATGAACCTGGCATTTGAGAGGCCAGCGCTCCTCACTGAACTTAGTTTACAAAATATTCTTACCCCATCTTCTCCTCTAGACACCAACTACTACTAAATGCCCAAAAAGTAAGTCATAGTTCCCAACATAACCCTCTTGCAGTCCTTGCCTACTGCAACCTTATAGCAAGTCTAACTCTCAGCTTCTTCTCCAAAATGGTGGCAGCCCTAAAAGCAACTCCCTGACCAGCAGAAAGCATATTTCATTTTGCTTGCATCTTCCTGTTTTTCCTCTTATAGGTCTGGCCAGTAAAAGCAACCCCATCACAATGACACTTGAATTCTCTGTATAATGTCCTGTTGGGTACTGGTGAATTGCAAAAGGTGCACTTATGGGGGTAGACTCATCTTGCTTCTAAAGAAGGAAAATATATTTTTTCTTTTGTATTAGAGAGGCAAGCACGAATTATCTGATCAATGGAATGCAAACTACACTAGAAGTCAGAAAATCATTTGGAAAACAAAATTAATTGGTTTTGTGGTTTTATCCTCTTTGTAAATCACTTATGTTTTGAGATACTTCATAGGTATAAGTTATTGGGGAGGTTTTAGGGTTGTGTCTTGTAAACTAAGCCTAGTGTCTGCAAGGCAATTGAGGTATAAGTTATTGGGGAGGTTTTAGGGTTGTGTCTTGTAAACTAAGCCTAGTGTCTGCAAGGCAGTTGAATTGAGTGCCTTGCATCCCCTAAAAAGTCACCAATGGTGCTGCCAAACCAGTGCCTCAATGATCCTACTCCTCAATCAACTAGAGCTGTTGAGGTGAGGTCTCTTGGTGCCTGTCTTTTAACTACAGTAGCCTTGTTAGAACCATATCTGTAAAGGCTAAAATAGTTCCTCATCTCATGACTATGGTCGATTTTATCTGACAATGTTGGATGATTAGGCCTTCGGAGGCCTTGGTTATACTCTTACTTGTTCACAACAGTGGTTGCATTGATCACCCAAAGAAAAAACAAAAAAGAAAAGCAAAAAAACCCCCAAAAGAAAGAAAGAAAACAAAAAAAAGAACTAATACAAATACACTAGAATGGATTGCATGGTGATGTTGCTAGATCTTCAATATTTTCTGCAGGTCTTCTCATATATTGAGAAGCTGAGTATATTTAATATGGTGAATTGTGGGGTTAATTGATAATGGCATAGGGACTACAAAGAGAAAAATTATGTTGGACATCAGCTTATCCCATGATTTCAGTGATGAGACAGTCTTTAATTTCTTGTTACCCCTCCTCTAACATTAACCCTACACCACATGAAGCCTGCTTGTACGGCATTTAATTCTTTTTTATAATGGCTTCAGTTTTGATAAAACAATGTTTCTCTTGTTGTGCTTGGTGTGAAATTTCTGGCCCCTTGTGCAGGCTTGCCATACAAAGGCAGAGTATGAGGAATATGGAGCAAGCATATGCCGGACAAATCCAGTTTTCAAGGGGATGTACTGAACCAGAGATGAACTAGTTGATCATATAACTGGAGTTTTTTGATGAAAATATTCAACCACAGTCTGGTTGAGTGTTCTTTTCTTCCTAGGTGTATTCTTATTGGCAGGAGTTGGTGTAACATATGTACATTCAGTGAGAAAATGGGTCAAGTCTCATTCCAATAGCTTTCCTGCGGCATATAGTTACAAATGGTCAATATGGTTGCTGCCAGAGTGCCAGGTCCGTATGGTACAGATATGATAGAAAGCAATCTTCAGGAAAAAAGTTTGGCGGAATTGCAATTTTTGGTATCAACTTAGAGTTTGATGTTATACATTTTTTCATTTGTTGGGACTGATAAATACCATTAAAGTACTTTTCTAGGTGAGAAGTTCAATTCGTTGGGATTGAGTTGTAAAACTAATAAGTACTAGTTTAGGGTTAGAAATGTGTTCTTGTGAATTCACCTATTTTTATTTTTTGGTATATAATGTCCGTCTGCATTTTGTTAAACTCTGATAAAAGTTTGAATCTGAAATATCTAGGACAGGCTCATCTATATTGTGATTTTCTCCCTTTTGTGGGTAAAAACTATTCATTTCTGCTCAGGTAAGTATGGAATCACTTTCGATTTTCAACACTTCGGAAATAGTCCATTTTCTTCCTTTCTGGTGCCACATGCCTATTTGTAGAAATGTGGGAATTGGGTTCTATTGGTGTCTGAAGTCTTTAACTATTCTCACTGATAACACAGCACTCCAATTTCTTTCATGAAAATGAGTCTGATTGCATTATTTGACAGTTGGTTTTTTTAATATTTTGTTAGAGACATTGTAATACTTTGTTTACCAACAATCAGTCATTGGAGAGAGGAGTTGATAAGGATTTGGGAAGTGTAAAATAAGGAAGGCCATTGCTTTCATTCTATATCGTTTAAGAAAATAATTTTAAATCCACCTGGCCAACCAGACCAAAATTTGATTATCCAAGAGTGAGAGTCAGTATTGTCGATCGTACTAATTACTGTTTTCTATTAATTTGCATTTTTTTATCTGATCCTGAGTTTAAAAAAGAAATTGCTTTTACGATCCAAATTGTAATGTTTTTTCAAGTTTTAATTGATATTGCTACTCTAATTACAAGCGAACATCGAATACCTTGACACCTCTTGTATTTTATTGGCATTTTTTTTAAGAGAAAATCTTACTCAGGTTCTAAGCACCAGATAAAATATAAAAAGTCTTGGTGTAAATTAATCTATCAAAAAATTATGCAGAGACTACAGTGATATAAATTCCAAATATGAGCTTATCTTATTGACAAGTGTATGTGACTATATTGAGAAGTCCTAAAGTGACCATTGACAAACACATATATGTTAACTAAAGCACATTCCGTTGATTTGCCTTCGTTCGTGTGCATCCATTCCTCAAAACAAAAAACTTTTGGGAGGCTCACAAGGGGCACTAGAGACCCAGAGGGAGCATGACAATTATCTCATATTAACTGTGCCTTTATTTTGTTGTTTGCTATGAACTTCACTTAGGACAACCCAAATGGCATAGGGTTTAGCGGACGGGTTAATCACTTTGGTTATTTATGTCGGCAAATTTCGATCAGGGGCATACGTTTTCATGGGAAGAGGATACTCTGCCCATCAGTCTCTGCCCATCCCTCCTCATCGTTGATCTGGACCGTTGAAATCTTGATCCAAGGGTCCAGAGCAAATTTAGAAAAAAACCGCTTGCGGTATTGAGACCGCATGCGGTTTTTTTAAAAATTGCTCTGGACCATTGGATCAAGATTTTAACGGCTGAGATCTGCTGATGATGAGGGATAGGCAGAAAACTGATAAGGAGAGGATCCGGACTCGTTTTCATGTTCGACATTTGGGAGTCCTTGCCTCTCTAAGAGTAGCCGCATATACCCTGGAGTAATTGAGTGCGGGGGAGAAACTACCGCAGCTCAAGTAGGAATTCAGGGCAGGAATGAAGGCGTCAAGGATACCATACTTGAGAGAGACAAGGAAGATAGCAGCATGCTCAAAATGGTAGGCCTTGCGAATTCCACTAAATGAAGTAAACTAGACCCTACTCATCGAATCCTTTTCCCTTTATCTTGATCTGGCCTTTGGATGATTAGCTTTGTCAAAAGTACCAAATTAGCAATGAACTCTTGGGATTATTTTGTTAAAAAGATGATGCACATGAACGTTGCAATTTGTTTTCTGCGTAATGCTTCAGCTCTAGAGCTCAAACTTCTTGTCAGTTGGATGATGAAAGATCAATAGCAGTTTTTGACCAACGAGTGCTTTTAAAATTTTAATTCTAATCATCGGATGCTCGAAAAGCTGCAGTCCTCAAAAGCTTGGGCTATACAATATTTTGTTAAACTTTCTTTTCGTTCGCTATGCTATACATTTATAATACAAGTATATTGTGTGGCTCTTTAATATCAAAGAAAATCAAGCATTTGAGCATTTTTTTTCTTGAAAATTAAATAATTAAATTTTGTTAGTTCTCAGTTTTTGAGTTATGATGATAGCAAGACTTGCAAATGTACAAGGTTTTGAATCAGTGAAAAGTACCTAAGTCAAGAGCTTATTCAAGCATGCTAATAATCTTACTCGAGCATGCTCACGCTAACATCTCTGTTAAGTCTCCTCAGGTCCCTACTCGAGTACATAAGTTGTTACTCAAGCATCTGTTGCTATGAAGACTTTATATCAGGAAGTATACTCGAGTAGATAAGTGATTACTCAAGTATAACATTAGTAAAAGATGTCTGCACTGGTCTTTGAAGAAGTTACTCGAGCAAGCTTTGGAGCCTACTGTTAGTCGATTTCCTTGATGGCAAGTGAACCAGTCAAACAGGTAATAAAGAGTAAGTAGATTATTGTCCCACAGAGACTGAGATACCAATGATGATACTAGATTCAAAGACAGTTGTGTGTAAAAAGAGAAAATAACAATTAGGTTTGGTGTTTTTTTATTATAGCTATCAAAAAAAGAAATAAATAAGTGATTGTAGTCGCAAGAAGATATCAGTTTAAAGATAGGTTGAGCTTAGACTTCATCCTAAGCATATTACTCCCCCATTTTGCCTTAGCGCATTGCTATAGCAATTATGCTGCACAGCTTCTGCAATGCTACAGCATAGCCGCCTTCACAATGTTACCCAGTTAACCCACCACTATGCTATACAGAAGCTTCCGCGTCCTATACTTACAATCCTAGCTTTACTTCTCCCATATGCCTATGGCAATTTTCTAGTTCGGATTATCATTCTTAATCCAGATGCATGGCTATGAGCGGTAGACCCATTCTTGAATCCTTCAATGATAAGTCAAGCCTTGCACCAGCCTGCCCAGCAAACACTGCCTACCAAATGTCTAACCCCAACTCCTTTCCAGTAAGCCGAGGCCATTGATCTCGCCCTTAGCTTTCGCTAACCGGCAAGAGATTAAAATACTGATAAACAAACTTAATTTATTGAATTAAAGAACTAGCAAACTGGGTTCATTCTACACTCAAGAATTCATCCTCGCTCAGCCAAAGGAAATTTAGTTCATGATTGATGAGGGAATCACAAAACAAATCACCGCAGAATAGCCCATGACAAAAGATAAATTGAAAATCAACAAAGGAAAACAGAAAGTTCGCCGGAAAGTTCGACGGCGTAGGAGAAGCCTGTCACGTGACAATTCCACGTCTTCTCGTCTCCATCTCATTACAAGAGGATTATGGGTTTCTTCTGAAGCTCTCGTGCTTCGTACGTTCTCTCGCTCTTCTTTCGAGTAGAGCCAAATAAGAATTTCCTTGACTCTCCAACGACTCGAACCCCTTTAGGGTCGGCTATCTTTTCCTTTTATAATCAGGTTTCTTTGTGGCGTACATTTAGTGAGCTAGGCCTTTTCAAATCTGTCAAGTCCAACTGGTCTAGCTTTCCAAATTCAGTTGATTGCACCTGTTGATACTGTGGGATTCAGCAAATCTTAACTTCAATCCTCCGCTTCTTCTAATTCAATAAGCAAATCTTACTGCCGTCTACACGCCCATCTAAAAACCTACACTTAATTTTCTCAAACAACCTCGAGGAAAAGTCAGAACAAATGGCGCATAGTATTGGTTCACTTACACTGCTATAGCATTAGGGTTGCATTGTATTACGACTTGTTATGGCTGACCCGATGCTATAGCATTATATCAACTGTGCTATGCACTTTTTTACTTTAAACCTCAAACTTGTTCTTCTCTTGTGCGCATATATAGGATGCTTATGCAATTACCATGATTTGTGAGACTCATCCTACATTTCCCTATATGCGTGCATTATAGAATATTTGCTTAAATTAGATGCATTTATGCTCATAATCACCATATAAAACAGGCACACATCATAGGGAAAACATGACATAAATATTACTCATCACTTACTCGAGCATAGTACTCGAGTACTGATATAGTCTTACTTGAGCACAGATGCTGGTGTGAAGGATGTCTACATATCACAAGTCATACTTGAGCATAGAGTAAGTTGTACTCGAGTATGGTGCTCGAGCAGAGGTAATATAGTACTCAAGCATGCTTCCTTCCTTGACTTATATTTACTCTCTTTTAAGGCTTACTCGAGCACACTTTTACTCTTACTTGAGCATGAGGAAATTTGTACTCGAGCATAGGTATCCTAATGTTTTACCTAGTATGAATTTCAATGAAGCTCAGATGATACTCGACCACAACAGAAACTGTACTCAAGCATGCTACTCGAGCAAGCTCATTTTGATACTCGAGTATATGCATTCTAAGTTGTCTTGCAGTGCTTCTCAGAAATTTTACTCGAGCAGCTTTAGGGTCCTACTCGAGCATAATAATCGAGCATGAACTTAAGTTGTACACAAGCAAGGCCAACGTTAAGCTTCTCTAAAGAATATTTGAAAACTTACTCGAGCACACGATAAATAATACTCGAGCACTATTCTTCAGTTTTTCCAACATCTTCACTATAACAATAATTGTAAATTCAAATATATTGATTAACCATTTGATTCTGTTTAAATACTACTCAATATTACTTCATTGTTACTAATCATCTCATTGAGTAAGTTTCAGATCATTAATGAATGGATTAACTGCAAATCAGCGAAAAGCAATAAAGTGTGTTAGAGCATTAATTGTTTATAGAAACAGAGCACGCACATGGAATGAATTTCAGAGCAGGCCAAATGATTCCTACGACAGATACCCATTTCGATGAAAGACTAAAGTATCTTTTCCAGAGTCAACTTCTAACCAGAAGCATGTCGTAGACTGTCAACGACCATCCGAAAGTGACTTATTCAAGCAACGATCGACTGTGTCTAACGAAATCCATATGTGTCTAATGGAACAGTTGAAGAGTCTCAACGAATATCTTAAAGCTTCTTCACGGTCAAACAAAGAAAGACAAGGAAACTACAGAACAATTCCCTGAAGAAGAGCAACAACATCTAATGAAACAGTAGCCTGACAAGAGTATTAATGTTACAACATTTCCCTCATTCGTCACACTAGATGACCATGTACCAAAACTACGAAGGCATGCTATAGCATCATCGTTGCCACAAACCCTTGACCCCCGAAACTGTAGCATTGACTCAGGATTGCAGCACTTTACTGATGAATCAACTACCCCCAAAATTGAAGGACCCTGATGAATCGTATACACAGGGAAGGCATTATGTGACCTTGGAGCCAGTATTAATCTAATGGCAATGTCTGTATTTAAAAGGTTGCTAGTTGGCGAGGCACAACCCATGACAGTCACATTACAATTGGTTGATCTCTCCATTGTCCTGCCTGAAGGAAAAATTGAAGATCTCCTATTGAAGGTAGATAAATTCATCTTTCTAGTGGATTTTATCATTCTTGACTTCGAAGCAGACAGAGAAGTCCCAATTATTTTAGGAAGACCATTCATGGCGACTGAGAGAACGTTGATAGATGTGGAAAAGGGAGAGCTCACCATGTGGGTCAATGATGAGCATGTGACCTTCTCGATTCTGAGAACAGTGCAATATGTTGACCCAGCAGATGAATGCTCGCTACTACAAGATGATGAAGACGGAAGCACAGGGATGGCTATACCCTCGCTTCACCTTTGCACTAAATGCCGCAGCAAAGTTAGGCTAAGGACTATAACCCAAGCGCTACTGGGAGGCAGCCTTGCTTGTTTTTCTTGTTGGGATATGTACACACAGCAGAGTAAAAATTTTACGAATCCCATCCAAGGATCGCTCAACAGCGTTTAAATCAAGGTTTAGGGTTTCCGAATCATATCTATGCCGAACAATTTGAACTGGTGGGCTACCTTCTTGATCAGCAAAAGTCGACTCTTCGAATTGCCTTCCTCTACCGGTATCCACACGAACAGCCTTCAGAAACACGAACGGAAGTGTGCTAGCGCCTCTGAACTGTGTCTCTCTATTTTCTATCTAGGGTTTCTTGTGGCTTTTCTAATACGCTTGACAAAATTTCCCGTAGGTTTTCTAAACCTAGTAGGCGTATTATATTCAAAACAAATTTTGGACCTGGATTAAAAAATATATTAATTAAATCTATCTGATAGATCTAATCTAATTTATTTATTTAATCCAAATAAAAGCCTTCTGATTTAATTTATCTCTATAAATTAAATCCGAGAAATGATATCTTTATTCGAAAATTAAATCTGAGATACAATATCTCAATTTATTACAGTTATTTAATTTATCAAATAAATTAAATACTATATATAATAATATTATTATTATTTCGAATTTAATATGTATACACACACACACACACACACACATCCTAGATTAAATACAACATTCATTAATCTTAGACATATATAAGATTCAATGAATTTGGACACTTTTGCTTGTGTTGGGCTATTCTTGTGTGCGACCCTGCAGGCCCACATGAGATTGGCAGCGGGCCAATACTGTATCAGCCCACAAGTCGCAAGCGGCCTCTAGCAAGACATTGCGACTACCCAATTCATATGGGGATCGATGATACGATACAACCTATACAACCATGTCACGTCCCTTTTGTCACGCGATAATTTGGTCAAGGATGAGGCATGGAGAAAGTCAACTTCCTATTCTTGACCATTACTTTCTCGATTCTTGAGTAGTCTAATTGAAATGGAAACTCCTTTCCATCGTAGTATGGCCATACATTTCTTAGACTCACTCATCGAGGGGCCCAGATATCTCTCTCGCAAATGTGAGGGACAAATTCCATCTTGACCATTCACATTCCTCCGCATGAAAACACTGATCCCGATCCAAGCCTTTATCATCACCCGGTCAAAGGTGACTTTTGACAAGGTCAAAGACCAGCGACTCATCATGTAGGAATCCATGATGATCTCAGGTCAAAGGGCGTTGTGACGCGGTTATACATGAGAAAATCTTATGACTTATTCCATGCAGCTTTCTCATAGTGGGTCGGTCCAACACCTTGTACTCTTACAAGTGCCTATGACTTTGACTCGTATCGCCATAATCATCAAAGTCTTGCTGGTCTTATTTCATCTTCGCTCATGCGGAGATGATCGACCAGGGACATTTAGGATAGTCTATAAGATATATCCAAGGATCAGTTATCACTATAAACATGCAAATGAAATGATAACTAAAGGAGAATACTTTAAATAACATTAACGTTTAAAATACAATGACTTGCCCCTTGGGCATAATTTCCAACATTTCTTTCTTAGGATGTGCAGCTATATAGGAGACGAGTCCAACATGGTTATAGCTATAGCATTATCACAAGATTTAGGCTTCAGCAAGGCAGTGAATTGGTCTCTGACCACCTACAAGGAATAAAAATCACACAAACCAGGTATGTCTTTGTCTATGAGCATGTTGATTATATGTAGTTTTATTCCAAGCCCACCACTATTGGGCCCAACACACTTCGAGTCATGCTAGCTCACCTCCCAAGCCTCACAACGTTTCACGTTCCACCCGTCAAACCCAACATCCTGGCGACCACCTTTTCATCTTCCACACACACGCTCGCTAGCTTCGTCTATTATTCCCCACGTTTCCCCTCTCTCCAATCCTAGCGTTGACTTCACCCCTTCACCTGCCAACCATGCTAAGAGTCAAGCAAACATCGCGACGCGATCATTTTCCCCTGACAGTGTACGCCCGCCAATTCCAAGCTCTCCCACCACTAGCCCCACAACTACCACCACCACTCGCCCATGTTCCTGCCGCCCCCATCGACATCTCTTTCAACTCCACTTCTTTCACCATGTCTGGCCCCACCGATTCCTCCGATAAATCTTATATCCTCACCCACGCCCCCTTTACTGGCGCCCTGACATTGACACGGACTCCACCGACAAGTTCCTCTCCCGCCTTGGCACTCTGCAGTCGGAATTGAAGCCCCTCCGCCGCGACCCACGCACCTTCCTCGTTGCTCACCATCGCAAACCTCCTACGACCATCTTCCAATCTCACTCAGAGAACCCGGTCAACAATGGTGCCAACAGGGCATCCTCGGACGAGGACATAGCCACCAGCACTCGTGACCCTGCTGCCCCTGCTAACCTTTAGTGTCGTTTTCCTGCACCTTGTTGTCGTTTATTTTCTTTTCCATTTACTTTATTACTCTGCCCTCACCCTGTTTAATTTTCTCAGGGCCCTTTTATGAGTGACACTGTTGACTGGCTTCCTATGAAAAATTCCTACTGCTTTATTGCTTGCTCATTTCCTTTCCTCTGCATTGTTCCTCTTTCTTGCTGGAATAGGGACATTGCACCATTTAAATATGGGGAGGGGATTATCGGTACGGTGCCGCTAATAGATGCTTAACGTGTTCAACCCACCCCGAAGTTTAGCGTCTTCACAAACTGAAATTTTTTTAAAATTTAATTTGTGATGCATGATAGAGCACGAACAGGGACCAATAATAGTAGAATGATTATCTATATAACTGTGCATAATATAAATGCCTGAAGCAAACTGAACCGCATAAACTTGGGAAATTGACAATACTAGATAGTTCTGTGTAGGGTCGAGCGATAATGAGGAAGAATAGAGAGAAAACCCACTTTGGAAGGATTATTTGAGCCTGAATTCTTTCTATTTCAGTGTGCATGTCAGTTGACCCATGATTGATCTTTGATTTGTCTTATTTCTCTGATAATTTATTGTTTGGCATCTGAGTAGTAATGCGTAGGATAAAGGCATTCATATTTTATCCCCAATTCCCATACACAAACCATAAACATCATTCTCCATTTGCTACCTCCTTTGAGCTTTATACTCATTGATGTGACAGAAACAATTAGACAACCAAGTGAGAGAACTGCGCAAAATACTATAGTATCGTGCTCCTTACTAAAATGCTGCAAGAAAAGCTCTAGTTTGAAAAAAAAAAAAACAAAGAGAGAGAGAGAGAGAAAGAGAAAGAAGCTACCATTGTGGTGCAAAAGAAAAGAGCAGGAGAGTAAACAAAGGTTCATGTGGAGCGCTAGGTTAGTTTAGCATAACTTTGAATCTGTCTAGTGTCCTACTACAACAATGATCATTTTTACCACCTCCTTACACATATGGCCATGCCCTACATTACTACTCAGGAAGCCCTTTTGATGTAGAGCTTCTAAGTTAGCTTGACAAGAGAGAAATTTAAATCCCTAAGGTAAGAGAGAGTAATACACCTAGTTCGAGAGTCTCTTAACGCTTCCTTGCCTGAGCAATATCTTTCATCATGTGCTGCTAGTACTGGGCAGTGGGATTGCCTACATGGGAACGTAAACTAAAGGTAATAAAAAAAGCACGATTGTATAGACAGGATTGTTGCTGTTGTGGGTTAAAGTTATGCTCTATTGTCTTTATCTTTATTTTGCCCAGGAGTGTAAAAAGCTAAGTGTGGGGGTATTTGATTAGCACAATTTATGCCATGTTTTTCCCTATGATATGTGCATGTTTTGTATAGTAAATATGAGTTTAAATGCATCTGATCTAAGAAAATATGTCATAATTCACGCATATAGGGAAATGTAGGGTGAATCTCACAAATTATGGTAATTATACAAGCATCTCATACATGTGCATAAGAAAAGAACAAGTTTGAGGTTTTATGTGAAAGCACATAGCATAGCCAATACAATGCTATAGCATTGGGCCAGCCATAACAAGGCACAATACAATGCAACCTAAATGCTATAGCAGCGTAAGTGAGGCGATACTATGCGCTATGTACTATGACGTTTCCTCAAGGTTGTTTCAGGAAATTAGGTACAGGTTGTTGGACGGACGTTAGACAACGGTTGATTGCTGACACATGGAATTAGAAGATGCGGAAGATCGAAGTTAAGATTTGGAGAATCCCACAATATTAGCATAATTACTCAATCGAATTTGCAAAGTGGACTAGTTGAACCTGATAGATTTGGAAAGGCCCAGCTCACTGAACATACGCCGCAAGGAACCCTGGCTATAAAAGGAAAAGACGGCGAACCCTAAAGACATTGAGTCGTTAGAGTGTTAATGAAATTCTTATTTGGCTAGACTTGAAAGAAGAGCAAGAGAACGCACGAAGCACAAGAGCTTTAGAAGAAACCCAAAATCCTTCCTTGTAGTGAGATGGAGACGAGAAGACGTGGAGTTGTCATGTGACAGGCTTCTCCTACGCCGTTGAACCCCCCGACGAACTTTCTGTTTTCCTTTATTGATTTTTAGTTTATCGTTTATCATGGGCTATTCTGTGGTTATTTTCTTTGTGATTCCCTCTGAAGTCATGAACTAAATTTCCTTTGGCTGAGCGAGGATGAATTCTTGAGTGTAGAATGAACCCAGTTTGCTAGGTCTTTAATTTAATAAATTCAGTTTGTTTATTAGTATTTTAATCTCTTGTCAAATAGCGGAAGCTAAGGGCTAGATCAGTGGCCTCGACTTACTGGAAAGGAGTCGGGTTAGACATATGATAGGCAGTGTTTGATGGGCAGGCTGGTACAAGGTTTGACCTATCATTTAGGTTAGACACCTTGATTAGGAATGATAATCCGAACTAGAAAATCGCTATAAGCATATGGGAGAAGTAAAGCTAGGATTGTACATATAGGATGCAGAAGCTTTCGTATAGCATAGTGGTAGGTTAACTGGATAACATTGTGAAGGCGACTATGCTTTAGCATTGCGGAAGTTGTGTAGGATAACTGCTATAGCAATGCGTTAAGGCAAACTGGGGGAGTAATGTGCTTAGGATGAAGTCAAAGCTCAGCCTATCTTTAGACTGACATCTTCTTACGACTACGATCACTTGTTTATTTCTTATTTAATAGCTATAATCAAAAAACACCAAACCCAATTACTATTTTCTCTTTTTGCACACAACTGTCTTCGAATCTAGTATCATCATCGATATCTCAGTCTCTGTGGGATGATACTCTACTTACTCTTTATTACTTGTTCGACTGGTTCACTTGCCATGAAGGAAATCGACCGACAATGAACCTTGGCATAAAGGAAAATCAGGTTAACACTATGACAACTGAATACGATCTCCTTCATATGAAAACTGTTACACCCCTACCAACCTCACCCTTTCGGGTGGCGGATAGAAGGATTCCCTCTTAATTATTATCTTTCCTTAGTTAATTATACCATATTAGCATATATCAGAGTGTACGCATCAGAGCATATGATCGGTTTGGACGAATACATTATACTGGTAAAAGTACGCATCTAAACAATAAATAGTCCCCGAAGGGTTAGGGTAAAGTAATCCAAAATAAATACTGGGCAATAAGTAAATTCATACAGTCATCCATAAATAAATATACAAAATGTGATAGGGCATTCCCTATTTCTTCAACCACCAGCTCCATGCCCTTATCGAAAAGTGCTTTACCCTTAGATGTCCAGTCAACTGCAGTGCCTCAATGCATTTCGGGGAGAACCAGCTAGCTCTGGGTTCGAGTGGCATTTCACCCCTAACCACAACTCATCCACTGATTCTTCTCCTCTCTCCTGAACAACTCGGTGTGATCCACCTGTATCTTTTGGATGATCTGGGATTCAAAGTTGAATCCCATAGTAATTGTCAAACTCATACAATACGTATGCAGTGCATGCAACCATAACCAGGAAAATCACAAATCAACAATGGCAATTCATACCACATGCATTCAGTACACATCACACGCAGTAACACATAAACAACATACCACATATGCACAAGTTCACTGTGTAAGGACCTAGTCCTCAATAACTGTAGGACTACCTAACAAGACAAGCAACCGGATCCTCAGCGCTAGGAAAAACATTAGCCGGGCTTCAAACCCAAACTACTCTGAATGCATCACCGGCTTAGTAGCAACCTAAGGGCACACAATCCACTAGGCCCTGCTAGTAGCAATCCAAGGACATACAATCTACTAGGCCCTACAGCCCAAACACAAGACATGTTCCACAATCATGGCATAGCAAACATACAAAAGCCACATAGAGTATACATGTAAGCAATTACTACCTGACAGCTGTTCAGAATTTAGTAAAATTTTCCTGGGGCTTCGAATGTCTCTCCGGATATGTACTTGCCCTAGACAAAGAAAATACAGTCCATTTAACTCACTTATATAAGCTCTTCTTTTATTTTTAGGAAATTCGTCCATTTTCCAGAAATTCCAAAAATATGCTTTAACTTCAAAAATTCATAATTAATTCTAAAAAATCCGATTCATGTGATTCAAGCGGCCATTGAACCCTTAACATGTCTAGTTTTTATTAAAAATACTTCCAGAAGCCATAAGGATTTGTATCCTTTTTCTGTGCTAAAACTATACTCGCTGGACAAAGGCAAAGTCTAGTTTTCTGGGTTGTTTTCAAAAAATCATCTTTCCTAGTAGGAATCTCGAAAAATTACAACATCATAAATCAAATTGAAGCCCAAGATGTCTACTTTAAGCACGTAAAATATGTTGGAAATTATGCCCTAGGGGCAAGTCATTGTACTTTAAACATTTTTGTTATTTGAAGTATTTCTCCATTTAGTTATCATATCATTTGCATGTTTATAGTGATAACTGTATCCTTGGATGTATCTTATAGATTATCCTAAATGTCCCTAGTCGGTCATCTACGCGGGAGCGAAGATGAAATAAGACTAGTATGACTTTGATGAGGTATGGAGATACGAATCAAAGTCATAAGTGCTTATAAGAGTACAAGGTGCTGGACCAACCCACTATGAGAAAGCTGTATGAATTAAGCCATAAGCTTTTCTCATGTATAACCGCCTCACAATGCCCTTTGACCTGAGATCATTATGGATTCCTACATGATGAGTCGCTGATCTTTGACCTAGTCAAAAGTCACCTTTGATCGGGTGATGATAAAGGCTTGGATCGGGATCAGTGGTTTTCATGCAGAGGAATGTGAATGGTCAAGATGGAATTTGTCCCTCACATTTGTAGAGAGATAATACTAGGCCCCTCGATGAGTGAGTCTGAAAAATGTATAGCCATACTACGATGGAAAGGAGTTTCCATTTCAATTGTTAGACTACTCAAAAATCGAGAAAGTAATGGTCAAGAACAGGAAGTTGACATTATCCTTGCCTCATCCTTGACCAAGTTATCGCGTGACAAAAGGGACGTGACATGGTTGTATCGTATCATCGATCCCCAAATGAATTGGGTAGTCGCAATGTCTTGCTAGAGGTCGCTTGTGACTTGTGGGCTAATACAGTATTGGCCCGCTACCAATCTCATGTGGGCCTGCAGGGTCGCACACAAGAATAGCCCAACACGAGTAAAAGTGTTCAGATTCATTGAATCTTACATATGTCTAAGATTTAATGAATACTGTATTTAATCTAGGATGGATATATATATATATATATATATATATATATATATATATATATATATTAATTATTAAATTTGAAAATAATAATGAGATTATTATATAGTATTTAATTTATTTGATAAATTAAATAACTATAATAAATTGAGATATTGTATCTCAGATTTAATTTTCGAATAAAGATATAGTATCTCATATTTAATTGAATTGAGATATAGTATCTCAGATTTTATTAAATAGATAAATGTCATATCTCAGATTTGATTTATAGAAATAAATTAAATCAGCAAGCTTTTAATATGGATTAATTAAATTGATTAAATTAGATCTGTTGGATAGATTTAATTACTATATTTAATCCAAATTTGAAATTCAAGGATTAATTGATATTAGTCTTGAATATTTTAATACAGCCTAATTAGGGTTTTAGAAACTCTATAAAGAGATATTGATCTAAGTCATATTAGAAAAAAAAAAAACGAACTAACAAGCCTTGAAAGAAATCCTAGAGAGAAAAACGAGAGACACAAAGTAAGAATGCGCTAGCACGCTGCCGTACGTGTTGGAGAGCTGTTCGGTGTGGATACCAGTAGAGGGAGTGGATTCGTAGAGTCGGCTCCTAGAGATTGATCGAGCAAGAAGGTGTTAGCCCACGTGTCTGGGAAAGAACGCACACGAGTTTGTATAGGTACGGTTTCTAACGAACCTTGATTTAAACGTTGTTGATAGATCCTCTCTTTGGGATTCATAAAATATTAAATGGATGAGATTCTTTCCGCTGCGTGTACGGATCCCAACAAAATATTGTGACCATTGGACTTTGTTTACTATTTTAAAACTATTTCTTAAGTTCGACTGCCCAGAATTTCTTAAAACTAGCAAATTGCCTTAGTTCTTGAAATTTAGGGTTTTGAGTTCCAAAATCATGATTCTTACTCATTCTCGTATAAAATTTAGTCCTGGATCCTTTGGTATAATCAAAAACATAAAAAAACACATCATAAACTCATGTATACCTATATGGCCAAAAATCACAAATTATTAACAATAATCATAGTTTTCACTTTAGCTTCATATTTGTTCATCTTTTTGGCTTAACCTTCCTTTTAATGCCTTTATCTTATTTTTAAGCACTTGATAATCCCGTTTTTTGATTAGGGAAGAGCCTCCCCTTAAGTAAACCTCTCTTCTTTAGTCAGCTATTTATGAAATTCACTCAAAATCCAGATTACAAAGCCACAAGATACTAGGTTACTGACTTACTTCACGTTTGACCTTATTGCTCTTGAACTTCTTCTTCTTTGTGCCTCCGAATGGGTTCATCCTTGAGCATAAAAGATACCATAAAAATGTTATTTAGAGCAACCTTGAGGGTATTCATGAAGATTGAAGAAGATAGAAGGCTAGTTTAACCAAACTTTGAACATACTTACCTTGATCTCCACTTTGAGTGCCTTCTTGATGAGGACATAGGAGGCGGCATGACCAAGGCAACAAACTTGGAGGACATACAAGGTCTTGAAGGCCCAATGACAAGAGCAAAAGCTAAAAAGGCTAAAGAGGCTCTAAATCTCTTGGTGCCCACTTTACTTGAGACAAGCCCAAGTCTAAAGGAAGAAGAGACCGAAATGATACACTTAATTCAGATTGAAGACCTTGAAGAATAAGCCTCAATGGATATGCATGAAGGCTTCATTTTACTTGGCCCAAATTCTGCACTTAGTTTTATTTTTCTTACATTTAGTTAAACTTTTGTAATAAGGCTTATTGGTCTGACTTATTGGGCTGTCTTATTTTCCTTTGTGTGTAAGCATATTTAGGTTAAACTCAATATGGATGTTGTCCACTATATAAGGGAACCCATAGCCTTTTTGAGGGGACGACAGAATTCAAAGTTAACCTTTTTGGTGAGAGATTAGCTTTTCTAGGGTTCTTTTGAGAATCTCTGAACTTATCAAGGGCATCAATCCTTGTGGCGTTCTTGGGATTATAAATTCTTTGGAATTGTGGCGCCTTCCTATAATCCATAAACTTCAATTTTCGTTCTATATTTCTTGGTTTCATATCTCCAGATTCCCTTATCGGTTTTCTGTGTTTCTTGAGCCAAAATCGCGTTTCAGAAAGCCATCTTTCGCCTCGTTTTGGAATCACTCAAATCTGAGGTCTATAGTGTGAGATACGTTCGGTTCTTATCAGGACGTGCTGGAGGCTGAATTTTTGGTGCGAAATTGCATTCCTAGTCGATCCAATCATCTCTTTCTTTCGGGAATCATATCATTTGGTATCATAGCACTCGGTTCTAGGATTGGAATCGAGTTATCTTTTCTCCAATTGGTTACATCCAATCAAGTCACACATTTGGTAACCCTAGTCCCTAAAATTTGTGTTTTTGATTTTG
Source organism: Acacia pycnantha (assembly GCA_025563575.1). Classification (NCBI taxonomy): domain Eukaryota; kingdom Viridiplantae; phylum Streptophyta; class Magnoliopsida; order Fabales; family Fabaceae; genus Acacia; species Acacia pycnantha. The sequence goes on along the minus strand of JAMWYP010000026.1, from coordinate 5,064,836 downwards.
AATTGTGCAATTCTGTTTTAGCCGCTGTTGTTTGTTCCTAATTTGTTCTTTCAATCTTCTGGTTGTTGTTTCTTTCAATTTCTTGTTCAGTTCACATAATTCTGCACTTTGGTTCTTGGTGTTCATTCCTTTATCATCATTGTTCTTGAATTTTAATCCTTTCAATTCATGTTTCTTGAGTACTATGTTGTTAGTGTGATAAGTAATAGCTCAGTTTGTGGGGAGTTCTATCTAATTTAGTGTTGAATTAGTACAATTTCAAAGTTTGATTCCAAAATCACAAATTCCTTTTGTTGAAGAATCGGGTGTTTAAAAAAAAGGAAAAAAAAAAAAGAAAAAAAATATTATACAGCACCTTGCTATTCAATTACACACACTACTACTTGTGAATCAAGTCCAAAGTGTCTTCCTTGAATAATTCCTCCAAGTTGTTTTGGTGTTCTTTGTCTTATCTTCTTTGACATCTTTTCCAATTTGTATTATGAGTCACCACCAATTCTTGAGTTTGGGATTGTACTCTTGAGTGTTCTTGGAGATTCTGTTAAGAACTTAAAGAGAGCTATTGAGTGGTAAAAGGAAAGAGAGCACACTACACAAAAGCCTTATAGAGAGCAACAAACACGAGTGATACATTTTTAAGAGTGTAAACACATGAGCGAGTGGTGAGGTCCTATTACTTTTATTCTTGTTCTTTTCCTTGAATTATGGCAGGAGCAGGTGGTGAAGGTATTCCTCCTCCTACAGGAGATAATAGATTTCTAATTGAAGCCATTACAACTCAAATGCAAAGGATGATGAGGGAACACACAAAGGAGTTATATGAGAGAATTGAGAGAATAGAAAATCAAGGGAATCATGATGAAGATAGACAGAGAGGGAGGGATGAAAGAAGGAGAATAAGAGGTAATGAGAATGATGCTAGAGAGGATAGAATTAAGGGAGTGAAGCTTAATATACCATCTTTTCAAGGAAAAAGTGATCCGGAGGCCTATTTAGAGTGGGAAATGAAGATTGAGCACTTATTTGCATGTCACAATTATACTGAAGAGAAGAAAATGAAGGTGGCAACCATGGAGTTTAGTGATTATGCTCTCATTTGGTGGGACCAATTGCAATAGGAGAGGGTGAGATATGAAGAACCATTGGTGGATAGTTGGGTGGAGATGAAAAGGCTAACGAGAAGAAGATTTGTGCCTTCCCATTATCATCGAGACCTTCACAATAAACTTCAAAGGCTCACACAAGGTAACAAGAATGCAGATGAGTATTATAAAGAGATGGAGGTGTCCTTTATTAGAGCAAATATTAGTGAAGAATGGGAGGCTACTATGGCACGTTTCTTGCATGGGCTGAATAGTGATATAAGGGATGTTGTGGAGTTGCAAAATTATGTGGAGTTGGAGGATTTAGTACAAGCTAGTAAGGTAGAACAACAACTCAAGAGAAAGGGTGTCATGAGGAAAAACTCTTCAAATTTTAATTCTTCAAGCTGGAAGGATAAAAATAAGAAGGAGGGAGGTACTTCATCAAGCAATCCCACTGCTATACCTCAAAGGACTCAAACTAAATCCAATGAGATCCCTAAAAAGACAAGGAGTAGTGAAATAAAATGCTTCAAGTGTTTGGGGAGAGGTCACATAGCTTCAAAATGTCCAACTAAGAAGACTATGTTACTTAAAGAGGATGGAGAGCTTACTAGTGAGTCTTCTTTAGATTCTGCCTCATATGATGATGAAGATGAGTCTATTGAAGAAATAATTCCAGAAGGAGATTTTTTTATGGTAGGAATGATGTTGGGTAGCCAAGCAAAATACATGGATGATAGGCAAAGAGAGAACATCTTTCATTCTAGATGCCTTATCCAAGGAAAGGTATGTTCTTTAATTATTGATGGAGGGAGTTGTACCAATGTTGCAAGTGCTAGAATGGTGTCTAAATTGGGCATGGAAACCAAACCTCACCCGCTGCCATACAAGCTTCAATGGCTTAGTGAGGATGGTGAAGTGACCGTAAGCAAACAAGTGGAGGTGAACTTCTCCGTAGGAAAGTATGATGATACAGTTTTATGCGATGTGGTACCAATGGAGGCTTGTCATTTGCTTCTTGGGAGACCTTGGCAATATGATAAGAAAGTTATGCATGATGGTTACACCAACAAGTTCTCTTTTGTACATAAAGAACACAAGACTATTCTTGCACCTTTGACACCGAGAGAAGTTAGTGAGGATAATTTTAAAATGAGAGAAAAAAGAAAGCAAGAGAGAAAAGAGAGTGGAAGAGAGCAAGAAAAAAAAAAGAGAAAAAGAGAGAAAAGCACCAAACTTGTTTATAAAAGAAAAAGAGGTGCAAAAGGCAATGCATTTGAAAAAGCCAATGCTCTTGCTTTTGAGTAAAGAGAATAATTTTACAGATGCAAGTCCTACTAACTCTCTTCCAAATGAGGTTTTAATTTGTTGCAGGAATTTAAAGATGTTTTTCCTAAAGAGGTACCTCACGGACTACCGCCTCTAAGAGGCATAGAACATCAAATTGATCTCATTCCAGGAGCTTCATTGCCTAACAAGCCAGCCTATAGGAGTAACCCCCAAGGTACCAAGGAGATTCAAAGACAAGTTGGAGACTTGATGCAAAAAGGGTGGGTGCAAGAAAGCTTAAGTCCATGTGCAGTTCGAGTCATTCTAGTACCCAAGAAAGATGGAACATGGAGGATGTGCACTGATTGTAGAGCCATCAATAACATCACGGTAAAGTATAGACATCTCATTCCTCGATTGAATGATTTATTGGATGAATTGCATGGTGCTTGTTTCTTCTCTAAAATTGATTTAAAGAGTGGGTACCATCAAATTAGGATTAGAGAAGGGGATGAATGGAAAACAGCTTTTAAAACTAAATATGGGCTGTATGAATGGTTGGTTATGCCATTTGGTTTAACTAATGCTCCTAGTACCTCATGAGATTAATGAATCATGTGTTAAGGGAATTTTTAGGGAATTTTCTTGTGGTGTATTTTGATGATATTCTGATTTATAGCAAATCCTATGATGATCATCTTGTGCATTTAAGGTGTGTTCTGGAAGCTCTTAGACATGAGAATTTGTTTGCTAACATGGAAAAATGTGTGTTATGCATAGACCATGTAGTTTTTCTTGGTTTTGTTGTTAGCTCACAAGGAGTGCAGGTTGATCAAGAGAAGGTGAAAGCTATTCAAGAGTGGCCAACTCCTAAGAATGTAAGTGAGGTAAGAAGCTTTCATGGCTTAGCTAGTTTCTATGGGAGGTTTGTCAAAAACTTTAGTACAATAGCTACACCTTTGAATGAAGTGATTAAAAGGCATGTTGGTTTTAAATGGGGGGAAAAGCAAGAGCAAACCTTTGCTGTACTCAAGGAAGAATTAACCAATGCACCTATTCTTGCTTTGCCTAATTTTGCTAAGTCATTTGAAATTGAATGTGATGCATCCAATGTGGGGATATGGGCTGTTTTGATGCAAGAAGGGCATCCCATTGCTTATTTTAGTGAAAAATTGAATGGGGCTGCTCTTAATTATTCCACATATGATAAGGAATTGTATGCATTAGTAAGGGCTTTGCAAACATGGCAACACTATCTCTTGCCCAAAGAGTTTGTCATCAACAGTGACCATGAGTCCTTAAAGTATTTAAAAGGACAAGGAAAGCTTAACAAAAGGCATTGCAAATGGGTAGATTTCTTGGAGTAGTTTCCCTATGTAATCAAGCACAAGAAAGGTACGTCTAATGTGGTTGCAGATGCACTCTCAAGAAGGTATGCTCTGTTCTCTACTCTTGAAACTAAGTTCATTGGCTTTGATCATATTAAGGCATTGTATGAGCATGATCCAGACTTTTCACAAATCTATAAAACTTGTGTGCATGCTGCTCAAAATGGATTTTTTAGGCATAATGATTACTTGTTTAAAGAAACGAGATCGTGTGTTCCTAAGGTTCCATTAGGGAATTACTTGTGACGGAGGCACACGAGGGGGGACTAATGGGACATTTTGGGATCCAAAAGACTCTAGACATGCTGCATGAACATTTTTATTGGCCACACATGAAGCGTGATGTACATAAATTGTGTGAAAGATGCATTGTATGTAAGCAGTCTAAGTCTAAATTATTGCCTCATGGGTTGTATACTCCTTTGCCTATTCCAGATTGCCCTTGGATTGATATTTCTATGGATTTTGTGTTAGGACTACCTCGGTCTAAAAATGGCAAAGATTCTATTTTTGTTGTGGTGGACAGGTTTTCTAAGATGGCACATTTTATCCCGTGCAGAAAGGTTGATGATGCAATCCACATTGCTAATTTGTTCTTCAAGGAAGTGGTAAGACTCCATTGGCTTCCAAGAAGCATTGTCTCTGATCGTGATACTAAATTCTTAAGTCATTTTTGGAGGACATTATGGAGTAAGCTGGGAACTAAACTTCTCTTTTCTACTACTTGTCATCCACAAACTGATGGCCAAATTGAGGTAGTGAATAGAACTCTTTCTTCTCTTTTGAGGGCTATAATTAAAAAGAATATCAAGTCATGGGAACAATGTTTGCCCCACGTTGAGTTTGCATATATTAGGGTTGTTCATAGTACTACTCATTATTCTCCTTTTGAAATTGTTTATGGCTTAAACCCTCTCACTCCTCTTGATTTGCTACCTTTGCCTAGCAACTCTATTTTTCAACATCAAGATGGTAAGAGTAAGGCTGAATATGTGCGGAAACTACATGAGAAGGTAAAGGCAAACATTGAAAAAAAGGTAGAGAGTTACGTCAAACAAGCGAACAAAGGAAGGAAAAAGGTAGTGTTTGAACCAGGTGATTGGGTTTGGGTTCATTTGAGAAAAGAGAGGTTTCCTGCCCAAAGGAAATATAAGCTTCAACAAAGGGGAGATGGTCCTTTACAAGTGCTATCCAAGATTAATGATAATGCCTATAAAATAGAACTCCCTGGTGAGTATGGTGTAAGTGCTACTTTTAATGTGGCTGATTTGTCCCTTTTTGATGCAGGAGAAGAGGATTACAATTTGAGGACAAATTCTTCTGAAGAATGAGGGAATGATGATGACATAGGAGGCAGCATGACCAAGGCAACAAACTTGGAGGACATACAAGGTCTTGGAGGCCCAATGACAAGAGCAAAAGCTAAAAAGGCTAAAGAGGCTCTAAATCTCTTGGTGACCACTTTACTTGAGACAAGCCCAAGTCTAAAGGAAGAAGAGACCGAAATGATACACTTAATTCAGATTGAAGACCTTGAAGAATAAGCCTCAATGGATATGCATGAAGGCTTCATTTTACTTGGCCCAAATTCTGCACTTAGATTTATTTTTCTTACATTTAGTTAAACTTTTGTAATAAGGCTTATTGGGCTGTCTTATTTTCATTTGTGTGTAGGCATATTTAGGTTAAACTCAATATGAATGTTGTCCACTATATAAGGGAACACCATAGCCTTTTTGAGGGGACGGCAAAATTTAAGAGTAAATACCCTTTTTGGTCCCTGGAAAAACACACTCTACTCATTTTGGTCCCTGAGTAAAAAAAATGTCATTTTCGTCCTTTTTAGGGACTAAAAATGATTTTTTGGGAATTTGTGAGGGATTAAAATGCCCACAAAAAATGACTAAAAGGACTAAAATGGACCTTTTTTTTACTGTTTAAGGACTAAAAATGACATTTTTTTACTCAGGGACCAAAATGGGTAGCGCGTGTTATTTCAGGGACCAAAAAGGGTATTTACTCAAATTTAAAGTTAACCTTTTTGGTGAGAGATTAGCTTCTCTAGGGTTCTTTTGAGAATCTCTAAACTTATCAAGGGCATCGATCCTTGTGGCGTTCTTGGGCTTATCAATTCTTTGGAATTGTGGCACCATCCTATAATCCATAAACTTCAATTTTCGTTCTATATTTCTTGGTTTCGTATCTCCAGATTCCCTTATCGGTTTTCAGTGTTTCTTGAGCCAAAATCGCGTTTCAAAAAGCCATCTTTCGCCTCATTTTGGAATCACTCAAATCCGAGGTCTATAGTGTGAGATACGTTCGGTTCTTATCAGGACATGCTGGAGGCTGAATTTTCGGTGCGAAATTCCATTCCTAGTCGATCCAATCATCCCTTTCTTTCGGGAATCATATCACTTATTCTTCTCTCTATGTGCAAAGTCAGTCTTCACTCTTCTCTCTTTCTTGTGGGACAAATTGGGCAGCAGAAATGAAAGCCAAAGTGTGCTTAAATAATGGCCTAACACGTCCCCAAACATCCCTTCAAGTTGCTTCCTATTGGTTCATTGTTTCACTAGTACTTTTTAACATGTGTTCTTCTCATTCTATCTAGACTTTTCTGGCCCTTTTTCTTGCTGGACGAAATTTGCCCTCTTTTGGTCAGATTTTGGCTTGTTCCATAAGCCCTTTTTGTCTTAAATTTAGGTCTTATACTTAGTACAAGTTGGTTGGCTTCAAACTCAAGGTTTTTGACTTTAACTCTATCATTAATGCTTGACTTTGCTTTGGCTTATCTAACAAGTCATCTTCTTCTCTCTCCTTTTCCTTGGCTGTATTATCCCAAATTTTGGACCCTGAGAATTGAGAATAAGCCTAAAAGTGGGTAGACGACTAAGCCCGGTTCGGGAAGAGTCTCAAGAATGATGAGAGATAGGAAGCCTCTCAAAGACTAAGTAACTTGGCTATGCAGGTCAGTGGACCTAATGTGTATAAATCGTGGAATTAAAGTGCCAATGGAAAAGGGGCACAAAAGACTTATACGGTACAAATCCAGTTGGAAAAGATGCCCTCTAACTATGTCTTAAGGTATAGGACAATTAGTTAAGTGAAAATATGCTGGTATAAGTAAAGATACAACATTTTCAGGGTAGTTAGGGATGCCCTGCGTTTTTGAAGATAAGGAGTCAGTGTAATCATTACTAGAGGACACGTGTCATTGCAGGATTGGAAAGCAAAAAGTAAGTAATGATTACAGGGGTAGAAAAGTCAAATCCTTACCCCTTAAGCATTGAATTTCGTCCACCTAGGAGTGAGAAAGGAAAATCAAATGATTTTATCCATACTCAAGCCCAAACACAAAATGCAGGTCCCACGGGTTGTTAAACGATAGAAAGGGGACCGATAGGGACCAGTTAGGGGTTTCTTTTGGACTAAATGAGACAAGTGTGGGGCCATATTGGGTAGTCAAGGAGGTGCCACACGCAGGAGTTTAGAGCAGGGCTCCTCGACGGTGGTCCTTTGTCCCGGTATGAGATTCTGGTGGTGGCCTGTTATTGTATGTGCCAGTGCGGACATTGGTCCAGGGAAGGGACATAAACTCTCCCACATTGACCGACAGGTGTGTTGCCACTTTGGTGGTCCGTGTATGAAAGGATTGGAATGTATCGTTGTACCGAAAGATTTAAGTGGTGGCGAGAGCTTTTGAATGTTGAATTTGTGAAATGAATAATCCCGCTCAATAATGTATGCCGATAGTGAATGTTTTCTTAAAATAGTCCGGCAGTGAATCATTTTCATGAAAATTTGAGCTGGCAACGATTGAATTTGAAAATGTGAAAATACTAATTTTGTGTAAATGTACTGCGACCACAAAGGTTTTCAAATATGTGAAAATTTAAAATGTACTGCGACAACATAGTAAGCGGTGATTTGACTGTCGTCACTGTTGTATGAAAACAAAAAGCGATGTAGTTGGTTATTATGATACAGGAACAGAAACTAATAGAATGGTCTACAAAATCTGAATTGTGTAAGTCAGATAGAATTTCCCAGCAGCAGTGCTAAGCAGGAGGAAATGGTTTGAGAGCTCAAAAATTGAGGAAGCTCAAATAAAACTAATGAGCAGAGGCTCGAGGCAGTAAGACCCGATGTGCAAGTTTGCATGGGGCGGTGTCCCTAGGCTGTAAGACCTGTGATGCTTAGCACTATGTGGAATGGTAATTAGCACGGTAACTTTAGACCAGTGTGTTTAGAGTACATCTTGAGGTTGGCAAAACATTTGAATTATACCAGGTGATAGATGAGATGCCTAAGGCCTTGGGGTATTTCCCTAGGTGGTAAGGCTAGAAAGTCCCGCACTATGATAATAGACTAAGCCGGAAGGCCAGTATGTGATAAACCATGTAGAAAAAAATGAACAAGTAGTAATACTTGTGTAACCAGGCGTTGTGAAAACAGACAATTGACTATGTGTGATTAAGCACTACACCTGTGTACAAGATAAAAGAAAGTAATGTATGATTGTGATGCGTGCTTGGAGAGCATGCACATTCCCAGGATAAATGAAACTATTGTCTGATGACTATGTTGAAGACCTTGTTAGCATTTATAGAAAAGAAATAAATGGAATGATCAAAATGATTTCCTGAAGTGTGAATATTCAAATTTCAAGGACGAAATTTATTTTACTGGGGAGAAATGTAATATCCTGAATTTTGGACCCTGAGAATTGAGAATAAGCCTAAAATTGGGTATACGACTAAGCCCGGTTCAGGAAGAGTCCCAAGAATGATGAGAGATAGGAAGCCTCTCAAAGACTAAGTAACTTGGCTATGCAGGTCAGTGGACCTAATGTGTATAAACTGTGGAATTAAAGTGCCAATGGAAAAGGGGCACAAAAGACTTATACGGTACAAATCCAGTTGGAAAAGATGCCCTTTAACTATGTCCTAAGGTATAGGACAATTAGTTAAGTGAAAATATGCTGGTATAAGTAAAGATACAGCATTTTCAGAGTAGTTAGGGATGCCCTGCGTTTTTGAAGATAAGGAGTCAGTGTAATCATTACTAGAGGACACGTGTCATTGCAGGATTGGAAAGCAAAAAGTAAGTAATGATTACAGGGGTAGAAAAGTCAAATCCTTACCCCTTAAGCATTGAATTTCGTCCACCTAGGAGAGAGAAAGGAAAATCAGATGATTTTATCCATACTCAAGCCCAAACACAAAATGCGGGTCCCACGGGTTGTTAACCGATAGAAAGGGGACCGATAAGGACCAGTTAGGTTTTTGTTTTGGACTGAATGAAACAAGTGTGGGGCCATATTGGGTAGTCAAGGAGGCTCCACATATGCATGTGCATTCAAGGGAAATATCTTAAAAGTTGAATAAAAGTACAAAAGGAAGCACCCAGTTGACTAGCAGGGCCCGACGTGGACCGGTAGAAGGAGATTGGACCGGATAAAGTGGAAAAGACAGGGGAAAAGTAAGGGAACAGATTTGGTGGGCCCAAAGTGGTGCCACCTAGCCCCCACAATGATTAAAAACGTGCTTGAAGAGAGAGAAAAGAAGAATCAATCAAAAAGTCAAGCTGCGGGTCCCACTTTTCAGACAAAAGGGCAAAATGAGAATAATTGTACAGAAAATAATCGGAGGAGGTGTTTAGGCCCTAAATGGTGCCACATATGTCCTTTTAGGAAGGTCAAAGTACATGGTAAAATTCAGGAATAATTAGTAAGTTTCGGGCCACAAATGTAATTTACGAAAGTTTCGGGCCAAAACAGGTAATTTGCCCCAAAAGCAGATAAAAAACTGCTAGTTTTTAAGGGGATTTCGCCACATGTCACACCCTGCAGAATCCTGGAATTCTCTGGATTTCATGGAGGAAAATTCAAAAAAGTCAGATGAATTCCATTAATTACAGGACAGGGTTTTACTCTAGTTATTCGGGACTGATCAGTTACTTTTATTATTATTAAATACACATGATCTCTCTCTCTCCTAAACCATGGGAGCACGAAATTTTGCACAAGAGGAGAGAGGATTTCATCCAAATATCCATAGCCAAAGCAGGGTCCAAGCTACAAAGATCATCAACTCAACTTTCGATTTAGGTAAACACTGAAAACCCGAATCTTTGAAACTTGAACTTGTGATTTTCGTTCAAGGGGTTAGGTTTTGGTGTTGTAATATGATTTTTGAGTTTTTTTTTTCTGGTATTAGTGTGTTTAAAGCATGATTTTTTATGGTTTTAATCCATGGTTTGATTTTCCGAACTCAAAAACACCGAAAAACCCCTAAGAATAAGTTTGTTGTTGATTCTGGAGATTCTGGCAGTGAACCTTCAACTGGGATTTAAAAATAGTAAATGAATTTTGAATAATCTTAAATTTTACACTAAGAAACTAGACATCAGGGGAATGTAGTTTGTATATAATATGATGATTTTTGGATAATAACAATGGGTGAAATAAATTGTTGAAAAAGGGTCTAGAAACAGGGAAGCGAATCTTACCAGGGAGAAAATTTTGAGCTCCAAGACAACATCAGTGAACACATGGTTTCTGGAATTATTTTTCTCGGAAACTAGACATCTTAAAGGTTTAGATGGCGTTGGGTTCATGTTAAAATGAGTTTTTTGGAATTTATTAAAAATGTTTGAAATTGGGCCAAAAACGAAGGATTTTCTGGAACAATTGTAAAGGGCTCGGATTTTGTGAGAAAAGCAAGGGTATTTTTGGAAATACTAAAAATAAGTTATTTTGGTGTTATTTAGGACTAAGGCCTACTTTGGGAAGCGGACAGACACATTAAATTTTAAGACAGTGCATACCCCATCAGGTAGTAACCACTTTACTCAGACACTTTTATGTGTTTTGTTGTATGTGTTGCTTGCCATATATGTTTTTGTATGTGTTTTGCCAAATATGCATAAAGAACATGTTAGTGATTGTGTTCCTAGCGCTGAGGATACCTACCGGGGTCTGCCTATGTGGGGCCCAACGAGACTGATCTGTGATTCTGGTAATTCCGGGGCCTACCTTGGTAAGGCGGCTCAACAGTTCGAGGACGTGTTGTTGTATATGTATCTGTTTTCATATATGGCATATTTGACATTTTATCTGTGCTTACATATATGACATATATTTCATGGTTGCATACATACACAACTCACATTTAGTGCATGAGTATTAATGGTTACTCTGGGGGTCATTGTTGGACTCCAGAAGCTTTTGTTGATACAGAGGGGTGTTCTTGACTGATAAAGGCCTTTTTGGAAAGGTAGGCATGACAGTGCTGGTGAAGGATAGGGGATTCCCTATCATACTTTTTACTTTACTTTTGGATGACTGTATATTATTTAGAGTAAATACCCTTTTTGGTCCCTGGAAAAACACATTTGACCCTTTTTCGTCCCTGAGTAAAAGAAATGTCATTTTGGTCCTTTTTAGGGACTAAAAAGGACCTTTTTGGGAATTTCTGAGGGATTAAAATGTGAAAAAAAGATGATCAAAAGGACTAAAAGGGACCTTATTTTTCCATTTTAGGGACTAAAAGTGACTTTTTTTTTTTCAGGGACCAAAAAGGGCATCCGTGTTTTTTCCAGGGACCAAAAAGGGTATTTACTCTATTACTTATGGTATTTATTTTGGGATAATTGTACCCTTCACCCTTCAGGGACTTTTACTTTCTGTTTATTTTACTTTTGTCAGTACGTTAGTTTGTCCAAACCGATCTTGTGCTCTATTGTGCATACTCTGACTTTTAATTAATTGGACTAATAATAAAGGAAAGGTAATCTATAAAAGGGAGTCCCTTTAACCCGCCATCCGAAAGGGCGAGGCCGGTAGGGGTGTAACATTGGCGGATTTGAAATTTTAAGGGCTAAAGGGGATCAGATTTTTGTCTCCCATAAGTACAAAATGAAACCCTTACTTGGTCCTATTTGGTTCCTTCTTATTGGCTAATCTTTCCCTAAGTCTTTGACTTCTTGATTTGTCTTTCACATTGGCTTGAAATCTTCCTTCTCTCCCCTCATTCTTGGCTGGATGAGATTCTTGCTTAGAGGGAAAGAATATTTGACTTTTGTTTGCCTTGAATTACTCTTGTACTTTGCCTACTTAAAGTCAACATTAATTCCCTAAGTTACCACTTGTCCAACTAGGGTTAATTGCCTTTGACTTTGTATACTACCATGTGATTTATGCACGGCTTCCCTTCCCCCCGCCCCCCGGCCGGCGCATTTTGGGCTTCTTGGGGAAGGAAATTTGTTTACAAAAAGCCTTCTCCAAGTGTCCAATTTATCCTACTACCATAGCCTACTTAATTCCCTAAGACTTGGAAAAATTCATTCTTATCTTCCCCTTCCTCATTTGATTCGAATTATATGGCTTATGGAGGAAGATTTTGTGTCTTCAAGAATGCTCATTTGACCCTTGTCCTATAAGCCATCTTACATCATCTTCGATAATCTAATCTTAGTTGGCTTCAACCTTAAGTCTAAGTCCAATTGTCGTGTTATTTTCCCTTGACTCCCAATTATTCTTGTTGTGTGGAATATATTCTTGTCCCATGATTCCATTATGCTATGCGAACTCTGTTGGAAATTATGCCTTAGGGGCAAGTCATTGTACTTTAAACGTTTATGTTATTTAAAGTATTCTCCTTTAGTTATCATTTCATTTGCATGTTTATAGTGATAACAGATCCTTGGATATATCTTATAGATTATCCAAAATGTCCCTGGTCGGTCATCTTCGCGGGAGCGAAGATGAAATAAGACTAGTATGACTTTGATGAGTATGGAGATACAAGTCAAACTCATAGGCACTTGTAAGAGTACAAGGTGCTGGACCGACCCACTATGAGAAAACTGCATGGAATAAGTCATAAGTTTTTCTCATGTATAACCGCGTCACAACGCCCTTTGACCTGAGATCATCATGGATTCCTACATGATGAGTCGTTGGTCTTTGACCTAGTCAAAAGTCACCTTTGACCGGGTGATGATAAAGGCTTGGATCGGGATCAGTGGTTTTCATGCAGAGGAATGTGAATGGTCAAGATGAAATTTGTCCCTCACATTTGTAGAGATATAAACTGGGCCCCTCGATGAGTGAGTCTGAGAAATGTATGGCCATACTACGATGGAAAGGAGTTTCCATTTCATTTAGACTACTCAAGAATCGAGAAAGTAATGGTCAAGAACAGGAAATTGACATTCTCCATGCCTCATCCTTGACCAAATTATCGCGTGACAAAAGGGACGTGACATGTTGTACGATAGGTCGTATCATATCATCGATCCCCATATGAATTGGGTAGTCGCAATGTCTTGATAGAGGCCGCTTGCGACTTGTGGGCTAGTACAGTATTGGCTCGCTGCCAATCTCATGTGGGCCTGCAGGGTCGCACACAATAATAGCTCAACACGAGCAAAAGTGTCCAGATTCATTGAATCTTAGATATGTCTAAGATTTAATGAATAATGTATTTAGTCTAGGATGAATATATATATATATATATATATATATATATATATATATATATATATATATATATATATATATATATATATATATATATATATAATTTGAAATTAATATAATAATATTATTTAATAAAGATTATAATATTTGTTTGTATTTAATTTATTTGATAAATTAAATATCTAAAACAAATATAGATATTGTATCTCAGATTTAATTTTCGAATAAAGATATCATATATTTAATTTAATTTAAATTGAGATATACTATCTCAGATTTAATTAAATAGATAGACATCATTTCTCGGATTTAATTTATAGAGATAAATTAAATCAGAAGGCTTTCATTTTGGATTAAATAAATAGATTAGATTAGATCTATCAGATAGATTTAATTAATTTTTTTAATCTAGATTCAAATTTCGAATTTCAAAATTAATGAGGATTAATTTTGGATATAATACGCCTACCGGGTTTAGAAAAACCTACGGGACTTTTGTCAAGCGTATTAAAAAGCCGCGAGAAACCCTAGAGAGAATAGAGAGACGCGAGAATACTGAAGGCACTAGCACGCTACCGTCTGTGTTCGAGGTTATTCGTGTGGATACCGGTAGAGGAAGGTGATTCGAAGAGTCGACTTCTGCTGATTGAGAAGGTAGCCCGCCAGTCCAAATAGTTCGGCATAGTGCTCTCAAAGTCAGCTCCTGTTTGATCGGACGAGATGGCACCACTTTCAAGACATATGACGATCGAGACGCACGACGTTCGAGATGCGCACCAGGCCGAGTTGAATTAAACGCTGAACCCTTCGCATAGGTACAATACAGATTCTTTTAACCTTGATTTAAACGCCGTTGATGGATCCTCCGATGGGATTCGTAAGTTTTTAATTCCGTTGTGTGTACGGATTCCAACAAAATCCTAGCCCAAATGGGACAAAAATGTTGCTTTTAGTCTCTTGCAATCATGTTACATAAAGTCCTAGCAAAATTGACTTTATGTGTTGCACTTTTAACTTTGCATTTCCATTCCCTTTTTGGCTTTCTTCTTCATAGCTTCTTTCACTAGCTAACTTTTCAAACAAGCTTCTGGAATGAGCTTCTTGATTATCTTCCTATGTAAGCTTCTTGACTTATTCATGTGAAAGGTTTCTAAAATACTCTTCCCTTCCTATTTCCTCAAAAACACAAGGGACCCTTATCAGTCCAGAAAATGTCATATGCTTATCTATTTTAGCACATTTTTCTCAACTAATTGTCCCATACCTTAGGACATAGCTAAATAACATTTTTTTTATCAACCGATTAACATCGTATAAGTGTTTTGTGCCCTTTTGCACTGACACTTTAATTTCTATGGCCTACACATACTATGTCCACTGACCAATATGGCCAAATTACTTAGCCCCTGAAAATTATTTTATCTCTTGACATTTTTGGGACTCTTCCTGAACTGGGCTTAGTTGCCCACCTACTTTAGGCTTATTCTCAGTCTCTACGCCCAAAATTTAGGATATTATAAAATCTGGAGAATCCATTGGAGAGTTTGAATTACACTTTACTCATCTGATTAATAAATTATCAGCCTTGGGTAAAATGTATAAGCAGAATTCTCAAGTCAGGAAAATTATGAATGTCCTCACGAAGGAATGGGATGCTAAAGTCACAACCATTGAAAAAGCTCAAGGAGAATCAATGACATCAATAGCTGTATTATTCGGAAGCTTATCCAAATATGAAGGCAAATTGAAATTCAAGAAGGACTTAGATGAAATCAATAGTACAGGCAAAGGCATCGCTCTCAATGCTGTGAAAGAAAAAGAAGTAAAATGTTACATCCCTACCAGCCTCACCCTTTCGGGTGGCGGATAAAGGGATTCCCTCTTATTTGTTACCTTACCTTTGTTAATTATACCATATTAGCATATATCAGAGTGTTACGTAGCAAAGCATATGATCGGTTTGGACAAATACGTAATACTGGTAAAAGTACGAAAAGTAAATAGTAGATAGTCCCCGTAGGATTAGGGTACAGTAATTCAAAGTAAATACTCGGCAGTAAGTAAAATATACAGTCATCCAAAATATAAAATACAAAATGTGATAGGGCATTCCCAATTTCTTCAACCTTCAACTCCATGCCCTTCCTTACCTTCAAACCCTTGAACAGCTTAACGTGAACTACCCGCGTCTTTAGGGCAATCTTGGATTCAAAGTTGAATCCCAGAGTAACTGTCAAACTCATATACAATATGTATGCAGTACATGTATGCAATCCATCATCAGGAAAAATCACAAATAATCAAGGCAATACATACCATATGCATTCAGAACACACAATAAAGTCGGACAGCCTATTAACATAAGCCCTGGTTCCGTAGCGCTAGGAAAACAATTGTAGTTGGGCCTTAAACCCAAACTACACTGAATATATCACTGGCTCAGCAACGACTCAATAACACATAGTCCACTAGGCCCTACAGCCCAAATGCATGTCTCACTCATGAGACATGTTCCACAATCATGGCACAACAAACATACAAAAGCCACATAGAGTATATAAGTAAACAGTTACTACCTGACAATTGTTTAGATGATAACTGACAATTGTAAACCCAAGTTGAAGTTTGTCTTTGTTAAAGTTGAAAAACTTACTGTCAAAGACAAACTCGAGTTTTGGTTAGAAAACTCGAGTTTGGACTTGGAGAGAGTAGCTCAAGTTTTTTTACAAACTTAGACAAACTCGAGTTTAGATTTTGAAACTTGAGTTTAGACCATATAGAGAGCTCCTAAGTTTTTCAAGATAAAACAAACTCGATTTTAGTTTTAATGAATTCAAGTTTTGACAACACAGAGAGCTATCAACATTTTGAACTTAGCAAAACTCCAATTTCCATTTGGAAACTCTAGTTTGTGCTAGACAGAGAGTTCTCTAAGTTCCCAGCTTTGTTGGAAACTCAAGTTTGTGTTTAAAAACTCGAGTTTATAACATATAGAGAACTATGCTCTACTCTGAACTTGAGAAAACTCTAGTGTTGTTTTTAAAACTCCAGTTTGCATCTGGCAGAATGTTTTTCAAAGTTTTCTCTATTTTGAGGAAACTCGAGTTTTATTTGGAAACTCGAGTTTGGAACTTACAGAGAACAACTCAATATTTCTAAAGATTTGAAACTCCAGTTTTCATTTGCAAACTTCAGTTTGGACCATACAGAGAGTTTTCCATTTTTCCTAAGATTTGTGGAAACTCGAGTTTGTGCCAAGCAGAGAGCTTTGCTCAATTTGAACCTTTTGGAAACTCTAGTTTTGAGCATTTGGACTTAAACTTATTTTTCATCATAAAAGTCCGAAACTCGAGTTAGTCACTTAATGACTCGAGTTTTGTCTTTTACTCAAGACTTGCTTCAAAAATCAAATCGTGACATCCTTCTCTGGATAAAGAAAACTCGAGTTAGCTTTTGTAAACTCGAGTTTAGGCTTCTAAAGGAAATTGAAAAATCTAGTTTGGATGAAAAAACTCGAGTGTGTGTCGCAGAGTTCGAAAATTAAAATGCTCGAATCTGTGAAATCTTTGTGTTTGATCTAGATACTTCTTATCATCACTCATTACTATTCTTAACTATGGTTAATCAGTTTGTTAGTGAGTTTCAGATGATTTAAAGAGTATTAAATGGAGATTTAGCTTAAAGCAAAAATTGACGTCAGCACATTAAATGCAATGTCCAAAAAACTTGCATACTTTTGGACAATCCTTCTCTACACGATGCAAAGGGATCAATGTTTCTTTTCCTTAACTAGAAGCTGCTCTTCCAACGGATTAAATTCAAGGGAAGTCAACACTAAATCCCTATGCACCTGGATTAACTGAAGAGTAGAGAAAGAAGAGACTAAAGTGTTCCTAATCAACTCAGTAATGTGTCCAAAGGCTACATTAAAGAATCCAACGGTCATTTAATGGTCTCTTGATATATAAGAGGTAGCATTCAAGTTTTCTTAACAACCAATCTGCAGAAAATGAAAAACATTCAAGTTTCCAACTACTCTTTCAGTTTTCTATTGTAAAGTATCTTTTGATACATTTGTACCTCAGTGTTTATCATTATCCACTCTTAGAAAGAGTTTCATTTATTGAAATCATTTATTGTAAGAATCTCAAGTCAAGGGAACTTGGAGATTGGGAATATCAAATTACAACTTGTAAAGGGGAGTGTATCCTAGAGAGGATAACTTTCAAGTGCAGAGTGTGTAATTGATATTATGAGCTAGTGAAAATCTCAGAGTGTTTGGGGACTGGACGTAGGTCAAGGATTTGGACCGAACCAGTATAAATTTCCTTGCGTCAAACTTCTTCTTACTCTCCTCTGTTCTGCTCTGTTTTAGCTCTACAAAACAGAATATTCGAAAAAGTTTTTAAAATCCCCAATTCACCCCCTCTTGGTGATTTGCTCCATTTACAAAATTTTCCCAGTGTCCAAATGTCTCTCTGGATATGTACTTTCCCTAGACAAAGTAAATTCATTTTATTTTCATCGCTTATATAAAGCTCTCATCTTACTTTCATGAAATTCGTCCATAATTCTAAAAATTAAGCTTTAACTTCAAAAATTCATAGTTAATTCTAGAAAAGTCCGATTAATGCGATTCCAGTGGTCACTGAACCCTTATGATGTCTAGTTTTTACTAAAACTACTTTCAAAGGTCATACAAATTCGTATCCTTTTTCTATGTAAAAAATTTATTTGCTGGTCAGAGACAAAGTCCAATTTTCTGGGCTGTTTTCAAAAATTCATCTTTCCTAGTAGACATCTCGAAAAATTACATAATTCCAAACATCGTTTACTATTTTAAAACCATTTCTTAAGTACAATTGCCTAGATTTAAGCAAAACTGGCAGATTCTCTATTTCTTTGAAATTTAGGGTTTTTGAGTTCCAATATCATGATCTTAACTTATTCTCACACAAAATTTCATCCTGAACCCTTTGGCATCATTAAAAACATCAAAATCACAATATAACTTCATGTACACCTTGCTGGACGAAAATCCAAGCCCACATGCAACAATCGTAACTTTCATTTTTGCTTCATATTCCTTTATTTCTTGGCTTAATCTTTTCTTAGGCACCATCATCTTAACTCTAATCACTTGGTGCTTTATTTTAGTGATTAGGGAAAAACCTTCCCTTAAAGAAAACATCATTCTTTTACTTAGCCACTTTCATGAAAATTGCTCAAAACCCAAAACACAAAGTCACAAGCAAGCTAGGTTAGCAACTTACTTCACTTGTGACTTGTTTGCCTTTGAACTTCTTGTTCTTTGTGCCCCTTTAATAGCTATATCCTTGATCAAAAAAGAGTCATACCAAGGTTATTCACAAGAGTCTTGAAGTTATACATGAAGTTTGAAGGAGATAAAAGGCTATCACAACCTATACTTGCATTGTTCTTCACTTGGGATGCCTTCTCTTCTGCTTTGTGTATGAGCTTTTCTTCACTCCCTTCTCTCTCTTTTTGCACGAATTGAGAAGGCAAAATGGGGCTGAAGAGGGCTTTAAATAATGAATTATTACCATGCAAAATATTAGTATAAGTTAATATCCATTGGTCCTTGGTTTGGCTTGGGTTTTGACTTGTATCCTCCTCTTTTCTCTAGGGTATTCTGGACTTTTTCTTGCCTTTTTTTATGGCTGTTCGAATTCTGTCTCTTTTTGGGCAAATTATTGACTTGTCTCACATGCCCTTTTTATCTTAAATTTAGGTCTTATTCCTAGTGCAAGTTGGTTGGCTTCAAACTCAAGGTTCTTGACTTTGGTTCCTCTTCATTATTGCTTGACTTAACCTTATCTTTACCATCCTCTTAGCTGGCGAAATTTAAGAGCTGAGAAGGAGGTCAGATTTTGTCTCCTTTTACTTGAAAATTAAGCCATTACTTGGTTCCATTTTGGTTCCCTCTCATTGGCTAATTTTTCCCTAAGTTTTTGACTCTTAGTTTGGCTTTCACATTGGTTTGAAGTTTGCTTGAATCAACTTCTCCCCCTCTTGCTCTTGGATGGTCATTTTTTGTAGCTTGGAGGGAAAGAAATTTGACTTCCATTTGTCTTAAATTACTCTTGTACTCTTGCCTACTCAAAGTCAAACTTGATCCCTAATTTGCCACTTGTCCAACTAGGGTTAATTGCCTTGACTTTGCATTTCCACATGTGAGTTTTTGTGTTTGATCTCTCTTCCTCTCCTTTGGCTGGCGCCCTCAAGGCTTCTTGGGGAAGAAATTTTGTTTTCAAAATGCCTATGTGACTCTTGCGCACTAAGCCATCTTACATCATCTTGATGATGTAATCTTGGTTAGCTTTAATCCTAAGTCAAAGTCCAATTGTCATGTTTTTCCCTTGACTTCTAATTATTCTTTTTGCATGGAAATATTCTTGTCTTATGTTTCCTTTATGGTTGGCGAAATCCTTAGCCAAATTGGGACAAGAATGTTGCTTTCCACTTTCCTATGCATTCATGTTACATTTAGTCCTAGCAAGTTGACCTTATGTACCATAATTTTAACATGTCATCCTCACTCCCTTTTGGCTTGTTTAGGAAAAATTTTGGGCTTATTAAGGGTCCAATAATTTTTTCTCTAATAACCCCCACTTACTTATTTGACAAATCAACTTACCATGGTTTTCCCTAATTTAATGTAAGACAATTCTCTCATTGTCCTTGCTTACTGGTTCAAAATTTAGTGACAATTATAGAGACTTCCACATTGTCACAAAGTCCCTAAAAGCATTGGTTTATTATGTCACTTTGGCTATTTAATTAAATTATTAGGATTCATGGAAAATAAACAATTCGATTGTAGCCAAAACCCTCTCAATATTTCATTAATTTACACTTTGTACATTGATCAAGAAAATAGGAGTGTTACATCAAAGAGGAAGACGAAGACGAAGATGAAGATAATGAGTTGGCAAGTTTGTCCTTAGATTCAAGAAATTCTACAAGAAGGATCAATGTTTCAGGAGATTTCAGAAAGGAGGCCAAAGTAACAAACGCAAATTCAAAGATAAAGATCAAATCATCTGTTATGAATGCGAGAAGCCGGGTCATATCAAATCTAAATGTCCTCAACTAAAGGGCAAGGAAAAGGAAAAGAAGAAGTTTAACAACTTCAAGAAGAAAACTTACATGTCTTCCATCTGGGAGACAGTTCCTAAGATGAAGAAAGCGAGGATGAAGAAGTCATAAACATATGCTTGGTAGTAGAAGAAGAATGTGAAAGCAATGAGGTATATGATTCTGAACCCACTTATGATGAAATACTTTCTAAGTATAATGAATTACATTTTGAATTTAGAAAGATTGCCAAAGAACTCATAGCGTCTAAAAAGATAATCAAGTTGATTGAGCAACAAGTTCAAGATTCTTCTCTAGTTTGCGAAAAATGCCCTGATCTTGAGAAAAGGAATTCTTATCTTACCAAATCCCTTGAGAAGTTCACTAAAGGCAGTGAAATTCTCAATGTTATTTTAAAATCTCAAAGATTTACAAATGATAGATCGGGTATAGGCTATAGTCCTGATTTAGACAAAAGAAAAGGGAAAAAGAAAACAGGTGGAAAATCCTATTTGAAATACTTTCAAAAAACTATTTACTCTTCCAATCCTTTCGCTCGTTATAACTATTGCAACTGAAAAGGGCATTGTACTTCTTGTTTTCATATAAAAGAAAGAAAGGATAAACCTATAGGCAATTATCAATGGGTACCTAAAAGAACTAACGTATTCCCTAAGGCCCAAGCTAACCCAAAAGGACCCAAGAAAATATGGGCACCTAAGACTTGATCTCTTTTGATTTGCAGGTTTGTCTGAGAGCATCAAAAATCAATAAGTGGTACATTGATAGCGGATGTTCCAGACACATGACAGGGGATTAATCTAAGTTTGTGGCAATGAGATCAAAAGATGGTGGCAAAGTAACATTTGGGGGAAATCAATTAGGAAAGATTGTTGGAATTGGTGAGATTGGAGAAAAGGAAGGACCCCAAATCAAAGATGTTTACTATGTGGAAGGACTTTGTCACAACCACCTTAGTGTCAGCCAAAGTGCATACAAAACCTAAAGTTCAGTTTGAAAATTGTTTTGTTAGCAACTTGGACGAGAGTTGGTTGTGGCAGAAGGGTTTAGCTCATGTGAACACAATGTTCCAACTGGACAAGTTACTAAGAAAATATTTAGTTCTCGGTTTACCAAAACTTCATTTTAAAAATGATATAATTTGTGAAGCTTGTCAAAGGGGTAAACAAACTAAGTCTTCTTTCAAAAACAAAAGTGAAATCTCGACTAATCAACCTCTCCAACTACTTGATATGGACTTAGTTGGACTTGTAAGAGTAAAGAGCCTTGATGACAATTTATATACTTTGGTCATTGTCGATGATTTTTCAAGGTTTTCTTGGACAGTCTTTTTATCTTCCAAGGATGAAACATTTGATCAATTTGTCGTGTTTGCCAAGAAACTGCAAAACGAGAAAGGTTTGTGCATCTCAGGTATTCAAATAGACCATGGAGGAGAGTTTGAGAATCAAGCCTTTGAAGATTTTTGCGATGCCCACAGAATTGATCACAACTTCTTAGCCTTGAGGACTCCACAACATAATGGAGTTGTTGAAAGGAAGAATAGAGTCCTCACTGAAATGGCTAGAGTGATATTGAATGAGAAGAAGACTTCTCAAGTGTTATGGGCAAACACAATGAGCAGGGCTTGCTATGTTTCAAACCGAGAATATCTCCAAAAGAAGCTCAACAAGACTCCATTTGAGCTATACAAAGGAAGGAAGCTGAACTTAGCTCAGTTGCACATCTTTGGATGCAAATGTTTCGTCCACAACAATGATAAGAATAACTTAGGTAAGTCTTAAGTCCGATGAAGGTATATTTCTGGGCTACTCTAATAGAATAAGGCTTATAGAGTTTTCAATAATTGTACTCGTATTGTGGAAGAATCTATTCATGTTGTGTTCTGTGAAACTGAGCCTGACAAATCCTTAGATGATGATGAACCTATTTATCAAAATCAATTTGTTTCAAAAACTCCTTTTGTTTCTGAAAAATACTGACAATGTTTTTTAACCTGAAAATGTTTGTGAAAATCCTGTTCAATCTCAACCTAGAGCTTAGAGATACAGTAGGAGCCATCCTCTAGATCAAGTGATAGGTGATGTAAATGAAGGTGTGAGAACCAAAAAAAGTACTTTAAATGAAGTTACTTGCTTTTCCTTTATCTCTAAGATTAAACCCTCTAAGATTGACGAACCCCTCTTAGGCAATGATTGTGTTATAGCAATGCAAGTGGAGTTGCATCAATTTGAAAGAAATCAAGTTTGGGACTTGGTACCTAAGCCTAAAGACCATCGGGTTATTGGAACCAAATGGGTATTCAAGAACAAACGTGATGAATCCGTAATCATTGTCACAAACAAGGCAAGATTGGTTGCCAAAGGCTATAATAAAGAAATCAAGAACAAGGTATTGATTATGAGGAAACATATGCTCCAATGGCTAGATTGGAAGCTATACGTGTACTCATAGCCTTTGCATGTATCAAAGGGTTCAAGCTCTATCAAATGGATGTGAAAAGTGCCTTTCTAAATGGTTTTATACAGGAAGAAGTTTACGTTGAACAATCTCCTGATTTTGAAAGTGACTCTCATCCTGATCATGCCTTTCATCTAAAAAAGCTCTATCAAATGGATGTGAAAAGTGCCTTTCTAAATGGTTTTATTCATGAAGAAGTTTACATTAAACAACCTCTTGGTTTTGAAAGTGACTTTCATCCTGATCATGCCTTTCATATGAAAAAGCTCTATATGGTCTTAAACAAGCTCCTAGAGCTTAGTATGAGAGATTAAACAAATTTCTTCTTGATCAAGGATTTGTCAGAGGCAAAGTAGACACAACTCTCTTCATTAAAAACAAGAGTAAATACCCTTTTAGGTCCCTGGAAAAACACGCTCTACCCATTTTGGTCCCTGAGTAAAAAAAATGTCATTTCGGTCCTTTTTAGGGACTAAAAATGATTTTTTGGGAATTTGTGAGGGATTAAAATGCCCACAAAAAATGACTATGCAGGGAGTCACTTTTCACATCCATTGGAAAAAATGACTATGCAGGGAGTCATTTTTTTTACTGTTTAGTCATCTAAAATGATTTTTTTACTGTTTAAGGACTAAAAATGACATTTTTTTTACTCAGGGACCAAAATGGGTAGCGCGTGTTATTTCAGGGACCAAAAAGGGTATTTACTCTAAAAACAACAAGCAAAATGATCTTCTAATTGTTCAAATCTATGTTGATAATATCATATTTGGTGCTTCTAATCAATCTTTGTGTAAAGAGTTTTCAAAGACTATGCAGGGAGAATTTGAAATGTCCATGATGGGAGAGTTGAACTACTTCCTTGGACTTCAAATTAAGCAACGAAAGAATGACATATTCATCTCCTAGACCAAATATCTCCGAGATCTTCTGAAGAAGTATGAGATGGATCAATCCAATGGAGCCAACATTCCAATAAGTTCAACTACTTCTCTAGATGCTAATGAAAAGGGCAAGGACTTCAATATAACCAAGTATAGAAGAATGGTCAGATCATTGCTATACTTGACAGCAAGTAGACATGACATTTAATTCAGCGTGGGAATGTGTGCAAGATATCAATCTGCTCCAAAGAAATCACTTGCTGAGCATGTGAAGAGAATCTTCATATACCTTGCCGACATCGAGGAACTTGGATTGTGGTTTCCCAAAGGTTAATCAAAATATCTGGTGGCCTACTCAGAGTCAGATCATGCTGGCTATAAGACAGACAGAAAGAGTACTAGTAGTCAATGTAAGTTCTTTGGAGGATCGCTTGTGTCTTGGTTCAGCAAGAAGCAAAACAACTGTCTTGCTATCTTCCACTGAAGCTGAGCATATCGCTGCATCAAGCTGCTGCACTCAAGTGTTATGGCTTAAACAACAGCTTCAAGATTTGGGAATTCATCTTAAAGAAATCCCAATCCTCAGTGACAACACCAGTAAAATAAGCTTGGCGAAGAATCCAGTTCAACATATAAGAACCAAGCATATTGATGTAAGACATCACTTCATCAGAGATCATATGCAGAAAAAGGATGTAAAGGTGTTGTTCATCCCAACTTATCTTCAACTTGTTGACATCTTTACGAAACCAGTAGCCAAGGAGCAGCTCATGTTCATCATAAGAGAATTGGGAATGGTAAATCTCAATGAGCTATGAGTCATCTATTTTTTTTATTCATTTTGATTATGTTTTGATGATAAATATTCACAAACTTAAGCTTCAAAGTGTCTAGATTTTGTTTTTGGAGGATCTATGTTAAGAAGAAACAAAACAGAGACTAACAGGGTCAAGGCAACTCGAGTCAGAATGAACTAGCTCGAGTCATGTCGAGCAAATTGCTGAAATGCAAAGAAGAATATGATATCACTTCAAGTGATTAAGTAGTAACTCGAGTTGGTGTTTCTTAACTCGAGTATGGCCTAACTTATGGGTTTTATACTTGTGTTCAATTGCAAAACTCTTTGGATAACTCGAGTTTGTATTCCCTAACTTGAGAAGATAACTCAAGTCAAGGAATTTGCACTAGAGTGTTATGTTAACATATGCTTTGTGTACTCTATGTTTCTCATATTTATCAGTGCAAATTTTACATCAACTCGAGTGCAAGAATGGTAACTTGAGTCAATCACTCGAGTGGCTTAACAAGAACTCGAGCAACTATATTATTGTCTTCCTCAGAGTTCAAAGATAACCTACTCATAATGTCTCACTGGAAGTGAAGAAACTCTAACTCAAGTTAGCAACTCCAATTCAAGGTAAATGACTCCAGTTTGCCCCAAATCAAGTGTATGACTCTTGTCTCCATTTTGCAAGCGTCTCTTTCACTGGAAGTGTGAAAGGGTTAACTCAAGTGGGTGACTCGAATAGGCATATGATGGACTCGAGTCAAAAGAAGTCAAAGAGCACGCAAGTTTGGAGTAAGCTAAACACTTGAGTGTGCACATGGAGAACTCAAATCAACAAAGGTCAGAGAGCTCACATTGCTGAAATCAACTTGTAACTTGAATGGAAAATGAAGAACTCGAGTGAAAGACGTTTTTCAAGTGTTCACAACACACATGAAGTCTAAGTAAGTGAGTTTTTAAATGAATAATCGAGTCATAATGAGGTAACTCGAGTTGGTAATGTAATATACTGAATTTTGGGCTTAGAGACTTGAGGATATATAAGCATGTATCAAGCAGACAACTAGACCAACTTTAGGAAGGGTGATATTAAATTTTGGAAACATTGTATGGAATCTTCATGAAGTCAATATTAAATGATGTTTATTCTCTAACATGAATAATTAATGTAAGAGAAGGATGAGGAATTTTTCAATAAAGCTTGGTCAAATAAATTTGGTCATGGACAATCAAAAAGCTTGTGAAAGAAGCTATGCTAAAGGAAATATTTTGAGGGCATTTTGGTCAATTGCTATGAGGGACACATGTGCATGCAATTCATGTGAAACGATGACTCAAAGGCTTCTGTGATCGTAAGCTTTTTAAACCCTTTACCGAATCTTGGAAAAACTTCAAGAAGACGTTCATCAAGGTTGCTGCCGCGATCGGGCAACTCCCCTGGTTCCTCCAAATCGCCGCCTATGGGGAAATTGAAGAAAAATTCCCATTATACTTGTCCGTTCGCCATCATAAGCTGAAATCCAGAGACTTTGCTCCGAAGTCAGCCAACGTTTCTGAAGCTAAAGATGCAATCGTGGTGAAACTTTGAAGCTCACCAGTACCCTTAAAACACCAATGGATCCCGTGGCTTACATCCCCACACCCTTAGTTAGACGACGCGCAGCGACGAGTATAAGACTACACATATATACATTCTTGTGCTTATGTATTATGCATTTGTTATCGTTTGCTATTCATAAGAATGACATTTTTTTTCTTGTCGTGTGGACCAAAATATGGGAAGACCGGGGTTTCTGGACGTTTTTTAGGAACTTCCTGAGATTCCTGAGACAGTTCCAACTGTCCCTACCTCGGACGAACCTGCTGCCGCCAACCAAACAACTCCTGTGGAAGAAGTCGCTGCTACTAAAGCCCCACAGAAACGCTTTGCGCCAAAAGACGGGTCACGACGTGGAGAAAAAACGACCAAAAAATCCAAATGCAAACAAGCCATGGAGGTGCCAGCTGCTACGACGCCCACACCAACCTCTCAAACACAAACAACCTCAACCTCGTCATCCATAGTAGCCCCACTTACTCATACCGCTCTATCTGGGGGGACCCTCTGGGTGGACGGGGTTACACAAGAGGTGAAAGACATAAGTTTCTAACAGAGGCATAAATTGCTGCAACCAGTCCGTCATATCCAAATTGCATTCTTTCTTAAAATACTCCAAGTCTACATATACTATGGGACAGAAAGGCCTCTGCTCATAGTATCTAGCATATAGAAGATGGTCATCAACAACTATATTACCAAGAATCATACCAGATGTCGGTTCTGGTAATTGACCATCTTGGGGCCTGCTCGTTGAGACTTGCTCCCGCTTGCTACCCGAATCCTAACACTTAAGCGAGAAGGAGAATCTCTTGCTTCTCGAAGCTTGGGATTTCTGGCTCAGAGATGGCTTTGAAATCTTGGGGTGATCTTCTTTTTCCTTAGAACGAATAGCTTCTATCGTCCTTTCAGAATCATCGGTTG
Organism: Acacia pycnantha; assembly: GCA_025563575.1. Taxonomy (NCBI): domain Eukaryota; kingdom Viridiplantae; phylum Streptophyta; class Magnoliopsida; order Fabales; family Fabaceae; genus Acacia; species Acacia pycnantha. The sequence continues at coordinate 5,037,839 of JAMWYP010000026.1, read as the reverse complement.
AATGAGCCGGAGACAGAGACCTTGTGTGTTTCCCTTTCCCAGTAGGAAGAGAGCCGGTCTGGAATTGTGTAGTTGGTTTGGGAGATCCCTGAGAGCCCACCTCTTTTGATTTTGTGACTTTTTCCTTGTCATCGACTTTCGATTTCTCCAATGTTTGGACTTTCGGTTGATAGTAGCGAGATTTCTTGCTGGGCACTGATTTGGAAGGAGATTTATCGTCGGAACCCGCCATTTGATCAGACAAATTGGGATTAAATTGGGTTTTGAAGAAATTTGAGAAGTGATGCCGGTGAGGGGATTTGCAAAAATTGGAGGGAAATGGAAAGATTGGAGAGATTCAATCGGATGAAACGACAATTTGAAAGTTAATGAATAGTTGTAACGGTCGGTTTTGGGTAACGATTCGTGAACGAAGGTAACGAATTGAGAGAATTTGGAAGGAAGAGGTTTAGGGTTTTGACGGAAAATGCAAAATGAACCGTCATCTCCTTTTTTTTTAAAGCACCGTTATGCGATGTTGCACGAGCAGCAATATTGGTATGCTCGAGCAGAGGTCTTGCTCGAGCATGGATGAACACATGCATTTTAATTTTGAAATTTATGAACTAAACTGACCTCCCATCAAGTATGTACTGTGAATACTTGATTCATAGTTGATATATCAAGGTTCTAAGGGTCTGAAATGAGCCTTTCATACTTGAATATGATTTAGCAAATTTGTATGCTCGAGCAGGTGAAACAGGTTGCTCGAGCATCCTTCCATATTTGTCTTTCTATCCCGTTGTTGCTCGGGAAGGGTTATGTTCTTGCTCGAGCAGCAACCTTCCATCTTCAATATCGTTCCGCTGTTGCTCGAGCAGGCTTACTCTGTTGCTCGAGCAGACTTCTTCTCTTTTATATAGTTTGCCCATTGTTGCTCGAGCAGGGCTTATGGCGAGCTCGAGCATGCTTATGGATTTCTTCATTCTGAACTGAGGACTCACAATGTTGCTAGAGCATGAAGGGTGGTCTTGCTCGAGCATCAACGTCTCTGTTAGCCTCTGTATTTCTCTATTAAAACAAAGCATCCTGCATAAAAAAAAGCTAGAGACTCCGATGCTAAAGTTAGTAAATATTTTGTTGGAATAAATCATTTGAGAAGGGAATACTTACAATTTATTAGGATTAGCCATACCCAGTTCTCTACGGATAAACATAAATTGTTCTTTGGCTAATGGTTTGGTGAATATATCGGCCAACTGAAGATGTGTAGGAATGAACATTACTTTGACATCTTTTCTTTGGACATGATCGCGAATAAAGTGATGTCTCACATCAATATGCTTGGTTCTGGCGTGTTGAACTGGATTTTTGGCCAAGCTAATTGTACTAGTGTTATCGCATAGGATTGGAATTTCCTTCAAATGAATCCCCAAGTCTTGAAGTTGTTGTTTAAGCCACAAGACTTGAGCACAGCAACTTGAGGTCGCCACATATTCAGCTTCGATGGAGGATACAGCCACTGTCGTTTGTTTCTTACTAAACCAAGGTACCAGAGATCCACCAAGAAACTCACATTGCCCACTGGTACTCTTTCTATCAGTTTTGTATCCAGCATGATCTGAGTCAGAATATGCGATTAAATGCTCTTGTTGACCTTTTGGAAACCAGAGCCCCAATTCCTTTGTATCCGAGAGATACCGAAAAATTCTCTTAACATGCTCAGCGTGAGATTCTTTGGGAGCTGATTGAAATCTTGCGCACATTCCTACACTAAACTGGATATCCGGTCTACTTGCGGTTAAGTATAGTAATGATCCGATCATCCCTCTATATTTAGTTATGTTGAAATCTTTTCCTTTCTCTTCATCGGCGTCCAGAGAAGTAGTTGAGCTCATTGGTGTGTCAGCACCATTGCAATGATCCATGCCAAACTTTTTGAGCAAATCAAAAGATACTTTGTTTGTGAGATAAATATCCCATCCTTTCATTGTTTGATTTGCAACCCCAGGAAGTAGTTGAGTTCTCCCATCATAGACATTTCAAATTCATTCTGCATTACCTTAGAGAATTCCTCACACATAAATTCGTTAGAAGCACCGAATATAATGTCCTCAACATATATTTGCACAATCAAGATTTCATTAACCTTGTTGGTTTTAACAAACAATGTCGTATCTGCTTTTCCTCTAATAAAGCCTTGATCTAACAGAAATTTGCTTAACCTTTCATACCAAGCTCTAGGAGCTTGTTTAAGACCATATAAAGCTTTCTTAAGACGGAACACGTGATCTGGATGATGATCATTTTCAAAACCAGGAGGTTGTTCAACGTAGACCTCTTCCTGGATGAAACCATTTAGAAAAGCACTCTTAACATCCATTTGATAGAGTTTAAATCCTTTGATACACGCAAAGGCTAAGGCTTTGTTTGGGAGTTCCATTTTGGAGGGAAAGGAAAGGGAAGAGAGGGTTTTGGTAGTCCCTTCCCTTGTTTGCAAGTTTTAAAAATAGGAGGGGAGGGAATCAGGGATTTTTATAAATCCCCCAAAACCCTCCTTCTTCCAAAAAATAAAGTTCCCCCAATATGGGGGGTTTTAAGAGGGGAAATAGAATAATTACTTTGTTACCCTTATTCACCACCACCCCACTACCATCACCACCGCTGCCGCCCCCACCACCACCACCACCCCACCACCGCCACTGCCGCCACCACCCCACCACCACCGCCGCCACCCCCCACCACCACCGCCGCCGCCACCACACCACCACCCCACCACCGCCACCGCCACCGCCACCGCCACCACCACCACCCCCCACCGCCACCGCCGCCACCACCACCACCCCACCACCGCCATCGCCGCCACCACCCCACCACCACCGCCGACACCGCCACCGCCACCACCCCGCCATCGCCGCCACCACCACCACCACCGCCACCACATAAATAATTTTTTGAATATAAAAATTATATAAATAAATTTTTTAGAAAATTTAAATTTAAATTTATTTGAAAAACATAATAATTATATTAATTATTAAAGAAAAGGACAAAATGGTAAAAATAACTCATTAATCCTCCATCTTCCTCCCTTACTATTTTTTTAACTCCCAAACAAGGGAAGGAAATATCCTCCATTTCCCTTCCATCCCCTCCCTTCCATTCTCCTTGCAGTCCTTTCCTTCCCCTTCCTTCCAAACTCCCAAACAAAGCCTAAGAGTACTCGTATAGCTTCCAATCTAGCCACTGGAGCATATGTTTCCTCATAATCAATACCTTATTCCTGATTATAGCCTTTGGCAACCAATCTAGCCTTGTTCCGGACTATGATTGCGAAATCATCACGTTTGTTCTTGAATACCCATTTAGTGCCAACGACCGGGTGGTCTTTAGGCCTAGGTACCAAGTCCCAAACTTGATTTCTATCAAATTGATGTAATTCCTCTTGCATTGCTATCACCCAATCATTGTCTGAGAAGGCTTCGTCAATCTTAGAGGGTTCAATCTCAGATATGAAGGTAGAAAATGTAACTTCATTCAATGTGCTTTTTCTAGTTCTTACACCTTGATTTATATCCCCTATCACTTGATCCAAAGGATGATTCCTAATGAACTTCCAAGGTTTAGGTTGAGATTGATCAGGAGTTAAACAAGAATTTTCAGAATTGCTTTAAAAAACGTCAACTGGATTTTCAAGAGAGGCAGGGGTAATTTTTGAAAAGAATTGGTTTTTGTAGGGAGTTTCCTCATCATCGTCTAGAGGTTTGTCAAGTTTAGATTCGAAAAATGCAACATGGATTGACTCTTCTACTAAACGAGTGCGCTTATTGAAAATTCTATATGCTCTACTCCTATTTGAGTAGCCAAGAAAAATACCTTCGTCGGATTTTGGATCAAACTTACCCAGATTGTTTTTACCGTTATTGTGAACGAAGCATTTGCATCCAAATATGTGCAGGTGGCCCAAGTTTGGTTTTCTTCCTTTATACAGCTCATATGGAGTTTTGTCAAGTTTCTTTCGGACATAGGCTCTGTTTGAAATGTAGCTGGCCGTGCTCATGGCATCTGCCCAAAAGACTTGTGAAGTTTGATTTTCATTCAACATTGCACGAACCATTTCAGTGAGCACTCGATTCTTTCTTTCAACCACCCCATTTTGTTGAGGAGTCCTTGGAGCTGAGAAGTTGTGATCTATTCCATGTGTATCACAAAATTCTCCGAAGGCTTGATTTTCAAATTCACCTCCATGATCAGTTCGAATACCTGAAATGCATATACCTCTCTCGTTTTGCACCTTTTTGGAAAATACAACAAATAGATCAAATGTTTCATCTTTTGAAGATAGAAAGATAGTCCATGTAAATCTTGAGAAATCATCGACAATGACTAGAGTATACAGATTGCCACCAAGGCTCTTAACTCTTGCTGGTCCAACTAAATCCATATGGAGTAGTTGAAGAGGTCGATTGGTTGATATTCCAGGCTTGTTTTTAAAAGATGATTTAGTCTGTTTACCCTTTTCACAGGAGTCACAAAGCAAGTCATTTTTAAATTGAAGTTTGGGTAAACCAATGACTAAGTCTTTTCTTAGCAACTTATCTAATTGGGACATATTGACATGAGCTAGTCGCTTATGCCACAGCCAGCTTTCATCTAAGTTGCTAACAAAACATTTTTTCATAATATATCTTAGGTAAATCTAATGTATAACAATTTCCCTCACGAGGAGCTTTGAATAAAACCTTAAGTTTACCTTTGTCAATTGGCAGATCATTTTTGTTAACAATGAGACATTCTTCTGAGTCAAAAATGATCCAATTGTTTTTGTCAGCACTTTGGCTCACACTTAGGAGGTTGTGACAGAGACCTTCCATAAGATAGACGTCTTTGATGTGAGGACCATCTTTTGCACCAATTTCACCAATACCAGTTGATGACATAGGAGGCGGCATGACCAAGGCAACAAACTTGGAGGACATACAAGGTCTTGTATGTTATTAGACCTGGCTATCACTCAAGAGGGGGGGTGAATTGGGTGTCTGATAAAAACTTTAGAACTTTGAAAATCTGTTCGCAACTTACTGAAAGTAGTTTGTGTTGGTTTTGATTAGTTTTGATGATGTCTTATATAGATGTCATTCTTAATAGCAAAAAGGTTGCATACTACATTTATCTTTTACTTTGACTAATTATTATATTTAATTTAGATGCAAAGTTTTATGATGGAGAATGTTGATTGAAGAAAGAAGCTCTTGCACAATATAATGGGAATATCATAATACTAAGGAAGCAAGAGGTTATCAAATGATTTTGGGGGATAATCTAGAAGGAGAGAAGAAATTGAAGAAGGAAGAACTTGCAATGCAATGGAATATCTTTATTCAAGTTCTTATATTGATGCTAGAAGTATCCAAGATCATATGGAAGCCGGAACGGATCAATTCAGAGTTTAAACCATCAAAAATCAGTTCCAGGATGAGCAAACTCGAGTTCATAACTTGCAAACTCGAGCCTGTAATGTCCTCAACAACTCTGGTGCCTCTGGACAAGCCAAACTCGAGCTTAGAACACAAACCTGCAGTTTGGAACTCCAAACTCGAGCCCATAATTAGCAAACTCGAGCCTGTAATGTCTTCAACATTTCTGGTGTCTCTGGACAAGGCAAACTCGAGCCTATTAGTTGACAAACTCGAGCCTACATCGGTCTTCAGCATTTCAGCTACTCTGTTCAGCGTTTCACTCTGGCGACATCTGGTCATTCGATGATATCTCCTAAAATACAGATCGGATTGAAGTGAAACCAGTGGCATATGAAACTAGACTCCCAATGCATCATTTTGATATATAATTGAAGCAAAAAGAAGTCAAGATTAAGGAGCTATGAATTTATGAAGTTGACAGTGATATTCACGTCACACAAATGACCAACCTTCAATGTTTTGAGTGTATCTCACAAACGGAGAATCCAATTGAGCTAAAATCGGTGGCATTGGAAAGTAGACTCAAAGGGATTTAAAATAGATAGTTGAACCAACCAAAACAGAGTTCAGACCAGGGAGATATGGCCCCCGAAAGTAGACAGTCTGTTCTGGGTGTTGCACAATTTGCTATAAAGAGAAGCAAACTTGAGCCTATTAGTTGACAAGCTCGAGTTCGCGGGTTACAGAGAGCTATCAGGTCGCGAAAATCATCCGAACTCGAGCCTATAAGTGACAAACTCGAGTCTAGACAAGACAGAGAGCAAAAGATGATTTTGAAGAGACCCAAACTCGAGCCTATGAGTGCGGACTCGAGCCTGGATCCCAAAAATGTTAAAAACTCTAGAGTTTGCTCTGAACCTCCGGTTTGCACCTTGCAGAAGCTGAACCTGACACCTTGCAAACTCGAGCCTACTTAAGAAAACTCGAGTTCATGTCTTTGATGCAGAAAATCAGCAGTTCGAAAGTCTCGTTTCTCATCAAAGAACATCCACATGATTACCCAAATGACTTATACTTATTCTTAACATTATTTATATCATTTGTGTACATGTTTCAGATTATTAAAGCTTGAGAGAACATCAATCTTGACAAAATCAAGATCTAGAAGATGAACTTTGCTGCACATTTTCGAAATGAAAAGATGACAGATTTCAACGAGGAACTTGGACAAATGCTCAATTATATTATTTTAAAGTTATCCTCTGGACGTAAGCAAGTAGATGACAGCCTAGAAAGATACTCAACCATTCTTCAAGGCGGACAACAAGGCTCCCGCCAAATAAAGCACCTGAATATCCGGGAGACATTAATTCTTGAATAAACATCATTTAATTCAGAATTATTCCCAACACTATATCCATCATAAATGCTCCCAACAACTAGAATTTCGAATGGATTCAAATCGAATGGTTATGCAACGACATCGTTCACAACGGTAATCAATCATTGATTGACGTAAAATAAAAAAGAGCATTGATTTCACGCGTCAATGATCAAAGCAAAAGTCAAGAAGATGAAGTCCTTCGTTTTGGAAACAATTGCTACAACCATTACTCAGAATGATTCCCTGAACAAATAGAGGAAAGTCATTAAATGACGTAACGGTCATGATCTTCAATGCAGAGCAAAAGTTGGAAATCAGAAAAAGCCCCAAAATGCAATGGATGAATGCCTCCCACAACATCAATACAAAGTATCTATAAATAGAGAAAGAGCAACAGAAGAAAAACACAACACAGGGCAGAGAAACAAGCCTACATCTTCAACATGCTATTACTCTGATCTTTATATCATTTACTCTCTGATTTTCAATGTCTATAAATCATAGAGAGTGAAATGTTTTGTATTGTACTTCAGTGTTTATCCATACACTTCTGAGAGAGAAGAATCATTGTAAACATCCTATCATTCTACCTTAGAGTTACTCAAGATTGGGTGATCTTGAGTGGGAAATACATTGTGTTGATTACAGCTTGTAAGGGGAGTGAATCCTAGTGAGATGATTACTTTGAGTGCAGAGTGTGTAATCAAACAGGTGTATTGATTACAGTTTGTAAGGGGGAGTAAGTCCTAGTGAGAGGATTACTTCGAGTACAGAACGTGTAATCAAGTTGAAAGAAGATAGTGGATTGAAAATCTCAAGTGAAGCTTGAGGATCGGACGTAGGTCAAGGATTGGGCCGAACCAAGATAAATCACGATTGCATATTCTCTTCCCTTATCTCTTACATTCCAAAGATATATGTTTGAATGATTGTTTATCACTTTATAACTTATTACTATCATTCAAACTACTTTCAATAAGTTGCAGAAAGTTTCTTAAAGTTCTAAGTTTTTAATCAAACACCCAATTCAGCCCCCCTCTTGGGTGATAGCCAAGTCTTTCAGTTTGTATGACAATAAGGATTTAAAAAATAGTAAACAGTCATTCAAACATATATGCTGGAAATGTAAGAGTTTAGGGAAGAGAATATGCAAACTATGATTTATCCTGGTTCGGCCCAATCCTTGACCTACGTCCAGTCCCCAAGCTCCACTTGAGATTTTCAATCCACTATCCTCTTGTTTAATCCAGGCACAAGAGAAGCCTTTACAAACCCACAAGTTTAGCCGGACACTTGTGCATCCTTTTACAAATCTCTTACGAGATACTCCCCCTTACTCACTGTAAGGATACAACCTTTGTAATGAATGATTACAGATAATCTTCTCCCTCAGAAGTGATAAAGATAAACACTGAAGCTCATTACAAATAATTTCACTTTCTACTATAAAATATATGATCATTGAGATAATCAGAGAGTAGGTGTATGTGTATATCAAAGTATTGGCATATTGAAGATGTAAGCTCGTGTCTCCAACCTCCTCTATCTTGAATGCTTCTCCTTTAATAGTTAGTTGCAATTTATGACCGTTGAGCAATTCCTCCAGTTTAGAATATGACCGTTGGAAAATATTACCGTTGGAATATTACCGTTGGGCTATTCAAGTCGTAGCATTTGAAGCCGATGAACAAGTTGAGCATTTTAATTCATTGAAAAACATTACAGTTGAGTATTCAACTTCGTTTCTACAAGTTCCTTGTTGAATTCGATATTCTCTGCCATTTTTGAAAAACTGCAGCAACCTTCATCTTCATATTCTGACAGATTTTAATTTCTGTCAAGTTTGATGTTATTTCAAACTTTAATCATCTAAAACTCACTAACAAATTGATTAAAAATAGTTAGGAATAGTAATGATTGATGATAAGAAGTAATCAAATCACAATCAATGATTTTGAGATTTCTGATACGATGATGTCCTGATGCACAGAGGGTAACTCGAGTAATGACTCGAGTTACATAATGTCATTTGCTCTCTGTCTGATCTTGACTCGGGTAATGACTCGAGTTATCTTTTCCAAGAATTCATTTGAAGCTCTCTGTAAGCCACTTGACTCGAGTTATGGTTGAATGACTCGAGTTATATCAGTTTCTCAAAAAGCTGCTACCGGGTTTGACTTTGAGAAACTAATAATCAGACTATGACTCGAGTTATTAAATGATTGACTCGAGTTACAGGTTCCTCTCAAAAAAAATTTTCTCTATGTCTTCCATTGAAAGCTTCTAACTCGTTGTATGCAGTGCATTATTATCAGATGAATGAAAGATGTTCTTTGACCAGCGTTTTTGTAGCATCTTGAACTGACTGCTAATTTTCGAGGGACATATCTCTTTGGTCTGAACTCCGTTTTGTTTTATTCAAATCTTGATTTAAATAACTTTGAGTCTGTTTTCATATGCCACTGATTTCAGCTCAATTGGATTTGTATATTGTGAGATATACTCAAAACATCACAGCTTGGTCTGCTGTATGGCGTGAATTTCACTGTCAACTTAAATAATTCATATCTCCTTCATTGGACCTTATTTGGACTTGAATTTTATATCAAAATGACTCATTGGGAGTCTAGTTTCATAAAAAATTGAGTTTACCTCAATCGGACTTCTGGTTTGAGAGATATCGTTGAATTACCAGAGGTCGCCCGTGCTGAACGTGAAACAGAGCTAAACAGAGTTGCTGAATATACCTTGACTCGAGTAATGACTCGAGTTATGCCTGTCCAGAAATGAAAAATCACTTATTGACTTGAGGTATGACTAGAGTTAAGTCGTTCCAACCACCAAAACATTGTAGCAAAGGAGATAACTCGAGTTATAACACCATGACTCGAGTTATATCGTCCTGGAACTGATCTTTTGCTGATTTTAACTCTGAATTGATCCATTCCAACTTCCATATGATCTTGGAGACTTCTAGCATCAATCTAGGAACTTGAATAAAGATATTCTCATTCCATTCAGCAAGTTCTTCCATCTTCCAACTCCTATCTTGATCATTCTTCATCATTTGAACTTCACTTCTTCTTTGATTCAATTTCTTTCTTCTTCTTCCTCTAATTAGATACTTCTTTGTTGATCTTCTTCTAAATCATTCTTCATAAATAAACTTCACATCTACATTAAATATAAGAGTTAATCAAAGTAGAAGATAAATGAAGTATATAAATTTTCTCCTCTTAATAGATAAGCATATTTGTCATCATCAAAACTAAGCATAACTAACATTGGAGGCCCAATGACAAGAGCAAAAGCTAAAAAGGCTAAAGAGGCTCTAAATCTCTTGGTGACCACTTTACTTGAGACAAGCCCAAGTCTAAAGGAAGAAGAGACCGAAATGATACACTTAATTCAGATTGAAGACCTTGAAGAATAAGCCTCAATGGATATGCATGAAGGCTTCATTTTACTAGGCCCAAATTCTGCACTTAGTTTTATGCTTCTTACATTTAGTTAAACTTTTGTAATAATTCTTATTGGGTTGTCTTATTTTCCTTTGTGTGTAAGCATATTTAGGTTAAACTCAATATGGATGTTGTCCACTATATAAGGGAACACCATAGCCTTTTTGAGGGGACGACAGAATTTAAAGGTAACCTTTTTGGCGAGAAACTAGCTTCTCTAGGGTTCTTTTGAGAATCTCTGAACTTATCAAGGGCATCGATCCTTGTGGCGTTCTTGGGCTTATCAATTCTTTGGAATTGTGGCGCCTTCCTATAATCCATAAACTTCAATTTTCGTTCTATATTTCTTGGTTTCGTATCTCCAGATTCCCTTATCCTTTTTCGATGATTCTTGAGCCAAAATCGTGTTTCAGAAAGCCATCTTTCACCTCGTTTTGGAATCACTTGAATCCGAGGTCTATAGCGTGAGATACGCTCTGTTCTTATCAGGACGTGTTGAAGGCTGAATTTTCGGTGCGAAATTCCATTCCTAGTTGATCTAATCATCCCTTCTTTCGGGAATCATATCACCAGTGATTTTTCCGGATTGATTTCCTCCAAATGTGACTTTGCCACCATCTTTTGATCTCATTGCAAAAAATTTGTCTGCATCTCCCGTCATGTGTCTAGAGCATCCACTGTCGATATACCACTTATTAATTCTTGATGCTCTCAAACACACCTACAAATCAGAAGAGATTAAGTTTTAGGTACCCATCTTTTCATGGGTCCTTTTGGGTTAGTTTGTGTCTTAGGAATCTTATAGGATCCCTTCGGCACTCACTTGTAATTACCAACAGGTTTGGTTTTTCTTTCCTTCTTATGGAAACAAGAGGAAGTGGTGTGTCCTTTGCGAATACAGTAATTGCAATGGGCAAAAGGGTTTGAAAAATGAACTATTTTTTGAAAATAGTTCAAATAATTCTTTTCTCCATATTTTTTCTTCCCTTTCTTTTTGTCACATTCAGGCTTGTAGCCAATTCCCGACTTATCGTTTGTGAACCGTTGTTGTTTTAAAATCACATTGAGCATGTCGCTGCTTTTTGTAAACTTCTCAAGATTTTTTGTAAGATATACGTTCTTTTTGTCTAAATCAACACAATCATCACAAACAAGATTTTTGCAAGAGAGGTTTTCAACTTGTTGCTCAAGAGTCATGTTCTTTCTTTTCAGAACCATGTATTTTTCAGCAAGTTTTTCAAATTCATATTGCAACTCAGTGTATTCATCAAATAATTCATCATAAGAAGGGTGTGGATCAAATACCTCATTGTCATTCTCAGGTTGCTCTTCTTCTTCTACAACTAGACAAATGTTTGCGGTATCTTTCTCTTCCTCACTTTCTTCATCAGAGGAACCATCTCCCTACATGGCAGAAACGTAGGCTTTCTTTCTGAATTGGTTGAATTTCTTCTTCTTCTCTTTTTCGTTTTCTTTTAGTTGAGGGCATTCTGATTTGTAATGACTGGGTTTCTCACATTCATAACAGACGACTTGATCTTTATCTTTGAACTCTCGTCGATTACTCGAGGTTCCTTTCTGAAATCTGTTTCTGAAGCATTGATCCTTTCTGTAGAATTTTCTGAATCTTCTTACTAGCATCCCCATCTCTTCATCGTCCTCATCATCTTCATTTTGATCTTCTTTTTCTTTTATGGTATTAAGAGCAATGCTTTTGATCCTACCAGTATTGACTTCATCTAGGCCTTTTCTAAATTTCAGTTTGCTTTCATATTCGGATAAACTTCCAAATAGCGCAGCAACTGAAGTCATTGATTCTCCACGGGCCTCTTCTATTACCGTAACCTTGGTTTCCTATTCTTTTGTCTGAATGTTGAGAATCTTCCTAACTTGAGGATGTTGTTCATATGTTTTGCCAAGAGATGCCAATTGATTGGTCAAGTGTGTGTAACGAAGTTGAAATCCAGCAATGGTTTCTACGGACTTCATTCGAAGTAAATCATACTCGGTGGTCAGAGTATTGATACGATTTTCTTTAATGCCGGAGGTTCCTTCATAAGTGATTTCCAACGCCTTCCACATTTCTTTTGCAGTAGATAAGTTACATATCCGGAAGTACTCCTTTTGGCTAAGAGCACTTTGAAGCATCAAGACGGATTTGTGATAATTGAATATTTTATGCAATTCTTTTTATCTCTTGATTAATAATTTAGGACTCTTTAGTTAATAAATAATGGCTTTTATATTCATTTGGGCTTTCGGCCTTTGATTACATTTTAGCCATTTTTAATAATAAAATTCCAATTTTACATTGTTTCACTATTTTTACCATAACTCTTGAACCAGACATCAGATTTGCCTCATTTTTGTCTCATATTTCATATGATTCAGAGAGCTACAATTGTTATGAATACATAAAGAGCAAATTCGGACAAGAGGGCGGACAATTTTGGAGCCGAAGTCTGATGTACAATTCTGGATTTTATTTGGGCTCGAATTTTGTAATTAAAGCCCACTTTTATTTTATTTTCATTTTGGGCTGAACCATTAGAGCCCATTTCGTTTTTAGGTTAACTTTAAGTGAGGCAGCAGACACAAACATATGATGGATTCACGTTTTTGAAAGTTTTGGATTAAATACAGAAGTTTTATTTTCTCTGCAATTAATGTTCTTCGCGTTCTTCGTGTTCTTCGTGTATTCTTCATTTTTCCCAGTCATGCTCGGCTAAACTTCTGTGATTAACCTAACATTGAGGATTCCATGATTCGTCTAGAGAGCTTGTGCTTAATCGGTAACTTTACTCGATTCTGTTTTCATCTTATCGGATTCGATTTCTGGAAATAGTTCGAATATTAGATTTAATATTCGGTTTGGTTCATCCCAAGGACCGAGTTCGAACTAGGTTACGGTGTTGCTTTGTGCGATTGCACGCTGAGACGCCACTTGTTCGGACATATGCTAGGCGATCGTCTAGTCGAGGATTCTCGGATGAATGCAGAGATTTCGGTTCATCCGTAACCAAACGTGAGTTAGTTATATTTCGTTCAATGACGGAAGTTTTTGGAATCTAAACGTTGGGTTGATCGTTTTTAATCTGTTTCTGCATATTTCGTTCTGTTTCAGTTTATTATCGTTTTTAATCTGTTTGAATCAAAACCCCCCATTTTTACTATTTCTGTTTCGTTGTTGTTGTTAATCAAACCCGCTGCAAGTTCGTTGGGGAAACGACCTAGGTTCCCTATTTCTGCAAATCATTTCGAACTTGGTTAATTTGGGAGACACGACAAATATCTTTCCAAAAATGGCGCCGCTGCCAGGGAATTTGCATCGGTTTGATTAGTAACAGTATTGTAAATAGCTTCATTTCGGTAGTTTAGGTGGTTCGGGTGGTCGGACAGAAATTTTTCTGACCTAGATCACTCAAACCAGGTCTTATTCACAAGGAATTGGGCATTCTAAGAAAGAATCACTCTCCTTGGGAGTGAGGTATACCCTATTTTCCCCAAATTCCAACGTTTAGACCATTTTTTCGTTGTTTTAAGTTTTGATTCTATGATTTCTACTATGGTAATTTTTTTGGAGTATCTCTAATTTGGTTGAAAATTGGTACAGTGATAGAAAATGGCCTATCTCACAAGGCCCATCGAGAATCTTTGGTAATCTCCTTTTTGCCAAATTCAATCGTTTAGACCACTTTTTCAATTTTTTGAAGTTTTTTTATTCGATTTTTGGGTTCCTCAATGGTCTAGGAGTTGCCCTGTCCAAGTCCCAAAAATTTTAAAAATCATTTTATAGTGTTTTGGACTTGTTTGGACCCAATTTCTAACATAGGTTCTTGCTTTTGTGTTTTTGTTTTTGTGTTCTCTTAGTGTTTTTCTACTTTTTACTTTAAAGGAATTGGCTGCACCTGATGTTAATTATCAACCTTTGTGCATCTAATATCCTGACCTTGATGCTAACTTTGAGCTTAAATCTGGTCTAATACACTTGTTGCCTAAGTTTCATGGTCTTGCAGGTGAGTGCCCCATTAAGCATTTGAAGGAATTCCATGTAGTGTGCAAGACAATGAAACCACATGCCATTGATGAAGATCATATCAAGTCGAGAGCTTTTCCTTTCTCATTGGACGGTGGAGCCAAGGATTGGTTGTTGTACCTTCACCCTCATCTATTGGGAGCTGGACTGATATTCAGAGGTTATTTCTAGAGAAATATTTCCCTTCCTCAAGAGCAACTGCGATCAAGAAGGAAATTGGCAACATTAAACAGGTCACTGGGGAGACTATGATGAATATTGGGAGAGGTTCAAAAGGTTATGTGCAAGCTGTCCACACCATCAGATAAGCGAAAAGACTTGATTACCTATTTCTATGATGGTCTATCGCCCAGGTAGACAAAGGGTTGGTGGATGCTTCTAGCGGTGGGGCTATGAGTAACAAGACACCAAGAAGCTCGAGACTTGATATCCATTATGGCGGATAACTCTCGGTAGTTTGGCACCGAGGCCAATAGTACTCCTGTTTACCATATTCAAGCACCCCAATCAAGTATGATTCTCGGATATTAGAGACTAGACTTGATGATCGACTTCCCTTGTGAGGCGGTTAGGCGGTGACACGAGCGGTGCAGTCTTCCCCTCCTCAGAATGGGTACTCCTGTGGGTTTTGTTCTGACCCTTATCATTCTACTGACTCTTGCCCTACCTTGCATGATCCTACTTACCAAGACCAGTCAGTAGCTGCAGTGGGTGTTTTTCCAGGAAGGCCACAATACCAGCAGAAATTGCCTTTCCCAATACTTATAATCCTGGTTGGAGAAATCACCCCAACTTTCGCTGGAACCAAAATCAAAACCAGAGTAACCAGTATCAGCAGAATTCTGGGAATTACCAGCAGAGACAGTACAGACCACAGACTTTCCAGCAACAATCTGCACCTCCTTTGCCAGCACCACCTCCTCGACCAGCCATATGTGCACCTCCACAGGCGGCACAACAGCAGGCTAGTGGTGGTGGTGGTGGTTCCTCACTTGAAGATATGATGAAGCAATTTGTCACAGCCAATATGAAGTTCCAACAGCAAACTGACACTTCCATTCAGAGTTTGCAAACACAGATTGGGCAGTTGGCATCATCATTGAACCAGCTTCAACCTCAGGGATCCAACACTCTTCCTTCACAAACAATTCCTAATCCTAAGGGAAATATGAGTGCTATCTCCCTTCGATCTGGCAAACAATTGGAGGAACCTAAACCAGCTGCAGATGTGACTTCCACATCGAGAAGAGAGTCGGAAACTGTGAAGATTGACTCTAAAAATAAAAAGGCAATGCAGCAAGGTGAAGAGGAAGACATTCTCATTCCTCTTCCTTTCCCTCAGAAAGCAATTCAATCCAAGAGGTTGGTAGAAAAAACACAAGAGAAGGATATACTTGAGACATTCAGAAGGGTAGAGATCAACATCCCTCTCTTAGATGCAGTCAAACAAATTCCAAAGTATGCCAAGTTTCTGAAGGAGTTGTGTACCAACAAGAGGCGACTGAAGGGAATGAACGAGTTAGTTTGAACCAGAATGTATCAGCACTCATCCAACCTACCATGCCTCGTAAATGCAAAGATCCAGGGACGTTTTCTATCCCTTGCCTTATTGGTAATTATAGATTTGATGATTGCATGCTCGATTTAGGTGCTTTTATTAATGTCATGCCTGCATATGTTTATAAATCTCTTGGTCTTGGTCCCTTGTGTCCTACTGGTGTTATTGTTCAGTTAGCTAATAGGAGTAGTGCTCATCCTTCTGGTTTAGTTGAAGATGTATTAGTCAAAGTTAATGACTTGATATTTCCTGCTGATTTTTACATCTTAGATATGGAGGATGAGTCTCCTAGTAGTAGGTCACCAATCATTCTAGGGAGGCCTTTCATGAAAACAACTAGGACTAAGATAGATGTGCATTCTGGTACTCTTTCCATGGAGTTTGGTGATATATCTGTGAATTTCAATATTTTTGATGCCATGAAACATCCTAGGGAAGAGCATTCTGTTTTCTGTATTGATGTGATTGATGACGCTGTGGATGATGTTCTTACTGATTGGTGTGCTGATTATCCTGATTTTGCATCTGTGAGTGATTCTCCCATTTGTGCATGTGCTGATAATGAATGGTGCTCTGTTTGCACTAACTTGGTTAAGGCTGCATTATTTGGTGATTCTGAATTGCTTAGTGATTCTGCATTACTTGTGGATTCTGATGTTGATTCAGAATTTGAGCTTCATCCCGATCTGATGTGCATCCCGATTCTAATTTTGATGAGCTTGCTTCTGATTTTGATAAGCTGAATTCTGATGCTAACATTGAGTTGTATAGCCACAGTTCTTCTTCTGCTTCTTTGAATGTGGTTTCAGGCATTTCTAGTGTGATGGCATCAGAGTTGTTGCAACAACCACCCAAGCTTCTTCCCTCCACTGAGTAACCGCCCAAACTAGAGTTGAAATCCCTTCCAGATCACCTGAAGTATGCATTTCTGGAGGTGAATGAACAGTTGCCAGTCATTGTGGCAAATAATCTTTTGCTTGATCAAGAAGAGAAGCTGCTAAGCTTATTGAGGGTGAACAAGAAAGCCATTGGGTGGACATTAGCTGACATAGTTGGTATCAGCCCTTCCATGTGTATGCATCGAATTCTATTGGAAGAGGACTCTAAGCCGGTGAGGCAACCCCAGAGACGCCTTAATCCTCTTATCCTTGATGTGGTAAAAAAGGAGGTCACTAAGCTTCTGCAAGCTGGTATCATCTATCCTATTTCTGATAGCCATATCGACAATAGGAGACTCCACCAAGCCACTCGCAAAGATCATTACCCTCTACCTTTCATTGATCAGATGTTAGAGCGATTGGCTGGTAAGTCTCATTACTGCTTCCTGGATGGCTACTCTGGATATTTCCAGATCCATATTGCTCCTGAGGATCAGGAGAAGACGACCTTCACATGCCCCTTTGGGACATATGCTTACCGAAGGATGCCTTTTGGCCTCTGCAATGCACCTGGCACCTTTCAGCGTTGTATGGTAAGTATTTTCTCTGAGTTTCTAGAGGACTGCATGGAGGTTTTTATGGATGATTTCACTATATATGGGTCTGATTTTGATGCATGCTTAGCTAATTTGTCTAAAGTCTTGCATAGGTGCATTGAATCTAATCTTGTGTTGAATTATGAAAAGTGTCACTTTATGGTTGAGTCAGGTATAGTCTTAGGAAACATAGTGTCTAGGAAAGGGATTGAGGTAGACCCTGCTAAGATATATGTAATTACTGCTTTGCCTTACCCCGCTTCTGTGCGGGAAGTTCTCTCTTTTCTTGGTCATGCAGGTTTCTATCTACGTTTCATTCGGGATTTCAGCAAGACTGCTCGACCCTTATCCAACCTTCTGCATAAGAACACTGACTTTGTATTTGATGATGCGTGCAAGGCGACCTTCAATCACTTGAAGCGTTGCCTTACCACAGCCCCAGTGATCCAGCCCCCTAATTGGTACCTCCCTTTCGAGTTGATGTGCAATGCTTCCAACTATGCGGTTGGTGCTATCTTGGCACAACGGGTTGATAGAGCCTCCCATGTCATTGCATATGCTTCCAGGACTTTGGATTCTGCTCAGTCTAATTACACCACCACTGAAAAGGAGTTGTTGGCTATTGTATTTGCTTTTGATAAGTTTAGGTCATATCTGCTAACTAGTAGAGTCATTGTTTTCTCTGACCATGCGGCTTTAAAGTTTCTTTTGAAAAAGGCAGATGCTAAGCCACGACTCATCCGGTGGATGTTATTGCTCCAAGAGTTCGATGTAGAGATTCGAGATAGAAGTGGAGTACAAAACTGGGTAGCTGACCACTTGAGTCGCATCACCCATTCTCCCTCTCACCCCTCTTCTATTCGGGATGATTTCCCTGATGAGCAGCTTCTACAGCTGCAAGGTAAGATCCCATGGTATGCTAATCTAGTTAACTACTTGGTAGCTGGTGTTTTTCCTGTAGACTCCACTAGGGCCCAAACCTCAAAATTGAAAAGTGAGTCTAAATATTATGTTTGGGATGACCTTATTTGTGGAAGTTTTGTAGTGACCAGGTGGTTAGGAGATGTGTGCCTGATCATGAATTTCACTCCATATTGCATTTTTCTCATGCTTCTGCCTGTGGTGGTCTGATATGATTCCCGAAAGAAAGGGATGATTGGATCGACTAGGAATGGAATTTCGCACCGAATATTCAGCCTCCAGGACGTCCGGATAAGAACAGAACGTATCTCACGCTACAGACCTCGGATTTGAGTGATTCTAAAACGAGTGGAAAGATGACGTTCCGAAACACGAGTTTGGCTCAAGAAACACCGAAAACGGACACGGGAATATGGAGATACAAAATCAAGAAATATAGAACGAAAACTGGATAATAGGTAGGCGCCACAATTCCAAAGAATTGATAAGCCGAAGAACGCCACAAGGATCGATGCCCTTGATAAGTTCAGAGATTCTCAAAAGAACCCTAGAGAAGCTAGTCTCTCACCAAAAAGGTTAATTCTCAAATTTTGCCGTCCCTCAAAGAGGCTATGGTTTTCCCTTATATAGTGGACAACATCCATATTGAGTTTAACCTAATTATGCTTACACACAAAGCCCAATAAGCGAGCCCAATAAGCCTTATTACAAAAATATAACTAAAAGTAAGAAGAATAAAACTAAAAGTATGAAGAATAAAACAAAACCCAATATGCATGAAGCCTTCATGCATATCCCTTGAGGCTTATTCCTCCAAGTTTGTTGCCTTGGTCATGCCGCCTCCTATATCCTCATCTTCCCTCATTCTTCAGAAGAATTTGTCCTCAAATTTTAATCCTCTCCTCCTGGCTCAAACACTACCCTTTTCCTTCCTTTGTTCGCTTGCTTGACGTAACTCTCTACCTTTTTTCCAATGTTTGTCTTTACCTTCTCATGTAGTTTCCACACATATTCAGCCTTACTCTTACCATCTTTATGGTGAAAAACAGAGTTGCCTTTTTGCATCAAGTCTCCAACTTGTCTTTGAATCTCCTTGGTATCTTGGGGGTTACTCCTATAGGCTGGCCTGTTAGGCATTGAAGCTCCTGGAATGAGATCAATTTGATGTTCTATGCCTCTTAGAGTTGGTAGTCCATGAGGTACCTCTTTAGGAAAAACATCTTTAAATTCCTGCAACATATTAGAAACCTCATTTGGAAGAGAGTTAGTAGGACATGCATATGTAAAATTACTCTCTTTACTCAAAAGCAAAAGCATTGGCTTTTTCAAATGCATTGCCTTTTTCACCTCTTTTTCTTTTATAATCAAGTTTGGTGCTTTTCTCTCTTTTTCTCTTTTTTTCTCTTGCTCTCTTCCACTCTCTTTTCTCTCTTGCTTTATTTTTTCTCTCATTTTAAAATTATCCTCACTAACTTCTCTTGGTGTCAAAGGTGCAAGAATAGTCTTGCGTCCTTTATGTACAAAAGAGAACTTGTTGGTGCAACCATTATGCATAACTTTCTTATCATGTTGCCAAGGTCTCCCAAGAAGCAAATGACAAGCCTCCATTGGTACCACATCACATAAAACAGTATCATCATACTTCCCTACAGAGAAGTTCACCTCTACTTGTTTGCTTACGGTCACTTCACCATCCTCACTAAGCCATTGAAGTTTGTATGGCAGCGGGTGAGGTTTGGTTTCCATGCCCAATTTAGACACCATTCTAGCACTTGCAACATTTGTACAACTCCCTCCATCAATAATTAAATAACATACCTTACCTTGGATAAGGCATCTAGTATGAAAGATGTTCTCTCTTTGACTATCATCCATGTCTTTTGCTTGGCTACCCAACATCCTTCTTACCATAAACAAATCTCCTTCTGAATTATTTCTTCATCTTCATCATCATGTGAGGCTGAATCCGAAGAAGAATCACTAGTAAGCTCTCCATCCTCTTTAAGTAACATAGTCTTCTTAGTTGGACATTCTGAAGCTATGTGACCTCTCCCCAAACACTTGAAGCATTTTATTTCATTACTCCTTGTCTTTTTAGGGATCTCATTGGATTTAGGTGTAGCAGTGGGATTGCTTGATGAAGTACCTCCCTCCTTATTTTTATCCTTCCAGCTTGGAGAATTAAAATTTGAAGAGTTTTTCCTCATGACACCCTTTCTCTTGAGTTGTTGTTCTACCTTACTAGCTTGTTGCACTAAATCCTCCAACTCCACATAATTTTGCAACTCCACAACATCCCTTATATCACTATTCAGCCCATGCAAGAAACGTGCCATAGTAGCCTCCCGTTCTTCACTAATATTTGCTCTAATCAAGGACACCTCCATCTCCTTAAAATACTCATCTACACTCTTGTTACCTTGTGTGAGCCTTTGAAGTTTATTGTGAAGGTCTCGATGATAATGGGAAGGAACAAATCTTCTTCTCATTAGCCTTTTCATCTCCACCCAACTATCCACCAATGGTTCTTCATATCTTACCATCTCCCTTTGCAATTGGTCCCACCAAATGAGAGCATAATCACTAAACTCCATGGCTGCCACCTTCATTTTCTTCTCTTCAGTATAATTGTGACATGCAAATAAGTGCTCAATCTTCATTTCCCACTCTAAATAGGCCTCCGGATCACTTCTTCCTTTAAAAGATGGTATATTATGCTTCACTCCTTTAATTCTATCCTCTCTAACATCATTCTCATTACCTCTTCTTCTCCTTCTTTCATTCCCTTGATTTTCTATTCTCTCAATTCTCTCATATAACTCCTCTGTGTGTTCCCTCATCATCATTTGCATTTGAGTTGTAATGGCTTCAATTAGCAATCTATCATCTCCTATAGGAAGAGGAATATCTTCACCACCCGCTCCTACCATAATTCAAGGAAAAGAACAAGAATAAAAGTAATAGGATCTCACCACTCGCTCACGTGTTTACACTCTTAATAATGTATCACTCGTGTTTGTTGCTCTCTATAAAGGCTTTTGTGTAGTGTGCTCTCTTTAAGTTCTTAATAGAATCTCCAAGAACACTCAAGAGTACAATCCCAAACTCAAGAATTGGCGGTGACTCACAATAGAAATTGGAAAAGATGTCAAAGAAGACAAGACAAAGAAAACCAAAACAATTTGGAGGAATTATTCAAGAAGACACTTTGGACTTGAACAACAAGTAGTAGTATGTGTAATTGAATAGAAAGGTGCTGTATAATTTTTTTTATGCTTTTTTTTCTTTAACACCTGATTCTTCAACAAAAGGAATTTGTGATTTTGGAATCAAACTTTGAAATTGTACTAATTCAGAACTAAATTAGGTAGAATTCCCCACAAATTGAGCTATTACTTAACACACTAACAACATACTACTCAAGAAACATGAATTGAAAGGATTAAAATTCAAGAACAATGATGAACAAGGGATGAACACCAAGAACCAAGTGCAGAAATATGTGAACCGAACAAGAAATTGAAAGAAACAAAAACAAGAAGATTGAAAGAACAAATTACCCAAGAAAACCCAATTCCAATCCTAGAACCGAGAGCTCTGATACCACATGATATGATTCCCGAAAGAAAGGGATGATTGGATAGACTAGGAATGGAATTTCGCACCGAATATTCAGCCTCCAGGACGTCCGGATAATAACAGAACGTATCTCACGCTACAGACCTCAGATTTGAGTGATTCCAAAACGAGTGGAAAGATGACGTTCCGAAACACGAGTTTGGCTCAAGAAACACCGAAAACGGACACGGGAATATGGAGATACAAAATCAAGAAATATAGAACGAACACTGGATAATAGGTAGGCGCCACAATTCCAAAGAATTGATAAGCCGAAGAACACCACAAGGATCGATGCCCTTGATAAGTTCAGAGATTCTCAAAAGAACCCTAGAGAAGCTAGTCTCTCACCAAAAAGGTTAATTCTCAAATTTTGCCGTCCCTCAAAGAGGCTATGGTGTTCCCTTATATAGTGGACAACATCCATATTGAGTTTAACCTAATTATGCTTACACACAAAGCCCAATAAGCGAGCCCAATAAGCCTTATTACAAAAATATAACTAAAAGTAAGAAGAATAAAACTAAAAGTATGAAGAATAAAACAAAGCCCAATACGCATGAAGCCTTCATGCATATCCCTTGAGGCTTATTCCTCCAAGTTTGTTGCCTTGGTCATGCCGCCTCCTATGTCCTCATCATGGTCACTTTGGACCCCAAAGAACTGCTAGGAAAGTGTTAGAATGTGGTTTATTTTGGCCTTCCCTGTTTCATGATGCCCATTTGTTTTGCAAGTCATGTGATAACTGTCATAGGGCAGGGAGTATTTCCCGTAGGCATGAGATGCCCCAAAACCCTATATTGTTTTGTGAGATCTTTGACGTTTGGGGTATTGATTTTATGGGTCCATTTCCTGCTTCATATGGTTATACTTACATACTGCTGGCTGTTGATTATGTCTCGAAATGGGTTGAGGCGAAAGCCACCCGGACTAATGATTCTTCTGTGGTGGTGGACTTAGTTAGGTCTAACATTTTCTGTAGGTTTGGCATTCCTAGAGCTATTATTAGTGACCAGGGTTCCCATTTTTGCAATCGAAGCATGGGTGCCTTGTTACGCAAGTATGGAGTACTCCACAAGGTTTCCACAACATACCATCCTTAGACCAACGGTCAGGCTGAAGTCTCAAATAGAGAGATTAAGCAAATCCTTCAGAAGACTGTTAACTCTACCCGGAAAGATTGGAGTAAGCGACTAGATGATGCTTTGTGGGCATATCGCACCGCCTACAAGACTCCGATTGGGATGTCTCCCTATCGGATTGTCTTTGGTAAGGCATGTCATCTTCCGGTTGAGTTGGAGCATCAAGCCTATTGGGCCATTAAGCAATGTAACATGGATTTGGCTAAGTCTGGGATGGAACGGAAGCTGCAGTTGCAAGAGTTAGATGAGCTTAGATTGGATGCCTATGAGAGTTAACAGTTGTATAAGGAGAAGACTAAGGCATTCCATGATAAGCATATTCTGAGGAAAGAATTTTTTGTGGGTCAGAAAGTTCTTTTGTTTAACTCTCGTCTGAAATTTATGCCTGGTAAGCTTTGATCTAGATGGGATGACCCTTTTGTGATCACTAACATATTTCCCTTTGGTGCTGTTGAGCTATGTGATCCTCCCACAGGACGAACTTTTAAGGTAAATGGGCATCGCCTCAAGCAATTTCATGAGGGATCCCAAAGAATGCTGAGGAAGCAGAGATTCTCCTCATTGATGCCACTTACCCTCCATAAACCCTTGGGGAGTATTCTTCTTTCTTCCCCCACTTTCTCTTTTATTTGTTTCTATTTTCGCACTTTGCTTTTAAAAAATAATACAGTCTCTCTTTCTATGATTGCTACATATTATGAACTAGGACATTTTGGTTTTAATGGATCATTCTGTTTAGTCTGCCATTCTTGACTCTTCATTACATGTCTTGGTAGTTGATCTGATGTTGTTGATTGCCTAAGTTGGTATTCACCTTGTGAGGTTTTGGGTCTGCATGAATGGAATTCATCTTTTGCCATTCGTTCTTTCATGTGTGCTTCTACTCCTAATTTGTGTTCTCTGGAACTTGCTTCTTTTCTTTTTGAAACTACATTTTTCACTTACGTGCTTAAGTATGATGGAAGCTTGTTTTATTTCTTTTATTTCCCCACTTTGGCCAAATAGCTTTCCCTTGCACTATGTTCCTTTGTTAGCCCCTTTGTGCCTTTTTGACTAATTCTTTTCTAAACCACATTATAAGCCTAAGCGTAAAATCATTTTATTCCGCACCTTGGAAATTTATTGAGCATTGGTTTCACCTAGGTTTTGTGTATAAGAGTGGGGGTTGCTCAGGAGTGCAACAGTTTAAGTGTGGGGGAGATATTTGATTTTGTCATTGTGATTATAAAGAAAGAAAAGAAAAAAAAAAGAAACAGAAAAGAAAGAAAGAAAAAGAAAAGAAAATACATAGAAATAAATGAGATATATAAAAAAAAATCATACATAGAGAGAATGATTGTGTAAATCAGTGCTCTTTTTTATTTCTTTGGTGCTTAGCCTCTCATTCCATACTATTACCTACCTTCACCCTAGCCCCATTACAACCTTTAATAACAAGCTCTCTTGATTTGTGCATGTATGTGTTATGAGTAGTGGAGACGTAGAAGTTGAGCAAGCTTATGGTAGAACAATTTTCTTGAGTAGAATTTGAGTGATACACTAATTTACCCTATACACTTGAGAGATTAATTGAGAGCATCATTTGAGAGATCATCTTTTGTGGTTAGCATCATTGATTGAGATTGCCATAATTTGTAATTTGAGATGAAAGGATTTTGGTCTTGAATGATTGGTCTTTTGAAGCTTTGTTTCCCTTGTTCGGATTTTGCATTGTTAGCAATTGTTAGAAAAAAAAAAGAGTTTTTCCTTTTAGTCTTTTTCTTTGAATTTTGCTCAGGAGTGCAAAAAGATAAGTGTGGAGGAATTTGATAATTGAATATTTTATGCACTTATTTTTATCTCTTGATTAATAATTTAGGATTCTTTAGTTAATAAATAATGGCTTTTATATTCATTTGGGCTTTCGGCCTTTGATTACATTTTAGCCATTTTTAATAATAAAATTCCAGTTTTACATTGCTTCACTATTTTTATCATAACTCTTGAACCATACATCATATTTGCCTCATTTTTGTCTCATATTTCAGATGATTCAGAGAGCTACAATTGTTATGAAGACATAAAGAGCA
This sequence comes from Acacia pycnantha, assembly GCA_025563575.1. Taxonomy (NCBI): domain Eukaryota; kingdom Viridiplantae; phylum Streptophyta; class Magnoliopsida; order Fabales; family Fabaceae; genus Acacia; species Acacia pycnantha. The sequence goes on along the minus strand of JAMWYP010000026.1, from coordinate 5,012,777 downwards.
AATTCGGACAAGAGGGTGGTCAATTTTGGAGCCGAAGTCTGATGTACAATTCTGGATTTTATTTGGGCTCGAATTTTGTAATTAAAACCCACTTTTATTTTATTTTCGGTTTGGGTTGACCATTAGAGCCCATTTCGTTTTTAGGTTAACTTTAAGTGAGGCAGCAGACACAAACATATGATGGATTCACGTTTTTGAAAGTTTTGGATTAAATACAGAAGTTTTATTTTCTCTGCAATGTTCTTCGCGTTCTTCGTCTATTCTTTGTTTTTCCCAGTCATGCTCGGCTAAACTTTTGTGATTAACCTAACGTTGAGGATTCCATGATTCGTCCAGAGAGCTTGTGCTTAATCGGTAACTTTACTTGATTTTGTTTTCATCTTATCGGATTCGATTTCTAGAAATAGTTCGAATATTAGATTTAATATTCGGTTTGGTTCATCCCAAGGACTGAGTTCAAACTAGGTTACAGTGTTGCTGTGCGATTGCACAGTGAGACGCCACTGTTCGGACATATGCTAGGCGATCGTCTAGTCGAGGGATTCTCTGGATGAATGCAGAGATTTCGGTTCATCCAGAACCAAACGTGAGTTAGTTATATTTCGTTCAAAGACGAAATTTTTTGGAATCTAAACGTTGGGTTGATCGTTTTTTATCTGTTTCTGCATATTTCGCTTCATTTCGCTTTATTATCGTTTTTAATCTGTTTGAATCAAAAACCCCATTTTTATCTTGTTTCGTTTGCGTTGTTGTTAATCAAACCCGCTGCAAGTTCGTTGGGGAAACGACCCAGGTTCCCTATTTCTGCAAATCATTTTCGAACTTGGTTATTTTGGGAGACACGGAAAATCTCTTTCCAATTTGCTGTTAAGAGTGATTTTCCTTCTATCATTCTCATCAAATTCTTCTTCTGTCTTAGGAACAACAATTCCGCCTTCAGTTCTTGTAGGGACGTAGTCCCCATTCTCTATTAATTTCCAAAGACCATATTCGGTTGCCAGCACAAACACTTTGAATTTTGCTTCCCAAAATTAGTAATGGTTGCCATTGAATCCAGGTGGTTGGTTGATTGAAGCACCATCAGGTAATATTCCTTCCATGATCTATCTCGGAATGTTAAGCCCAACAGAGAAATCGTGCTCTGATACCAAATGATGGTGGAATATCACCTAGAGGGGGTGAATAGGTGATCTTAACAAACTTTTCTCAAGATACACTTGAAAATAAATAACCAGAGGCAGGGAAGAGAAATAGACACGAAGAGATTTATACTGGTTCGGTCTAATACTTTGACCAACATCCAGTCTCCAAGTACACCTTGATATTTTCACCAACTCTTCAAACACAAGTACAATTACCCACTCTGTAACTCAGGATGATCCTTTCATACTCGGACTCACTCCCCCTTACAAGTTGCAATCGTACACCCTCACTTAAGGTTCCACAACCTTAAGTTTGAACAACTGAAATAATGATGGTGTTTAACAGCTCCTTACGAGTGAATGAAATATGAACACTGAAGTACTATAGGTATCCGAAGATACTAAGGACAATTGAAGTAGTTGACCACAGTAGTACAGAATTGTATATCTCGTATTCTTGGTCATTTGTTGAATTGAATCAGATGGGCTTTTATAGCATCACCCATTTCATGTCGTTGAATGACTTTGAAACTAGCCGTTGAGACTCGTTGCTTCTTCTGTTTTCCATTTTTGCTCGGTATTGAAAGTTTATGACCGTTATGTCATTTAGTTACTTTGCTTCATCTGTGCAGATAATTGCTCTGAGTGATAGCTTTGTCAAATGTTTCCTAAATGGAAGAGCCTCATCTGTTTCTCGATTGTTGCTCTGTTCTTTGACGTGTGGGATTAATGCTCTGATTTGTTTTGCCGTCAATCAAGTGTTGATTACCTAAAACTCATTTAAACAGAATGATTAAATATAAATTAAACGAGTTTGAATATGATCAGTAATAATGGTAAGGTGACCCAATAATTATTAGAGATAATTAATCATTGATAGCATACCGTTGTTGCTCGTATCGTTGTTGCTCGAGCATGAAGCTTTTCATTGCTCGGGCAAGCTCTCTCAAAAACAGGATTTTTCGCTGATGCTCGAGCATGCCCTCATGCTTGCTCGAGCAAGCCTTAGGCAGAGGCGAAATTGTGTTACTTCAGCGATGCTGCTCGAGCAACCTTTTCCTCCTGCTCGAGCATGGTGCTCGAGCATGAATACTCCATGCTCAGGCAAGCATTGTTCAGTAGGTGAAAATGAGAGCTTGAGAGATGATGCTCGAGCATGCCTTTACATCTGCTCGAGCATGGTGCTCGAGCATGAAACTTTCATGCTCGGGCAGACATTATTCAGAGGCGAAATAGAAGAGCTACTCGAGCAAGCATCTTCCTTCTGCTCGAGCATGGTGCTCGAGCATGCTTTCTCTGATGCTCAAGCAAGCCTCTTTGACTTGCATTATTTTTGCTTCTGCCTCGATTCTACTCGAGCAAGGAAATTATCCTGCTCGAGCATGATTTGCTCAAGAACATTTAAATTTCTTCTGACTCGATGTTGCTCGGGCAAGCTATAAGTACTGCTCGAGCAAGATTCACTCAACTTAATTCTAAGTCTTGAATCCTGATGATGCTCGGGCAAGATAAATGCTCTGCTCGAGCATACCATGAAAATCACATTTTTAACTCAATTTAATAACTTATAAATTGTAATCATCAAAACACCGAGAACTAACAAACCCGGCTTCCAGCAATTCCTCTACATGCGTTTCCAAAGCCTTTCGTCTACCTTCACCAATTTTCCTTTTCTTTTGGGCTACAGGGGTGGATCCCGAACGAATTGCCAACTGATGGCAGGAAAAGTTTGGATCGACCCCTGGTATCTCGGACGGATGCCAAGCAAACATGTCCTTGTTATCCTTCAAAAAGCCTTCAAGCTCTGCACAAATCTCGGGATCCAATGCTTTGCCGATTTTAGTGACCTGCCCAGGTTCCGTACCCAAAACGAGGTCCTTTAGCGCCATTCGGCTCTGCCTTTTGCATTTTTTCTTCCTCACGCAAATCCAATTCAACCATATTTACTAACTTGCCTACCAGTTTAGCCTCAGAAACTTTGCTTTTACTTGCCCGTTGTGGCCAAGTCGAATCACCATTGGTTTCCTTAACCGCCTGGAAATAACATTGTCGAGATTCCTTTTGATCTCCTTTTACAGTCACGACCTTATTCTTTTTGTTCACCATCTTCAACTTTTGATGCTTTGTTGATACCAACATATCCCAGTTGTGGATGGTTGGTCGGCCCAAAATTATGTTATAAAGAGAGTGAAAGTCGGCAACCACAAACCTAACATTCTCCGACTTAAAGGCATGTTCGTCTCCTAACGTTAGCTTAAGGTCAACATAACCTTTGGAACGAGTGTCTTGTCCATTGAAGCCCGTCAAAGTTGTCTTGCATGGCTTCAAAGCTTCTGAATCGAATTTCATGCATTTGAACGCATCCCACAATATGATGTCGACGACACTTCCATTGTCCAAAAAGATCTTCTTAACCCGGCAATTCACCAAGGTTCCAGTAATTACCAACCCGTCAGGATGTCCCAGAGTGACATCCTCTAGGTCCTTAATGGTAAAACACAGCATGGGGCGATCAAACCTTCCAAAATTTTCCTTGAATCTCGAGTGATCTCGGATTGAAAGCACCTCCTTGAGGTATTTTCTACGCTGACTCGTTGAGTCTCCATCGCCTCCAAAACCGCCGCTAATTACGTTGCAATCATATTTAGCCTTTGGAAACTCGTCGTCACTATCCTCGACTTTCTTCCTCTAGTCTCTTCCTTTCTTTTCTGGGGGAGGGCTCTTGCTCTGACCCCCGTTTTGGCGCTTGTTACCCTGCTTCCCTTGAGTTTGGATAACGTACTTTCTGAGTTTCCCTTCTCAGACAAACTTTTCTACTGCATCCCTAAGGTCCCAACATTGCTCAGTTGTGTGACCGTGCTGATCGTGGAACTCGCAAAACCGATACCTATCTGCAGTGGCTTTGCGCCCAAGGGGTCGAGGTCTCTCTACCTTCTTCATTTCTATCACGCACACCTCCTTCCACAATTTCGCTTGTGACACATTTAAAGGGTATATCTTTCGTCCTTGGCCTCCACCCTACCGCCTTGGGACTTGCTATCAGTATCACGTACACGAGAGTTTTTCTTATACCCATCATGTTGTTTCTTTCCCCTAGGAGGTGGGCTCTTAGCCCAGTCTTTTATTACCGGTTTTGCCATTTCCATCTGCTCCAAATCCAAGTATTGCTGAGATCTATCTCGGAAATCTGCCAGAGTTTTGGGACGGCGCTTCATAATAGATTTCTTTAGCTAGGATGACACATCCAAGCCGGCTATGGCAGAATGTAAATGTACGTCTTCCTTCAATCCTGGAACTTGCAAAGCCACGTTCTTAAAACGGTCCAAGTGCTTATGCAACATTTCCCCTAGTCCCTGTCTTACTTGACCGAGTTGAAACTCGGTTTTTGGCTGTCGTCTACTCGTCGCAAAGTTCAGCAAAACCTTTTGCTCCAAGGTTGTAATATCCAGGATAGAAAACAACGGTAGAGAATGGAACCACGTCTGCGCGGCTCCCCTCAAGGTCCCTGCAAATAACCGAGGTATTACATGCCTTGCTATCCCCTTCACCATAATCTCCATTTTGAAGTTATTGACATAGTTTAGTGGGTCTTGGCTCCCGTCATACTTTGGCAATTCTCTTGAATCTAGACCTTTAGGATAAGTGGCAGCCATAACTTCGTCTGTGAATTGACTCGGGAGTCGATCTCCGCCGTCTCCCACAGCCAGCGTTGCAGGTAGGCTGTGCGATGGGAGCGTGGTGTGCTCTTTCCTGGTGTCTACATTTTGGACCGGTTGCTTCCCCTTTAGTCGAGCTAAGTCAGCCTTAGTGACTCGGAGAGTGTTTGTATCTACTTCGGTAGTCGTTGTGTCATTACTCCGGCTAGGAATAGTAGGTTCCCGTACGACGTTGCGACCAAGTTCCTCCTTAGGGGCCTTAACCCGGTCAATGACGACCAAGTTCTTCCCCTGATGATTTTCACCGGGTTCCTCAGCATTGGTGGGCATAGAAGCCGAGGCCACAACCTGACTTGAGCCAGCACCATTCTGGCCTTCATTCTGAGCTTGCTTCTTCCTTTGCCTGATGCGCTCCTCCAGCATTTGTTGGTTCCTTCTTTGTTCTTCCTGTCGCCATATGACATTCAGGCGGTCCATATCCTCCCGAATAAGTCGGGAATCCTCTTCTCCTTGGAGTCGTTGCCAAGTCTCCATGTTTTCCATTCGTCGGACCAACAAACCGACTGTATTATGCAGCAGTGGTATGTCGAGATTGTCGATTTGGAATTCAGGAGGAGGGTGAGGAATATTCTGCACCTGAACCAGTCGTTGCCCGTGCTGCAATCCTCGACTCGGATGAGGGGAATTAGCGGTATCCTTCGTCTCTGCCTCAATCCTTATGGTGGCATGTTTAGGATCTGAAGCAACCAAATCTGAATACTGGATCGTCTGCTCCTGGAGTGGCGGCCGTGGCTGTCCTTCTGGCAGTTGATCTTGCCGAGGTGCCTGACTGCGACTCCTGGTGCTTGCGGCCATTTTCAATGGTTATCACTAACTTTCTGTGGTTTGGGAATTGAAGTTTACGGTCCCCACGGTCGACACCAATGTTCTAGTATAGAACACAAATGTCTAGCATCAATGGACTATATGACGTTAATATTGGATCAAATGAATCCTCAAAGATGTCTTATGGATTAAACACTAAAGGGGAGATGATCGTTCAGTGATATCTATGAGGGAGATACCAGAGAACGCTTTCAGATCACTGTGCTACACAAATGAGGCGTTTTGCCAGAGGGGTGGGGTGTGTGCACAGTGAGACTGAATAGTAAATGATGGAATAGTGAACATAAGGAACACACCTGGGGGTAACCTCATATTTATAGAGATTACCTAGGGTTTCGTTCCCATTGCCTTGAATCCTCTCCTCCAGCAGTGTGCGCCTCCCATGTCCTGTGAGTGCCTGCTTTACTACTTGTACGTTCCTGGATTATAGACATGCTCAATGGGTGATTAGCAATTTACTTGATTAGAGGAAGATTCAAGCATAAAGCACTCCCACTGGGCCTTATATCTGTCAGGCCCATTATTCGAGTCCATAACAATTAGCAAATTCCGTTCGAAAATAAGTTTTCCAACGGAATTACGGACGGAAAAAGATTCCGTCGGTTATCGATGGATTGTCGGTAATCCTAAGGTAAGTACAACGTAAATTCTTTTGGTAATTTCTCGTAAAAGTTATCAACGAAATTTCGTGGGTAATTTGTCGATAAAATTTATAATTTATATAAAATAATCAAAATAAAAATACTTAAATATCATATGATTAATATTTAACATAATATATTTATATTAATATTATTTTTTTAATCGTTATATATACACACACATACACATACACGGGCAAGAGGTCTAAGGACCCGTTTGTTATAAAGAAAGTTTGGGGAGGGAAAGGAACTTTGGAGGAGGGAAAGGAAAGGAAAGGAATATTTGAAAGATGAGGGAAGATGGCTTGAGTTGTTTGGTAGGAAGAAAATGAAGAGGGAAAGTTGGTAAAAATTAGGAAATGTCTATTTTACCCTCAAAAGAAATTAATTCAAAATAATAATAAAAAAATTTTCTAAAATATATTTTAAAAATATATTATTGTTAAGTTCGAACTTTTGAAGAAAAAAATTTCGCCAAATTTGAACTTTCCCGCCAAGTTTGAACTTTCCCGCCAAGTTCGAACTTCCCGCCAAATTTGAATTTCAGGGGTAAATCTGTCAAAAAACCATCTTCCTGGGAAGATGACAGCTTTCCTTCCATTTTCGGATGGAAAGCACTTTCCCTCAAATGAGGGAAGATGGACCCTCACTGGAAGATGCTGACTGGACTTTCTGTGTAACAAACAACCAAAATCCATGGGAAGATTGGGATCTTCCCTTTCCCTCCCCAAGCTTTCTTTGTAACAAACGGGTCCTAAGTTTTACTGACGGGATTTTCTGTCAATAACGTTCCACAGGAAATTTCCATCCGTAATTGCCAACTAAATAAAAATTCCATTGGCAAATCAATTTGCCACATACCTTTTAGAGACATAATGGATTCCGTCGGTAATTATGTCGAAAAACTGAAATTTCGCTAGTAATTTAATTTTTTTATAGTGATACTCCTCTGATCCTTATTATAAGGAACATTTAGAGAGTTGATATTGGTTTTAAATATGTGACATAATTTTTATAACTGTCAACTTTTCCCTAATTTACCTGCTATTGATGCTTCCTCGACAATAATCAATGAAGAAAGAGTTTAAAGGAATTAAGGAAGAACACTATGGTGTTTTAGAAATTACATATCATATTAACTACTCCCTCTAGTCCTTATTATAAGGCACCAACTAACAATTCTCATAAACCAATAAAAACAGTTAAAGTCAATAAAGTTAGCCTACAATTTAAGTAACTTCCAATATTACCTATACTAATTGCACTAAACTCTAGTGTTATATTAATCATTACTCTCACACACTACCCTTATTTATTAGGGGCATACATGAAAAAGAATAATTAATGTTCCTTGGGAACAATCAAGTGTCTTATAAAAAGGACCAAATAAACTTGTTAGTTGGTGCCTTATAATAAGGACCAGAGGGAGTAACTCCACTAACTTCCTTAATCTAAACAAATTAGGTAAATATGTCTTATATTAAGGATTAGAGGAGTAAGTAGGTAACTTATGATGATATCAAATATATTCATAAAAATTATTTACATATGTTTAAGAAGTTACTATTAACTTTTTAAGGTAAGATGAAATGCATATGATCCAAAATTCTCGTAAATTTTATTTAATTTAACTTGTACTTTTTTGTGCCAAAATTTAATTAGATTATTGGGAAAAAAAATATAAAAATACCATTTGAATTACCAAAATTCCAAATTAAATTAGTAAAAGGACATATAGGAAGGATGAATTTGAAATTTTGAGGCTTGGGTGTTTTTACCAAAATGCCCCTCAAATTAAAAAGAGGGACGAAAATATAAGTTGTTAATTTCTATTTTGAAATTGTCATTGCTTATAATCAACAGTGTCTATCAGGCATCATTAACAATTTGAGTATAATAATTAGCAACTACCCCTATTAGGCGTGCTTGACAACTAAAGTATAGGCAATTAGCAACTTAGGTATAAAGATTGATCATCAAGTGATCAATATCTATATCTAGGTTGCTAATTGATATTCTGAAGTTGTTATTGTCTATATTCAAGTTATAAACAACACCTTATAGGGGTATAAGGGAAAGAAAGAGCAAAAGGTTATCTTCATTTAAATTTCTATACCCAAGTTACAAATTGTCATTCTTCAATTATCATTGTCTATACTCAAATTGTCAACAACGCATGAATAGAGGGAAGAAAAGGAAGAGAAAAAGATTATCCTCGTCTAAATCCATCAATCCCATTACCATATCAATAAAGCTCCTTTGCCAAGTTCCTTCAAAATTCAAATAGTGGATCGAGATTCTTCATCATCTTCATGAACAACTTATATTTTTAAATAATATTTTTCTATCGTTTTTCATAAATTATTTTTCTTTTACATATATAGTGTCAAGAAAGTTAAACAAAATGATAGGGCCGTCAAATATTATGATGCTGCTTAAATATATGTTTGAGTTGACGTTAGAAAAACATGTTTATGTAAGTTGAGAAAAAAACTTATCTCATATCTTTACCTCTATTATAAAAACAGTTTTTACCGCTTACTAAAACAGGCATTAAGTCAAGGGAAAATCTATATAGGGGCTCAATTAAGGCCCAAAATTTCAAAAAAGGCCCCAACAACTTTCACATATCAAAAAGGGCTCTAGGGCCTTTTCTGGTATAAACGTTAACAACTAAAACAACCAGATTAACAACAAAATCAATACCCGTTAACAACCAAATCAGTCGCATTAACAACAATATTTTAACAACTAAATCAGTCACTTTAACAACAATATCATCGCCCAAAAAGAATTAAATGGGTTAGGCTAAAACCCAACCCATCTAAGAATTAAATGGGCGGGCTATGGGTACACCTTTGGGTCGCCCATACCCGCCCATTTAGTGTGTATTTTTTTTAACTATCCTAACCCTAATTGCTATTGACTCTTACTCTCTTTCTCTTATATTTGCCTATTTTAACTGGTGAGTCGTCACAACTGAAATATGCAGATTCAATGGAAACATGCCATTTTTTTAATCTTTGAACTTTAGTTGTAATGTTTTAATTTAAAAGTTGGAGTTTTAACATCAAAATTATGTTATGATGGTACTTGCCTAAATTTAGGTTCTTGTGTGAATTATTATTATTGAACTTCGAGATTCGATTTCAAAATTTAGAATGATGAATTTGGATTTATGTTTAATGCTTATGTATGTTTTTTTCCAAAAATAAACAAGTCGGATATAAATGGGTTACCCAAAACCCAATGAAACCCGCCCATTTATATGTTAGCCCATTTACACGGGCTTAAATGGGTTGAGGTATGGGTATGGGCTAACCCATACCCATTTAAAATTAAATGGGCGGGCTATGGGTTAGGGCATGGGTTACCCAACCCGCCTATTGCTCTGCCCTAGACCCTTGTATGGATTTTCCCTTAAATCTATAGAGCTAATGTACCGCAGTGGACGCAGTCAACGACAAACAATGAGCCTACAAAATCATCTCCCTTGGACAGACAAGCTTCACCATCGCTTTCAAGCCCCCACATGGACCAAAACGCCCTTATCGGTCCTATCACAGGCCGCGCAGCATTCCAGGGTGTGGTGGTCATTTCCACCACCCCTCCGGCTTTTTTAAATGGGCATGGCCCGCCCCGGCCCAACCGACACGGCCTTCCCCACCCCAAAAATCACTTGCCTGCGCACAAAGTGCGCACGTTAGCTGTCTCCTTCCACAATCATGTCCTCTGGTCACAGAGTGAACCAGAGAGAGAGAAGAAGCCAATCAAACCAAAACCAAAACAAAAAACCATGCCATTATTATTAATATTATTTATTACTTATTGTGATTATTATTGATACTTATTACTTATAATTAATGGCATGGCTTGGCTTAACCTTTGGAGTTGGAGGGAGAGAGGCCAGGTCACCCCACACTGCTCGTCTATACTGAAATTACTGACCACTGCCTTGAATGGATCTGTATGCTCTCTGTTTCACTCCTTCTTAGCTTCTTCTCTCCTCTCCTTTATGCCATTTTTTATGCTCCCTCTTCATATTGCCTCGAATCCTTCCTTGATCCGTGTTCTTCAGCTGCTTGGTGTTTGAGGTGATTCATGGTGTGCTTTTTTATCTTTTGTACTTGATCATGAATCCTCTTTGCTGCATTGCTCCCGTTTCGATCGATCGGGACCGGGCCAACCCTGTTGTGCCCAAATCACCTGCTCAGTGTCAGTTAGGTGTGGATGCATCTGTGAAAACTGTTAACTATGGTTTGAAACCCAGCTTTTCAACTGTTGATTCGTCGCTTGGTTCTGATTCCAACAAAGCGTCGTTCACTTCGAATCACGATGAGGAGGAGGTGGTGGTGGTCCATGAAGCTAGAGATTCCAAGGTGTTCAGTGGCACTGTAGCTGGGATTTTGTACAAGTGGGTGAATTATGGTAAGGGTTGGAGGTCCAGGTGGTTCATGCTTGAAGATGGGGTGCTTTCCTATTACAAGATTCATGGTCCTGATAAGATTTGGATGAGTCCGGCTAGAGATAGGAGTATCAGGGTGATCGGTGAGGAGTCATCTAAATACATGAAGAAAGCAAATTGGAATCTAAATCGGCAAGGGGGTGCCACCAAGCAATGCAAACCCTTCGGTGAGATACATTTGAAGGTTTGTTCTTATGTTTTTACATGCAGGCATGTTTTATGTTTGTAGCATCTTTACCTTGTGTATAATTTGTAATCGCAAGCTTTTGATGCCCCTTTTCTTGTATAATCTCTCAGAACAAGAATTGGAATGCCTTTGAGATGTCTGCATTGTCTATTAGCATATACGACAGGAACTCTATAAAAGTGTTAGATAATGTTTTGAACTGGATAAAATATGGATAATGGAAAGTCATTCTCATTCAATTGTTTTCTAAAGAAGTCCTCAGCTCGTCTCTTCCTTTCCTTTCCTTTGTCTTTTTTCCCCGTAGTTTTGTTTAATTTTTGGATTCGTTTCTATTAGAAATTTCTGAAACTCCTGGAGTTGATCTAAATTACTTCTTTGCTTTTTATTGGTGAAATGAACAACATTATGTCCATTTAGTTGTGCCATACCGCTAGATAATTGTAAGAAGGACGAACGGGGTGGGCAGTCCGCAGTTGTTAGGCCAGAGAATTAGCGCATCACGCATCAATTACTTTTGAAGTTTCTTCAGGCCAAAGATTCTGTCACATGCATATAATATCGGATATGTAATTTCAACTGCCAAATTATGCAGTACATGAATAATCTGTTGCTGGTGAGTATGTGTACTGATATTTACAGCACTTTGGTATGTTAAATGTAAATTGAATTATATTTGAACCTTATGCCAGAAAATATATACAAGCTATATTCTTGTACACCAATTTGGCAGTGTATGCATTTGAAATTTAGAGAATGGTCCTGAATAATGTTTTAAATGGACTAATTATTTTCTGGATTTGAAATTTATTGCTATTCGTTTTATATCTGTCATTCTGTAAATCTCATGATTTTTCAACAATTTAAAACTTATTCGATCATGTCTTTCCCTAGTGAAATTGACAAATGCAAAGGTATTTGGGAACTTGTGGTGTACATTGGATTAACCATGCATTGAAAGATGCTATGGAATGTGGATGTGTGATCATGATATCAACTTTTCATGCTTGTTTTTTCCTGTGGCTAGTAAAGCTTAACTACTCTCATTCACAGGTTTCTTCAGTTCGTGCCAGCAAGTCTGATGACAAGCGACTTTCCATATTTACTGGCACAAAAACTCTGCACTTGCGTTGTATATCTAGAGAAGACAGACCTATGTGGATTGAAGCTTTGCAGTCTGCGAAAGATCTTTTCCCTAGATCTCTAACAAGCAGTGATCTTGCTACCTCAGAAGATATTGTGGTTTCAACGGAAAAATTGCGATCTCGATTATCACAAGAAGGCATTTCTGAATCAATTATTAAAGACTGTGAATCAATTATGCTTGCAGAAGTCTCTTACCTTCAAGACCGCCTGAAATTTCTTCATAAAAAACACGTGATGTTGCTGGACACCTTAAAACAGCTAGAGGTATTCATCTTTCCTTCTAAACTCATCCTCAAGCAGTAAATCTACTTGATAAGCCTCAACATTAAGGATGCTTATCAAGCAATATGATTATTTTAATATGGAAGCAGTTAGTTTTATTTAGTTTCTGACTTTGTCAAGCATTGGTTTTTCTATATTCTTTTAATGCCACCTAAATTCTCAGCTATCACCTTAAGTACTGATATATGCATGTTCTATGGTCAGTTACTGTTTTTCCTTATTATTTCACTGCAAGAATTGAAATTTTATTCTTTAAAAATTCATGTAGACTGAGAAAATAGAGTTGGAAGCTACTGTGGTGGACGAAACAAAGGAACGTGAGTCATATTGTGGGCAAGGGAATAGAAGATTTAGTGGTAAGTCTTATATCTATCACCCTTTACTATCTGTCTTTTTTTTTGTGTGGCCTTGAACTAACTTTGAAATATGCACATTGGACTGATGTCAATTTGAATTTTAGTTTAGATGATTATGTCCAGTACCTGATCATAATTCTTACATACAAGTAAAAAATGTATGTTATAATGCTTCAAGATCAAACTGCTTTTGGTCATTTGAAAGCACTTATTACATCCTAGAAAAATCCAAAATGAAAAGTTCAATTAAACATTGACCTCAAGGTGCTTGTATATCTTTTAGGAATAATTAGGGAGTTGACAAATTATCTTTAATCCTGTAGTAGTAACTGGTTTGCTTTAGTCTGTTTGCTGTCAATCTACTGATTCTTTTTCTTCCATGTCTCAGATTTCTATTCCGTCATGTCAGAAGGCAGCGCTTCTGATTCTGTAGCAGATAATGAAAGCCAAGATGGAGGGGATGTTGAAACAGATGATGATGATGGAACATATTTTGACACAAACGAGTTTCTGTCTTCAGATGCTTTGAGAAGTGCATCCTACCGAAGTAGGGAAGGTGTGGGAAATTATTGTAAATATGACAGGGATTCTTTCTCTACTGATGGCTTGCACGGGCTTGAGAAGGGAATTAAAGATGCAAAATATCCATATGTCAAAAGAAGGGATAATTTACCAGAACCAAAAGAGAAAGATAAGCCTGTTGGGTTGTGGTCAATTATTAAAGACAATATTGGGAAAGATCTTTCTGGAGTTTGTCTTCCTGTTTATTTTAATGAGCCTCTCTCTTCATTGCAAAAGTGCTTTGAAGACTTGGAGTATTCATACTTGGTTGATAGAGCGTTGGAGTGGGGAAAGCAGGTCAGTTCCTATTTGTGCTTTCTCTTGTAATTGTTTTAAAGCATGACCATTTAGTTTCATTTTGTCATGGTAGAGAATATAGTTGGTTGAATTTGAGGAAATGCTGGTTGCATAGATATCAATATTGAATATGGCTTGACAATTTGCCATCAACCAACTCGTTTATTTGTCTTAGTTTTTGTCAGTCATTCATCTAGCAGTCAGACCTGTCAAATGTATTTTTGAATTGATTAGCCAAGGTTTTTCCATTAGGCTCCATGCATTGATCTCCACTTCGGTCACTGAAATATAGTCTATTATTTTACTAATTCACTCTCTGTAACCACTGTCAAACGCTGTTTATAGATACAGAGGAAAAATAAAGGTTATAATATTCTTGTATCTAGGATTATAAAAATTTTGTCAGCCAAACTACCCCTTCAAACAAAGGACTTAACAATATTTGCTGTGTTATAATCGTTTGTCCTTTTTACAAAACTTGTTTATAGCTTTAAAGTCAGGTACAAAATGATAGATACGTCATCTCATGTATGTTCAAAAATGTTCTCTTAATTTTTCTTGTTAATAGTTTTATACGTCAGGTTTTTTCTTAATTTTTTTTTAAAGTTAGCTTTGGTATGTGTAATAACTAATCAAAGCCTACTAGGATCAAAACTACGTCTTGTTCTGCTGTATTTGGTTGTTAACTTCCCTTAGAGACTGCAATGGTAGAAGTTTCCATTGAAGCACATTATCATATCTAATTAAGCATGCAAATGATTTTGTTCCTAAAGATTACTAAAAACCTAGTTATGTATTGCTTGAACCAATGATCTCTAGAGTAAGTTGACTCTACAGCCATGTCACAAACCAGTTTTAAAGGCTTTAGCTGATGGATCTAAGGTTAACAATAGTCTCTAATGATGAATCTTATGAGATGCTGGCTCTATATTTAAAGTAATTTTATCTAGTATAGTGCCTCTTATAAATTTGATGAGGAGTGTGGTATCATCAAGTTTACTGGCAAAGGTCTAGGGTTTAGGGTTTCACCAAACAAACGTTTACTGGCAAAGGTAGATGGTGCAATGTTTTCTGGTTTGTGTCATTTTTTGCATGTTCTTTTTTAATAAATGGGTATTGTTTGAAAAGTATGACATGAATCAGCATTTTGCAGGGGAATGATTTGATGAGAATTCTAAATATTGCGGCTTTTGCTGTGTCTGGCTATGCTTCAACAGAAGGTCGACAGTGTAAACCATTTAATCCTCTACTTGGGGAGACTTATGAAGCTGACTATCCAGATAAAGGACTTAGGTTTTTCTCTGAAAAGGTAACTGTTGTTACTCTCTACTTTCATGGGGTATCAAGGTTCATTGGTTGGAATGACAATACAAGGATTAACTTTTCATTTTGTTGTCTTCTCATGTTCCATGATATATATATATATGTGTGTGTGTGTGTGTGTGTGATACACTGCTAATTTTTTCTAACAAGAAGTTCGTTTCAGGTTAGTCATCATCCTATGGTTGTTGCTTGTCACTGTGAAGGAAGAGGATGGAAATTCTGGGCAGATTCCAATTTGAAAGGCAAGTTCTGGGGACGTTCTATCCAGCTAGATCCTGTGGGTGTCCTCACCCTTCAGTTTGAAGATGGTGAAACATTTCAATGGAGCAAGGTCACCACTTCAATATACAATATCATACTAGGAAAAATTTATTGTGATCACTATGGGACCATGCGCATCAAAGGCAGTGGCAACTACTCCTGCAAGCTCAAGTTCAAAGAGCAGTCTATAATTGACCGAAATCCACATCAGGTATTTGAATTTTTACTGGTTAGATAACTAGTGATATAATTGCTAATTATTGTATACACAACTAATATAAATAATCAATTTAAAATAATGTACTCCTAGAAGTACTACATAATAACAAAATAACAACTGCTATCATAATTATTGTTTTAATTTGGTTGTTGTCTGCTCTCTTTTATTTATTATATCCAACCAATGGAACCATTACTGAAGTGTCTTTCATTTTCGTTTTCTTTTCATTAAAAAATCAAATATACTTTTGTTGAAATATATTAATTGACTCTACCAATCAAGCTGTATTTTATTGTTGAAATATATTAATTGCCTCTACTAATCAAACCAGTATTGTACAATTTATGCTCAAAATATCACATGTCGAGCATTATTGTCCAAGCTGATGTACTTTTACAACTTTTGGGAAAAAAATGTAATACGTGGCTCATTTAAAGGAAATTAAACAGCCATATTAGCAGCATAAATGGATGGTTACTTTTTTCTTCCTTTTCATAGTAAGACAAACAAATTTTTAATTGTATGTATCAGGTCCATGGGTTTGTTCAAGACAACAGAACTGGAGAGAAGGTAGCAATGTTAATTGGGAAGTGGGACGGGGCTATGTACTATGTCCTCGGGGATCCAACCACAAGGCCTAAAGGATATGATCCAATGACAGAAGCTGTATTAATATGGGAAAGGGACCCCTACATTACTAAGACAAGATACAACCTCTCTCCTTTTGCAATATCATTGAATGAAATAACACCTGGTTTATTGGAGAAATTGCCTCCAACTGATTCAAGGCTGAGACCAGATCAAAGGCATCTAGAAAATGGAGAATACGAGTTGGCAAATGCAGAGAAACTAAGACTTGAACAATTGCAGAGACAGGTATTTTATCCAAAGCTGCCCCTGGCTTTTAATCCATTCATCAAGCTAGATGGTGGGTTTCAATCTGCTCCAACAATAGAGAATTCTACCGGGGGGCTTAAATATTTTGTTGTCATGTACCTGTTTGTGACTGATTTTGATTTTCCTAATGCAGGCAAGAAGGATGCAGGAAAGAGGGTGGCAGCCAAGGTGGTTCCAGAAAGACGAGGATGGTTCTTACAAATACATCGGTGGATATTGGGAAGTGAGAGAGAGAAAGAATTGGGATGGGATTCCGGATATATTTGGGCAGTCATGTGATTTTCCTTCCTGTTCTGAAGAGATTCTATCCTAGAGTTCTTTGAAATTGGTTTTATTCTTCTAGTCAGAGGTCCCTTCTGCTGTTTGTTAAATGCGAGTTTGATAGTAGCTTGTAAGTTATTAATACCCTCAACGTGTTTGCTTCATATGGTTTCTTGGCCCTACCTGCCTGTGGTCTTTTATGGCCCTATCTGAGAAATCCTAACATCGCAGACATCGAAGCTCTGATCCTCAGATACCGCAGATTCTTCTATGCGCTTAACAATTCCGAGTTAGTTAGAACCTTCCAAGCCGAAGAAATTCATGTTGTGACACATCTATCTTTCATGCTGTCTGACACTCGTTAATTATTTAGCTGCGCTGAGATTATAGGATAACTTTATCCTTTGTGCCTATGTAATATTACAATGTTTATCTTGGTAAAAATTATACTTACATGCTTCATATTGGGGGAAAAATGATCCAGGTTTTTAATTAATGTATTCTACCCTCTGCTCTTTTTTTGCCAATTGATTACGATAGTTTGTGTTGGAATTAGGTAAAAGCGGCCGAAGGCGTACATGTTTTTGTGTCAAACGACCTTCAACAAGAAGATTGAAAGGCTTTTTTCCTAATTTGTCCCTTGTTAAATAACTATTTACCAAAATGCCCCTGTTTAGAAACTATTTCCCAATGTGCTCATGTCAGAAAACTATTTTCCAATATGTCCTCTGTTTAGTCGACTAAAACCATGGTTTAGTCAACTAAAACGCGGGGCCAATTTTTTTTTGAAGACCCCGCGATTTAGTCGACTAAAAAACCCATTTAGTCGGCTAAATCATTAAAAAAAAGGTTAAAACTTCGGAAGGTCATAACTTCTGGCTCAGAAGTCCGAATCAAGTGATTCTTTTTTTGATTCCACATAACTTTTTGAGATCTATGCACTGACATAAAAATCAACTTCCAGATTTAATGAAAAGAAATGAGGAAAAACAAGTGATTCTTTATTGTACAGGAAATACTAACAATTCATTAAATATAATCAAGTGATTCTTTAATATATATGCATAGTAGTAAAAGATGGAAAACCAAACTGCATTGCTCATAAGAGCGACTATTTCCAGGCTTTCCTCCCTCGGAACTGTTTGCCAGACCGATTCTGTTTTCTCCTTCTCTCAATTCGAGATTTTGCCGCCTTACTTCTCTTCGCCGCCAGCGGCATATTCTTCTTATGATACTCTTTCTGTCGGTTGCTTGTGCCACCCGTCTATCCAAACAAACAAACAATTACCCCTTTTAAGGCAATCAAGAAGAAAACTAAAATGCTTTCATGATAATTTCTCTCTGGGAGAACCAAAACTACACAATCAATCAAAATTCAATAACAATTTAAGAATATTGACAGTTAAACCACCTGTAAACAGTTTTATGTTATTGCCAAATTAGAAGTAATTCTAAAGCAACCCTGTCAAACATTTTTTTCTCATATGCCACCTCAATGTCAAAATGGTCAACCTTCTGCCTTGTAAACAATGGTTGTATTCCAATTGCAGTTTCACCTCCCCTTTTCACATTCTCTTCATACTGCTTCTTATTAGTTTCTTCAAACAGTGAGATCTTTTTCTTTTTTTGAAACTACGAACATCAGTACTATGAGAGTGCCTAACTAACACGTGGTGTTGTCAAAGGTGCAACGGTGAAATCTTCACACAAATCAAAGCTTATCAACACTCATGCCCAGATCCGGATCCAATACCCAACAAAAGAAAAGCTGATTGGTGACTTTAAAGGTGTTTTTCAAACTTCCCAAGCAGGGGTGAAATATATTTGATCAGACAGCCATACAAGAATTAGAAAAGGGGAAAACATCTCACTTAGATATTTTTCCATACCCATATCCATGCCCAAAGAATAAGTGTGCTCTAATCGGGCAAATGGACCCAGTACCTTCCACCAGGAAAAAAAGCTGAGATAAACAAAGCCAAATTTCGGTTTGTTTATCAACTTTGACTGGATTTTAATCATAACCCAAGGATTAATTTGAGCTAAGGAGCAAGAATTCCTTCCTAAAAAAATTTACAGAATCATTAGCACCCAAGATTTTCCAATCCCCCAAGGGAAGACAATAGGCTGACACCCAGAGAAAGCCTAAACAAACCATTTTCTAACAAGGATGTGTCAAAAGGAACTTTTGAGTAAACAAACCCTTACAAAGGCATTTGGTATGTATTAGAATATTATGGTATAGATATTTAGATTAATCATTATCTTAAGATTAACTTTGATATTTATTATGTCTTAGGATATTATATCTTAATCATGTTGATTTAATTTATTTTTGATAAGATTAGATTCTAGGGTTAGCTCTAGGTTTGCCTATATAAAGGCCCACATGTACTCTCTTTTATTTTACTGAGTTTAATAGAATGTGGTTTAATCCCTCTAAGTTCAATATGGTACCAGAGCTAGGTCAGATTTTAGACCTAAAGTAAAAACCTACAATGACAGTTTCGACAGTCCTCATCTCACCCAGACCTTTGACCACCCAGATCTCTGACATCGCACCTTAGGAGACACAGAGGAACTCCAAGAGTGCACGCACAAGCGTCGAGTGGAGGCGAGAAGCAGAGAGAGAGAGAGAGACAGAGTGAAACACGAGTGTGAGAGAGAGAAAGAAAGCCAGACCACACGACCTTCGATCTGAAGGTGGAATATCACCTAGAGGGGGGGTGAATAGGTGATTACAAAAATTCTTTTTGCTAGTTACTCGGTCACCCACACAACAGATATATATCAAGGCAAAGTAGAGATAGAGTAGAGGAGATAGACACAGAGAATTTATATTGGTTCGGCCCAACTCTTGACCTACGTCCAGGTCCAGAAACACTCCGGGATTTCACTAACTTACGATCAAATGATTACACACTCTGTAACACTCGGAGCAATTCCTCTCTTTTGAATTACACTCCCCCTTACAAGTTGCAATCAAATGACCCAATCTCAAAGTCCCAATACTCTGAGATTCTTACAAGAAATAATAATAGATGAATGACTATCTCTAAGAGCAGATAACTGAAGCATCGAAGAGCAAAATATTACA
Source organism: Acacia pycnantha (assembly GCA_025563575.1). Taxonomy (NCBI): domain Eukaryota; kingdom Viridiplantae; phylum Streptophyta; class Magnoliopsida; order Fabales; family Fabaceae; genus Acacia; species Acacia pycnantha. The sequence continues at coordinate 4,993,103 of JAMWYP010000026.1, read as the reverse complement.
CACCTCGTAGAAAGTATTGGCAGAAGTATTCGAAGTATCTTACAAGAGCTTAGCGGAACTAATCTCTTGAAAATATAATTCTGTTTTTGTGCGATTTCTTTGCTGTGTACTTGGGTGTGTTTAGTCTGACCCTTCTCCTATTTATACTAGTTGTGATGACCGTTGTAGCTTCTCTTTTGAATTCAAAAACATTCCATTCTTGCTGCATAATCGATTTCATTCCGTTGAAGAATTTGGAAGATTGATGATGGTCATAATGTCGACCCATGATTTCGTTTTGTGAATATAACTTCGATGCGTCTTGTATCATCATTCTGGTTCATTTTGAAGATATATTCCATAATTACAGCAAACTTTCTGATATTGCGTTGATTATAGAATATCACACGACCCAATCTGATTTCACATGATCCTGCACTATAATTCCAATATTCGAAAATCTCTGTGGTCAATGGTTAGAAATCAATTCATTAAAGATCACATTAAATTGAATTGAATGACAAAATCTCCATCTGAGGTCTCGACAGAGCGAACTGATTTCTTCCGTCAATACTCGAGTATATGAATTCTTATACTCGGGTATCATGTGGTTCAGTTATAAAAGTTTTGATTTGAACCTCTGTTGCTTCCAGTATTTCGAGTCTCCACTTTCGAAGATCATAACTTCCTGTTATGAACTCCGTTTTGATTGGTTCAAGTCTTTTTGGAAATACCTTTGAGTCTATTTTCAAATGGCACCTATTTCAGCTTCATTGGATTTCTAGTTTGTGAGATATACCCAAAACATTGAGGCTTGGTCAGCAGTGTGACGGTGATGTCACTCTCATCTTCAACAATTCATATCTCTCTCATCTGACCTCCTATGGACTTTAATCTTGTGCGACTAGGACCGTTTGGAAGTCTAGTTTCCAACAAAATTGGTTTCACCTCAATCCGATCTCTGGTTAGGAAGATATCATCGAATTACCAGAGGTCGCCAGTGCTGGACGTGAAACAGAGCTGATCAGAGTGGTGTCATACTCGAGTATTGATTATCCATACTTGGGTATTGTCGGGATTTAAGCACAGAAGCAGCTGTTTATGCACCATACTTGAGTAGCCAAGTACCATACTCGAGTATTGAAGTGTCATATTGAATAATTGAAGCATGATACTCGCGAGTACACGTTTGATACTTGAGTATTGACGAGATTCAAACGCAAGGAAGAGCTATTCATGCACAGGACTGTAGCAATTAAATTGTAGCAACTTCTATTCATCGGGAAGCTTGAATTTCCTTATTTTAACTCTGAATTTAGTCATTCCAACTTCCATCTTCTTCATATCAACATTACATCTACATTAAATATAAGAATCAATCAAAGTATAAGATAAATGTAGTATGTAAACTTTTTGCTCTTAAGAATGACATCTATATAAGACATCATCAAAACTAATCATATCCAACACGATCTGTACAGAGGAAGGCACGTCTCACGTCACCACCACCACATACGAAGTCAGAGCTCGCCAATCGGCGGATCCCGAAGAGACAACGGCCAAAAGAGCGGCACGTGACTCCCATGCACCACCTCCTTTTACGGCACGTGACACCTACGTGCCGTCGTGAAAAGTAGCAGACAGCAACCTCTTCTGACCAGAACAATGGACCCTCCTTTATTTGGTTCAATACCTCACAATTTTAGTCCAATTGGAGTGTATCCCATGACTTTTATGTCAGGTACAAATTCTCAAACTCAAGACTCTTCAACATCTTAATAACCAAACTAAGGCATTCATCACCAAACTTCCTATTCGTACACCCCTCAACAAAATGGAGTGACCGAGCGAAAAAACTGTCACCTATTAGAAGTCAATCGACCCTTACTAATGGAACAGAATGTACCTACCATTTTCTGGGGGGATGCCATCCTTACTGCAGCTTATCTCATTAACCGTATGCCTTCCAAGGTTCTTAAGTATAACACTCTAGTTCAGAAACTCCTTCGACTCTTTCCAAATTGTCCTCTAATCAATTCATTACCTCCTAAAGTGTTTGGTTGTGTTGTATTCGTTCACAATAAAGATGACAACAAATTTGGTGCTCGAGCCAACAAATGTATATTCCTTGGATACTCCTCTACTAAAAAAGGATACAAATGCTATTGCCCCTCTTCCAAGAAACTCATTGTTTCTTGGGATACTGTGTTCTTTGAAGAAGAAGCCTATTATCCCAAATTACCCATTTAGGGGGAGTATTATGACATTGAATGGCTAAAACACTCTCCGGACACATTACCCTCACTGCAGCCTAGCCTTATCACTACTCTGGACTCACTTGCTCCCATAAACCAGCCTAGTCCCACTCAGCCTAAAACAAATGAACTGGAAACAAATGTTGAGATCAATTTAGCGATGGATGCTAAAACGTGACCAGTGGAAGAGTCCAACTTGCAAGTTCAAGCAGAATCGGACACTAGTAGAACTGTCTCTCACATTCAAAGGAATCACCATGAATCCAATTCAGGATTAAATCCTGAGGAACGGCGTTGGCCTATTGCGTTGAGAAAATAGGTAAGATCTGTACTCAACATCCAATTCAATGATTTGTTTCATATGGTAATCTGTTTGCAAAAATGCAAAGTTTTGTTATAAACAATGCACAGATAACAATTCCAAACACATTTCAACAAGCTATGGCTGATCTAAATTGGAAGCAAGCTGCAGAAGAAGAATTGAGGGCATTCAAGGAAAATAGAACATGAGAGATCACAACTCTTCCTTAAAGAAAGAAACCAGTAGGATGCAGGTGGATCTTCACACCAAAATTCAATCCAGACGATAGTATCAACAAATACAAAGCGATACTTGTTGCAAAGGGATATACCCAGACATACGGGATCGATTATCAGGAGACATTTGCTCCGGTAGCTAAGTTCAATACCATCCAAGTACTATTATCACTTGCTGCGAACTTGGACTGGTCATTACACCAACTGGACGTGAAGAATGCATTCTTGAATGGAAACCTGGAGGAAGAAGTATACATGGAGAGTCCAAATGGAGTTTTAGCTCCCAATAACTTTGTGTGTAAACTCTACAAATCATTGTATGGCCTTAAGCAATCTCCCAAGGCATGGTTCAGCAAATTCACCAAAGCAGTAAAAGGGCTTGGATATACTCAAGGACAAGCTGATGATACGTTGTTCATCATACGTGTTAATGGCGAAGTCTCTATATTAATTGTCTATGTTGATGACATAGTCATCACAAGAAATGATGAAGAAACCATTGCTCAACTTAAACAGGACTTGTCGGCTGAATTCCAGGTGAAAGACCTTAGACAAATGAGGTATTTCTTAGGCATGGAAGTGGCAAGAACCAATAAAGGTATCAACAAATCTCAGCGAAAGTATACACTAGACCTATTACATGAGACAGGAATGATAGGCACCCAACCAGAGGGGACACCAATGGAAGAGGATGCCACTTAGAGATCAAGCCACAAGGTGTTTCAATTAATTCAAAAAGATATAGAAGACTTGTGGGAAAGTTAATATACTTAACCCACACACGTTCTGACATTAGCTATGCAGTTGAAATAGTAAGTTAGTTCATGCATCAGCCACAGGAAGAACACATGAAGGCTGTATACAGAATTTTGAGCTATTTAAAGCCTAATCCTGGAAGGACTTTGTCACAATCTCCTCAGTGTAAGCCAAAGCACTGATAAAGGTAACCTAGTTATCTTTGATTTTGAGGAGTGCTTGATTGTAAGTAAGGATATTCTCTCTTTAGAAAATGAACTTTATTTAGAGCCCCTAGGGAAGGTAATTGTTATACACTTAACCTTTCTAGAAACGGTTCTCCTTTTGAAAAATGTTTTGTTAGTAATTTGGATGATAGTTGGCTATGGCACAAGCGTTTAGCCCATGTCAATATGATTCAACTTGATTTACTAAAAAGGATTTGGTAATTGGTGTTCCAAAACTCCGTTTTAAAAATGATATGATTTGTGATGCTTGTCAAAAAGGAAAACAAACCAAATCATCTTTCAAATCTAAATATGAGATTTCTACTACTAGACCTCTTCAATTACTTTATATGGATCTAGTTGGACCAGCTAGAGTAAGAAGCCTTGGTGGCAATCTTTATACTTCGTTCATAGTTGATGATTTTTCTAGATTTGCATGGACTATATTTTTATCATCTAAGGATGAAACATTTGATCAGTTTGTTGTTTTTGCCAAGAAGGTCCAAAACGAAAAAAGGATTTGTTATTTCAGGAATTTGGACTGATCATGGTGGAGAATTTGAGAACCATGCCTTCGCAGAGTTTTGTGACAATTGGGAATTGATCACAACTTCTCTGCCCCGAGGACTCCTCAACAAAATGGTGTTGTGGAGAGAAAGAATCGAGTTCTCACCAAGATGGCAAGAGCAATGCTGAATTAGAATAACACCTCTCAAGTGTTTTGGGCCGATGCAATGAGTACGGCTTGCTACATCTCAAATCGGGCATTCCTCTGAAAGAAGATGAACAAGACTCCTTATGAGCTGTATAAGGGAAGAAAACCAAATCTGGCTCACCTACATGTGTTCGGATGTAAGTGCTTCATCCATAATAATGGTAAGGATAACTTGGGAAAATTTGATCCCAAGGCGGATGAAGGTATATTTTTGGGATACTCTAATAGAAGTAGAGCTTATAGAGTCTTTAATATTCGTACTCGTATTGTTGAAGAGTCTATGCATGTTGCATCCTGTGAATCCAAATCTGACAAATCTAAGGATGATGATGAGGAAAATATTTTCAAAAATAAATTCTTTTCGAAAACTACTCTTGCATCTATTGAAAATCCTGAAAATGTTTTCGAAGTTGATCCTCAAAATAATTTAGAAAACCCTGATCAATCTCATCCTAGAGCTTGGAAGTTTATAAGGAATCATCCTTTAGACCAAGTGATAAGTGATGTAAATCAAGGTGTAAGGACCATAAATAGTACTTTGAATGAAGTTACTTTTTCTGCCTTTATATCAAAGATTGAACCCTCTAAGATTGATGAAGCCCTTTCAGACAATGATTGGATGATAGCAATGCAAGAGGAGTTACACCAATTTGAGAGAAATCAAGTTTGGGATTTGGTACCTAAGCCTAAGGACCATCCAGTCATTGGCACTAAATGGGTATTCAAAAACAAACGAGATGAATCAGCAATCATTGTCCAGAATAAGGCAAGATTGGTTGCTAAAGGCTATAATCAAGAAGAAGGAATTGATTATGAAAAAACTTATGCTCTAGTGGCAAGATTGGAAGCTATAAGAGTTCTTCTAGCCTTTGCTTGTGTCAAAGGATTCAAGATCTATCAAATGGATGTGAAAAGTGTTTTTCTAAATGGTTTTATTCAGGAGGAATTTTATGTGGAACAATCTCCTGGTTTTCAAAACGATCATCATCCAGATCATGTTTATCGCCTTAAGAAAGCTCTTTATGGTTTTAAGCAAGCTCCTAGAGCTTGGTATGAGCGATTAAGCAAATTCCTTCTTGATCAAGGATTTGTTAGAGGAAAAGCAGATACAACTCTTTTCATTAAAAGTAATAAGCTTAATGAAATTTTAATTGTCCAAATCTATGTTGGTGATATTATTTTTGGAGCCTCTAATGATGCTTTGTGTGAAGAGTTTGCTAAGAACATGCAGGGAGAGTTTGAGATGTCCATGATAGGAGAACTCAACTATTTCCTTGGTCTGCAAATCAAGCAAAGGAATAATGGAATCTTCATCTCTCAGACCAAGTATCTGAATGATCTGCTGAAGAAGTTTGGAATGAACCAATGCAATGGAGCTGATACTCCGATGAGCTCAACCACATCTTTGGATGCTGATGAAGAGGGCAAGGATTTCAACATTACAAAATATAGAGGAATGATTGGTTCATTTCTCTATCTTACTGCAAGTCTCCTAGACATCCAATTCAGTGTGGGGATGTGTGCAAGGTTTCAATCTGCTCCCAAGGAGTCTCATGCTAAAAATGTGAAGAGGATTTTCAGATACCTTGTTGACACAAAGACTCTTGGCTTGTGGTTTCCCAAAGGTCAACCTGAGCATTTGGTGGCCTACTCAGATTCAGATCATGCTGCTTACAAGATGGATAGAAAGAGCACAAGTGGCCAATGTCAATTTCTTGGTGGCTCACTTGTCTCCTGGTTCAATAAGAAGCAAACAACCGTCTATGTGTCATCAACTGAAGCTGAGTACATTGTTGCATCTAGTTGCTCTGCTCAAGTCCTATGGCTCAAACAACAACTATCTGACTTGGGAATCAACTTGAAGGAGATCCCAATATTGTGTGACAACACAAGCACAATAAGCTTGGCAAAGAATTCAGTTCAACATACAAGGACCAAGCATATTGATGTAAGACATCACTTCATAAGAGATCATGTTCAAAAGAAGGATGTCAAAGTCATGTTCATTCCAACTCATCTTCAACTTGCTGACATCTTCACCAAACCATTGGCTAAGGAGCAATTCAATTTTATTAAAAGAGAATTGAGAATGGTAAATCCCAATGAGCTATAAGTATTTCTTTTCTCAAATGTTAGTTATGGTTTTGATGATTATTAGACACTAATTTAAGCTTCGGAGTGTGTAGTAATCTTTTATGCAGGAGGCTTGAATGACTAAAGTTTGTTGTCAAATGATGCAAACTCGAGTTTTGGAACCCAAACTCGAGTTTTTCGGGGTCAGAAAACAAATTATGAGGTTGGGAAAAATGGAAACTCGAGTCAGTTAGTATGAAACTCAAGTTTCGATAAGACAGAAAGCAACACATCTGTTGAAGCAACATCAAAACTCGAGTTTGTAAGTTGGAAACTCGAGTTTTGGTCGCGGAAGTTCAAGGGTTCACAATACATCCTTGAAGTCCAGGTAAGTTTCGCGCCTTATTTAAAGAGTGACTGTTCATCTTCGTCTACACTCCTCTCAAAACTCAAGTTTTTGTCCTAGCAATCCTCTCTTCTCTCTGTCATTCGCCTCCCTCAACCAAAAATCTCAATCCAAAACCCTAATGGCTTCCAAATCGTCTTCCCATGTGTCCCCACCAATGTTTCCAACAATGAAGGCTCTAAATCATGGTCTCCCTCTCCTCTTCCTCAGCGACCTAGGAGGTTAAAATCCACTCCAAGATGTTATCATTTTGGAGTTAATCGTTCGATTATAGGGGTCAGCGACAATATCCCTGAAGCTTCAACAAAGTCAAAAGGTGTTTCCTTCAAAGAACCTTCTGTCTCACCATCATCGAAGAAGCCTGAACCAGAGGAAGGAAGAAGGAAGAAGAAGACTGGCGAATCTTCTAAGTCTTCTAAACCCAAGAGGTCGAAGGTCTCAAGGAGCTGAAAAGGGACAAGCCTCATCTGTAGCACAACATGATGATGAACCTTCCATAGAGCCAGATGCAATTACAGAAATCTACAATCACCGTTCTCCTCCCTCAGGGTTTGCTTCTGACGCTACTATCCTTTCTAATGAGTTAGCTGCTAAATTCAAAGAATCCTTTCTTAATAAGGAATTCTGTCCTACTGTCTCTGCGGATTTAGCTAAGTTAAAAGATGAATGTAGCTTAGACTTATCCCCTTGGTTAAAAGACTATGAATCCTTCATTTCCTTATCTGCTTCATTCACTCCTAATATTGTTAAGATCTTCTATTTCAATATGGTCTATAACAATATTCTTGATTCTGAGGGTGAGTTAGTTGAGGAAAGAGTCTCCATTACTGTCAAAGGTGTAACCTTTCCCTTCTTTGCCTCTACCCTTAACTCTATTCTCAAAATTCCTAATCCACCTCCTCCACCTTCAGTTCAATTTACCAATAGAGATATTTTCAAAATACTTAGACCAAATGAACCTGTCCCAAAAACTGGTTTACAACATCTCTCATTTTCTCCTGTGTCTATGCCCCCCATCAATCGAGTCCTATGGTACATCTACTCTAGGAAATTCATCCAAAAAGGTGGCAATTACACACATTTTGGAAGGAAGGATTACCCTCTCTTTGCTTCTCTTGTCCACAAAATTCCTTTAAATCTTGGCCATTGGATCTTTCAAGAGATGGTTAAGTTCAAATTTGCCTATCGTAGGCCTTCTCATATTCCCTTTCCATCTCTTGTCTCTGTGATCCTATTTTATCAGAAAATCTGGTATCTTGGCCCTCCTGATTCTATCAGGACTCCTCCAGCATTTGGCAAGTCCCAGTTAAACTACATGAAGCTTAACTTTGAGGGTGAGGGTTTTGTTCCCTCAAGGGCTCCCACTAGATCAAGAGCCTCTCAGGCACAAGCTCAAGCCCAAGAAGCTCAGTCAACTCCTACTGATTTTGACTCTAGGATTAAAGCCATTGTCGATGCTGTCATTGCTGCTACGTCAATCAGAATTGAGTTTGAAGTGGGCAAACTAGTGGCTGAAGTGGCTAGAGGAAATCACGAAATGGTCGATGCTCAAGAAGAGATGAAGGAAAAGGTTGACACTCTTTCGACCCACTTGAATGAAAAGGTTGAAGATCTCACTGGTCATATCCTGGACCATGATGCTAAGCTTACCACACTTCTGGGTTGCAATGCCCTTCTCATTGACAAGCTGGATAAACTACTCAAGCATCTTCCTTCTTCTTCTGGATTTGGTGGTTCTCCTAGTCCTGACATTAAACCAGATCCTGAACCCTTCTCTTCACCCACATTCGCTTTCACCATTCCTCAGGATCCCACTTCCTCACCTTCAGTTTCCACTCCTACCACAGCACCTGTTATCACTTCTGTTGGTTTTGATTAGTTTTGATGATGTCTCATATATATGTCACTCTTAAGAGCAAAAAGATTGCATGATATATTTATCTCCTACATTGACTAACTACTATATTTAATGTAGATTAGTCCAAGTTGAATAATAGCTCAAGAAAGAGATAAGAGATTTTAGAAAGAAGAAACTAGAGAGAATGTCAAGTTCAAGAAGAAGATGAGATATTGAAGAATTAAATTATGAAAATGATCAAGAGAAGAAGAAGAGGAGAGAAGAAAGAAAGAATTGAATTTTGGGAATGATCAAGAGAAAAGAAGAAAGAAAGAGTTAAATTATGGAGAATGATGAAGAGAAGAGAAGAAAGAAGGAAGAACTTGTTGAATGGATTGAGAAAATCATTATTCAAGCTTTTATATTGATGTTAGAAGTCTCCAAGATCATATGGAAGTTGGAATGGCTTAATTTGGAGTGAAAACCAGAAAAAAAAAAAACAGTTCTAGGATGAGAAAACTCAAGTTCATATCTAAAAACTCGAGTTTCCTACTTCGCTATAATGGTTTGCTCCTCTGGTATGAGAAAACTCGAGTTTAGGACACAAAACTCGAGTTTGGAACTCAAAACTCGAGTTAATCACTAACTAACTCGAGTTTGGAATGTCTTCAGCAACTCTGGGGTCTTTGGACAAGGAAAACTCGAGTTTACAAGTCAATACTCGAGTTTACAGCGCTGATCAGCAACTTTGTTCTACTCTGTTTCACGTTCAGCTTGGGCGACGTCAGGTAATTCAATAATATCTCCCAAAACAGACATCGGATTGAGGTGAAACCAGTGGAATATTAAACTAGACTCCCAATGCATCATTTTGATATACAATTCAAGTCAAAAGGAGTTCAGATGAAGGAGCTATGAATTTATGAAGTTGATAGTGAAATTCACTCCACTCAGCAGACCAACCTTCAATGTTTTGAGTATATTTCACAAAGTACAAATCTGATTGAGCTGAAATTGGTGGCATATGAAAGTAGACTCAAAGGTATTTCTATAAATATTTTAACGCACCAAAACGGAGTTTAGAACATGGATATATGGTCTTCAAAAGTCGACTGTCTGTTCAAGATGTTGCACGGTTTGCTATCAAATGAAGCAAACTCGAGTTATGGAACCAAAACTCAAGTTTGTCGGGGACAGAGAGCAAAATATGATTTTGGGAAAGACCGAAACTTGATTCATTAAGTTGGAAACTCGAGTTTACAATTGCAAAATCGAGTTTGCACCTCTGCTTCAGAAAATCACCGTTTCGAAAATCTCGTTTTTCAACAAGAACATCCAGATGAATACCCAAATGATTTATAATACTTCTTAACATCATTTATATCATTTGTGTACATGTTTCAGATGATCAAAGGCTGTTAAACTGAAGATCAAGGGTAAAGTAAATGCTGATGTTATAGCTGGTTCAGAAAACAAAGTTCTAACGGCTAGTTCCATCTGAGTCTAACGGCTATATTTCTTTATCCAATAGTCATTGAATCTTAAAAGGGTCATATATTGATCTCTACCTATAAAACAAGACAGATTCAAGACAGAAGAAGCAAGACACAAGCCTACATCTTCAAAATGCTCATACTCTGATATTCAGATTATTTACTCTCTGTTTTCAATGTTTACATAGTTTATAGAGAGTGAAATGATTTGTATTGTTCTTCAATGTTTATCTATTCACTTCTAAGAGAGAAGATTTATTGTAATCATCCTATCATTCTATCTGAGAGTTACTCAAGATTGGGTGATCTTGAGTGGGAAACCCATTGTGTTGATTACAACTTGTAAGGGGAGTGAATCCTAGTGAGGGGGTTACTTCGAGTACAGAGTGTGTAATCAAGTGGGTGTATTGATTACAGTTTGTAAGGGGGAGTGAATCCTAGTGAGAGGATTACTTCAAGTACAGAACGTGTAATCAAGTTGAAAGAAGATAATGGATTGAAAATCTCAAATGGAGCTTGGGGACTGGACGTAGGTCAAGGATTAGGCCGAACCAGTATAAATCACAGTTTGCATATTCTCTTCCCTTATCTCTTACATTCCCAGCATATATGTTTGAATAATTGTTTATCACTTTATAAATTATTATTGTCATTCAAACTACTTTCAGTAAGTTGCGAAAAGATTTTTACAGTTATAAGTTTTTAATCAAACACCCAATTCACCCCCCTCTTAAGTGATAGCCAAGTCTTTCAACTTCCACTCCTATCACAGAACCAATCCCTACCTCCTCTCCATTTACCCCTGCCACTGAAGTTTTTCATCCAGCTTCTTCTCCCACAACTGAAATTTTACCTCACTCACATGCCTCCACAGTCCAGTTGGACTCCCCTCCTCCTACTCCATTCATAGACCCTCTCCATGAGCCATCTATCTCAACTCCATCTCCTTTTGAAGATGACAAAGGGGGAGAGAAAAGCAAAGAATAGATTTTAGAGTTTGAAGGAGTTGTAGAAGATTTTTTTTTTTACTTATATAGTTTCTGATGTTTCAGCACTTGTGCATTTTGAACTGCTGTACTATCTTGAACCTTGATGAATGAATGAGTTTTGATTCATTACTTATATATGCTTTTGACGCCTATCTCTGATAATTATAACTTGTGTCTAAATGCCATAATTGTTTAAAAGTGTTATGTGCAAAAACTTTCTCAAAATAAACAAGTATTGTGAAGCTTAAAAAACTGTCAAATGCAAAATCCATTTCAAAATGTGAATTTAGTCAAACTCTTGAAATATGGTTTACAAGTGTTGTCATCATCAAAAAGGGGGAGAATGTTAGTTCTCTATGGGTTTTGATGATAACTGATAATTGTAAACACAAGATGAAGTTTTGTCTTTGGTAAGTTGAAAACTTACTGTCAAAGGCAAAACTCGAGTTTTGTTTTTGCAAACTCGAGTTTTGGCTTGACAGAGAGTAGCTCAATTTTTCACAAGTTAAGAAAACTCTAGTTTGCATAGGCAAACTCGAGTTTGTAACATACAGAGAGCACTCCAAGTTTTCACATCAAAGAAAACTCGAGTTTAGTTTTGGAAACTCGAGTTTGTACCTTACAGAGACACTTCAATATTTTTTAAAGGGAACAAAACTCCAGTTTGCAATTGGCAAACTCGAGTTTTGGTCATACAGAGAACCATCAATGTTTTTGAACTAAGCTAAACTCTAGTTTCCATTTAGAAACTCGAGTTTCGCCAACACATAAAGTTCTCTGAGTTTTCAAAATTAATTGGAAACTCGAATTTGCTTTTGCAAACTTGAGTTTGTAAGTCACAGAGAGCCTTGCTCATTTCTGAGTTTATGAAAACTCCAGTTTCTATTTTGAAACTCCAGTTTTCATTTGACAAAATGTTTATCAAAGTTTTCTCTTATGAGGAAACTCAAGTTTGGATTTGGAAACTCGAGTTTCCACTACACAGAGAGTTTTCATGTTTTACTCACTTTGAGAAAACTCTAGTTGGTTTTTTGAAAACTCCAGTTTTCACTTGGCTTGGATTTTCAAATGTTTCATACTTAAGAGAAAACTCGAGATTTGTATTGCAAACTCGAGTCTGTGCCAAGCAAAGAGTTTTGCTCTATTTTAGTGATTTGAAAACTCCAGTTTGTTTTTAGAAACTCCAGTTTTGAGCTTTTGGACTTAAACATGTTTTCACAATAAAAGTCCAAAACTCGAGTTTGTCATTAATCAACTCGAGTTTTGCTCCACTGCTCAAAGTGTGATTTTAAACTCAAAATACGACCTTCTTCTCTGGAAGAAGAAAACTCGAATTTGTGAATGGAAACTCGAGTTTCCCATTTGAGCACAGTGACAAACTCCAGTTTGGAAAAACAAACTCGAGTTCGTGTCGCTGATTTTGAAAATCAAGTTACTCGAATTTGTGAAATCTTCCTGTTTGATCTTAATACTTCTTACCGTCACTCATTACTATTCCTAGCTATGTTTAATGAGTTTGTTAATAAGTTTCAGATGGATTAGAGGATATTAAATGATGATTTAGACAAAAGCAAAAAGTGATGTAAGCTCATTAAATGCAAAGTCCAGAAAACTTGCATCCTTTTGGACAATCATTCTACACACGTTGTAAAGGAATTAATGTTTCCTTTCCACATCCAGTAGTTGCTCTTCCAACGGATTAAAAGTCAAGAAGTCAAGCCTGAAAGTGAAAGGAAATCACCAAGAGGGGGTGAATTGGGGATTTTAAAAAATCTTTCAAAATCACACACACTCTGGATGAAGCTGGAAGTAAATAGGAGATAGGGAAGAAGAGCTGGACACAGAGAATTTATACTGGTTCGGTCCTAACTCTTGACCTACGTCCAGTCCCGTGCTCCACGGGATTTTCTACTATCACTAAATTCGATACACACTCGTACTCAAGGATTATCCTCTCTCTAGGATACACTCCCCTTACAAGTTGTAAGCGAAATCCCAATCTCCAAGTCCCCTTGACTTGAGATTATTACAATGATTGAATTACACGTATAACAGCTCTCTCACAGAGTAGATGTTGATAAACACTGAGGCTCTAAGTATCACAAATACAATACAGAAAGAAAACTGAAAGTATAGGTAACTGTTGGGCATGCTTTTCGTTTCTGCTTGATTTCTTGTGTCTTTGAAGTTTGTAATATGATCTATATATAGTGGCACATCTTCATATGACCGTTGCTTCTTGATTTGGTACTGTCTTCACTTGAAATTCTTGATGTTGAAAGATATAGCCGTTGGGTTCATAGTCTTTGCTGATTTTTGGGTGATTGATCTGCAATCGATGTCTTTTAATGTTCATCAATTGGTTTAAATACTGAAATGATCTGGGTAATTGGCGTGGCAATTCATCTTTATGACAGAATCTCTGTTTGTCGCGTGGAATCAATGCTGTCAATCAATTGTGGATCCGATGCGAACTCGAGTTTGTAAGTCTAGGCTCGAGTTCGTAACCCATCTAGAGTGTCAGGTTTAGCTTCTGTGAAGTGCGAACTGGAGGTTCAAGGCCAAACTCTGGAGTTTGTAATTTTTCTTCAGAGGTGAACTCGAGTTCATTGCTGTAGGCTCGAGTTCAGGGCATTGAAGGTCATTTGTCGCGCGAGCCACCTGAAATCACAAATCTACAAAATGGCAGGCTCGAGTCCGTTAGTGAACAGGCTCGAGCTTGACACTATTCATGTCAAGCAAACTTGAGGTTTGAAATATGAACTCTAGAGTTTGTGAAGTAACTTTACTCATCAGGAGGCATAGGCTCGAGTTCAGAGGGATGGGCTCGAGTTTATGTTAAACAAATGAACTTCGAAATCAATTGGCCAGAGGCAAACCTGAAGTTTAAAGTGTCGCCTCGAGTTTGGAAAGATTGGAAAATTCAATTGCTCTCTGCGCGGGGGCAAACTCGAGCTTGCACATGCAGGCTCGAGTTTACACGTTTTGTAAACTCTTTTGTGTCTTTCAAACTTTAGAGTAAACTCTACACAATCTCCATAGGCTCTAGTTTATTTGATTAGGCTCGAGTTTGCAATATTTGAAATTTCGCAAACTCTACTCAAAATACAAACTGTGGAGTTTAAAGAGATGATTTTTAAATGAAAAGTTTTCCCTCCAGAGGCACACTCGAGCTTGCTTATGCGGGCTCGAGTTTACTCTTTCATAAACTCTTTTTAAAACTTTTACAGGAGCTTTTAGGCTCGAGTTCAAGAACCCAGGCTCGAGCTTAAAATGCAAAGATAAGTCAGTCTTGCTCTCTGTCAGTGGCGAACTCGAGTTTGCTTATCTAGGCTCGAGTTTGGCACTGACAGAATGTTTTTGTCTTTAAATTAAATTATTTAGCTTATCAAAAACATCCTTGCTTGTTTACAATTGTCAGATATCATCAAAACATATTGAGAACTAACATTCTCCCCCTTTTTGATGATGACAACACTTGTAAACAATTAGTCATTTTCAAAATCAAGATTTTGATCATTTAAAATCAACGAAAGTTGTTTTGATCAAAAACATATTTGAACTTCTCTGAAACGAGTTTGATTCAACTGACTTATTTTTTTTAAGCTACTGCAAGAAGAATTGGTCATGATAAACAAAAATCAGAATTGGGTAGAAGATTCAGAATCTGAGTTTAAAAACTTGAATCAGTAGAGAACGTCAGAAACTGAAATCAGAATTAAGATTTGAAGTTCAATCAGAGTTAGTAGCAGAAACATAATGAAACGATAAGCACGCTGCATAACCATAGATATAAATCATATTGCATAACTTCATTACAACAGAGTTGGAATATTCAAAAAGCATATATGCAAAGAAAAATGATAAAAGAGGAAGAAAAAGAAAAGAAAGACTGCTTGTTCACTTCAGATCTTCTCCCCCTTTGTCATCAGCAAACAAGGGTGGATCGGATGGGGTAGAAGAAGGTGGAATTGCAGGACCAGAAGGGATGGATGGTTCAGGGGCTATGGAAGATGTGGGTATGGTGGAAGTTGATTCAGGGATAATGGGAGGAATTGCTGAACTAGGACCAGCAGAGGTAGAAGTACCTAAGCCAGAAGCAGACATGGACTGATGTTGCATTATTTTGTCCATTTTGTCACTGAGACTAGCCATAGATACCAAAAGAGTGGAGATGCTTATGGATTGTTCTCCAATCTGACCACAAAGGTCTTGAACTTTTTCCTTTAGAATTTCATGTTCAAGAGTCAAGTCCTCTTGGGCATCTGTCATCTCATCATATCCTTTCTTGACCTCTCCTTTGTATTGCTGAAATTCTGAGTTTATCTTGACAGAGAGATCTGAAACAGCCTGATCAATTAGGGTCTTGATCCTTGCATCAAAATCAGAAGGAATGGGCTGAGGGGGAGGAGGTGCACTCTGTGCTTCTTGTACTCCTGACTGAGTGGCCCGTGATCTTGCTGGTCTGGACTGAGGAGGAGCTCTGGACTGATCACTACCCTCATCAAAGTGGATCCTCATAAGATTCAGGATGTGCCTACCAAACTTCGGGGGTTTTTCTGGTTGCTCATTGGCAGAAAGGTACCATATCTTCTCATGGAATAGAATGACTGAAATGAGGCTTGCAAAGGGAATTTGGGATGTTTTTCGACCAGTGAATCGAAAGCGAGCCATTTCCTTGAAGATCCAGTGCCCAATGTTGTGAGGCACTTGGTCAAGAATAGAAGCAAAGATAGGGAAATCCTTCTTTGCGAAATGAGTGAAATTTCCTCCTTTCTAAATGAGATTCCTAGTATAAATATACCAGGCAGCTCTTTGCTTAGGGGGCATTGAAACAGGAGTAAAATTTAGAATTTCCAATGCAGCAGGGAAAGGTTCATTGGGTTTAAGCAATGAAAATATCTGCCTATCAGTATAATTTAATGATGCAACAGGTGGGGGGTTATGAATTTGAATAAGGGAATTCAAGGAGGAAGGAGATAAGGTGATCTTTTTCCCTCTAATGGTTGTGGTAATCCTCTCCTCAACCAAATTCCTATCATTATCTAGGAGAGTATCACTTTGCATGTAATGATAAAATACTTTGACAAGAGTTGGACTGTAGGAGGCTTTTATGGATATCAAAGGCTCAAATTGGGCAAACCAGGGGTTGAGATTGTTGGAGATTATGCCCTAGGGGCAAGTCATTGTACTTATCAACGATCCCCATATGAATTGGGTAGTCGCAATGTCTTGCTAGAGGCCGCTTGCGACTTGTGGGCTGGTACAGTATTGGCCCGCCAATCTCATGTGGGCCTACAGGGTCGCACACAAGAATGGCCCAACACGAGCAAGAGTGTCCAGATTCATTGAATCTTAAATGTGTTTAAGATTTAATGAATACTTATTTAATCTAGGATGTGTGTGTGTGTATATATATATATATGTATATTAAATTCGAAAATAATAATGATATTATTTATTGACAATAATATTATTATATATAGTATTTAATTTATTTGATAAATTAAATAACTATAATAAATTGAGATATTGTATCTCAGATTTAATTTTCGAATAATGATATTGCATATCAGATTTAATTTGAACTGAGATATCGGATCTCATTTTAAATTAAATATAATGATATAATATCTTGATTTAATGTATATTAAATTCGAAAATAATAATGATATTATTTATTGACAATAATATTATTATATATAGTATTTAATTTATTTGATAAATTAAATAACTATAATAAATTGAGATATTGTGTCTCAGATTTAATATTCGAATAAAGATATTGCATATCAGATTTAATTTGAATTGAGATATCGGATCTCATTTTAAATTAAATATAACGATATCATATCTTGATTTAATTTATAAATATAAATTAAATCAGAGGGCTTTTTAATTCGGATTAAATAAATAGATTTGATTAGATCTATCAGATAGATTTAATTAATATATTTTTTAATCCAGATTCAAAATTTGTTTTGAATATAATACGCCTGCAAGGTTTAGAAAAACCTACGGGACTTTTAGTCGAGCGTATTAGAAAGCCGCGAGAAACCCTAGATAGAAAATAGAGAGACACACAGTTCAGAGGCGCTAGCACGCTCCCGTTCGTGTTTCTGAAGGCTGCTCGTGTGGATACCGGTAGAGGAAGACGATTCTAAGAGTCGACTTCTGCTGATCGAGAAGGTAGCCCACCAGTCCAATTGTTTGGCAAAGGTACAATTCGGAAACCCTAAACCTTGATTTAAATGCCGTTGAGCGATCCGCCTAAGGGATTCGTAAATAAATTTTTTACTCCGCTGCGTGTACGGATCCCAACAGTGGCATCAGAGCCAACTCAACGTGCGTTTAAATTAGGCTTTTTCATGTTTGATTACATATATGTGATATATGTTTTAACCGAATTGCTATGCAAGTAAAAACGTATGAGCACGTTAGAGTTAAGTTCGTGCTAAAGTTTTTGTTTGATGTTAGGTTTTCTACGGATAACTAGTCGGATATTACGGCAGTTTTCTGAATTGTTCAGATCGGACTGTATAGGCAATTTTCTGAATTGTTTAGATCGGACTGTATATGATATTATATTATATTATATTTATAATATAATATAAATTAGAGAATTTAATCATGATATTGTATTATATATAGTATATAATATAATTTAAATTAGAGAATTTAAATCATGATATTATATTATATTTATAACATAATATAAATTAGAGAATTTAATCATGATATTATATTATATATAGTATACAATATAATTTAAATTAGAGAATTTAAATCATGATATTATATTATATTTATAATATAATTTAAATTAGAGAATTTGATCATGATATTATATTATATATAGTATATAATATAATTTAAATTAGAGAATTTAAATCATGATATTATATTATATTTATAATATAATATAAATTTGAAACAATGATAATATTATCATATATAGTATTTAATTTATTAGATAAATTAAATAACTATCAGAAATTGGAGAATTTATTATATTACATAATTATATAATATAATATAAATTGGAGAATTTAATATATTATGTGTATTATATAATATAATATAAATTAGAAAATTTTAATTCATGATTAAAATATGTTCTAATTTACCTTTCAAAGTGTTGTTTGGGTATGGTGAACAATATGGCTCTAGATATTTTACAAATGTTGTAATTTTAAATATGGCCTGCGAGACATGCCTCTCTCTCTCTCTAAATAATCTTGATGTACATTCTCTTCTCATCTCACTCCCCTCGAATGTTAAACGAGGTTTCTCATTATGTATTTTCTTTTATTATTTAGAGAAGTCCTCTCATTGGCTTGAGAGGACTTTAGGTTAGATGAGCCATGTTGTGTCACGAGTTTTTAATTATGTTTAATGTGATCATTGCATGATTAAATTAGACATTATATGAAATACAATAGTGATTGCATTCATATAAATAAAATTAATAGGATTAATTAGATAAGTATCAAATAATACCCTCTAAATAAAATCTTAAGTCACAATGCCGTCAATAAATGAATACTTGTCAAAACCTAGATCACCCATTTGCATGTTCCACCAAAGTGGATGCATCTGAGTAATCTTGGGGAAACAAGAGAGAGTAATGGTGATACTCTATATTCATTATTGTCTTGACTTAATTGAGATCATCAAAACGGTTTTGGATCTCAAGGCATTAGATGGGATTAAACGTGCCAGTTATATGATGATCGAATCCCATAAAGATCTAAGAATTACATGTGATGTAATTGGCAAATGTTTGCCTACCTAAATAACTTAAATTTAAGCGTCCTGCCAAAGCGGACTTAATTTTAAGCCAAATATGGGTCTTAGCCTACTAATTATAATGAGGGTTGTTAATTCAGTGGGAGGTTACTACTTAAACTTTGCATATCTTTAGTTGTAGAATCATGTAGTCTAGTGACACTTCAACACCACCAATGCGATCAGTCCTTGAGAAGGACGAACTCGATGAGACAAACTCTCTTGACATGTTTGGGAACTTAAGCGTTGATCCTAAACACGAAGAAAAGAGTATCTCATCAATCAACCCATTCTTGACGAGCCTTCAGCTGCTGATCCAAGAGCTCAGACTAATGCTTATACGAAGCATAAAGATGACTCTGTGGATGTAGGATGCCTGATGCTTGCCACTATGGTTCCAGAGCTCCAAAGAGATCTGGAACACATGGAGGCTTTTGAGATGCTTGTTCATCTCAAGGAAATGTTCCAACAACAGGCAAGGCAAGAGAGGTATGAGACCACAAAGGCCTTACATTCCTGCAAGATGGCTGAGGGTGCATCAGTTAGTCCTCATGTTATGAAGATGAAGGGCTACATTGATCACCTTGAAAGGCTTGGATTTCCCATGAACCAGGAGTTAGCTACAGATTTGATCTTGAACTCACTCCCGGATGGTTATGACCAGTTTGTCATGAACTATAACACGAACAACATGGAGAAATCAATTTCTGAACTGCATGGGATGCTCAAAATTGCTAAGCTGAGCCTTAGAGAGGCCTAGTTCTGTTTTGTCCATTCAGAAATGAAGGGGTATGAAACGGAAAGCCAAGAAGGCAAAACCTCTGAAGGATAGAGTCTGCTTCTTTTACAATGAACTTGGTCATTTCAAAGGAATTGCAAACTCTACCTCGAAGATCTAGAGAAGAACAAGAAGGATAGCGGGGCTGTCGCTTCAAGTATCTATGTCATAGATATTCGCTTTTCTACTTCCTCAACATGGGTATTGGATACTACATGTGGATCTCACATTTGAATAAATGTAGGATCTCAAGGACAGTAGAAAATTGAATGGACATATCTATGACATAACTAGTAAAAGGTTCAAGTCAAATGATTTGAATCCGACCTATCTATGGCATTGTCGTCTAGGCCATATAAATGAGAAACGCATTTCGAAACCCATAAAGATGGATTTCTTAACTCATTTGATTTTGAATCAATTGATACATGCGAGTCTTGTTTATTGGGAAAGATGACAAATGCACCTTTTACTGGACACAGTGAGAGAGCCACCAATTTATTGGGCCTCATACATACTGATGTGTGTGGACCAATGAATACATCTCGCGAGGAGGTCATTTGTACTTCATTACATTTATAGACGATTTCGGTAGATATAGATATATCTATTTAATGAAACATAAGTCGGAATCTTTTGAAATGTTCAAAATATTCCAAAATGAAGTGCAAAATCAACTTGGCAAAACAATTAAGACACTTCGATCGATCGGGGTGGTGAATATTTGAGCCAAGAGTTCATTGACCATCTTAGGAGTTGTGGGATCGTCTCGCAACTTACTCCTCCAGAACACCTCAATGGAATGGTGTTTCTGAGCGGAGGAATCGAACTCTATTAGATATGGTTCGATCTATGATGGGTCAAACAGATCTTCCACCTTCCTTTTGGGGCCATGCCCTAGAAACAGCTACGTTCACACTAAATCGTGTTCCGTCAAAGGCAGTTGAAAAGACACCATATGAGATATGGACTGGGAAGAAACCCTGTTTGTCATTTCTCAAAAATTTGGGGATGTGAGGTTTATGTCAAACATAAAGCCTCTGATAAATTATCATCCAGACCCTCAAAATGCCTTTTTGTAGGGTATCCTAAGGAAACTAAAGGATACTATGTCTACAATCCCACCGATCACAAAATGTTTGTTATTCAGAATGGTGTCCTTTTGGAAAAAGAGTTTATCTCTAAAAGAACCAGTGGGAGTAAGGTGAACCTCGAAGAAGTTCAAGAGTCACAAGACGACATAGAACCACAGATGGAAAATGGAGAAGACTCACAACAAGTTGTTGAGCCTACTCATGTAACACAAGACCCACGAAGGTCCGATAGAACACGGCTACAGCCTCAGAGATATGGAT
Source organism: Acacia pycnantha (assembly GCA_025563575.1). Taxonomy (NCBI): domain Eukaryota; kingdom Viridiplantae; phylum Streptophyta; class Magnoliopsida; order Fabales; family Fabaceae; genus Acacia; species Acacia pycnantha. Next base: position 4,971,936 of record JAMWYP010000026.1, on the reverse strand, counting down.
TTCTGATTACTGGAAGCCGTGATGTTTTGCTCATTGAGCACAATGAGCCAACTTCCTATCGCGAGGCCATGGTGGGACCCAACTCCGAAAGATGGCTTAGTGCCATGAAGTTTGAAATGAAATCCATGTACGACAATGAGGTATGGGCCTTAGTCAATCCACCTGAAGGTGTAAAAAACCGTTGGGTGCAAGTGGGTTTTCAAAGAGAAAACTGACATGGATGGCAAAGTAAATATCTTCAAGGCACGACTGGTTGCAAAAGGATTCACTCAAACTCATGGTGTGGACTATGATTAAACCTTTTCCCCAGTTGCAATGGCCAAATCAATCAGAATCCTTCTTGCCATTGCATCATATTATGACTATGAAATATGGCAGATGGACGTCAAAACAGCCTTCCTTAACGGAAAGCTCCTTAAGGATGTGTACATGACACAGCCTGAGGGTTTTGTGCGTCCAGAGGACTTTGGTAAAGTTTGCAAGCTTCAAAGATCCATTTATGGATTGAAGCAAGCAACTCGAAGCTGGAATCATCATTTTGATGAAGTAGTCAAAGAGTTTGGATTCATTCAAAACATCGATGAACCTTGTGTTTACAAGAAGGTTAGTGGGAGCACAGTTGTATTTCTAGTGCTTTATGTTGATGACACCTTACTCATTGGGAATGACATTCCTACCTTGCAGAGTGTCAAATCTTGGTTAGGAAAGTCTTTATCAATGAAAGATTTAGGCGAAGCCACTTACATCCTTGGGATTAGGATCTATAGAGATAGATCTAAGAGGCTGATAGGCCTGAGTCAGAGCACATACATAGACAAGATACTGCATAGATTCAGTATGCAGGATTCAAAAAGGGGTAATATGCCCATGTCTTATGGCATCCATCTCGGTAAGAATCTGTGTCCTAGTACACAAGATCAAAGAGACCGCATGAGTAAGATTCCATATGCCTCCGCCATTGGATCTATCATGTATGCCATGTTATGTACTCGACCGAATGTCTCATGTGCCTTGAGTATGACCAGCAAATATCAACAAGATCCCGGTGAGGGTCACATCAGATGCAGCTGAGGAGGCCTTTTGGATTACTAAGTTCATTAATGAATTAGGGTGGTTCCTACCATCTCAAATCCAATAGACTTGTTCTGTGACAATAGCGGTGCTATTCCGCAGACCAAGGAGCCTAGGTCACATCAAAGGACCAACCATATACTCAAGCGATTTCATCTTATCAGAGAAATCAATGATAGAGGTGATACAAAAAAAAAAGAAAATATTATGCAAAGTACCAGGAGAAAGCAAGTCATTATACTTTAAACTTTAATGTTATTTAAAGTATTCTCCTTTAGTTATCATTTAATTTGCATGTTTATAATGATAACTGTATCCCTGGATATATCTAATAGATTATCCTAAATGTCCCTGGTCGGTCATCTCCACGGGAGCGAAGATGAAATAAGATCAGTGTGACTTTGATGAGTATGGGGATACGAGTCAAAGTCATAGGCACTTGTAAGAGTACAAGGTGCTGGACCGACCCACTGTGAGAAAGCTGCATGGAATAAGTCATAAGCTTTTCTCATGTATAAACGCGTCACAACGCCCTTTGACCTGAGATCATCATGGATTCCTACATGATGAGTCGCTGGTCTTTGACCTAGTCAAAAGTCACCTTTGAACGGGTGATGATAAAGGCTAGGATCGGGATCAGTGGTTCTCATGCGGAGGAATGTGAGTGGTCAAGATGGGATTTGTCCCTCACATTTGTAGAGAGATAATACTGGGCCCCTCGATGAGTGAGTCTGAGAAATGTATGGCCATACTACGATGGAAAGAAGTTTCCATCTCAATTGTTAGACTACTCAAGAATCGAGAGTAATGGTCAAGAACAGAAGTTGACATTTTCCATGCCTCATCCTTGACCAAATTATCGTGTGACAAAAGGGACGTGACATGGTTGTACGATAGGTTATATCGCATAAACAATGACGTTGATCCTCTTACTAAACCGCTTGCACAAGTAAAACATGAGCGTCATGTTAGGGCAATGAGAATTAAGGTAATTAATGATTGCACCTAGTGCAAGTGGGAGTCTGTTGGAGATTATGCCCTAGGGGCAAGTCATTGTACTTATCAACGATCCCCATATGAATTGGGTAGTCGCAATGTCTTGCTAGAGGCCGCTTGCGACTTGTGGGCTGGTACAGTATTGGCCCGCTGCCAATCTCATGTGGGCCTACAGGGTCGCACACAAGAATGGCCCAACACGAGCAAGAGTGTCCAGATTCATTGAATCTTAAATGTGTTTAAGATTTAATGAATACTTATTTAATCTAGGATGTGTGTGTGTGTATATATATATATATGTATATTAAATTCGAAAATAATAATGATATTATTTATTGACAATAATATTATTATATATAGTATTTATTTTATTTGATAAATTAAATAACTATAATAAATTGAGATATTGTATCTCAGATTTAATTTTCGAATAAAGATATTGCATATCAGATTTAATTTGAACTGAGATATCGGATCTCATTTTAAATTAAATATAATGATATAATATCTTGATTTAATGTATATTAAATTCGAAAATAATAATGATATTATTTATTGACAATAATATTATTATATATAGTATTTAATTTATTTGATAAATTAAATAACTATAATAAATTGAGATATTGTGTCTCAGATTTAATATTCGAATAAAGATATTGCATATCAGATTTAATTTGAATTGAGATATCGGATCTCATTTTAAATTAAATATAACGATATCATATCTTGATTTAATTTATAAATATAAATTAAATCAGAGGGCTTTTAATTCGGATTAAATAAATAGATTTGATTAGATCTATCGATAGATTTAATTAATATATTTTTAATCCGATTCAAAATTTGTTTTGAATATAATACGCCTTCCAGGTTTAGAAAACCTACGGGACTTTTAGTCGAGCGTATTAGAAAGCCGCGAGAAACCCTAGATAGAAAATAGAGAGACACACAGTTCAGAGGCGCTAGCACGCTCCCGTTCGTGTTTCTGAAGGCTGCTCGTGTGGATACCGGTAGAGGAAGGCGATTCTAAGAGTCGACTTCTGCTGATCGAGAAGGTAGCCCACCAGTCCAATTGTTTGGCAAAGGTACAATTCGGAAACCCTAAACCTTGATTTAAATGCCGTTGAGCGATCCGCCTAAGGGATTCGTAAATAAATTTTTTACTCCGCTGCGTGTACGGATCCCAACAGAGATCAAGGTTACAGTCTTCTTTTAGGTGAGCCAAATCCACAAACACAGCAGGACAAAAGGTTTTATGCTCATAATTCTCCTTAAATCTAATTGCATCCTCACCAGATAATCTTACAACCTCATTGGAAAATCCTCTAGGTATTGAAGAGTGATTGTAAATTTCAGATAGTGCAGGGGTCTCTTTAGATACCTGAGGCACAGATTCCTCTCGACGTTGAGAGGGAGATTGAGCTGGAGAGCTTGCTTGTCCAGCTGTAGGAGCATTCTTCTTGGTTCGTTTGGATTGGTAGGTCTCAGTTACCTCTGGAACTTTATCTTTTCCTCTACTAGTCACCGTTTCGTATCTGTGCTCGAGTCCGAGCCGAGTCCTCTTTGGAAGGAGAAGAGTGAGTTGTAGGAACACTGAATTCTTCTATCAACTCCATGTTTGTATCGTTTGGGGAACGATTTTCTTCTTGGAGGTCGAGGAGGTACATTGTGTGAGGGAATTTGTTGTTCTCCATGGACTGGATTGGGTGTTTCGTCGGTTGCGTGTCGTTTGGAGGCCATTTCTCGATTTTCGTGGAGGAAGATGAGAGGATTTGAGAGAATTTTAGGTTTAAGCTCGAGGGTGAAGTGAAGTGAAACGAAGCAATCAGGTTTTTAAAATAATTTTATCGCGACAAACTCGAGTTCACAGGTGTAGGCTCGAGTTTGTGTGATTTTGTACTAACCTGGACTTCAAGAATGTATGTGTGAACCCTTGAAATTTCCCTTAGGCTCGAGTCTAGTCACTTACAGGCTCGAGTCTGTGAAACTCTCAGAACTGAGTTGCTCTTTGTCTCCCGCGAACTCGAGTTCGCAAACTAATAGGCTCGAGTTCGTCCTTCTGCAACAATTCCATTTTCTTTCTGACTCCCGCGAACTCGAGCTTATCAACTAATAGGCTCGAGTTTGTCTTTTTCATCAGATTTCATTTCCCTTGATTCTCTCGAGCTCGAGTCTGACTTTGGTAGGCTCGAGTTTGACTTTCTTGACAGCAAACTTGCAGCTCATGTTTAGTGATGTTGATCATCACAAACATCCTGCAAAAGACATGTCTACATACTCTAATGCTTAAGTTAGTTAAATAGTAATCATCAAAGACAAAAACTAATTACAACTCATTGGGATTTACCATTCCCAATTCTCTTCTTATAAATGCAAATTGTTCTTTTGCTAATGGCTTGGTGAAGATATCAGCAAGTTGTAAGTGAGTTGGGATGAACATGACTTTGACATCTTTCTTTTGAACATGATCTCTTATGAAATGATGTCTAACATTAAAATGCTTGATTCGAGTATGTTGCACTGGATTCTTGGCCAAGCTTATTGTGCTTGTATTGTCACACAGAATTGATTCTAGACAAACCGAAATCTCTGCATTTGTCCAAATATTCCCTCGACTAGACGATCGCCTAGCATTTGATCGAACACGTGGCGAGCTCGTTGTGCGATCGCACAATGCTCTCTTAGAACCTGGTCCGACCTACAAAATGGGTAGCGCGTGTTATTTCAGTGACCAAAAAGGGTATTTACTCTTACGTTATTGATTGTAGTGCAGGCCCTCTGGATTCACAGAATCCTCAATCCATGGGTCAACCACAAAAGCTTAGCCAAGCATGGCTAGGAAAAACTCAGAAGAAAAGATAATGTAGAATATATAATATTGAGAATGTGAGAATGTGTTTGTAGCCACCATCTAACCTCCTTATATAGGAGAGATGACTAAAAAAAATAGGAATTCCCTAATAATAGGAAACCTCTAATAAATAGGAAATCTCTAATAAAAAGGAAATCTCTAATTGGTCTTTTATTACAAAATTCGGGCAAAATAAAAATCCAGAAAAATGCGTCTGTCTTTAGCTCAAATTTCGTCCATCTTCTTGTCCGAATCAGCCTTCTGAGTCTTCATATCAATTGTATATCTCTGAATCATCTAAAAAAACAAAAGAAGAATCAGGCTAATCGGATATCTAGATCAAAAGTTATGGCGAAAATACTAAATCACTGTAAATCTGGAATTTAATCATAAAAATGAATCAAATCCAATTAAAAGCTCAAAGCTCAATTAAGTAACAAAATCCATGATTTATCAATCAAACATTCCTAAATTTATTCACCAAGAGATACAAATAAGTGTAATAATATTCAATCATCACTTATCAAGTTGAATCATATTAACATGTCCTAAACGTTTATGCCATAGCCAACTTTCATCCAAGTTACTAACAAAACATTTTTCAGAATCAGAATTGTTTTCAAGCAGATTAAGAGTATAGCAATTACCTTCTCTTGGAGCTCTGAACAGTGCTTTGGATTTAATGCCATCTAAGGAGAGAAAATCCTTACTTACAATCAAACATTCTTCTGAATCAAAGATGACTAAGTTTCCTTTGTCTGTGCTTTGACTCACGCTAAGGAGATTGTGACATAATCCTTCCACAAGATAAACATCTTTGATTTGTGGTCCATTGTTGTTTCCAACTTCTCCAATTCCAGCAATCCTTCCGGACTGATTTCCACCAAAGGTTACCTTGCCACCTTCCTTATGCTTGATTGAAGCGAACTTGGATTGGTCTCCTGTCATGTGTCTTGAGCATCCACTGTCAATGTACCATTTATTGGGATTTGATGCTCTAAGACAAATCTGCATAAAGAGAAATATCATTTCTTAGGTACCCATTTTTTCTTGGGTCCTTTTGGGTTAGTTTGTGTCTTAGAAATCACATAGGATCCCTTAGGCACCCATTGATAATTTCCTACTGGCTTATTTGTTCTATCTTTTCTATGAAAGCATGAAGAGGTGGTATGACCTTTTCATTGCAATAGTTGCAATGTGCAAATGGATTTGAAATATGGACAGATTTTTGAAAATAATTCATGTATGATCTTTGGCCATGTTTCTTTCTGCCTTTTTTCTTATCGCAATCAGGTTTGTAACCAATTCTGATTTTTCATTTGTGAACCTTTCTTGTTTCAAAATGATTTCAAGCATCTCACTTCCTCTAGTGAATTTTTCAAGAGTTTTTGTGAGATGTGTATTACTTCTCTCTAGAATGCTGCAATTTTCACAAACAGAACTAGGTGTGGAAATAGTTTGAAATTGTTCTTCTAATGATTTGATTTTCCTTTTTGAAAGCGAAAGTTCTTTTGTTTGTTTTCTTAAATTCAGTGAAAAGAGAGTCATATGCAAATGATAGTTCACTATCAGGTAAATTAGGATCACTAACCTCTTCATTGTCTGATTCTTCTTGAGCCACAAGACAGAGATTAGCTTGATCTTCTTCTTCTTCTTCCTCATCTTCATCAGATGAGTTGTTGCCCCATATAGCTGACACATAAGCTTTCTTTTTGAACTTATTAAACTTCTTTTCTTTGTTCTTCAGCTGTGGGCATTCTGATTTGATATGGCCAGGTTTTTCACACTCGTAGCATATGATAGGTTTCTTAGCTTCAGTATTGGAGCTACCTTTGTGAAACTTTCTGTGTGCTTGGTCCTTTTTGTAGGACTTTTTGAATCTTCGGACCATCATGCCTAGCTCTCCATCTTCGTCTTCATCTTCTTCATTATCCTCATCTAACTTTATCTCTTTGACAGTCTTAAGAGCGATTCCCTTGTTCTTGCCATTGATCTCATCAAGCCCTTTCCTGAATTTGATCTTTCCTTCATGTTCAGAAAGGCTGCCAAACAATACTGCTACAGAGGTCATTGATTCTCCACGAGCTTCTTCAATTGCAGTGACCTTAGCTTCCCATTCCTTGGTGAGAATGTTTAGTATTTTACTCAATTGAGCAAATTGTTCATACACTTTTCCCAAGGCAGTAAGTTGATTAATCACATGAGTGAATCTGAGCTGGAATATGAGGGTGGAATATCACCTAGAGGGGGTGAATAGGTGATCTTATCAAATTTTTGTGGGATATGTTTGGATGGCAAATGACGAGAGTAGAGAAGGAGAAGTGAACACAGAGAAATTTATACTGGTTCGGTCTCAATACTTTGACCTACGTCCAGTCCTCAAGTACACCTTGAGATTTTCACTATCTCTCAGAAATAGTACAATTACCCACTCTGTAACTTAGGATGATCCTTTCACACTCGGACTCACTCCCCCTTACAAGTTGCAATTGTACACCTTTGCTTAAGGTTCCACACCCTTAAGCTTGAACAAAAATAACAAAAGTGTTTTTCTAATAACTCCTCACGAGTATAATAAATATAAGCACTGAAGCACTATGTGTTTGGGATACTCAAGATAATCACAGTAATACAAAAGAGATGAATGTCGTAGATGTTCTTGAGTAGTTTTCCATTTGAGTCTTCTGTCTCTTTATAAGATTCATAGATCATGTTGATCAGTCGTATTTGAGAAAGTATCCGTTGTGGCATTTCGTCGTTTGGACTTCCAATGATTGCTCCGTCTTTGATGATTCTGACCGTTGATTCATTTATTGTCTTTCCTCTATTTTGTCAGGGAATAAAATCAGAGTAAGTGCTATATGATCTGTTTCCAGATAAAGAGCTTTATCATTTTGATCTTCCTTCTGTTGACGCGTGAAGAATAAATGCTCAGATTTCCGTTCGTCAATCTGCCTTGGTTGATTCCTGAAATTTACTTAAGTAGAAAGATTAAAGATGGAAATAAATGAGTTTGAATATGATTAGTAATAATGGTGATTCAATAATAATCAAATGTAATCAATCAGAGATATGGCGTATCGCGAATCTGTTTGAAATCGATGATGCTCGAGCATGATGTATTTTGCTGCTCGGGCAAGCTCCTAAAGAGGCTTGGATTCATGCTGATGCCTGGGCAAGGCATATGGCATTGCTCGAACAAACTCCTAAGGAAGTCGAGTTTTATGATGATGCTCGGGCAAGTTGCAATGGTGTGCTCGGGCAAGCCTTGGTTAGAGGCGAACAACAAAGGTCTTTTGATGTTGCTCGAGCAAGCAATTATATGTTGCTCGGGCAAGGTGCTCGAGCAAGGGTGAAAGATCTGCTCGGGAAGATGTCATATGGGGGTGATTTAGTAATGATGCTCGGGCAAGGGTTTGTCTTTGCTCGGGCATGTTGCTCGAGCATAGTGAAAAGCATGCTCGGGCAAGCAACGTAAAATGGTGAGTTTTGGGAGGTTGCTCGGGCAACCTTTTACCCGCTCCTCGAGCATGCTGCTCGGGCAGGCTTTCTCTGGTGCTCGAGCAAGGCTTTCCTTTTGCTCTAGTTTTGCTTCTGTCTTGACTTTGCTCGGGCAAAGGATTACACCTGCTTGAGTATGATTTTCTTACCTTGCGACAAAAGAGTATTTTATAGATGCTGCTCGGGCAAGGGTAATGGATCTGCTCGGGCAAGACTAACTCGGATTAGTTCTTAGGCATGGTAACCCGATGATGCTCGGGCATAAGCTTGGGGCTACTCGGGCAAGGTCTACTCAGATACTCTTTTCAAGTTCGAAAACCCGATGTTGCTCGGGCAACATCTGAGACTTGCTTGGGCAAACTTAGATTCTCATGTTTCACAATCAATTTAATAACTTGCACATTGTAATCATCAAAACACCGAGAACTAACATTCTCCCCCTTTTTGATGATGACAATTCTTAAGAATTTGTGTTTTTGGAAAGAGATTTGTAAGTTGATTGAATTGAGAGGAATATGAGAAATCGTTGAATTTAAGCGCAGAGAAGCAAAAGAACCTTCTTCATTGATCATTGCAATTAAGTACAGGTTCGTAATTGACAACATACAAGCTTAAATTAGTAATGACATAAGACAACATACAAGCTTATAAAATCACAAATGCATGCTAGAACCTATCTATTCTCCCCCTTTGTCATCAGGAAAAAGAGGGGTCTGAGAAGGAATAAGGGTCTGAGCAGAGGGAGAGGGAAAGTCAGAAGAAGAGGTAGATGGAAGAGGAACAGTAGCGGGATCGATAGGATGCCTTGGAATGATGTGGGAGCCAGAGGGTATGAAATTTTGGACAAAGGCGTCCAATGTTGCATCCAAACTAGAAATCTGCCTCTGTTGGCGATCGGCGGTCTCCTGGATTTGTCGCTTCAGCTCCTGTTGTTCCTCATAGAGGACTGCATAGCTGGACTCTAAGTCGGTCTTTAGGTCAGCTAAGTCTATGTCAAAAGTAAGCCCGATATGTTGCTTGAGGTTTTTCATTTCATCGGCCATGGCAGTGATCATGTTAGAGGTTAACTTCCTGAAGGCGTCGAGTGACTGTAAAACAGGGCAATGGCTTCTCGGACGGAGGAATCAACAGCTGCCAGAATAGCAGCCTGGGTAGCTGCCTGGGAGAAGGAAGGAACTGACGTAGAGGGACCAGCCTTAGAGGATTCTGCCTCATCTGGAGGAGCAGTAGAAGGAATTGAAGGTCCTGGTCTGAAGACGGAAGGCTGGGAGGAGGACATAGGTTCTTTTCCCTTGCGCTTCTTCTTAGAGGATGCTTCCGTGAAAGATACCCGGAGGCGGATCAGGTGTTCTGGCCCAAAACGAAGAGGGTACTCTTCCTTGTCATCTGACAAGTACCAGACGTTGTTGACTTCTAAGATCCGGGATACCAGTGGGATACGGAATGGTAGCTCTGAGTCTCACTTGAGCTTCTGAGATAAAGGATATCATTTCTTCAAGAATCCACTTGCCAAGATTCCTTGGTTCCTTGGCTATCAGGGAAGCAAATCTTTCAAAATCTTTCAGGACAAAGTGGGTGAAACTCTGACCCTTCTGGACGAGACTTCGACTGTAGATGTACCAGAGAACTCTGTGTTCATCGCTCATAGATGCAGGTGTGAGATTGATATTTTTATTCCCATATATCGGAATGTGAGGGAACAAAATGTGGTGGCACTGGCCTGGATTCATCTTCGGGGGATCTTCAGGAGGATTAACAATGCCCAGTAATATGTTAAGATCATAGGCAGTGAGCTTAATGATCTTACCTCGAATGGTAGTTACCAGAGTATCCTCATCGTCTTCCTGAGCTTTTTCCAGGAGATACATGTTGTGATAGAAGATTCGGACCACTTCAGGAGAAAATGGTTTGCTGATTCCAAGCAGGGGCATGAATTGCTGTAGCCAGTCTGTCATATCAAAATTACATTCCTTTTTGAAGTATTCTAGATCAACATAGACCATCGGACAAAAAGGCCTCATTTCATAGTAATGAGCATATAATTGATGATCATCGACAGCAATAGGGCCCTGAATCATACCAAAAGCTGGTTCCGGTAACTGACCGTCCTGGGGTTTGCTAGTTGAGACGTGTTGACGTTTGCTCTCGGATTCCTGAGATTTGAATGAGAAAGACACTTTATTGCTGCCCGAAGCCTGTGATTTCTGACTCATGGCGATTCGGCGTGGGTCGATCTTCTTTCTCTTTGCTTTGAATGGCTTCTATCGTTCGTTCAGAGTCATCAGTTGAGTGAGCCGGAGAGGGAGACCTTGCGCGTTTCTCTTTCCTAGAAGTTAGAGAGCCAGTCTGGAGACGCGTAGTGTGTTTGGGAGAGACCGAAGTGCCCTGCGATTGCGAGCGCGCGACTGATGATTTGGCGATTTTCGGTGATTCCGACGTTTTAACCTTCGGTCGATAATAGCGAGATTTCTTGCTGGGGATGGTCTTGGAAGGGGTTTTCTCACTCGATCAAGCCATTTGGAAGATTAGATTGAAGAGAGAAGGATTTCGAGGAGTGAGGATCCGACGACTGGTTTGGCGAGAAAAATATGGTTAAAATTGGTTGAATCGGAGGAAATCAATCGGTTGGAAGGAGATTTTTGGCGCTAATGAACAGTCGTAACAGTTGATTTTGTGAGAATTTGAAAAAGAATAGGTAACGGAGTGAGAGGGTTTGAGGGTTTTGGGAGAAAAGAGGGGATGAGGGTTTGACGGAAAATGAACAGTCTGTTCGTTTTTAAAAACGACATTTAGCGATATTGCTCGAGTAGCATATCTTGTATGCTCGAGCAGATACATTGCTCGGGCGGTCTTTAAGTCTTGCTCGAGCAAGAGTGAACACGTGCGTTTTTTATTTCGAAAATTCAAAGTAAATCTGACCTTTGATCAAGTATGTACCGTGAATACTTGACTTATAGTTGATATAGAAAGATTTTAATGATTTGAAACGAGCCTGTCTTGCTTGGATTTGATCTTGATATATTTGCGTGCTCCCTTAGTAGCGAGATGCTCGTTATTGCTCGAGTAGGAATATTTGGTTGCTCGAGCATCCTCCTTGTTTCATGTGAAATTCCCGTTGTTGCTCGAGCAGAACATTTTACTTGCCCGGGCATACTTCAAGATTGCTTTATTTCGTTCTAAGAACTTACGTTGTTGCTCGAGCAAGGCTGGAGTTCTTGCTCGAGCATCCTGGTCTCTGTTCGTCTCTGTTCTTTGTCAACAAATCAGAGCATCCTGCAAAAACAAACTCTAGAGACTCCGATGCTAAAGTTAGTAACTTTCTTATTGAAATAAATCATTTAGGAGCGGAATACTTACAGTTCGTTGGGATTAGCCATACCCAATTCTCTTCGTATGAATGTGAATTGCTCTTTGGCTAATGGTTTCGTGAATATATCGGCCAATTGGAGATGTGTAGGTATGAACATTACTTTGACATCTTTTCTTTGGACATGGTCACGAATAAAGAGATGGCGTACATCAATATGCTTGGTTCTTGTGTGTTGAACCGGATTTTTGGCCAAGCTTATTGTACTCGTGTTATCACATAGGATTGGGATCTCCTTTAAGTGAATTCCCAAGTCTTGAAGTTGTTGTTTAAGCCACAGGACTTGAGCACAGCAACTTGAGGCAGCCACATATTCAGCTTCGGTGTAAGATACGGCAACAGTTGTTTGTTTTTTGCTAAACCAGGAAACCAACGATCCGTCGAGGAACTCACATTGTCCACTAGTGCTCTTTCTATCAGTCTTGTACCCAGCATGATCTGAGTCTGAATATGCGACTAGATGTTCTTGTTGACTTTTTAGAAACCAGAGTCCCAATTCCTTTGTATCTGATAGGTACCGAAAAATCCTCTTGACATGTTCGGCGTGAGATTCTTTGGGAGCTGATTGAAATCTTGCGCACATTCCCACACTAAATTGAATATCAGGCCGACTTGCTGTCAAGTATAGTAAGGATCCGATCATTCCACGATACTTGGTGATGTTGAAATCTTTTCCTTTTTCTTCATCAGCATCGAGGGTGGCCGTTGAACTCATTGGTGTGTCTGCACCATTGCAGTGTTCCATTCCAAATTTTTTCAGTAGGTCACGAAGATATTTTGCTTGTGAAATAAATATACCATCCTTTCGTTGCTTGATTTGTAGACCGAGAAAGTATTTGAGTTCTCCCATCATGGACATTTCAAATTCATTCTGCATTACTTTAGAAAATTATTCACACAAGAGTTGGTTAGAAGCACCGAATATAATATCATCAACATATATTTGTACAATTAGGACTTCATTAATTTTGTTGGTTTTAATGAACAATGTAGTATCTGCTTTTCCTCTAATAAATCCTTGATTTAACAGAAATTTGCTTAGTCTTTCATACCAAGCTCTAGGAGCTTGTTTAAGACCATATAGAGCCTTTTTAAGTCGAAAAACGTGATCTGGATAATGATTATTTTCAAATCCAGGGGGTTGTTCTACGTAGACTTCTTCCTGAATGAAACCATTTAGAAAAGCACTTTTAACACCCATTTGATAAAGTTTAAATCCTCTGATACACGCAAAGGCTAAGAGTACTCGTATGGCTTCCAATCTAGCTACTGGAGCATATGTTTCCTCATAATCAATTCCTTCTTCCTGATTATAGCCTTTGGCAACCAATCTAGCCTTGTTTCTGACTATTATTGCAGATTCATCACGTTTGTTCTTGAATACCCATTTGGTGCCAATGACCGGATGATCTTTAGGCCTAGGTACCAAGTCCCAAACTTGATTTCTATCAAATTGATGTAACTCCTCTTGCATTGCTATTACCCAATCATTGTCTGAGAGGGCTTCGTCAATTTTAGAGGGTTCAATTTTAGATATGAATGCAGAAAAAGTAACTTCATTCAATGTGCTTTTTCTAGTTCTTACACCCTGATTTATGTCCCCTATCACTTGATCCAAGGGATGATTTCTTATAAATTTTCATGGTTTGGGTTGAGATTGATAAGAGGTTTCACAAGAGTTTTCAGAATCAAAAACGTCAGCTTGATTTTCTAGTGATGCAGGGGTAGTTTTTGAGAAGAATTGGTTTTTGTAGGAAGTTTCCTCATCATCATTTATAGGTTTGTCAATTTTAGATTCACAGAATGCAACATGAATTGACTCTTCTACTAATCGTGTGCGTTTATTGAAAATTCTATATGCTCTACTTCTAGCTGAGTAGCCAAGAAAAATACCTTCGTCTGATTTTGGATCGAACTTACCCAGGGAGTTTTTTCCGTTATTGTGAACGAAGCACTTGCATCCAAATATGTGAAGGTGGCCCAAGTTTGGTTTTCTTCCTTTGTACAACTCATATGGAGTTTTATCAAGTTTCTTTCGGAGATAAGCTCTGTTTGAAATGTAGCTGGCTGTGCTCATGGCATCTGCCCAGAAGACTTGTGAAGTTTGGTTTTCATTTAACATTGCACGAGCCATTTCAGTTAGCACTCGATTCTTTCTTTCCACCACCCCATTTTGTTGAGGTGTTCTTGGGGCTGAGAAGTTATGATCTATTCCATGAGTGTCACAGAATTCTTCGAATGCTTGATTTTCAAATTCACCTCCGTGATCCGTTCGAATTCCTGAAATGCAAATACATTTCTCGTTTTGCACCTTTTTGGCAAACACAACAAATAGATCAAATGTTTCATCTTTTGAAGATAAGAAAATAGTCCATGTAAATCTTGAAAAATCATCTACAATGACTAAAGTATATAAGTTTCCACCAAGACTCTTGACTCTTGCTAGTCCAACTAGATCCATATGGAGTAGTTGAAGTGGTCGATTGGTTGATATTTCAGATTTATTCTTAAAAGAGGATTTAGTCTGTTTACCTTTTGACAGAGTCACAAAGCATGTCATTTTAAAATGGAGTTTAGGTAAACCAAGAACTAAGTCTTTTCTTAGCAACTTGTCTAATTGGACCATATTGACATGAGCTAGTCGCATGCCATAGCCAGCTTTCATCTAAGTTGCTAACAAAGCATTTTTCAGAACATATTTTTGGTAAGTCTAATGTGTAGCAATTTCCCTCACGAGGTGCTTTGAACAGTACCTTAAGTTTACCTTTGTCAATTGGTAGGTCATCTTTGTATACAATGAGGCATTCTTCTTAGTCAAAGATGATCCAGTTGTTTTTGTCAGCACTTTGACTTACGCTTAGGAGATTGTGACACAGACCTTCTACAAGATAGACGTCTTTGATATGTGAACCTTCTTTTGCACCAATTTCGCCAATACCGATGATTTTTCCGGTTTGGTTCCCTCCAAAAGTGACTCTGCCACCATCTTTTGATTTCATTGCAACAAATTTCTCCGCATCTCCCGTCATGTGTCTGGAGCATCCACTGTCTATATACCACTTATAAATTCTTGATGCTCTCAAACATACCTCATGGTCATCTTCTTCTTCTGCGACTAGGCAAATGTTGGCGACATCTTTTTCTTCTTCACTTTCATCATCAGATGAACCATCTCCCCATATGGCAGAGACATAGGCCTTTTTTCTGAATTGACTAAATTTCTTCTTCTTTTCTTTTTCGTTCTCTTTCATTTGAGGGCATTCTGATTTGTAATGACCAGGTTTCTCACACTCATAGCAGACGATTTGATCTTTGTCTTTGAATTCTCGTCGATTACTTGAAGCTCCTTTTTGAAACCTGTTTCTGGATCCTTGATCTTTTCTGTAGAATTTTCTGAATCTTCTTACCAGCATGCCCATCTCTTCATCGTCCACATCATCTTCATTCTGATATTCTTTTATGGTATTAAGAGCAATACTTTTGCTCTTACTAGTGTTGACTTCACCGAGACTTTTTTTGAATTTCAATTTGCTTTCGTATTCGGATAGACTTCCAAATAGAGCGGCTACTGAAGTCATTGATTCTCCACGGGATTCTTCTATTGTTGTGACCTTGGCTTCCCATTCTTTTGTTAGAACATTGAGAATTTTTCTAACTTGAGGACGTTGTTCATATGTTTTGCCAAGTGATGCCAATTCATTTGTCAAGTGAGTGTAGCGGAGTTGAAATTCAGCAATAGTTTCTCCGGTCTTCATTTGAAGTAAATCATACTCGGTGGTTAGAGTATTGATACGGTTTTCTTTAATGCCAGAGGTTCCTTCATATGCGATTACTAATGCTTCCCACATTCCTTTTGCAGTAGGTAGATTGCATATCCGGAAGTACTCTTTTTGGCTAAGAGCACTCTGAAGCATCAAGATAGCTTTGCTGTTGAGTGTAATTTTTTTCTTGTCGTTCTCATCAAATTCTTCCACACTTTTAGGAACAGTACTTGCGCCTTCATTCTTTGTAGGAATATAGCCTCCATTCTCTATGACTTGCCAAAGACCATACTCAGTTGCCAGTACACTCAATTTTACCTTCAAAAAGAGTAGTGATCACCATTGAAGCCAGGTGGTCGATTGATTGAAGCACCATCAGGTAATATTCCTTCCATGATCTAACTCAGGATGTTAAGCCCTAATAGAGGAACCTTGCTCTGATACCAAATGAGGGTGGAATATCACTAGAGGGGGTGAATAGGTGATCTTATCAAATTTTTGTGGGATATGTTTGGATGGCAAATGACGAGAGTAGAGAAGGAGAAGTGAACACAGAGAAATTTATACTGGTTCGGTCTCAATACTTTGACCTACGTCCAGTCCTCAAGTACACCTTGAGATTTTCACTATCTCTCAGAAATAGTACAATTACCCACTCTGTAACTTAGGATGATCCTTTCACACTCGGACTCACTCCCCCTTACAAGTTGCAATTGTACACCCCTGCTTAAGGTTCCACACCCTTAAGCTTGAACAAAAATAACAAAAGTGTTTTTCTAATAACTCCTCACGAGTATAATAAATATAAGCACTGAAGCACTATGTGTTTGGGATACTCAAGATAATCACATATTGTCTTTCCTCTATTTTGTCAGGGAATAAAATCAGAGTAAGTGCTATATGATCATTTCCGGATAAAGAGCTTTATCATTTTGATCTTCCTTCTGTTGACGCGTGAAGAATAAATGCTTAGATTTCCGTTCGTCAATCTGCCTTGGTTGATTCCTGAAATTTACTTAAGTAGAAAGATTAAAGATGGAAATAAATGAGTTTGAATATGATTAGTAATAATGGTGATTCAATAATAATCAAATGTAATCAATCAGAGATATGGCGTATCGCGAATCTGTTTGAATCGAAGATGCTCGAGCATGATGTATTTTGCTGCTCGGGCAAGCTCCTAAAGAGGCTTGGATTCATGCTGATGTCTGGGCAAGGCATATGGCATTGCTCGAGCAAACTCCTAAGGAAGTCGAGTTTTACGATGATGCTCGGGCAAGTTGCAATGGTGTGCTCGGGCAAGCCTTGGTTAGAGGCGAACAACAAAGGTCTTTTGATGTTGCTCGAGCAAGCAATTATATGTTGCTCGGGCAAGGTGCTCGAGCAAGGGTGAAAGATCTGCTCGGGAAGATGTCATATGGGGGTGATTTAGTAATGATGCTCGGGCAAGGGTTTGTCTTTGCTCGGGCATGTTGCTCGAGCATAGTGAAAAGCATGCTCGGGCAAGCAACGTAAAATGGTGAGTTTTGGGAGGTTGCTCGGGCAACCTTTTTCCCGCTGCTCGAGCATGCTGCTCGGGCAGGCTTTCTCTGGTGCTCGAGCAAGGCTTTCCTTTCGCTCTAGTTTTGCTTCTGTCTCGACTTTGCTCGGGCAAAGGATTACACCTGCTTGAGTATGATTTCCTTACCTTGCGACAAAAGAGTATTTTATAGATGCTGCTCGGGCAAGGGTAATGGATCTGCTCGGGCAAGACTAACTCGGATTAGTTCTTAGGCATGGTAACCCGATGATGCTCGGGCATAAGCTTGGGGCTGCTCAGGCAAGGTCTACTCAGATACTCTTTTCAAGTTCGAAAACCCGATGTTGCTCGGGCAACATCTGAGACCTGCTCGGGCAAACTTAGATTCTCATGTTTCACAATCAATTTAATAACTTGCACATTGTAATCATCAAAACACTGAGAACTAACAGAATTCACTAATAGATTCTCCAGACTTCATACGCAATAAATCATATTCAGTCATGAGAGTAGTAATACGATTTTCTTTGATTGCAGCTGTTCCTTCATGAGCTATCTCAAGAGCATCCCACATATGCTTAGCAGATGGCAAAGTGCAAATTCTGAAATACTCTTTTTGACCAAGAGCACTTTGCAGCATGTGGATTGCTTTCTTGTTGAGGGTGACTAATTTTTTATCATTGTCATCATACTCTTCTTCTCGCTTGGGAGTTCTGACATCAGCTTGTGTTGAGGATGGAACATAGTTACCTTTCTCAAAGACCTTCCAAAGACCATACTCAGAGGGCCATTACATAGACCACGAACTTAGCCTTCGAGAATGAGTAGTGTTCTCCATTGAAACACAGTGGTCTATTGATTGAGGCTCCATCGGGTAGAATTCCTTCCATTGGATCTTTTGTCTAGGATGTTAATCCTTCAAATAGACAGCCTGTGCTCTGATACCAAATGAAAGTGAAAGGAAATCACCAAGAGGGGGGTGAATTGGGGATTTTAACAAATCTTTCAAAATCACACACACTCTGGACGACGCTGGAAGTAAATAGGAGATAGGGAAGAAGAGCTGGACACAGAGAATTTATACTGGTTCGGTCCTAACTCTTGACCTACGTCCAGTCCCCAGGCTCCCTGGGATTTTCTACTATCACTAAATTCAGATACACACTCTGTACTCAAGGATTATCCTCTCTCTAGGATACACTCCCCCTTACAAGTTGTAAACTGAAATCCCAATCTCCAAGTCCCCTTGACTTGAGATTATTACAATGATTGAATTACACGTATAACAGCTCTCTCACAGAGTAGATGTTGATAAACACTGAGGCTCTAAGTATCACAAATACAATACAGAAAGAAAACTGAAAGTATAGGTAACTGTTGGGCATGCTTTTCGTTTCTGCTTGATTTCTTGTGTCTTTGAAGTTTGTAATATGATCTATATATAGTGGCACATCTTCATATGACCGTTGCTTCTTGATTTGGTCTTGTCTTCACTTGAAATTCTTGATGTTGAAAGATATAGCCGTTGGGTTCATAGTCTTTCCTGATTTTTGGGTGATTGATCTGCAATCGATGTCTTTTAATGTTCATCAATTGGTTTAAATACTGAAACGATCTGGGTAATTGGTGTGGCAATGATTTCCAAGTGGGGAATTCGTCTTTATGACGAATCTCTGTTTGTCGCGTGGAATCAATGCTTTGTCAATCAATTGTGGATCCGGCGCGAACTCGAGTTTGTAAGTCTAGGCTCGAGTTCGTAACCCATCTAGAGTGTCAGGTTCAGCTTATGTGAAGTGCGGCCGGAGGTTCAAGGCCAAACTCGGAGTTTGTAATTTTTCTTGAGGTGAACTCGAGTTCATTGCTGCAGGCTCGAGTTCAGGGCATTGAAGGTCATTTGTCGTGCGAGCCACCTGAAATCAAAAATCTACAAAATGGCAGGCTCGAGTCCGTTAGTGAACAGGCTCGAGCTTGACACTATTCATGTCAAGCAAACTTGAGGTTTGAAATATGAACTCTAGAGTTTGTAAAGTAACTTTACTCATCAGGAGGCATAGGCTCGAGTTCCGTGGGATGGGCTCGAGTTTATGTTAAACAAATGAACTTCGAAATCAGAGGCACACTCAAGCTTGCTTATGCGGGCTCGAGTTTACTCTTTCATAAACTCTTTTAAAACTTTTACAGGAGCTTTTAGGCTCGAGTTCAAGAACCCAGGCTCGAGCTTAAAATGCAAAGATAAGTCAGTCTTGCTCTCTGTCAGTGGCGAACTCGAGTTTGCTTATCTAGGCTCGAGTTTGGCGCTGACAGAATGTTTTTGTCTTTAAATTCAATTGTTTAGCTAGTCAAAAACATCCTCGCTTGTTTACAATGTTGGAAATTATGCCCTAGGGGCAAGTCATTGTACTTATCAACGATCCCCATATGAATTGGGTAGTCGCAATGTCTTGCTAGAGGCCGCTTGCGACTTGTGGGTGGCGGTACAGTATTGGCCCGCTGCCAATCTCATGTGGCCTACAGGGTCGCACACAAGAATGACCCAACACGAGCAATAGTGTCCAGATTCATTGAATCTTAAATTTGTTTAAGATTTAATGAATACTTATTTAATCTAGGATGTATGTGTGTGTGTGTGTGTGTATATATATATATAAATATATTAAATTCGAAAATAATAATGATATTATTTATTGACAATAATATTATTATATATAGTATTTAATTTATTTGATAAATTAAATAACTATAATAAATTGAGATATTGTATCTCAGATTTAATTTTCGAATAAAGATATTGCATATCGATTTAATTTGAACGAGATATCGGATCTCATTTTAAATTAAATGTAATGATATCATATCTTGATTTAATATATATTAAATTCGAAAATAATAATGATATTATTTATTGATAATAATATTATTATATATAGTATTTAATTTATTTGATAAATTAAATAACTATAATAAATTGAGATATTGTATCTCGGATTTATTTTTCGAATAAAGATATTGCATATCAGATTTAATTTGAACTGAGATATTGGATCTCATTTTAAATATAATGATATCATATCTTGATTTAATTTATAAATATAAATTAAATCTAAAGGCTTTTAATTTTGGATTAAATAAATAGATTAGATTAGATCTATCAGATAGATTTAATTAATATATTTTTAATCCAAATTCAAAATTGGTTTTGAATAAAATACGCCTACTAGGTTTAGAAAAACCTACGGGACATTTTGTCGAGCGTATTAGAAAGCCGCGAGAAACCCTAGATAGAAAATATAGAGACGCACAGTTCAGAGGCGCTAGCACGCCTCCGTTCGTGTTTCTGAAGGCTGTTCGTGTGGATACCGGTAGAGGAAGGCGATTCTAAAGAGTCGGCTTCTGCTGATCGAGAAGGTAGCCCACCAGTTCAAATTGTTCTGCAAAGGTACGATTCGGAAACCTTAAACCTTGATTTAAACACCGTTGAGCGATCCGCCTAAGGGATCCGTAATTTTTTTTTACTCCGCTGCGTGTACGGATCCCAACAGTGGCATCAGAGCCAACTCAACCGTGCGTTTAAATTAGGTTTTACACGTGTTTATATATATGATATATACGCCAAAACTGATCTTTGTATGCGTTTGAATTACAAAACTCGCGTTAGGGTTTCTACGGATAGCTAGTCGGATATTGCGTCAGTTCTCTGAATTGTTCAGATCGGACTGTGTAGCTGATTCGCGTGGATCTGAAACGTTCAGATCCGATGTCGATCAGTTCGTTAGGGTTTGAAATTTTCGGGAAAAAAAAATCACGTTTTTTTTTTTTTTGGAAATTATTTTCGAAAACATGAAGTTATTTTGATCATGTAGGGATCCCGGCTGATTGTCAGTAGCGCGAGATTTTAAATCATGAATATAAATTAGAGAATTTATATCATGATAAAAATTAACCATAATATTTTATTGCATATTTGTATGTATTAAATATATGGTGTGATTTAACTTGTTTGGGTATGGTGAACAATATGGCTCTAGAATTTACAAGTGTTGTATTTTTTTAAATATGACATGCTATGTTGAAACGAGGTTTCTCATGAAGTATTTTTCTTTAATTTTATCTAGAGAAGTCCTCTCATTGGCTTGAGAGGATTCTAGGTTAGGTGAGCCATGTTGCGTCGCAATCCTTGATTATGTTTTGGATTTGATCATTGCATAATTAATTTAGAATTTTTAATTATGGTTTGATTAGATCACTCATAATTAATTTAGAATTTTAATTATGGTTTGATTAGATCACTCATAATTAATTTAGAGTTTTAATTATGTTTTGATTAAATCACTCATAATTAATTTAGAATTTTTAATTATGGTTTGATTAGATCACTCATAATTAATTTAGAATTTTAATTATGGTTTGATTAGATCACTCATAATTAATTTAGAGTTTTAATTATGTTTTGATTAAATCACTCATAATTAATTTAGAATTTTTAATTATGGATTGATTAGATCACTCATAATTAATTTAGAATTTTAATTATGATTTGATTATCACTCATAATTAATTTAGATTTTTAATTATGATTTGATTAGATCACTCATAATCAATTTAGAGTTTTAATTATGTTTTGATTAGATCACTCATAATTAATTTAGATATTATATGAGATACAATAGTGATTGCATTCATATAAGTAGAATTAATAGGATTAATTACATTACATCAATTATACCCTCTAAATAAAATCTTAAGTCATAATGCCACCAATAAATGAATACTTGTCAAAACCTAGATCGCCCATTTGTATGTTCCACCAAAGTCGATGCATCTGAGTTATCTTGGGAGACAAGAGTGAGTAATGGTGATACTCAATATTCATTATTGTCCGGACTTAATTGAGATTATCAAAACGGTTTTGGATCTCAAGGCATTAGATGGGATTAAACATGACACGTCATATGATGATTGAATCCCATAAAGATCTAAGAGTTACATATGATGTAATTGGCAAGGGGTTTGCCTACCTAAATAACTTAATTTAAGCGTCCTGCCAAAGCGGAGTTAAATTTAAGCCAAATATGGATCTTAGCCCACTAATTATAATGAGGGTTCTTAATTCGGTGGGAGATTATTAATTAAACTTTGCATATCTTTAGTTGTAGAATCATGTAGTCTAGTAATACTTCAACACCATCAATGCGATCAGTCCTTAAGAAGGACGAACTCGATGAGACAAACTTTCTTGACATGTTTGGGAACTTAAGCGTTGACCCTAAACACGAAAGAAAAGAGCATCAATCAACCCATTCCTGACGAGTCTGCAGCGGCTAATCCAAGAGCTCAGACTAATGCTTATACGAAGCATAAGGATGACTCTGTGGATACAGGATGCCTGATGCTTGCCACTATGCTTCTAGACCTCAATAGAGATCTAGAACATGTGGAGGCCTCTGAGATGATTGTTCATCCTACGGAAATGTTCCAAGAATGTGCAAGGCAAGAGAGGTATGAGACCACAAAGGCCTTTCATTCCCGAAGATGACCGAAGGTGAATCGCTTAGTCCTCATTTATTGGAAATGAAAGGCTACATTGATCACCTTGAGAGGCTTGAATTCCCCATGTCCCAGGAGTTAGCTATAGATGTGATCTTCAACTCACTCCCAGGAAGTTATGATAACTTTGTCATGGATTACAACATGGAGGAATCAATTTCTGAACTGCATGAGACGCTCAAAATTTCTAAGCTGAGCCTTAAAGAGGCCTAGTTCTATATTGTCCATTCAGAAAGGAAGGGGTATGAAACCGAAAGCCAAGAAGGCAAAACCTCCGAAGGATAGAGTTAGCTTCTTTTACAATGAACTTGGTCATTTGAAAAGAAATTGCAAACTCTACCTCGAAGATCTGGACAAGAACAAGAAGGATAGCGGGGCTATCGCTTCAAGTATCTATGTCATAGATATTCGTTTTTCTACTTCCTCAACATGGGTATTGGATACTACATGTGGATCTCACATTTGAATAAATGTAGGATCTCAAGGACAGTAAAAAATTGAATGGACATATCTATGACATAACTAGTAAAAGGTTCAAGTCAAATGTTTTGAATCCGACCTATCTATGGCATTGTCGTCTAGGCCATATAAATGAGAAACGCATTTCGAAACTCCATAAAGATGGATTTCTTAACTCATTTGATTTTGAATCAATTGATACATGCGAGTCTTGTTTATTGGGAAAGATGACAAATGCACCTTTTACTGGACACGGTGAGAGAGCCACCAATTTATTGGGCCTCATACATACTGGTGTGTGTGGACCAATGAATACATCTTCCGAGAGGAGGTCATTTGTACTTCATTACATTTATAGACGATTTCCGTAGATATAGATATATCTATTTAATGAAACATAAGTCGGAATCTTTTGAAATGTTCAAAATATTCCAAAATGAAGTGCAAAATCAACTTGGCAAAACAATTAAGACACTTCGATCTGATCGGGGTGGTGAATATTTGAGCCAAGAGTTCATTGACCATCTTAGGAGTTGTGGGATCGTCTTGCAACTTACTCCTCCAGGAACACCTCAATGGAATGGTGTTTCTGAGCGGAGGAATCGAACTCTATTAGATATGGTTCGATCTATGATGGGTCAAACAGATCTTCCACCTTCCTTTTGGGGTCATGCCCTAGAAACAGTTGCGTTCACACTAAACCGTGTTCCGTCAAAGGCGCTTGAAAAGACACCATATGAGATATGGATGGGAAGAAACCCGGTTTGTCATTTCTTAAAAATTTGGGGATGTGAGGTTTATGTCAAACATCAAGCCTCTGATAAATTATCATCCAGATCCTCAAAATGCCTTTTTGTGGGGTATCCTAAGGAAACTAAAGGATACTATGTCTACAATCCCACCGATCACAAAATGTTTGTTATTCGGAATGGTGTCTTTTGGAAAAAGAGTTTATCTCTAAAAGAACCAGTGGGAGTAAGGTGAACCTCGAAGAATTTCAAGAGTCACAAGACGACATAGAACCACAGATAGAAAACGGAGAAGACTCACAACAAGTTGTTGAGCCTACTCATGGAACACAAGACCCACGAAGGTCCGATAGAACACGACTACGGCCTCGAGAGATATGGATTTCGATTCACCGGAAGCCGTGATGTTTTGCTCATTGAGCACAATGAGCCAACTACCTATCGCGAGGCCATGGTGGGACCCAATTCCAAAAGATGGCTTGGTGCCATGAAGTCTGAAATGCAATCCATGTACGACAGTGAGGTATGGGCCTTAGTAGATCCACCGAAGGTGTAAAAACCGTTGGGTGCAAGTGGGTTTTCAAAGAGAAAACTGACATGGATGGCAAAGTAAATATCTTCAAGGCACGATCGGGTTGCAAAAGGATTCACCCAAACTCATGGTGTAGACTATGATGGAACCTTTTCCTCGCCTTGCAATGGCCAAATCAATTAGAATCCTTCTTGTCATTGCATCATATTATGACTATGATATATGGCAGATGGACGTCAAAACAACATTCCTTAATGGAAATGTCCTTGAGGATGTGTACATGACACAACCTGAGGGTTTTGTGCGTCCAAAGGACTCTGGTAAATTTTGTAAGCTTCAAAGGTCCATTTATGGATTGAAGCAAGCATCTCGGAGCTGGAATCATCATTTTGATGAAGTAGTCAAAGAGTTTGGATTCATTCAAAACATAGATGAACCTTGTGTTTATACTTTAGATGTTTGTATTTAAAGTATTCTCCTTTAGTTATCATTCCATTTGCATGTTTATAATGATAACTGATCCTTGGATATATCTTATAGATTATCCTAAATGTCCCTGGTCGGTTATCTACGCGGGAGTGAAGATGAAATAAGACCAGGTATGACTTTAATGAGTATGGAGATACGAGTCAAAGTCATGGGCACTTGTAAGAGTACAAGGTCTGGACCGACCCACTATGAGAAAGCTGCATGGAATAAGTCATAAGCTTTTCTCATGTATAACCGCGTCACAACGCCCTTTGACCTGAGATCATCATGGATTCCTACATGATGAGTGGCTGGTCTTTGACCTAGTCAAAAGTCACCTTTGATCGGGTGATGATAAAGGCTAGGATCGGGATCAATGGTTCTCATGCGGAGGAATGTGAGTGGTCAAGATGGGATTTGTCCCTCACATTTGTAGAGAGATAATACTGGGCCCCTCGATGAGTGAGTCTAAGAAATGGATGGCCATACTACGATGGAAAGGAGTTTCCATTTCAATTGTTAGACTACTCAAGAATCGAGAAAGTAATGGTCAAGAACAGGAAGTTGACATTTTCCATGCCTCATCCTTGACCAAATTATCGCGTGACAAAAGGGACGTGACATGGTTGTACGATAGGTTATATCGCATAAACAATGACGTTGATCCTCTTACTAAGCCGCTTGCACAAGTAAAACATGAGCGTCATGTTAGGGCAATGAGAATTAAGGTAATTAATGATTGCACCTAGTGCAAGTGGGAGTCTGTTGGAAATTATGCCCTAGGGGCAAGTCATTGTACTTATCAACGATCCCCATATGAATTGGGTAGTCGCAATGTCTTGCTAGAGGCCGCTTGCGACTTGTGGGCTGGTACAGTATTGGCCCGCTGCCAATCTCATGTGGCCTACAGGGTCGCACACAAGAATGGCCCAACACGAGCAATAGTGTCCAGATTCATTGAATCTTAAATGTGTTTAAGATTTAATGAATACTTATTTAATCTAGGATGTATGTGTGTGTGTGTATATATATATATATATAAATATATTAAATTCGAAAATAATAATGATATTATTTATTGACAATAATATTATTATATATAGTATTTAATTTATTTGATAAATTAAATAACTATAATAAATTGAGATATTGTATCTCGATTTAATTTTCGAATAAAGATATTGCATATCGATTTAATTTGAATCGAGATATCGGATCTCATTTTAAATTAAATGTAATGATATCATATCTTGATTTAATATATATTAAATTCGAAAATAATAATGATATTATTTATTGATAATAATATTATTATATATAGTATTTAATTTATTTGATAAATTAAATAACTATAATAAATTGAGATATTGTATCTCGGATTTATTTTTCGAATAAAGATATTGCATATCAGATTTAATTTGAATCGAGATATTGGATCTCATTTTAAATATAATGATATCATATCTTGATTTAATTTATAAATATAAATTAAATCTAAAGGCTTTTAATTTTGGATTAAATAAATAGATTAGATTAGATCTATCGATAGATTTAATTAATATATTTTTAATCCAAATTCAAAATTGGTTTTGAATAAAATACGCCTACTAGCTTTAGAAAACCTACGGGACATTTTGTCGAGCGTATTAGAAAGCCGCGAGAAACCCTAGATAGAAAATATAGAGACGCACGCCCGGGCGCTAGCACGCCTCAGTTCGTGTTTCTGAAGGCTATTCGTGTGGATACTGGTAGAGGAAGGCGATTCTAAAGAGTCGGCTTCTGCTGATCGAGAAGGTAGCCCACCAGTTCAAATTGTTCTGCAAAGGTACGATTCGGAAACCTTAAACCTTGATTTAAACACCGTTGAGCGATCCGCCTAAGGGATCCGTAATTTTTTTTTACTCCGCTGCGTGTACGGATCCCAACATACAATTGTCAGATATCATCAAAACATATTGAGAACTAACAAAGCCTAAACTTCTGTGCAGTTGGATTAACCAAAGAGTAGAGAGAGAAGAAGACCAAACCTTCAGCTAATTCATTCTCAATGTTGACAACGGTCATATTGAAGATTACAACAATCATTTAATGCACTCCTGGTATAGATAGAGTTGCATTCAATTCTTCTCTACAACCAATCTGCAAAAAACGAAAATGATTCAAGTTTCCAACTACTCTTTGAGTTTTCTAGTGAGAAGTATTTGTTGATACATTGTACTTCAGTGTTTAGCCTTATTCACTCTTAGAGAGAGTTCATTTATTGTAAAAATCTCAAGTCTGGGGACTTGGAGATTGGGATATTGATTGCAACTTGTAAGGGGAAGTAAGTTCTAGTGAGAGAATTACTCTTGAGTTACAGAGTGTGTAATCAATTGTGATAGTGAAAAATCCCAGAGAGACTGGGGACTGAACGTAGGTCAAGAGATTGGACCGAACCAGTATAAATCCTTTGTGTCCTGCTTCTCTTCCTTATCCTCTGTTTATCCCTGATTTAGTATTCAAAAACAGAGCATTTCAAAAAAGTTTTAGAATCTCCAATTCACCCCCCCTCTTGGTGATTCAGCTCCACTTTCAATGACAAGCAGAAGCTGAAGAGACAAGTCACACAGGTTCCAACGTTCTCTCCCTCATATGTCATTTCATTTTGCAGTGCAGTTGTACCCCAATCTCTTTGATCAAAAAAACATAATAATAATAATATTGGCATCTTCCCATTTTGTCCCCATCTCATCATAATATCACATCCTCCCAAAATGTGACTATAAAATATTTTAAATTATTAAAATATGAATATTTTTTTATTTTAATTAAACTATATTTTTTTGATTAATATCGGTCTGACTCCAGTCTAACCCGCTAACCCTTGACCCAATGTCCCGACTGGTTTAGTGAGCGGTTCAGGTTTCAAAACCTTGCTTACAACTATGAAATATTTTACAAATATTTTTGTGATAATTACGAGCCACCCTTAATAATTTATAACTTATCAAATACATTCTTACATACATTTTTTAGACAACTTATCTATAAAAAGTTAAATTTAAATTTAAGAAATTTTTTATAATTAATTTCCCTTCCCAGGAATACTTATTTGATACAAGTTTCTGTACGCCCGGCCCAAGAAAAAAAAAAACCTTTGAGATGAATAGATGTAACATCCCAAATTTTGGGATTTGGATTTTTGAATATTATACGGGAAATTGATTTTTTTGAAATTTGGCTTAAAATAATGATTGGAAATTTAGGCTTATTTTTCCCTTAATTTATTTTGGGAAAATAACAAATTCAAGGAATATATGGAAGGAATAATTTAGGACTAAAAATTATAGAAATTATATTTTATGGCTTAGGAAAATTTAATTGATAAAGAAAAATCCTTATATTAAATTAAGGATTTATTTCCTATTATTATCCAATAATTACAATTAATTACTGAAAGACTTGGCTATCACCCAAGAGGGGGGGTGAATTGGGTGTTTGATTAAAAACTTAGAACTTTAAAAACTTTCTGCAAATTACTGAAGGTAGTTTGAATGACAATAATAATTTAGAAGGTGATAAGCAATCATTCAAACATATATGCTTTGGAATGTAAGAGATAAGGAAGAGAGTATGCAAACTGTGATTTATCCTGGTTCGGCCCAATCCTTGACCTACGTCCAGTCCTCAAGTTCCACTTGAGATTTTCAATCCACTATCCTTTTGAGAACTATTACACACTTTGTAAACGAAGTATGGTCCTCTCACTCTCAGACTCCACTCCCCCTTACAATTAGTAATTGATACACCCGCTTGATTACACACTCTGTAACTCTTGGAGCAATTCCTCTCTTTTGAATAACACTCCCCCTTACAAGTTGCAATCAAATGACCCAGTCTCAAAGTCCCAATACTTTGAGTTCCTTACAAGAAATAATAATAGATTAATGACTCTCTCTAAGAGCAGATAAACATAAGCACTGAAGAACAAGTTGTGACAGTCTCAGAAAGTATTCGAAAGTATTGCAGAAGGTATTTCAGAAAGTATCACTCAAGAGATTGGCGAAACCAAGCTCGGAGAGTATCTTTCTTTGATCGTTTGTTCTGCTGCATGTGTGTGTGTTCTTTGAGCACCCATGGCTTCATATTTATACTGGTTTGCTTAGTTGACCGTTTGAGGGAGCCTCTGTTTGAATTCAAAAAGAAACTATTCCATTCTTGCAATCAAATCAGAATTCAATCGTTTTGTAGAACTTGGAAGTTTGTTGATGGCCATAATGACAGCAATGAATTCGTTTTTCTGGGTATAACTTCTACGCGTCTTGCATTCTCATTTCTGCTTCAATTTGAAAGTATATTCCCATTTTAACAGAGAACGCGTCGATCACATTTGCCCAATCTGATTCCTCATTATCCTGCACTTTAACTACAATATTCATGATCCTCTGTGGTCAATGGTTAGTAATCAATTCATTAAAGATTGTATTAAACTGAATTGAATAGCAAAATTATCGTCTGAGCTTTCGACAGTGCGAACAGCTGTTTTCTGCGTCAATACTCGAGTATGTGAATTATCATACTCGGGTATAACTTATCCTGCGTGAGTGTCCACTTTCGAAGATCATAACTTCCTGGTATGAACTCCAAAATTATCATATTATATATCCATGGAAAGCCCTTGATGTCTACTTTCGTATGGAACCAATTTGAGCTTCATTGGATTTCTAGTTTGGGAGATATACCCAAAACATTGAGGCATGGTCAGCAGTGTGACGGTGATGTAACTTTTATCTTAAACAATTAATAGCTCTCTCATATGACCTAATTTGGACTTGCATCTTGTGCGCATAGAACCGTTTGGATGTCTAGTTTCCAAAAAAATTGGTTTCGCCTTAATCAGATCTCTGGTTTGGGAGATATTGTCGATTTACCAAAGGTCGCCCGAAGCTGAACATAGTGATGTACTCGAGTATTGACCTTGCATACTCGGGTATTGTCGGGATTTAAGCACAGAAGCACCTGTTTATGTACCATACTCGAGTATATAAGTGACATACTCGGGTATTGAAGTCTCATACTCAACAATTGAAGCCTGATGCTCGAGTATTGACGGAAGTTCGAGACAATTCATCCTCAAGCTCGTATTTGATCATTTTAACTCCGAATTGAGCCATTCCAACTTCCATCTTCTTCATATCAACATTACATCTACATTAAATATAAGAATCAGTCAAAGTATAAGATAAATATATCATTCAAACTTTTTGCTCTTAATAATGACATCTACATAAGACATCATCAAAACTAATCAAAGCCAACATTCTCCCCCTTTTTGATGATGGCAAATACTTCAAGAAAAATATGTATGAATATGAAGAAACTAATAAACCCAACATATTTTATTTTTCTTGTTATTCTCTCCCCCTTATTTTTCATTAGCAAAAACTCATGTTGATTTTGCAAATTGATGAATGATCAATGAAGTCCATTTGCTTGCTTTCTTCTTGTATGAGATCATTTCCATCCTTCTCTTTTCCTTCATACAACTCTTCGCAGAACATGTCATTTGCCTTCAAGAAGTTTTCTTCTTCTTTATAGAGCAAATCACAACTTCAGTGTGATTGAGATATCTTTCCTCAATGTAATAGTTTCTCCTTGTAGTATGTTGAGGAATGTCCTAGCACATAACAAAATCTCCTGCTACAAATTGAACACTTTCTTTGCCAAAGACATTTGTTAGTGTAGCATGATATCAAAATATCCCTTTCTATATGATATTTTCAAATTAAGACAATGAAGGGAAAATATAATTCATCATCAAAACTAATACAACATAGTAGATGTAGATGAGAATGTTTAATAGGGTTTTCTTCAAATAAAGGAGATGAGCTTTTAAGATATAAAACACATGAGAATGTGAAGCTCCCCTTAATGAATGCATGACTAAGGGTAACAACTCTTATGCTCTTATGCAATTAAATCATATGAAACTTGAGCAAAGAACATACAACACTTGTAAACAATTAACCATTTTCAAAAAATTTGAGCTTTTGAGAACCAGAAACAGTCATGATGACCAACTGTCAAAAAATAACTAGAAGTTCAGAATTTGAGCTTTTGAGAAATTTCAGACTTGAACTGTTGTCAGAGAATGAATAGCAAAAAGTTAAAAACAGTGATTCAACATGTGATTCAATAGATAAGATTAAGCTTTGAAATGCAATCAGAATCAATGTTGGAATCAGAAACAGAATTAATATCGAAGCGAGAATTTGAATCGAGTTTGCGGCGAAAATAGAATGAATCAATAAGCACACTGCATAACTTAGATATGAAGCATAAATCACACTGCCATACTGCATAACTTAGAGTATTCAAAATATTACAGAATTGCAGTAGATATCAATAAAGTTATTTCTCAATGACAATTTGGAAATATACTTTATGTAGTAAAGATGTCATTGATAGAATGCATGTAAGTTTGATCAATGAGCATAGAAAGTCTTATCCATAATGATAAGCATTTATCAAATCATAGGTCATGAATGAAATCAGATTTTTCAAGAATGATACTGAAATATGAAAATTGATTCAAATCTTGAATGTTCTTTCAAATCATGATAATGGATTATGAAATCAAAATTTTGATGAATGAAAGATTCACTTTTGAAACATGCTTGAAAAACGATGCTTACTTTAAACATGGTGGAAGTCAACATGTTTAATGAATAAATCAGTATGCTTCAGTTTTTGGAGATCATGTCAAACAATGAAGTTAACATGTAGAAGAATTTTCTCAAGAGCAAAAGTCAAGAAGGTAAAAACATTAGCAAGACATTCTTAGCACAATAGAGATATAAATGCATATTGACTTTGCTAATAACCAAGAGATAATCTTGCCTCTTATAATAGAGTTTTAAAGTATATGAACATTCAAAGCAAGAATTTGAATATAGTTACTCAAAAATGGATGAAGACAAAGTTTATGTATTTGAGTAACAAAATGACTACTAGGATTCATGAATGATGAAGCACAAACTCATTAGTCCAAATGACTAGAGTTTCAGAATATTATCCTAGTATGTTATTCCACTAGTGGTTAATGCATTAATGAACATTCATAATGCTTGGAATAACTTGGCCAATAAGAATTTATATAGTAGGCATAACACTCACAAATTGAATTCTTTTATAGGAGATAAGCTTGAAACTCATATATGATCAACTTGTTAGACATGAGGTCCAACTAGTTAGAGAATAAAGAATGAGAGGTTCAAGCAACACATTGAATACCAAAGATCAATATGTGACTGATAGGGAAAATTCTACCAAACAGATTTAAAGCATGTCCAACATTCAAGATATACAACATTAACTTCCAATTTGAAACATCATTTAAATGCAATCAAAGTATTTTTCAAATCTATTTGAAATCCTTTCAAAGCATGAATATTTTTCAAAACATTTGTATGCATCTTTATAAAACAAAGTGAATTGAAATTCAAACAAATTTTAGAATTGTGAATTTCATAAACATAAACTCAATAAATGATTTATTGCTAAAGGAATGCAATGATGGACAAGTATTCATTACCCAAAAATCAATTTCATATAATCACAAAATGGGGTAAAGATTAGATATCACCGTAATGCCTCTTGTCCTTGTAGATGCTTGCTTGATTAAGGTGGATTGATGTAGATGTCTCCCTTTTTTGACATTCACCATCAACATCAAGCATAACTTGTTTAGCTTCCTCAAGACTTGATCATTTCTCTATATTGCATTCTTGAGAAGCTTTCTTTGATCCTACAAAACTGTATAAATCTTTTTCTTTCTAGGTATCCAACCTTACTTGGATCCAATTATCGTTAGCTTGTAGGAACCAAAATTCACATGCTCTTATGAATATAATCAATTTAGCATAATTGAGCACAATGAATTAATCATGACTTTATGCATAAAAGAGATACTTTCTTTTCAAATCATCATGTATGCATAAAGAATTAAATTATTGAACATTGCAATCTCTTTATAAACTTATTAAGTGGATTTTTAAGGGATGTGAAAAAAATCAATTTCAAAACAGTTTGCAATGCTCATTCCTAAGGCTACAAAATATAAAACCTCAATATATAATTCAAATAATAGCATAGGAGGTTTTACTATTATATACCTTTACCTTAGGTACTTGGAGGATTGACTTTGCTTACCCATTGGTTCTTCATATGTCTTTCCATAGGTATCGCAAAGTTCTCTCTGAGGATATAGACTTCAAGAGTCTTCTAGTTGATACTTGAGAGATTCTCCTCTTCTTGATCTCCTCAAGATAGTTGAATGGTACTCTATGGTAGTTTGTTCTTGAGGTAGATGATACTCTTCTTATAGGTATCCATTGCTTCTTATGATTTGAGGATAAGGTTGTAGCAATGGCTTCTCCATGAGTTTTCCTAAGCGATATGAATCTTCCTTTAGGTTCATGAGAAACTCTTGGACTCCTCTTCTGTGTACCTTTATGTCCAGTCTTTTTGGAATCAATCTGCACACACAAGGCACTAGATGGACATTTTGGTACCCACTTACACTTGGGTCCTTGACTGTTAGTATTGGACCTTAATTGTCCTTTAGGAACCCAAACAAATTTATTTCTTACATTAGAATTTCTCCTAATATAGCATGTATAAGAAATATGACCAAATTTTCCACAATAATTGCAAACAATATGATGATGTGCATTATGAGCTTTTATGCAAGTATTGTGTCGGTTGTCAAAATGGAAATTTAAATAAATCTCATTTGAATAATCTTTATTCCCAATAAATTTTCCAAATGATTGAAAACATTTTTGCTTTTCAAAATAAAATCGATAAGTGGTTGAAGAACAATTTTATGCAATTGTTCAAAATCATTTTTCTTAACTACACAAGAAGAATTGGAATTATTTACCACATGTGCATCTTGAATTTCTGATGATGATTCATCATAATTGTCCATGATCAGATCTTCTTGGGAATCCTCACTTTCTTGTTCTTTCATGTTGACTGGATCATAGAAGTGTTCTAAGATTTCTCCTTCTTCATTCTCTACTTCCAATTGTTCATCAATCGTGGATATGCACTTTATAATTTCAGATGAACTGTCAACACTTTCAACTTCAACACACTTGTTAGAGGTATAAATAGAATCAAGAGTATCCCAAATATCTTTAGCACTAGAGCAACATTTGATTTTTATAAAATCATTTTCGGTTAAAGAACTATACAAAATTTTCATTGCTCTAATGTTCAATGAAAACATTTTCTTTTCTTTTTCTCGTCCAATCCTTTCTCGGTTTAAAATCAAAGACATTTGTAAAAACATTCCACATATCAAAATCAGTTGCTTTGATAAAACTAGTCATTCTAGCTTTCCAAAACCAAAAATCGGTATCTTTGAAAAACGGTGGAACAAGATAATCAAAACCTTCGAAAACAAGCAACACCTTAATTAGCCATTGATAACTCTTGAGACGGTTAAGTCCTTTAAACAAGAGACCGGCTCTGATACCAAATGAAAGACTTGGCTATCACCCAAGAGGGGGGGTGAATTGGGTGTTTGATTAAAAACTTAGAACTTTAAAAACTTTCTGCAAATTACTGAAAGTAGTTTGAATGACAATAATAATTTAGAAGGTGATAAGCAATCATTCAAACATATATGCTGGAATGTAAGAGATAAGGAAGAGAGTATGCAAACTGTGATTTATCCTGGTTCGGCCCAATCCTTGACCTACGTCCAGTCTGTTGGGATCCGTACACGCAGCGGAGTAAAAAACTTTTACGGATCCCTTAGGCGGATCGCTCAACGGCGTT
The DNA here is from genome assembly GCA_025563575.1 of Acacia pycnantha. Classification (NCBI taxonomy): domain Eukaryota; kingdom Viridiplantae; phylum Streptophyta; class Magnoliopsida; order Fabales; family Fabaceae; genus Acacia; species Acacia pycnantha. The sequence continues at coordinate 4,937,287 of JAMWYP010000026.1, read as the reverse complement.
TAAATCAAGGTTTAAGGTTTCCGAATCGTACCTTTGCAGAACAATTTGAACTGGTGGGCTACCTTCTCGATCAGCAGAAACCGACTCTTTAGAATCACCTTCCTCTACCGGTATCCGCACGAATAGCCTTCAGAAACACGAACGGGGGCGTGCTAGCGCCTCTGAACTGTGCGTCTCTATATTTTCTATCTAGGGTTTCTCGCGGCTTTCTAATACGCTCGACAAAATGTCCCGTAGGTTTTTCTAAACCTAGCAGGCGTATTATATTCAAAACAAATTTTGAATCTAGATTAAAAAAAATATTAATTAAATCTATCTAATAGATCTAATCAAATCTATTTATTTAATCCGAATTAAAAGCCCTCTGATTTAATTTATATTTATAAATTAAATCAAGATATGATATCGTTATATTTAATTTAAAATGAGATCCGATATCTCAGTTCAAATTAAATCTGATATGCAATATCTTTATTGGAAAATTAAATCTGAGATACAATATCTCAATTTATTATAGTTATTTAATTTATCAAATAAATTAAATACTATATATAATAATATTATTGTCAATAAATAATATCATTATTATTTTCGAATTTAATATATTTATATATGCATATATATATATATATACACACACACACATGAGATTGGCAGCGGGCCAATACTGTACCAGCCCACAAGTCGCAAGCGGCCTCTAGCAAGACATTGCGACTACCCAATTCATATGGGGATCGTTGATAAGTACAATAACTTGCCCCTAGGGCATAATCTCCAACACAGTCCTCAAGTTCCACTTGAGATTTTCAATCCACTATCCTTTTGAGAACTATTACACACTTTGTAAACGAAGTATGGTCCTCTCACTCTCAGACTCCACTCCCCCTTACAATTAGTAATTGATACACCCGCTTGATTACACACTCTGTAACTCTTGGAGCAATTCCTCTCTTTTGAATAACACTCCCCTTACAAGTTGCAATCAATGACCCAGTCTCAAAGTCCCAATACTTTGAGTTCCTTACAAGAAATAATAATATATTAATGACTCTCTCTAAGAGCAGATAAACATAAGCACTGAAGAACAAGTTGTGACACGGTCTCGTAAAGTATTCGAAAGTATTGCAGAAGGTATTTCAGAAAGTATCACTCAAGAGATTGGCGAAACCAAGCTCGGAGAGTATCTTTCTTTGATCGTTGTTCTCTGCTGCATGTGTGTGTGTTCTTTGAGCACCCATGGCTTCATATTTATACTGGTTTGCTTAGTTGACCGTTTGAGGGAGCCTCTGTTTGAATTCAAAAAGAAACTATTCCATTCTTGCAATCAAATCAGAATTCAATCGTTTTGTAGAACTTGGAAGTTTGTTGATGGCCATAATGACAAAGAATGAATTCGTTTTTCTGGGTATAACTTCTACGCGTCTTGCATTCTCATTTCGCTTCAATTTGAAAGTATATTCCATTTTTAACAGAGAACGCGTCGATCACATTTGCCCAATCGATTCCTCATTATCCCGCACTTTAACTACAATATTCATGATCCTCTCGTGGTCAATGGTTAGTAATCAATTCATTAAAGATTGTATTAAACTGAATTGAATAGCAAAATCATCGTCCGAGCTTTCGACAAAGGCGAACAGCTGTTTTCTCAGTCAATACTCGAGTATGTGAATTATCATACTCGGGTATAACTTATCCTGTGTGAGTGTCCACTTTCGAAGATCATAACTTCCTGGTATGAACTCCAAAATTATCATATTATATATCCATGGAAAGCCCTTGATGTCGAATTTCGTATGGCACCGATTTGAGCTTCATTGGATTTCTATTTTGGGAGATATACCCAAAACATTGAGGCATGGTCAGCATTGTGACGGTGATGTAACTTTCAACTTAAACAATTAATATCTCTCTCATATGACCTAATTTGGACTTGAATCTTGTGCGACTAGAACCGTTTGGATGGCTAGTTTCCAACAAAATTGGTTTCACCTTAATTCGATCTCTGGTTTGGGAGATATTGTCGATTTACCAAAGGTCGCCCGAAGCTGAACGTAGAGCAGAGCTGAACAGAGTGATGTACTCGAGTATTGACCTTGCATACTCGGGTATTGTCGGGATTTAAGCACAGAAACACCTGTTTATGTACCATACTCGAGTATATAAGTGACATACTCGGGTATTGAAGTCTCATACTCAACAATTGAAGCCTCGATACTCGAGTATTGACTAAGTTCGAGACAATTCATCCTCAAGCTCGTATTTGATCATTTTAACTCCGAATTGAGCCATTCCAACTTCCATCTTCTTCATATCAACATTACATCTACATTAAATATAAGAATCAGTCAAAGTATAAGATAAATATATCATTCAAACTTTTTGCTCTTAATAATGACATCTACATAAGACATCATCAAAACTAATCAAAGCCAACAATTACGAGAAGGGCTCATTGTGGATATGATTAAGGTAGTGATGAGCAAGAGTTTTTGTCCATTAAAAATATATATATGGGACAACCCATATGCTATTTGTTACTACCTCCGTCCCTAATTATAGGAGCAATTTAACCGATTTTGGGAGAATTAAGGAGAGGAGTTAAATTAGTTAATTTTACTCATTTTCCTAAAATGTTCTTATATAAATTTAAAATGACACAAGTTGCCCTAATTATAAGTGTTTCTAATTTCCCGTTAGATATCCATGACATATTAGTTTATATATGTATATTAGTTGCTTTTTATATAGCCATGTGTATACATATATGTGTGTATATATATGTGTATACATATAGATCTATCTACATACATAGAGACACACACACACACACACACACACACACACATATATGTTTATATATGTGTGTGTGTGTTCATACATATATATCTACACATATATATATTGACACACATAAACACAAATATACATATATATGTAAACACACATATATATAATGCTCCTAATAATAAGTATAAATAGGGGTATTATAGGAAAAAAAATTGACAAAAGTTAAAACTTGCTCTTATAATTAGGACCAAAACCAACTCCAAAATGTGCTCCTATAATTAGAAACGGAGGGAGTACTTCATTATTAATGGGCCTACGTAAAGTGCATATGATTATTGCATGATAATATATGATATGTTTATAAATAAATAAAAAAATATGATATGCACATGCTCATGTTTATAGTCATAATGGTCAAACGTACAATACTCTCCAATATCTATTTGCTAACCATACAAGCCTAAACGTAGCATATATACTTCTTCACTCCATATATTTAATTGAGCCCATATGCTTCAAAACTAAACCAGCCCATTATTATTAATCTAATGCCCAGCCCACTACCTTCTGACTATTCAGATTACTCCTCCAACACACATAACAACCATATCCATTTAACCCATTGCCTATATCAGTTTATTTCTTTTCCTCCCTACAACATGTAAAAGCCGCTAATAACACAATCAACAAATCAGATTTCCATAACTCCCTCGATTTGCTTATCTCATTCGGCCATGACACCAGATTACGTAATCAGAGGCAGAGACCACATGTAGCAGTAACTCCATGCTTCTCTAGACCCTTCCCATATCCCTCGAGCCCAGTCAATGGCGGAGCCACGTTATTGCAGGTGGGTGCAAGTGCACCCATAAATTGTGGCTATTGAGGTTTTTTTTTTTTTTTTTCTCCTGGCTGCTGAGTTATTACATATCTTAGCATAAACACCCATAATCCCCCTTAAAACATGGGACATTATTATATAGTGCTATGAGGCCCATTGGTGGTTTTATTTTTATGGGCCCAAGCTTTACTACCCACTGCCAGAGCCAACGTTTTACTTTTTTAGTATGACGTTTTTTTTTTTAAATATGACCATCTGATTAAATTAAATATAAATATTATCATACTTAATTAACATAGTTTTCTCAAAAAAAAAAAAATATATCTACAGTCACATGTACTTAGCTTTTAGAGTTCCGAGAGCAACTCCCCTGCATAAAATAGAAAAGTTCCAAAGATTAATTGAATATGAATAGATCAGTTGATTAAAATAATTTCGCATCAATCTTTCAGTGGATGACTTGAGAGCAAATACAGAGTATTTAAAGGTGACTGAGGAGAAAAATTACACAACAAAGGAAAATAAAAAGCTGCAACAAGAATTGGTATGTAATTATACAAACAACCCTTTATATTCTTTTGTTTTTTTGGCAGAAACTTGTTTGGTTTATATCGTTCCTTTGATCTCTTGTCATAAGATGTAATCAAGGTCCTCAAAATATTTCACTATAACTAGTTTACAAAGGGTTTGTAGGTGGTGGTTCCTACCGTTGAACAAGATGAAACGAGTTCTGTGGGAATGGATTCTTTGTTTTTAGAACTAGCAGGTGTTATACCTATTGTTTTCCTTCCTCCTTTATGTAGGTGTTTGGTGTTGTACATAGTTGAATTTTTAATATCCTATCACATATGACAAACCATAATAATTTTTCCTTGCATGTTGCTTTGGAATTTGATTGTGTAACATCTGGGTATCTGTATGCCATGAGATTAGAATATATTGTTTTGTTTAAATTGATTTCCTTGAAAATACTTTTCAATTGAACCCAATTTCTAGTCCTAAACTTTACGAAGGAGTGGGTTGCTTTTTATCCTCCTTTAAAAAAAAACAGGGGCGTTGCCCCCGAACCCCCAAATCCCGTCATTAATTGTGCACCCACAAACTTAAATTTCTGGCTTCGCCACTAAGCCCAACAACACCAACGTCTTATTCTTTCGGACCGTTAGTTTTTCCTTTAAACCGGACCCTTGATTTGTTATAAAATCCCAACTCTTGACTTCTATTCATCCACTTTGATCAGTCTAAAGAAACAGATGCGCAGAGAGCAGGGAGAGGGAGAGGGAGAGAGAGAGTTTCAACCATCTTATGTTCCTCTGCGTCTTGGCATCCTAGGGTCCTTTATACTTAGCAAAGATCACTTCTCACAAGCCAAAGCTGAGGTAACCATCGGGTCTACCTTCCTTTTTGTTTCCATTATTTCTAGCATAAGTTTTAGAGCATGAAACCTAGGAAGTAACACAGGAGTTTGTTGTATATATATCCCTGTTCTTGGAAATTAAAATAGAGGAAGGTTTTGGCATATCACGATGGAAACAAGAAAGAAAGAAATAACAAACAGCCACTCAAATCATTTTTTTTAAAAGATAGTATGATATATATATTGTGTGGTGAATGGAGGTGTAAACCAAAGCTACTAATCAATTTGTCTTATGTTCCTACTGTTGTGGCGCTGACTATGGAGATTGTAAATTTGGATCCCCGTGACCAATGAGGGTTAATACAAGAAGTACAAGCCAGAAGCACCAACAACAGGCTGAGGAGCCGGTCAATCCTGTCTGTGATAATGGACGAACAGCGGAAGATCAATACTCACCGCCGTGGCAAGAGCAGCAACGTGAAGAACAAATCAATCTCGCCCATAATAATGGGCATCTAGAGGACGACCTGACAGACACGGCATCCTCGGCTGCGCGAAGTCATCACCAAGGACCGCAGAACTCAAACCCGGAATCCTTCCCGGTCGTCAACCCGGATATCCTCCTCCTACAAAACACTCTGAGCTCATTGATGAGACGTATGGAGACCTCGGACGACCGAACCTTGCTACACATACAGCGACTAGAAGAGCGCCTAAAGCAAAGGGAGCTTGCGTCCACCAAAGAGAGCCGGGATGGTAGAACTCGAGAGAAGGACCGAGATGGGGATAGTTCGCGTGATCGACAAAGGGTGGAGAGGTCGGAGAGCAGCCAAGGCAAGAGCCTGGGGTCCTCTGACAAGGAGTTGAAAGGGGAGAATGAGAACCATGGAGACAGACCTCCTCGGCATCCAGCCACAGGAGTACAACGGAGAAGGTACATCGGGCAGCAAAATAACAGCCCGTTCTCTAATGATATCTTCAACGCGCCTTTCCCGGAGAAACTCGATCTCACCGAGCTAAGAAAATACGACGGAACTCAAGACCAGACTACCCACCTCGAAAATTTCGAGGTGGTAATGTTCGTGAGAAGACTCAGGGAACCCATCATCACCCAAATCTTTGCCGCAACTCTCAAAGGAGCAGGGTTAAAGTGGCTCCATACCTTACCAATAGGGTCGATACAGCGTTTCGACGACTTGGTGGAGGCCTTTGAATTGAATTTTGTGACCGGCAAAGTGCAACCGAAGTTTCAATACACCTTGGACAAAATTAAGCAGCGACCCGGGGAGAGACTCCAAAGTTATCTGGATCGATTTAAGCACGCGGTCTTACAAGTGCGCGGACTAAAGAAGGATGTACACGTCCACCTTTTAGCCGCTGGCCTAGATGGTGAATCTCGGCTGGCTGAATCATTTTTTAAGGAACCAACCAAAAGCCTCAATGACTTCATAACTCGGTCGAAGAAGTAGCTTGAGATGGAGCAGATGCGCATAGCAAATGCTCCCAGGAGGGACCGGGACAGAATCACTCCCCCTAGGCACAAAGAACACCCAGAGAATAGGAAAAAGGATTCCAGCAGTAGGGGTTCGAAAAACAGGCCCCGAGCGGGTAAGTTCGACGCGAAGAGTAAATATGAAAGGTATACTCCCCTGAACGTTCCTCGATCCCAATTTTGGAAGGAAGTGGCTATGACCGAGATGAAAAAGGTCGATCGACCCCGGTTATCTTATCGAAGATCCGGGGTGGATCAGTCCAAGTACTGTGCATTTCATGATGGACGGGGTCATACTACAGATGAGTGCTACGAGCTTCGGGACGCTATTGAGAAATTTGTCTGTGATGGCAAGCTCCGACAATACGTCATAGAATCCCAGAGACGAAACAGCAAACACAAGCAGGGAAGCCATAGCAAAAGCCCGATCCAAAAGTGAAAGCGGAGCTGAATCACCAAGAAGGGGGGTGAATTGGGGATTCTAAAAACTTTTTCGTGTGGCTTTGTTTTTCGTGTGGTAAAACAGAGATAAACAGAGTATAGAGAAGAGAAGCAAGACACAAACGATTTATACTGGTTTGGTCCAATCTCTTGACGTCCAGTCCCCAAACTCTCTGGAATTTCTCTCTATCACAATTGATTACACACTCTGCACTCAAGAGTAATTCTCTCACTAGAACTTACTCCCCCTTACAAGTTGTAATCAATAACCCAATCTCCAAGTCCCCTGACTTGAGATTCTTTACAATGAGTGATTTACAATAAATGAACTCTCTCTAAGAGTGGATAAGATAATCACTGAAGTACAAATGTATCAAAAGATACTTCTTACAAGAAAACTCAAAGAGTAGGTGAAACTTGAATGATTTTCATTTTCTCACAGATTGGTTGTTGAGAAGAATTGAATGCATATCTAATTATAGCTAGAGATCATTAAATGACCGTTGTAATCCTTAATGTAACCGTTGGTAACATTGCAAGTTGATTAGTTGAAGGTTTGGTCTCTCTCTACTCTTTGGTTAATCCAGCTGAACAGAAGTTCATGCTTGACTTCTTGACTTTTAATCCATTAGAAGAGCAGCTACTGGATATGGAAAGGAAACATTAATTCCTTCAAAAACGTGTGGAGAATGATTGTCCAAAAGAATCAAGTTTTCTGGACTTGCATTTAATGTTCTGACATCACTTTATGCTTTATGCTAATCCTTCATTTAATCCTTTCTAAATCATCTGAAACTCACAAACAAACTGATTAAACATAGTTAGGAATAGTAATGAGTGATGATATGAAGTATTAGAATAAAACACAAAGGTTTCACAATTTCGTGCAATTTGATTTTCAAAACCAGCGACACAAACTCGAGTTTGTTTATCCAAACTGCAGTTTGTCACTGTGCTCAAAGTGGAAACTCGAGTTTCCATTAGCAAACTCGAGTTTTCTTCTTCCAGAGAAGAAAGTCGTGTTTTGAGTTTAAAATCATACTTTGAGCGCTGAGGCAAAACTCGAGTTGATTAATGACAAACTCGAGTTTTGGACTATTTAGTGAAAAACATGTTTAAGTCCAAAACCCCAAAACTGGAGTTTCAAATAGTAAACTGGAGTTTTCAAAACATTGAAATAATGCAAAGCTTTCTTCTTAGCGCAAACTCGAGTTTCAAATACTAAACTCGAGTTTTCTCTTAAGTTTGAAAACATATGAAAATTCAGGCTAAGTGTAAACTGGAGTTTTCAAACACAAACTGGAGTTTTCTCAAAGTGAGTAAAACGTGAAGACTCTCTGTCTTGTGGAAACTCGAGTTTCCTCATAAGAGAAAACTTTGATAAATATTCTGTTAATTGAAAATCGGAGTTTTGAAATCGAAACTGGAGTTTTCATAAAATCATAAATGAGCATAGCTCTCTGTGACTTGTAAACTCTAGTTTACAAAAGCAAACTCGAGTTTCCAAATAACTTTGAAAACTCAGAGAACTCTCTGTATTGGCCAAACTCGAGTTTCCAAATGGAAACTGGAGTTTTGTTTCTTTTACAAAACATTGAAGTGTCTCTGTAAGGTACAAACTCGAGTTTCCAAAACCCAAACTCGAGTTTTCTTAACTTGTGAAAATTGAGCTACTCTCTGTCAAGCCAAAACTCGAGTTAACAAAAACAAAACTCGAGTTTTGTCTTAGACAGTAAGTTTTCAACTTATCAAAGACAAAAATTCATCTTGAGTTTACAATTGTCAGTTATCATCAAAACCCATAGAGAACTAACAAAAAGCAGAAGAAGCAGGATGACAAACGCAAAAAACCAGCTGACGACCAAGACGACTTCCCGGAAACCGAGTTTGATTGTAGTGTGATTAGTGGAGCAATGGGTGGCGGCGGAGATACAGCGAGCCAGAGAAGGAAGTATTTACGAGAAGTCTTCTCAGTAAGAGATCGACCGAAATTCAAGGAGAGTCTTAACAGACCAGAACACCCGCCATTATGCTTCACTAGGAAGATCTCAAGGATGTCGTCCCCGGGCATCAGGATGGTCTGGTTGTGACCGGAATCCTAGTCCATTTCCGGGTCAAGCGCATATTCGTGGACGCCAGGAGCTCGGCTGACATCCTCAGTTGGGATGCATTCAAAAGAATGAACCTGGACCAGGAAGATTTGAAGTCCTGTAAAAGGACCCTCATAGGGTTTAACGAGGAGCATTTGAAGCCCAAGGGATTTATCGATCTCAGGTTTACTCTGGGCACAAAGGAAGCATTTAAATCAGAGCGTGTGCGGTTTATAGTAGCAGACTTCCCCTCACCGTATAATATTATATTGGATAGACCAACTATCCATAAATGGGACATGCTGGTCTCCACCAAGCATTAAAAGCTCAAAACGATCAACATTCAGCGAGTCGTGGTCACGGTCCATGGAGATCAGAAAGAATCTCGGCGGTGTTATTTTGAAACAATCAAAGAAGGAGAGGGAGGCCCTTCATCCCCACCACGTGTCCGCGATGGAGACAAGAATGCGGGTCGAAGAAAGTCGGGACTCCGTGAGTTAATACGGTTGAATTAGATCTACGAGACGAAAAAGAATAGCAATGACCTGAGCCGTCGGGTGAATTGGAGGATCTCGTGTTGGGAGACCCTTCTCAGATCATGAAAGTCGGCAAACACATGGCTCCAGAACTCAAAACCGAGTTGGTGAAATTATTGAAATAGAATCAAGATGTCTTCGTCTAGAAGTCATCCGAAATACCTGGGATCGACCCAAAGTTTTGTTGTCATAAGGTTGGAGTATACCCGGGGTCTTCGCCGGTATCCCAGAGAAAAAGGAAACTAAGCCGAGAAAGAAGGAAAGCCCTAGAGGAGCATGTTCAAGAACTCCTAGAAGCAGGCTTTATCCGTGAAGTTCAATACACCACTTGGTTGTCCAACATGGTAATGGTCAAAAAACCAAATGGAAAGTGGAGGGTATGCACGGATTACACCAATCTAAATAAGGTATGTCTCAAGGACTCATACCCAATGCCTAACATTGATCAATTAGTGGACGACTCATCTGGTTTCCAGCTCATCTCCTTCATGGACGCCTACTCCGGATACAATCAAATAGCAATGTATCCAGAGGACCAAGAGAAGACGACCCTTATTACAGAGAAGGCCAACTACTACTACAACGTCATGCCATTCAGATTGAAGAACGCCAGAGCTATGTATCAAAGAATGATGAACAGAGTCTTCGCGGACCAACTCGGTCATAATATCGAGGTTTGCATTGACGACATGATTGTTAAGACATTTGATCCGACACATCATATCCATGATTTAGAGCAGACGTTTGACAAACTAAGGACTTATTGAATCCGGTTGAACCCTGCTAAATGTGCATTCGGGGTGCCGGCAGGGAAGTTTTTGGGTTTCATGTTAACGAACCGAGGTATCGAGGCAAACCCGGACCAATGCAGGGCAGTGCTGGAAATGAAGGCCTCAAAGAACAAGAAAGAGGTTCAACAACTGACGGGAAGGTTGGCTGCGCTGACCAGATTCCTGCCAAGATCCGCGGAAAAGGCTCTACCTTTATTCAGGCTGCTGAAAAAGGAGGCATCGGGAGGTTGGAATTCGAAGTGCGACACCGCTTTCGAGGAGATAAAAAAATGCCTGGCTAATCCTCCAGTCCTGTCCAAGCCTGACCCCGGCGAGAGCTTATACCTCTACTTATCCGTAGGAGAGGAAGCCGTCAACGCGGCTCTGGTCAGAGAGGACGGCCACGACCAAATACCGGTTTACTTTGTTAGAAAGGCCTTGCACAGCGCAGAAACCCGGTAACAGAAATTGGAGAAAGTGGCTTTCTCCTTACTTACCTTAGCCCATCGGCTTCGTCCTTATTTACAGGGCCATCACATCATTTTGAGAACCAGTCAGCCGATACGACAAGTACTACACAAACCAGATTTGGCGGGAAGGATGACGAATTGGGCAATAGAACTGTCAGAGTTTGACATTACCTATGAAGCTCGCCACACAATTAAATCACAGGCATTAGCCGATTTCATCATGGAACTAACCCCGTCTAGTAAAGTGGAATGTGAACAGGCCAACGAATGGAAAGTCTATGTGGATGGATCATCAAATATAAAGGGAAGCGGAGCCGGCATCATCGTGGAGAACCAGAGGGAGTTACGGTTGAACATTCACTCCAGTTGAAGTTCCCGACGTCAAATAACCAAGCTAAGTACAAAGCTCTAATAGCCGGGCTCATTCAGGCAAAGGAGAACGAGGCCACAATAGTTAAGGTCTTCACCGACTCGCATCTTGTGGTAGCGCAAATCGATGGATCCTATCAAGCAAAGGGCCCGTTAATAGTGAAATACCTATTTAAGGCAAAGGAGGTAATGTCCAGTTTTGACGAGGCAACCGTCACACACATTCCTAGAGGGGAAAATATAAGGGCCGACATCCTGTCAAAATTGGCAAGCACAAAAAGTGCGGGTTGTCACCGGATGGTGGTTCAACAAAACCTCGAAGAACCAATCTGCACCATGGCTATCTCGGTGGAAGCGGACTGGTGGAAACCAATACAGGACTATCTGGAGCAAGGAATCCTTCCGGATGATGCTATTGAGGCCAAAAAGTTGGTCCGGGATGCAGCAAAATACACAATGGTGGAGGATCAGCTCTACCGTAAAGGCCTACATTCTCCTATGTTGAAATGTTTGAACCCGGTAGAGGCTGAGTATGTGTTAGCCGAAATACATGAAGGAATCAACGACCAGCACATGGGCACTAAGGCGCTCGCCAGAAAAACTCTTCGAGCAGGATATTACTGGCCGACCTTGGAGGCCGATTCAAAGGACCTCGTAAAAAAATGCGGTAGTTGCCAGAAACACGCAAAGATTATTTGGTCACCCCCAGCGAAGCTAAAATTCATCTCGGCTCCATGGCCTTTTTACCAATGGGGCATGGATATCCTAGGCCCGTTCAAAACAGGGTCGGGCCAACTACGATGGCTGATCGTCGTCATTGATTACTTCACAAAATGGATCGAAGCTGAACCGCTAACTACAATCACGTCAGCTCGGTGCAAAGATTTTTCGAAGTCAACATCATTACACGTTTCGGGGTCCCAGCCGAGGTCGTAACGGATAACGGAACCCAGTTTGCTGGCACCAAATTCTGGGATATAATGTCTGGATTCCACATCCAACATCATTTTGCTTCCGTGGAGCACCCTCAATCTAACGGACAGGATGAGGCTGCGAACAAGATCCTTGTCGACGGGCTGAAAAAGTGGATGGAGGAAGCAGAGACTACCTGGGTGGAACAGCTACACTATGTTCTTTGGGGGTACCGAACCACAGTCCAGACATCTACCCAGGAAACCCCTTACAGGCTGACCTACGATTGTGAGTCGATGATTCCAGTTGAGATAGGCTTGCCCTCATGGTGGAGGAAAAGCATTCTTTTGCAAGGAGAGGCGGTCAATAACAAGGCTCTGGCAACCGAGTTAGACTTAATCGACGAAGTCCGAGTCACGGCACACTGCCAAGATATCGCTACAAAATAGCTCATTGCGGCTAGGTATAACAAAAAGGTAAGACCTCAGTCTTTCCTATAGGGCGAGCTAGTTCTCAGAAGAGCCGACATAGGAAACAAAAATGCCAGAGACGGCAAGCTCGCGGCTAACTAAAAGGGTCCTTACCACATTCGGGATAGGCTGGATAAAGGAGCATACATATTGGAGACCTTGGATGGGAACCCAATCAAACGAACGTGGAACGCGGATAAGCTAAGAACTTATTACAGCTAGATTTAGAGTCTTCTGTCAATTACTATCTCATTGCAGTTTTATTTATTGAATTTAATTATTAAACTCTGATGATGGCCAGTTGGCTTTTTCTTCTTAGCAATTGGTTTGTCGAATAAAATTAAAACTCTCATTCCAGAGCGTTTATTCACTCTCCGTACATTGTCTTTTGGTACCAAGGTATTAATAAAACTCGGCTTTTCAGTCGGAGGGAGTTGTCTCCGTAAAACTATTGTAGCCCGGATGCTTCCTAACTTACTTCGGGATATCAAGCTAAACTGTCATGCGAACCCTGATCAGGTTAAAATGTTCAGACGTTTCGGTGAAAAACCGAACCCGGATAAGTGACTGCTTCCCTTTATCCTAGGATTGTCCCGGTCAACGAACCCAAAATTATGCAAGACAGTCTAAGTGCTTACTCCTCACCACACTCTATTTCACGGTTTCAGTACCGGATGCACTTTCGCAGATTCTGCATATTTCGTCTGTGACCTTGGCCCGGTCGCTCGTCGCAACTCCAAAAATAAATAAATGCGAGTTCAGTTATTATGTTCAGCTTCTGTATGTATGATTATACTAAGGAGTTTAGCGAATAAATAACGAATGCATCAAAGACCAGATTTGCCAATCTTTGTCTAAACAAACTATCGGTTGATGACCCCGGTTCATACAAATGAAGCAAAAAACAAAACAAAAAGAAACACAAAATCAGCTTGCTGGAGCTCCGGTCGAGACTTCCTCCCCCTTCTCAATTTCCTCCTCAGCTCTGGCGCCTTCTGGCCAGGATTTCGAAGCAACGGCCGACGATTCAATGTACAGGACGAACTGATCATCCTCGATGTAGGAGCGGAAGTGATAACCCGCGATGTTCAGCTCGAGCCCGGGGTTCAGATGCCGGATTTGCGCTAATGCGTTCTCGAAGGCATCCCCCACGGCTTCCCTCAGCAACTCTTTAAGCTCGACTTGTTTCTCCTCAGACTCCGCCAGAGCAGCCGAGGTTGATTCTTTCTTGGCCTTCAGCATATCTCTTTCCTTGGCATCGTCAGCCAGCGCTGCCTTAAGGCTAGTGATCAGGGCATTCGCCTTTTCCAAGATCTCCTTGGTTCTCCGCAGTTCATCCTCCAGCTTCTCAGTCGAGAGCTGCTTTGCCAGGACCTCATCCGAAGCTGCCTTCCATTGCTTCAGAGCCTCATTTCTTTCCGCCTTTACACGCCGTAACTCAGTCGTCGTTTCCACGAAGTTGTGGTTCAGAGTGAGGAAGATCTGCGACAATCCAGCCGCCCTCAGACCATTAGTACCGATGGCTTGAATATCGGCCTCCGTCAACGGAACCGCTTCACTATACCGGCGTGGGGGGAGGAGCGAGACGCTCAACTCTTCAGTAATCCCTTTGCTCCATGAAACCCCACCGGCGGAGGTGGCAGGGAGTAGACTTGGGATGCTGATGAGGGGCTGGCAGTGGTCGAGCTCAATGGCTGTGGAATCACGAGGGAGGATTGTTGGGTTGTTGGAACCAGGTCCGTCTGAATTGGAACGACGGGGCCGGTCTTGCTTTTCTTCGCGGCAGCCGCCTTGGAGGATTGGCCGGCCTTCATCTTCCCCGATTCAGGAACCGACCTCTTTTTGCCCTTACCGAGCTCGTCTTCCCCAAGCACAACCAAGTATCTCGGTTGCCCTCTCATCCTGGGATCTGCACAATATATAACACAAAACATTAGCGGACATAAACAATAAAGACATCACCGGTTTAAGACAATAATGTGCAACATGTCGGCAAAAAGGAAACTCATACTCGCCCCCGATCCGGTCTCAGCCCAATATTGGGCTACTAGTGAAGTTGCGCCAACAGTGTCGTACTTCTTCACATGAGCTATAATACAGTCGACGGTACCAACCTTCTCTCCTACCAGATTTGCCCGATCAATGCGATAGGCAATTAGGGACACGTCGTGGTGATCCTTTGACCAGTATAGCGGAAATCTCCATTCGACATCCTTAGATTCAAGGTCGAGAAGGAACCAAGGCTCGACACCAGATTTCGCCACAACCTTAATGAAACAGGTTTTGAAGTGCTTAAAGGAATCAGAAACCGGGGTGAAGAGCCGCCTATTCACAATACCCTGGATAGAGGTCCAACCCTTCAACTCAACTCCTTCCTTACTAGAACGAGAGGTGTGGGGAGTAAAAAAGTAGAAAAACATTGACGTTGTACAGGGAAGCTCTAGATTCTGACACAGCTTTTCAAACACTATTATGTAACCCCAACCATTAGGGTGAAGCTGGGAGGGAGCTAGGTTAAGAAATTGTAAAATGGCCATTTGAAATTCGGTGAACGGGAAGCGCAAACCGAGCCAGGTCATATAATCACGATAGAAGAAGAAATAAGATGCATGGTTCCCCTCTCTAACAGAACAAACCGGCTCCTCGTCATCTGGGGGCTAAGAGTATAGCTCTCACTCTCATCTACAGGAAGGTTGGTGATATCAGCCACGCTCATCAAGGAGCGATATGACAACACCTCATGGGTAATCCATGGGTACTTCTACACCAAAGCGCGTGGGGGGCTTGATGGGCTCGACTCTCTAGACGCAGACTCCGCAGTTTAGGAAGAAGAAAATGAAGCCATTTATACCTACCACAAAAATATTAAAAATTAGAACATGCCAAACATACTTGAAGTCAAAGAGTTAAGGCGCTTTTGAGATTGTGCAGATAAGGTGAGACTAGACTCCGGTTCGACAGGATTAGGATTTTGTGGAGCCACTTGGGAAGCGGAGACAAGATTATGGCGATAGGAGGCCAGGAGTGACTCGGCCATTAAGGTACTGCCGCTGGAGATCAGACGGGAACTCTCGTATACGCAGTCATAACAAGGGCCGGCAAGGTTGCCCACATCTAATCTCGGGTCCGATTTCCACAGATCGGCGGACTGGTTAATAGGAGGGGCCGCAATAGGAGCGGTTTCATCACGGCTCCAAGATCTCAGACTTCGGGATATCGAGGACGGGACGGCTTGACTTCCTCCTTGAATTCCTACGCCCTTTGTCCCCGAACCTTCGGGTGCCTTTCTCTTACTTTCGCCGCGATTCCTACCAAGCAGGGCTGTTTGTTTCTCTTCTTCAGGAAGTTCGTCACCCCAAAGCCAGAAGCGGGTTCTCGGTTTAACCGTTCGCCGCAACTCCTCAACCTCTTCCGGAGTCATCCCCTTCAAATTCATGGCTAACAAAAACAATGCCCCCAGAACACACGATAATCAAGCCCAGGAAAGGGGAAATGATTGGAAAGGGGTGAAGGAGGTTCAAGAAATGGTGTTTAGAAAAATAAGAGAAGAAGACCCAGAAGGAAAGAACCACTCAGAAAATCATCAGAAAGAAAGAACTACCCAGAAAAGCGAAGGAAACCCAAGCAAGACAGAAAACACAGAACCTAACGTAGGGCTGGAATTACAAACAAAATGCAACATAAACACCATAGACAAGAGCAAAACTGAGGAAAGGAGAACAGGAGGGTCAGTACCTGATCAGAAGTTGGAGAACAACTCTAAAAAGACACGAGCTGTATACACGCGAGAAGGAAGTTTCTCACAGAGCGACAGAATGGTCAAGAGGAAACACTGTGAGAGCATATATGTGAAATGAGGCAATGAAGGGAAAACGTGAATATAAACATTATGAAGTCGAAAAGCCAGGGGTAAGAATGACCATTCACCCAAAAAGCGAGGGTGACGTGGTGAAGTGATGCACGCATTTAATGCGCACTGAGTAGATACTTACTGCGCACAAAGGCCATAGAGGCTAGGCGCGTTCTTTTCGGCTTCACGACAGTCGAGGGGTGCCAGTTGTCAAACAATCATGATAACCGCAGGAGAAGAAACGACGCTACCCCAAAGCACACCCGGATATATATAGAGCAACAAGTGTTACGCCGCCACGAGTACAGGTAGTCTAACACGGGTCATTGTAATCTCGGCTCCTCACGCGCTGGGGCTGGCCTGATTTATCTCGGGTTCACACTGCGTAGTGCCTCGAATGTGTAAACCAGGATCCAGCGCACGCTAAATACCATCGCCAGTCATCGTTCATCCAGGTTATCCAAAAACATGGACAACCGAGCTGGTGGGCCAACAACAGTGGATCATGCGGACCGTGAAACAGCTATCAAACTTCAGTCATTCTCAGAACACAGTTAGAGGCAATCTCGCACTCTTTCAAAACGCTAAGGCAGTATATGCACCTCGGCTGCCCAAAAACTTGAGCACCCGAGCTGGGGGCAACTGTTATGGACCTTAGACTAGGCCCACCAGCTGACCGGCCCAGCAGGGGGCAATCCGCGCAAGGATCTCAACTGACCCATCAGGATCCAAACCGAAGGATCTATTCCTGGGGTGGTTGCCTAGATTCTCGGATACACGTCATACGGGATCAGAAGCCCTAACCCTAAGGTACATTCTATAAATAGGAGTTACACGATGAAGGCACACACGTTCTAATCTCTGAACTATTTACATATAGTCACACTGTGCACACACCGCACTCCCTTGGCGAAAGACCTGGTTGTGTACAGTGATCCTACTTTTCCTGGACGCTTGCCTCATAGGCATTCAGGAAGAGTCCCTTGATCCAAGATCAAAGCACCAGCCTACCGGGCTGGACATCTGTGTTCTATACCAAAACAATATATATATACAGTTACTGCATATAGGAAATAAAGAAGGAGACTTAATATATATCTATATGCTTGTCGGTTTGCAGCTACTTTTGGAAAGGAAAAAAAAAGGCATCTGATATATTTCTGCACTTGGAAGCTAATGAAAATCTTTTTATATGGTATAAGTGTATATATATAGCTATTTATATGTAGTTACGTTGGAAACCATAGCCAAATGATAAGATAATATATATGCAACTACATTTAAGAAGACTTTATTGATCTGATATATATGACGCTAAGCTTATAGAGTCAAAACAATTATATCTTAAAATCCAAAGCTAGTTAAATATTATAGAATCTGGAGTTACCTTGATGAGCTTATTCAATGGAAAGTATGCTAATAATAATAACGGGACCATGCATGCAGTGAGCGACAAAAAAAAATGTTGCACACATAATGAGTATATCAACGCTGCATATTATATGAAAAGAAAGGAAAAGTTACTATTATATGCATAGGCGCTGAGGAGTTTCACTACTGTTATATATATAGGCATTACATTAAAGCTTATTTTATTTGATGTTTATATAAAGAGTAAATACCCGTTCTGGTCCTTAACAAAAAACACGGACCCCATTTTGGTCCTTGACAAAAAAACCGACCCTTATTTGTCCTTTTTATGGGACTAAAAATGACCTTTTGGGATTTGTGAGGGATCAAAATGTCCACCAATCGACCCTTATTCGTTCTTTTTATGGACTAAAAAGGACTTTTTTTTTGTCAGGGACCAAAATGGGGTCCGTGTTTTTTGTCAGGGACAAGAAAGGGTATTTACTCTTATATAAATATGAGTTACTGCCCTTAAAACCATGAGAAACATTATAAGTATCATTAAAGCATATTTCATGCGGTGGCAATATTTATTAAACTAATTGTGGTAAAATAATAATAAAAATAATAATAGTAATAATAATAATAAATAATAATAATAATAAATAATAGTATTATTAAGAAAGGGAATTAATAATAAATCAAAAGGACAATTAATAGTTGTAATGGTTTCACTGATTTTTTCAGTCTTGTCATAATGTGCCCACTTCAAGCAATTCAAATATATTAGCATTAAAATTTATATATTTTTAATTATAAGTTATAATTTTGATTATGTAGAGTTTTAGAAGAGTTATTAATGGTTAGTAAATTGACTGTGGTAGATTGATTTTTGGCGTGTGTTTGAGCTCTTGGATTAGGAGCAGTGTGATAATAGTTAGCTTCGGCGAGAGGTAACCACTTTCTACTTATTATGTGTATTGATATGTTGTTTGTGAGTACATTGCGAAATAATTATGAATATTTTAATAGAAATTTCCTTGTGGAACCTTATAATTTGAATTGTGAAATATATACATATTTTTATTTATGTATAAGAATTGGGAATTGAGATATTATGACATGGTTATGAGAATTATTTGAATAACATGATATGAATGTGAAAATCTTGGAAATATTCCTGTTGAGTTTTTATTATGATAATTATGGAAAGGGTTGAATTGGGAAGAAATGGAGTAGTTTATTCCACCACGTGGTGAGGCCTCCATTGGTGCACAATGGTTGGCTTTTTATTGTCCCACCTGTTCAATGAGAGACTGGCCCACTAGTTCAATGAGGGTTTACGACACCCCACTAGTTCAATAAGGGGAAAAGACCTATGGTCTGGGACATGTGCTCTGAGGATTTTGGCTGGTCCTCATCACATGACCAGTGAGCTTTTGAGTAACCAGTAATATGGATGTAACTTAGCCCATGGGTCTAGTCGGAGGAAATAAGGCAGTTCAATTGGATTGATGGGAGGCATCTTGAGAATTGTGTTAATGAAAACTGTGATACATAATTTTGATACATAATTCATGAAATGAAAATTTATGACGTGTATACTGGTGAATTATATTTTTAATACTTTGTTATATAAATTGTTCCACTTGGAAAGTCACTAGCACATATTAGTATTCGTAATAAGTTGGATTAATGGTTGCCACATTTTTCAGGTGATAGTTCCCGTGCGGGTCCATCAGGGAAGACCTCGAAAGCTTAGGTTACTTTGCTAAAAGTAGTTCTTCTGCCTTTTTGGTTTATGTTGGATGATTGTATATTGCCACGTTAGGGCTCATTATGCATACTCTGATTTATTTTGTATATTTTGGTAAATGATGAAGCATTACTTAGTGGTTGATCAACCCTTAATTAGTCATTATGTTAAGTAAAATGGAGGATGTTACAATAGACATAGTGGTGTAAGAAGTTTTTCTCATGCTATGGAATTTTATAAAGGGTTAATGTGCCTAAATAACCTCTAACTTTTCTAAAAGGTGCAATAGTAATTACTCCCTCTAGTCCTTTTTATAAGGCACCAACTACCTTTTCCCTTAAACTAAGGAAGTACAATTTAGTCATTAAAAAAGTGTTCAGGTGATATATATTTCCATGTTTACCCCTGCTTTAATGATACATATTTAAAAATATTAAAACAATTATTTGTCAGATTTACCATGTCTCTCTCCCTTCTCCTTTCTCTCTCCCCATTCCTTTTTTGCGCAATGTGTACGCAACAAGCAGCCAGTAGTCCAACATTCGTCATAGTGGCGCCATGTTTTGGGAAGCTCTCTTTCTCTTAAAACCTTATAACAGTGGCGCCACTGCCATTTTTTCACACAGTATTTTTGCAATACTCTATTTTTTTGAAGCTCTCATTCTCTCAAGTGATATTAACAGTGGCGCCATTTTTTTCAGTAAAAACTTTGAAAAAAAAAAGTGGCGGTGAACTAATTTTTTTAAGACAAACCCCCCAAAACGGAATTAAACTTAGGTAGATAAAACGCAATGGAACCTCAAATTGTCATTGTTGAGTGAAGGCACATTCATTGCTCCCATGAATGACCAAACGCAAGTATCCTTCGACTTAAACGTACTGCCATGTTGGGAAGAGGAAATGGATGAGACTATGAACTCAAATATTTTCGCAAGCTCACAGAATCAAGGTGCAGTGGTGTTGGGTGATTCAAGCATGCTTTGTTTTGGTGAAGCAGTAACAGAGAACTTGAATTCTCACGTACCTCTTGACTTGAACATAGAAGGTACGTGTGCTGATGATGATGACAACAATATTTCACTCCCTAACAGTTAGCAAACAAACATGTTCTAGACTCGAACTGTTATGATCATGCCAAAAAAAACTGTATTAAGACTAGAAACGGTAACATAAGTGGACGAGTTCGATGCTCTTCACGCTTAAGAGAGTCTTCCACAACCAAATTAAACAGGTCACCATTATATTCAAAACCTTCATCTTTTTCCTCCTTTGTTTTTTGAGAAAGCGGAGATTTAGCAGTATGTTCATCTAGTTCACCATTACAGTCAAAACCTTCATCTTTTTCCTCCTTTGTTTTTTGAGTAAGCAGAGCTTTCGCAGTATGTTGATCAAGTTCACCATTTTCCATCATAAAAATCAGATGAGCAATGAGTACAAAGGGAGAGATGGCTAAGAAGAGAAAAAACGAAAGGCAAGACGTACAGTCAAAACCATCAGAGGAATAGGAGTAACTGAGTAAGTTTGAAGGCAAAACATCAGAGAAAGAGAAATGAAAAGTTTATTGGGAAAATTAGAATGAAGGACTTAAAAGAAAAGATATTTATGGAGAAGGACCATAAAAATTGTAATTATTTAGAATGACCAAATATAAAAATATTAAATTAAAAGTACTAAAATGCCCCTAACAAAATCTTCTTCATTGCCTCTTGCATTCTCTTCCCCATTTTATTTTTTTTAAAATAATACAAAATTCTAAGTTTCATTAAATTAAACAATGGTTTTCTCAATTTTCACAACTTAAATATAATCTATGAAAAAAAAATTACGCATTCTTCAATTTTTAAAAATTAACAAAAATTTTAATTAAAAATAGAATTATATAGTTTTTAAAAAAGTCAAGGTCTTTTATAATTTATCATATATACTAAACCAAGAAATTTTGTATGACTTATTTTTGTTTTAGAAGAACTTTATGTGGGTTAAAAAAATTCATGTAATGTTAATAAAATAAAAAAATCTAATTAACCTATTATATCCTAAAAAATATGAAATAAGTTTATTTTTTATTTTTATAAAAAGAACTTAATTGACATCGATGTTGATAATATAAATCGGGCAACTTGATGATATAAATTGGTGAAAAATAAAAATTAAGAAAAATATGAGTTTAACAATTGTAATTAAATAATATATTGGGAAAAAAAGATATAATCATATCATGATGGACAATTTTAGTTTTAATTTTAGTTATTTTTTTGATTTTGAATACAAAAGATAATACATGAAGATTGATTAGGGGCAATTTAGTAATTTTAAATTTGTATTATGATGTTTGGTCCTTCTAAGTAATTCCAATTTTTATGGTCTTTTATAATAAATATTATTTTCTCTTGGTCCTTTATTTTAATTTTCCCAAGTTTATTTTTGGGGAGAGAGAAATGAAAAGTTAATGTTGAGGGAGAGAGAAACATGGCCATTGGATGAAAAAGTCAATAAAAAATATTACTCGTACTGTTCTGCACGTTTGAGCAGGGTTGTAATGCCTATTGGGGGAGTGAGAAATATACCCATTGGGAGTACATGTTTAGTGCAGTTGATGATAATTCAAAATTTCAAGGAGTATTAAAAATGAGCGCGGAATGGGAAAAACTCAGATTTAGAGGCAGTTGATGCTTTATAATAAGAACCAAAATATGTGGGCAGTTAGGACCAAAGGGAGTATATAAACTATTTTTTGGAGCAAAAGTAATCATAAACATTTGACAATGTCCATGCTTAGCTAATCGAGATAACATGATGGAAATAGAAGATGAAATGTGGTTATAATGAATAATTGCCCACATTTGACAATGTCTATGCTCCACCAATAAGAGTCCACCATTTGTTTCTTCTTATTTTCCTTCATTGTCTTCCTTTCTTTTCCTTCTTTTCCATGTGGCCTTGGAGGGTCAAGTGGACTTAATCCCAAGTAATATTTCGGATATTCAAATCACAAAATTTTGGAATGTCACCTTTCTCAAACTGAGCTTAGTCATCTGTCTGATAAAGGCTTATCCTCAAGTCTTTAGACAAAAAATTCAAGATATTACATGAGTTATGAGCGGCCGATGAAAGTGAGGATGACTCTCTTAAAACCTAGGCCGACAACCCGTGAGAGTTAGGGTTGGGACGAAGACTGGGTGAGTTGGCAAGAAAGAGGGAGAGAAAAAAGAAAGATTTACAATGGTGACCGGTAAGTTGGCAAATATTGGTTGATGAGGTGGCAAATATTAGGTATTATATGTGCATGTTAGTTAAACTTAATAGTCAAAAATTAAAAGAGGAAATTGTTATGTTTTATTAACTTTGGAGACCATTTTCCTTAAAAAAAATTTAAATTCCGCTCATCCAATCGAATGCTTCTCAGTTCTCACCCAAAACTTTCCAGTAAAAATGATAGTTAACTCTCTTAAAAAAAGTAGAAGGTTAGTTAAATGCTTTAAGCCCTCCTTATAAGAATGTTGGGGATGTTCGGTTTTCGAATTCCATTGCCATAATCCGAAATTGCTTCCGGTATCATCGTGGTGTTGGCGGCTGTGGGATATGAAGCTTCAAAGGCAGGATAGATTCAGAGCGTTTCTGTGGCTATGAGAAACGGTATTTATTCCAGCAATCTTAAGGTACTGTGAATCGTGTTTCCCACATTTGGATGTGAGATAAAATTCATACTCTTTGGTTTGTTGTTTCGGAAAATCTCCCAATAAGAGGTAAGATGAAGGCATCATGAAACTGAGCATAGCTGGAAATTCAAGTAGGCCTAATCAACATTGCTTCTTTTAGGTTCCCTAAACTCTCAATCTCAATCTACCTAGTTGCTTTAGGTGGCCATTCAATTAAGTTTCTTCAGTACCCTGTAAAATTTCTAGTCTAGCTGAAAAATATACTTCTAAATTGTGAGAAAAAACTCTTTGAAGCGTTGTTACTTGTTAAGAATCCTACGCCATTCGAAGTGTCACAGGGCACAATGGTTACAAAAATATTATAACTTGGGGTAATGGAATCTGCTTATCCCTATCTCTCCCCTAACTATGTGTTCTGTCCGAAATGTTATGCTTTGATTGTGTTATGTTTGTTCTTTGTAGAATTCTATATTGCTACATATGAGTTTAGTTATGTGCTTTTGTTACATATCATAAAGCTTGCTTCCCTACATATTAAGATTTTCATTCTATCTATTTCTCCTGTCTTTCGTTCCTTCACAAGATGGATAAGCGGTGAGAGAGTTTTATTAATAATATTTTCTCCCATTAGCAGGTATTTTCTAAACTGAAACTCTGCAATGAAGAGTTTATGGGAAAATTACTTAGCAGAAGATGGACTTTGGACAGCCCTGAAACAAAAGTTCACCAAGTAATACAAAGAGACAAATCGCATGATCGTAGTGTTTTTTTATGCACTAATCCATCTTTCACTGGTGACTTAAGGGAGATGGATAAAGAAGATCGATTCTTCTATATTGTGCGGGACGATTTGTTGCACCCATTAATTAATGGCAATAAAGCAAGAAAACTAGATGGAGTACTTCCTCTACTTGAAGATTGTTCTGTCACGGATGTGGTGAGTTTATCCTTCAAAGTAGTAATTGTATCTTGAAATGCTTTTCTTTGATCTATGTTTGATATTTATTTTTTTTTGGGTGTGGTGGAGTTCATTTTGTTGGCTTCTGCAAGGGAATTTTTCCAAATAAATATTATTACCCTCCTTTTCTTCTTCTATTGAATGTTTTGCCTCATATATTCATATCTGATAATTTCTTGAATACTTCAGTAGTTGCTTTGAATTCGTAAGAGTAACATCAACAATGGAATTGGCTCTTCTTTATTTCTAATAGAAAGGTGGTTTAAAGTGTCAGTAATTACAAATATTCTATACATATTGTGAATCAAATGATTAGCTGGTGAATAGATTAATCAGATATTTCATTGGTGTAGTCATATTGGGTATTAACTCTCAGTATCTTACTGGGCTGTTCAAATTCTCAATCTGTTTGGGCAATTACTTGTACAA
This sequence comes from Acacia pycnantha, assembly GCA_025563575.1. NCBI lineage: Eukaryota > Viridiplantae > Streptophyta > Magnoliopsida > Fabales > Fabaceae > Acacia > Acacia pycnantha. The sequence goes on along the minus strand of JAMWYP010000026.1, from coordinate 4,912,747 downwards.
ATGACTGTAGCCTTGCAAGATCTTAATTATGGGGAATTCCAAGATCGAACCCTCTTTTGGCCAATCCAAGATCAACTACTCAACTAACACATTTTCTAGGTCACATGTGGAGGCTGTCAGAGTGCTCACACGGCTGCTGTTGGTAGGTATTTGTACGTCTATGGCATAAATTTTTACTGAATTTTTGGAATTACATGAAATTTAAAATTTAGATGGAGCAAACACTACAAGGATAATTCCAAACCATGATTTGCATATCTTACAGCTGCTCTATGTGCCGAGAGAGGAATCAAATCACATTTGCTTCTACGAGGAGAGCAACCTGAAATCTTGACTGGCTATAACTTGATGTCCACAATATATGGAAATGTGACCTACGTTCCCAGATCTATTTATGCCAACCGTGTAGAGATGCTAAAGAACCATGCCAAGTTGGTGGCTGGTAGCAATGATTTTGTAGTATGGTTAGATGATATCGTTGAAGCTTCAACAGCCAGCTTGTCTACTTCTCCAACACTAGCAGGAATGGATGCTAGTAGAAATGCTAGAAACCATCTAAGAAAGACTTTAATAATTAATGAAGGTGCAGCTGATTCTGTAGCTCTACTAGGTAATGATGAGAGCTGATTTTGTCAATAAAACACTCTCTCTTCATGTAGGTATGCATATTTTTCAGACTATTTTCTTTTTCATTAGGTAAAGAACTAGATAGAGCCTGCATTAAGCCAAATTCAAGTTCTCAATAACGATATGTGTATATAAATATTTTTCTTTGATATCATGTTAATTGATCTTACTAGTAGTTAATAGGGTAAATTACTATTCCCTCCATGCCTACCTTACTCAATTTTCTCCTCTATTATGGTCAAATACATATTTAACTAGAGGGAAGCCTGGTGTAAATGCATGGGGACCCTGAAAAACATGGAATTTGCAAAAATAGCAAAAGAGGCAGGTGAAAAAAGGTGGGTCCATTAATTGGTTAGAAGCTTGTGTCTTAGGACACAACTTTTATAGTATTTATAGAAGTGGTAAGTATAAGAGTGGTTACCTTTTTTTTGCCAAAATAAGTGTGACTGGGGCTTAGTTGTTATTGCAGAAGAGGTCAATTCGGTGCTCTTTTTAATTTCAAACGGGGAAGTATACTTTTTCAAAACTAAGGAAAAGACTAATTTAAGAGTATCTCATAAAGTAATGTACCCTAATAAATATGAATGGTTATTGAAGAAAGTCAAATATTGAATATGTACATTCACATGGTTCAGTTATTGATCACACCTGTCAAAAATCAATGCTTGTTATTGATGAGTATAAAATCATGGAGAATTGTAGTGGCCGTGTTAAATAACTCACATTTTCATATAATTACCTTATGAAGGGCATTTCTATTATTATGGATCTTATACCATTTGGAATTCATGTTTTTGTGGTGTTAATGTTGCCAAGGTTTGATAAAATTTGATGGTGGTTGCAATAACTTATTCTCTCCTTGTGTAGGTGTTATTCGCATGGTGCAATACTTGTCAGAGAATCATTTATTTGGAAGAAGGGCATTGAGATTTGTTGTAGATGCTGGTACTGGGACAACAGCTATTGGTTTAGGACTTGCTGCCCTATGTTTGGGGTGTGTTTTGGATTGTATAGCATGTCATTTTATTTGATGAGAATTATTTTTTTAATAATTTGATAATATTGATTTGTAGTAATCTCTTTTCGCTTCCATGCAGACTCCCATGGGTGGTCTATGCAGTCATGCTGGCTGACACAATTGATGCATACAGAGAAAAGGAAGAACGATTAATTTCTGAATTTAAGAAGCATTTTAATGTTCAGTTTATTGACCACAATGTGAACAAAGAGGATGCCAGAATCGTGCATTGGGTGGAACGATCTCGTCCAAGAAAGTAAGTGTGATAGACTTATCTGCTATTATCTTAATGGTGGTGCTTTTTGTCAAGCATTTCTGCCAAGTACTGTCTTAATATACTCATCTGTGAAAACTAGTTAGCAAAAGCATCTCAAATAGAAGATTTTTCTTAAAGATAACACTGATGATGGCATTTCAAAGTGTATAAAAAAAATTATGGCATTTCAAAAGATCATTCTGTATAGCGATGCATCAATGTTCAGTTATATCCCTGTATCAATACTCATTGGTTGCGTTTGCCTGAGAATGCTACACATTGAACTGCAGATTCTTTGATTCGGTTAATGAAATGGCTAATATTCTGTCATTAACAGAAAAATCCACTGCTGAACACTTAACTTGAGCAGTTATGGTGGTTGGCTATAATTTTTTACTGGAGGCCATGGGTCAAAAACTCAATCAATATCTATAAAAGTGAACTTGTTGAAACTTAGGAATTAAGGTAGTAAAAATTCACCAGAAAAGAGTCACCAAGAAGTTAATATCCTTCCTAGTGATGTAGTTATGTATTCAGAAAGAATAGCACCCAATAGTGGTGTAGTTATGTACTAAGCCATGTTCATAATTTGTAAATAGTGGGACTTATTATATGGGTTCTGTGCATTGCATAGGCCCCACTCTAATGTATTTGAATAATTGAATAATTAGAAAGCAAAGGCTGAGAGAAACGTTGTTATCTACTTATCTTGAATGGATGTTCTAATTCTACACAAGTCAGAAGGGATTCCTATTTGTAGGCTTACATCAAAAGGGGATTACAATAGTATCCATAGAGCTTAGGAAAAGTGCTCCATTGTCGTTAAAGGCTAGTTTATTTACAATAGGCTCAAAATAAAAATAAGAGTAAAGATCAGTAATTCCATATTATACAATTACTTTTATGGTCGCAGAGAATGTAGAATCGGGTCAAGAACAGTTCCCACTTAAAACACTGTGGTTGTAGACAACATCTTCACATCAATTTTTTTCGTCTCTGTAACACTTCCCTTTTTTGGTAAGTTTGTAACATTTACCCTTTTTTTATGCACGAATACTTGCAAAATTTCTAGATTTGGAAAAGTTTTGGAAGGGGAAATGCAAACATGCCAGCAAATTGCACAACAAACTGGGATTCTGGTGGATCCTGTGTACACTCTGGCTGCTTGGGAAATGGCTACGCTTTTGTGTAGTGAAGAAGCTAAAGGAGGACCAGAGGTGGTTATGCTTCACACTGGAGGCACTTTGGGCATGTTTGGATTAGCTCAGAGGTACAAAAATTACTTTGGCACCCTCAAGAAAGGACTCAACCTATATTAATAGAGGACCTATGCTACATGGAAACTTGCTTCATTCATGTTTCTCTCCCCATGTAAGTACTCCTCCGGTACTTGATATAAGACAAATCTATCTAATTTGATTAGATTAAGGAAGTTAGTGAATATGACATGTATTTTCTAAAACACTTGGTCATCTTCATTAATTTCTTCATTCCCTTTCTTCTTTGATTATTGTTGATGGAGCATCAACAATAAGGGTAAATTAGAAAAAAATTAACAAATATAAAAAATATGTCTTACATTTAGGACTAATTCTTCAAATATGTCATATATTAAAGACCAAAGGGAGTATTATTTATTTTTTTATGGTGATCACAATGTAATATTGGATGATTAAAATTATCTTTTATGCATAATGTATTTTGATTGAAATTTGCTCATTAGAAATATAAAAAAACTGTTCATCTTGACCTTTTTTAAATTAAAAGCAAGTTCCTTGAAGCTGACATGAATAAATTCCAACAGGACATGCTAGTAGCTTGATTAATAGCAACTAGAATACATTATGTGTAAGTTGCATTGTTTATTACTAGCTCTGATCCTAAATATAGGATATAGTTTGTTAGTGCAAATTGCACTACAAACTATATCCTATATTTAGGATTGGAGCCCGGAGGTAGTATTTGTTAAGACATTCTGTATCAAGCAAATGTTATATTTAAAACTCGAATGCTTTATTTGTAATCTAGGTGTTACAATCGGGCCCTGTACTCTAATGACACGAAGCTCCTCTTCAAGTCTTTATTAATTATATCAAAAAAAAAAAAAAGTCTTTATTAATTGTGAGGTTGAGTTTAAGTCATCTATGAAGATGTAATTAATATTTGCAACTCGTTTTTTAGAAAGAAAAATTATTGATTCACTCCATTAGAACTTATCTCTCATGATCTCCCCGTGAACAAATGTAATTTCCTACAATTCTTATAAGGGTTAAATGACATTTGTTGGTTCTAAAACTATTTTTGCAGGCCACCCAATGCTCCTGAGAAAACAGTTTAAAGGCAAATATGTGCTTTAAGCCTTTTTAATAAATACATGGATTATTGGTGATTCAATAAATGGAATTATGCGCTTTTTTGTCACGGAAATTGCAAGTATTAAATTTGTGATGTATAAGTTCTAACTAATTTTTTCATATCAACCAATTAGATTGGGTCTAGCAGAAAGGGTTAGTCTTTTACAATATGGTGAACCAAGGCACAAATCGTTGCTGGGAGAGGTGTCTACATTTAATATCTGACAGTGTCTCAAATAGGATTGCCTCCAATAAAAAAATACTTGAGCCGAGCAAAGAAAAAAAAAATTATATATATATATATATATATATATATATATATATATATATATATATATACACATACACATACACGTATCAATAAAAACAATTAAATTTGTCACAAATTTGAAGTGATTCCCAATACTACTTTTAGTAACTACACTTTAACTCAAATATCACATTAATCATTACTCTCGTATTACTCTTATTAAATGTGGTTGTACATAAAAAAATATATTTAATACTCCCCAAATACCAGCTAGTTATAAAAGAACTAACAATAGTTGGTGTATTATTATGAAGACCAAAGATAGTAGTATGGTATAAACAGTGGTTTTGCAAAATAATATAAAGACAAAAATACCATTTAACCCTTTTTAATACAAACATTGATATTGGTGATTCAATAAGTGGAAATATGCACTTTTTGTCCCATAAATTGTATCAGAACTGGAGACTTGACCTAGAAGAATGCATCAATCAGCTTAAAATACACAACATTGGGGAAGATGTGGTAACTGGTAAGAATCAAGATTATAAAATAAAAAGTATACAGTGAGATGTTAATTTGTTTTAGCCCACATTTTGACACTAGCCTAGTCCCCCCTCTGTGGATTCTGTATTTAATATGAAGATGTTCAAATCTTAATAATAATGATATTCAGGCAATACTACCTTCCTTCAGTACTTACAGAAATATCTATTTTGTATTTCAAACTACAATGTGAGTCTTATATTAATTTAAACTATTGAAGGATCGTAACTAGCAATCAAACACTCTGCTTGATCATTACAGAATAACCCATCTTTCTACTGACTAAAAGAATGTAGAGTACTTGTGTTATTGAAAATAAGATTAATTACATTAAGTGCATGTTTGTAAAACCCGTGACATATGGTTTCAAAAGTCTTTTTTTTTTTTTAAGTTAAAATAAAATTTATTTTACATACTTAGTTTATAAATCATAAAAGTTGTTGTCTAAAAGTTAATCTAGTGATTCATTTAACGTGGGCTATTTGCTTTTTAACCATGTTCATTCATTTGGGGTCCACATCTAATTGTCCCTATAACTAATAGAGTTTGACCACAATTAATTCATTTGTACTTTATCAATTCAATACAGAAGGATGAACTTTATTCGGCCGAGACATTACTCATGTGACGTCTAAATTATATTAAATTATTTACTGTAGAACATATGATTGGAATTTCTTTTGAAAATGGCCAAAAAAGTACAAAATCTAAAATATACTCCTCTGAAACATATTCATCCGCTCCTTAAAGAAAGTTAAATGAGTTAGTTAATTATGATATAGAGTTAAGATGTAAAAATACACATGTGTTCTTGTCAGAGGAGCACTCAGTAGCAAGTGTTTTTTTAAGTGTAAAAGTGACTATGTGGTTACAAATTAGATGCAAAAATATCGTTTGACCGTTAAGTTTGATTTTGACCGTTAAGTTTGACCTTTTTTTACTGACTGAACGATGACGTGACATTTCAAAGGTGCAAAAATACATATGTGATTTGTCAAAAAGAGTGTCTAACACCAAATTCTTTTTTTTTAAAATTTAATTATTTTATTTTATTTAAAAAAATATTTTCAGGGTATTGATGGGTACTAAAAAGATACTTCAGGCTACTGAATGCTACTGGAAAATTACTTCATGATCTTGAAAAATTATTTTAGGATTTTCAAAAAATATTTCTGGGTACTGACTCGTATTAAAAATATACTTCAAGCTACTGACTGGTATTGAAAAAATACTTCATGATCTCGAAAAATTATTTCTGATACTAGTACTCACAATATACTCCAGGATATTGACTGACATTAAAAAAATAATTCATGATCTTAAACAATTATTTTAGGATCTTGAAAAAATATTTCAAGGTACAGAATGGTATTTAAAAAATATTCTAGAGTACTGACTGGTACTAAAAATATACTTCGGGATATTTTTTAAAGATCCTAAAATAATGTTTTCAAGATCATGAAACAATTTTTTAGTACTCGAAGTATCTTTTTAGTACCGGTCGGTATCCTAAAAATATTTATTTTTTTTTTTAAAAAAAAGAAGCAAAGTTCACTTAAAATTACGCCAAAACGGAGCAGTTTTAAGTGTTGGATGGCAGCAAACGCTAGTCAGATCCAAATAAGGAGAAAATTTAATAAAGATTTTTTAAAAATAATAAAATAAATTATGGAAATAAATTTTTTACCGTTTTTATCCTCTTTCCCAAAATGATAAATTAGAAGAAAAAAATTTAGCCTCCAAGCAAAATACCTAGAGAAATAATTTCCCTTTAATTGAAGTAAAAATATTAAATTAAAAAAAAGAATTTGGTGTTGGACGCTCTCTTTGACAAATCACATATATATTTTTGCACCTTTGAAATGTCACGTCATCATCCAGTCAACAAAAAAAGTCAAACTTAACGGTCAAACGGTATTTTTGCATCTAATTTGTAACCATGTATACACTTTTGCACCTAAAAAAAGCATTTTCTACTGGGCGCTCCTCTGACAAAAGCACATGTGTATTTTTGCATCTTAACCCTATAATATATGTCGTGTATCATTTGTTATAAATTAGTTTATAAGTGAGACAAATTAATTTAGGGTTAAGGTGCATTTTTGCCAACAAACAATTACAGAAAGAGCATCCAGCACAAATATTAATTAAGCGTATCTTAAATACCAACAAACAATTAAAAATATGCAAATTAGCCAACAAACTTTTAAAAATGTGCAGTCAGCACAACGCCGTTAGAAAAAAGATAATGTCTGTTATCTAAGGTGCAGATTGCCCAACAAACTTTTATTCCAGGAGCACCGAGCACAAAAAAGTTTTACTCAAGAGCTCCCAGCACAAAATTTTTAATTTAACTAAATTAAATAATTTTTTTGTCTATTATCATTATTCAAAACTACTTGTATAGATATCTATGGACAAAAATTACTCATTTTTCAAAATAAACAATTTTTTAATTAAAAATATAATTATATGATTTAAATAAAACTCAAGGTGTTTTATAATTTATTATATATGTTAAACAAAAAAAATTATATGATTTATTTTTATTTTAGAAGAAATTTATGTGAGTTAATAAATTCATTTAATGTTAATAAAATTTAAAAAATCTAAAAAATATATAAAAAGAGTTTAATGGATATCAACATTGATACTTAATAATATAAATCCGGCAACTTGATGATATTTTTTTTAATTAAATGATCGATTCATTATATGAATATGAGACTTGTTGATTTTTTTTTAAAAAAAAGTCCCATAAATAATTTGCTGGGGCTATTCCAAGATACTTAATTAATGACAAATTTTTTTTTTCAACAAGTCCCATATTGATATAATCAATAGATAATTTAATTAACCAAAATATTATCAAGTTGCCGGATTTATATTATTAAGTGTCAACATTGATATCCATTAAAATCATTTTATAAAAATAAAAATTAAACTCATTTCATTTCTTTCCGGATATAATAGATTTTTTAAATTTTATTAACATTAAATGAATTTATTAACTCACATAAATTTCTTCTAAAATAAAAATAAATCATACAATTTTTTTTTTGTTTAACATATATAATAAATTATAAAAACACCTTGAGTTTTATTTAAATCATATAATTATATTTTTAATTAAAACTTTTGTTTATTTTTGCAAATGAATAATTTTTGTCCATAGATATCTATACAAATTGTTTTGAATAATGATAATAGACAAAAAAAATTATTTAATTTAGTGAAATTAAGAATTTTGTCCTGAGTAAAACTTTTTTGTGCTGGGTGCTCCTGGAATAAAAGTTCGTTGGCCAATTTGCACATTAGATAACAGACATTATCTTTTTTCTAAAGGCGTTGTGCTGACTGCACCTTTTTAAAATTTCGTTGGCTAATTTGCACATTTTTAATTGTTTGTTGGTATTTAAGATACGCTTAATTAATATTTGTACTGGATGCTCTTTCTGTAATTGTTTGTTGGTAAAAATGCACCTTAACCCATTAATTTAATATAAAAAAATAAAAATAAAATTATTTTAAAGTAATTTATTTAGTTTCCTTAATATCTTTAAAAAGTTAATTATATTCTTATATTAAAAATCAGAGGAGTACATATTCTATGTTAGAACCACAAAGTGACCTAATTTTATTGAAGTTCCTGAGAATTGAATTTCTCGTGCATAACCAAATTTCCCATAGTTTTAAAAGAAAATCTCACCACCACAGCAGCGGATAGCTGGAACTACAACAATCAGAGATTTGAAGCTGCCTGATCTGTTTAGTTATGTGATCTACTTAGGAGGTCTTGAAAAACATGCAACCTAGAGAATAAATGACTAATTTATTTAACAAAAAGGGGTGTGAATGTGAGTTGGCATAGATGGTAAGGGATCCAGCACTAGACCCTTGGGTCGTGGGTTCGATCCCCTCTGCCGTCGCTGAGACTCCTTTGGTAGGCGATCTCGTAAGTCCCCAGTAAGTGCTCATAGAGTTCGGGGCCATGCCCTGGCCTTGGTAGGGGACTGATGTCAAACCCCTCCAAAACTTTTTTAATATAAAAAAACAAAAAACAAAAAACAAAAAGGGTTAGGGTCAGTTTTATTCTAGAGTTTAAATTGCGGGACAATTTTGTCCCGAACGTTTTTTCTGGGGGCATAGGGAGTAATTTTGACCATTAGTTAACCAAATATATCAAACTGGCAGTCCACATGTTATCTACGTCATTTTTGTGTTAAAGTGTAAATTTGCCCCGAAAGTTTTAAATCTAACTTTAAAGAAAATGAAGTAGATAACAAATAGATTTTCATGGCAAATTTGTACATTAACAAAAATATGTGGATGACATGTGAACTGGCAATTTATCATATTTAGTCAACTAATATTCAAAATTAATTGAGATGACCGTTATGGCAAAATTACTCCCTTTTTTAAACTTCCGGGGCAAAATTATCCCTTAACCCAAAAAAAAAACTTTAATTATATAATATCAAAACCTTTAGCAATTGCGACTATTATCTTAGAGTTTTTAGTGTCACTAGTGACTTGGAGTTCATCAATAACTATCTCACTTAAAAAAAAAAAGAACTTTAATTAAATAAAATGACTAGAAAACTTTTAACAATGACAAATTTTATGATAAAATTTTAAGTGCTTGTTTGAACCCCAAATGTGTTTATTCACGTAGATTGAGACAAAACTTATTTCATATACTTACCTCATATATTATAAATTACAATTGAAAAAACGTTTGTAAGGACTCTAATAGTTATTTCAAACAAGCATTTAGTGTTTAAGTTCTGGTGGTGATGTGAAGGGTAATTATTACTCATTTTAAGAAGTAATAGCTTTAAATTTATATATAAAATGGCAACAAAATAAAATTTCGAGATTTTGTTTCTAGCGGACAAGAATTAAAGACATAAATAGGACCTCTTTGATGTGTCCCACTTGGGTCATCGTCTCCCTAACAAATCAGATCTTAAAAGTGGAAGTTTTATTTTTTATATAAAAAAAGAAAGCTTTAATGTAATCTTTTTATGTGACATTTTTATCTTGTTATATATAATGATATATTGCAAAGTATTAACAATGGCGGATGCAGGTATATGATATGGGGGGCAAGTGCCCCCCTAAAACGACGTGGTTTTTTTTTTAAATTTTAATTTAGGGTTAAATCCAAATACTAGATAATGCTTTCGCATCGCAGAATCAAATAGTCAGTTTCTCTTAATCAAAATTTCGCCATTTGTTTAATGCCTTATTTTGAAAAAGATGTATTTGATAGCATTGATAATAAGGCAATTACAATGAAATTTCAAAAAATAAAGCTTAAAAAGATGATATTGTAATTATTTTTATTGTAATATACTTTTGTTATTAAAATATATATGCTTGAACTTATTTAGTGCCCATCCTTGCTATTTTTAACAGCACTTTTGTTATTTCTAACCGTACTTAGCCTTGTTTTTCCCTTTATATTCTTTTTTTTAATGTATTTAAAACTTTTCTTTAAAAAAAAAATTCCCCGCAAATTGTGCCCCCTTCTGTAAATTTTTGGATCCTCCCCTGAGTATTAACATTATTATTGTAGCATATGAGATTAGTTTGTTGGTTTGTGAATGTGTAATTGATAGGGTAGTTATTAAATAATTGATAAATTAATTAAAAGAGAAAATAATGATTGGGTTTGGGTGAGTAGGAGAGTGAGAGGGTGGCTTGTAGGGGCAAACATTCCATGTAACAAGGTCCGGACACCAATCCATTATGTCTCCATGCATGCACACACCCCTCTCACTCCAATTGGTTGAATTACAATTTGAACTAAATTATTTAAAACCCTTCTAATTTTATGCATCTGATAAATAATTATCAATCTTAAAATTTTACAATAAATTTCTCAGAACTTTAATATTTACACGTATTACTCCTATATTATTAGTTTTGTTTATTGTTCCCTCTTGTCCTTAATACAAAACATATTTAGAGAGTTGATATTGATTCTAAATATCATATATATTTTTAAAATTTGTTAATATTTTTCTAATTTTCCCCGTATTGATGATCGTATGATGTTTTAGAAAATATATGTTGTATTAACTAATTTAACTAATATCATTATTCTAATCAAAATTAGGTAAATATGTTTTATATTAAGGACATAAGGAAATATTTATCTACAAATGACTTGAAGCTTAACGGGTTATATGTATACAAAATAAAATTAACCATTTGAAATTTTCTGCATGTATCTGAAAGTTTATGATTTTATTGTAATGTTTTAAAATTAAAGGCATAGACGGTAGACCTATCCAGGGGCGGATCTTCCTTAGGACAAGTGGGGGCCATGGCCCCCCCAAAAAAAAAAATGTTTAGAAATTTTCTTATAAAAAATTTAATATAATGTAAAATTAAATTTTTGGCCCCCAAATCCCCCCTCTTTTTATATCTTTGGGCTTATAATTCAAGTTGTATTCCATGTGGGGTCTTATATAATTTATGTTAATATTGTCATTTTTTTCTATATTTCATTCTAATTACCGAAATTTTTAGCTTATCGGTGAAATTTACTTTTGTGGTGTATTCTTTAGTATACTTTCACCCATTTTACACTACACCTGTAGATGAAGTTTGTTGATTTTTCATTCTAAACCTCACCTCTTGCCTTCCAATGTTGTGGTGTTCAATTACATGAAGTCTATGGTTGAACCAAAGATTCACAATCACATAAATTAAAAACCTTCTAATGTTTGTGGTGTATTTTTTTTATATTATTTTATTTTCTTATTTATATTCTTTCATTTTTTAATGAATATAAAACTTTCCTTTAAAAAAAAATTTCCGGGGGCGCTGCCCCCGAACCCCCGAATCCCCCTACCACTATTTGGCCCCCCCAAATTTTAATGCCAAGCTCCGCCACTGGACCTATCAAACTTGTCTATTAATATTTTTATATTATATGTGTTTGTGTGTGTGTGTGTGTGTATATATATATATATAGAGAGATTTATTAGAGCATTGAAAATATGTCAATAAGCCCAAAAAAATATGATCAAGTTTGGTCTGTCTTCCTAAAACCCAGTTATTTAACTTATTTTCCCTCGATCTATACATGTGTCGTCATCCTCCTGCATAATTGAGATAATGGAAGTTAGGAATGTATAGTTGAAGAACAACTTAAAAGAAACAATATTATCTTTCATTTTTTCTATAGCTAATAAGGAAATAAAATAAAATTAATATTAATAAAATTGGCTAAAAACAGCGATAATTCAAATATTTGGGAAAAGTTATCTGCTCTTCCGAATATGAAAGAAAATTGCATAGTCATAAAAGAAAAATTGTACATGCTAAAAAAATATATCAATTATAAATTCAGTCCCTTTTTTTCCCTAAATGTTCGAACCATTCAATGTTATTGATTAATTCTCCCAAAAGGGATAATAGTGAAAGAAAGATACATATAATGGGTAGCTCCTACTGTTCCCATTCATACTATTTTTGTATTCCCTCTGGGGAGCACTCCATCCTTCCTCACATCTTCTTGTCCTCATCCCCTGCCAAAAGATTTGGTCTCTACCATTTTATTTGTAATAGTATATTACATCTTTTTTTATTAGGAAAAAAATATAAAATAATCTACACACAAATACTCCCTCCGGTCCTAATTATAGGAGCAAATTTTGGAGTTGGTTTTGGTCCTAATTATAAGAGCAAGTTTTAACTTTTGTCAATTTTTTCCTATAATACCCCTATTTGTATTAATTGAAAATAAACATAAACGGAGTACTGTTTTGTCATAATATAAACATGAAATATACAGAAGTATATGTTATGCAAATTAATATAAACTACTCCAAAATAAACATATACTCCGTGAAGTACTCCATTTTCAATTAATATAAACTACTCCAAATTAAAAATAATAATATAAATAAAACAGGTGTATAAGTAAACCAGATATGAAACTGTGTGAAGATATCATAAATGGCCGGGGATCAAGTAGGACAATAGCAAGGTCTAGAAAAGTTATGCTGATATATAATACTCATAATTAATTCAACAAGCGTTTCCTTAATGTCATTTTAAATTCTGGGTAAGGGTATTTTAAAAAAATACACATAATTAACTAATTTAACTTTCTTCCTTAATCCCTCCAAATTCTGGTAATTTGCTCCTATAATTAGGACCGGAGGGAGTAGTATGTTAATTAATAATATATACTCACTTTTGATCTTTTTTATAAGCATTTTTATCTCTTATAGGTTGATCTTTAATATAAGCAACTTTCTTTTTATGTCTCAAAATTTATCTTTTTTACCCCTATTAAATACATAACTTTATACTTCCTCGGGTTAGGTTTTTCTCATCTTCATTTTCTCATTATCTCTTATAATCTCTAAATCATATCCATTCGATCAATCTGAAAAGTCACAATACTACTTTAATTTTTCTCTCATCTTCCCAATCAACGTCCAGATGGGCTCATGAGAGATAATTAGAAAAATAGAATGTGAGAGAATCTGCTTCTGAGAAGGAGTAGAAAATATAAGAGAGAATGGGTAATAAATGATTGAATGAAAGAGAATTAGTAACGAGTGAAAAGGATAATTAATATAAATTAAAATTATGTATTTAATAGGGATAGAAAAGAAAAATGTAGTTTAAATTTTGAGAAACAAAAAGAAAGTTGTTTATATTAAAGACCAGGCTTATAAGAGAGAAAATTGCTTTTAAAAAAAACCAGATGGAGTATTAATTACCTTCATTTACCATTGATTATCTTTCATTTAATCATTTATTTTTTATTCTCTCTCACATTTTATATTCATTCTCTTTCATATTTTTAACTCGTTCTTTCTCCTATCCTCTTTTTATAAATAGGGGCATATTCGGAAGCAACAAGACATTTTTGATATATTTGTTGCTTTTTAACTAATCTTATCTACCAGTTCATTTTGTGCAATGAAAAAAAAGTTGCTTGTGAAAAAGAATAGAGGGAATATATATATATATATATATATATATATATATATATATATATATATATATATATATATATATGGGTTTAATGTTTCTGCAGTTGCAGCAGAAAAAACTTTTTTGAGCCGCGGGGAAGGTACCAGCGAGCAAGAATCAGCCTTGTTATCTTACTTTATTGAGCCGCGGCAAGACGTCTTCGAGTTCTGATAAGACTAGGAAACGCCAAGCTCCTGAGTCCGGGAAGACTATAGTCGTTACGAGCACCGAAGAGATCCTGGCCAAGAAATCCAAAGTCGCCAAAGAAGTCCCGGCCCAGAAATCAAAGGGCGCTCAAGACATCCCGACGCATAAATCAAAAGGTGCCTCAGCCTTTGTTGTTAGAACCTCTGCTCAACAAGCCACTCCGAATCCTCCTCCTTCACCTACCGGTACCGATCTTTCCCGAGGAATCATTTGGGAAGAAGGGGTAACTCGTGAGCTCCGTAACGCTCTTCATCCTCCCAAGCGCTTCTTCGAGCCGAGTCACTTGTCTGATGCTGAGATCCAAGAGCTTCAAGAGATCGAATTGATTTCCCTGAAGGCCTCCGCCTTAACCTAGACTGTAGTTTCGTTGAAAAACAAAAACGTCAAAACTTATGAAGAGCTGAAACGAGTCAAAGTGGAGAAGGACAAAGTTGATGAGCAGCTACAAGTGGCCACAACGGAGAAAGACAAGGCTTGTGAGGATCTTCGAGTAGCCAAAGCGGAAAAGGACAAGACCTATGAAGAGCTTGTTGGTTTTGATTAGTTTTGATGATGTCTTATATAGATACCATTATTAAAAGCAAAAAGTTTATGATATATTTATCTCCTACATTGACTAACTACTATATTTAATGTAGATTAGTCAAAGTTGAATAATAGCTCAAGAAGGAGATAAGATATTTTATAAAGAAGAAATTGGAGAGAATGTCAAGTTCAAAAAGAAGATGAGATATTGAAGAAGGTAGAACTTGCAGAGAATGATGAGTCCAAGCTAAATGATGGAGAATGATCAAGAAAATAGATTGAAGAAAGAAGTTCTTGCACAATATAATGGGAATATCATAATGTCAAGGAAGCAAGAAGTTATCAAATGATTTTGGGGGATAATCTAGAAGGAGAGAAGAAATTGAAGAAATAAGAACTTGCAAATGTAGTGGAATATCATTATTCAAGTTCTTATTTTGATGCGAGAAGTCTCCAAGATCATATGGAAGTTGGAATGGCTCAATTCGGAGTTAAAACGAGCAAAAAAATCAGTTTCAGGATGAGAAAACTCGAGTTTTCTACTTCGCCACAATGATTTTCTCCTCTGATATGACAAAACTCGAGTTTAGGACACAAAACTCGAGTTTGGAACTCAAAACTCGACTTAATCACTAACTGACTCGAGTTTGTAATGTCTTCAGCATCTCTGGTGTCTCTGGACAAGGAAAACTCGAGTTTTCAAGTAGAAACCCGAGTTTACAGTGGTCTTCAGCAACTCTGTTTCACGTTTCACTTGGGCGATGTCTAGTAATTCGATGATATCTCCCAAACCAAAAATCAGGTTGAGGTGAACCTATCGTACGGGGACACGACTACCCAATTCATATGGGGATTGATGATACGATACAACCTATCGTACAACCATGTCATGTCCCTTTTGTCACGCGATAATTTGGTCAAGGATGAGGCATGTATAATGTCAACTTCCTGTTCTTTACCATTACTTTCTCGATTCTTGAGTAGTCTAATAACTGAAATGGAAACTCCTTTCCATCGTAGCATGGTCATACATTTCTCAGACTCACTCATCAAGGGGCACAATATTATCTCTCTACAAGTGTGAGGGACAAATTCCATCTTAACCATTCACATTCCTCTGCATGAAAATACTGATCCCGATCAAAGCCTTTATCATCACCTGGTCAAAGGTGACTTTTGACTAGGTCAAAGATCAATGACTCTCATGTAGGATTCCATGATGATCTCAGGTCAAAGGGCGTTGTGACGCGGTTATACATGAGATAAGCTTATGACTAAATTCATGCAGCTTTCTCATAGTGGGTCGATCTAGCACCATGTACTCTTATAAGTGCCTATGACTTTGATTCATATCTCCATGCTCATCAAAGTCATACCGATCTTATTTCATCTTCGCTCCCGCGTAGATGACTGACCAGGGACATTTAGGATAATCTATAAGATACATCCAAGGATACAATTATCACTATAAACATGCAAATGATATGATAACTAAACGGAGAAATACTTTAAATAAAAAACGTTTAAAGTACAATGACTTGCCCCTAGGGCATAATTTCCAACATTATCTAACCGCGTTAGAAGAGTCAGTGGAGGGTTCGTTCAACAATGTTGTGAATCAAATCAAGTTGTTGAACCCCCGACATTGAATTGAACATCTCCAGTTTGCATTGTAAGGCCTACATCGATGATGGGAAATTAATCCCCCTTCCTTTCCTGGCAGCGAGTCTGTAACTTGGTTGGATGGGGTTCAAGGTGAAGAGAGAGATGAAGAGGTCAATGCCCTCGACCCCTCAACAGCAAAGGTTCAGCCAGAGGCCGGGGTTCCTCCAGAAGTTGAGGTCCCTCAAGACTGAAGGGTCGGGATGCCGGTTTCATTTGTACATTTTTTATTTGGGGCTCAAGCCCCCTTTTTGCTGTGTAATGCGTATCGTCGGATTACTAACCTGGTTTATTTTTCTACCTTTAAATTCCTTGTACTTTGATGACTCGAATATCAATTTGAATATTTGTTAATTCCTTTACTAACTCGAATATACTTTCAAGCTTTTCCTTCAACACAACAATAAGTTAAGTATATGAACTCAAACATATTTTAAGATTCCTATTCAATGACTGGGCTAAAGTCAAAAATATATACGTAGAGTCTGCTTGAATATTCATCTGGTATAGTAAACTAGGTATCATATTTGTGAATATTTATAATTAGACCTTCACATTACATTCCGGTTATCTTAGCTGGAATTCGATCCGGAGTAAGGGCAACCTGTCACATATCCAAACTTGATTTTTAACCAAAATTTTAAACATTTCGACCTGATGAGGGTCAGCATGACAGTTTGCCTCATTACCTCGGAATAAAGTTTTGATGCATCACAACTGCGAGGTTTATTGTTATACATTCGCTTTATCTGACATCGAGTTCAACTTCCATGGCTTCATTCATTCATTCACAACTGGCACAATTCGAATTGTTTGAAACATAATTTTCAACTAAGAATTTCTTCATTTATTTGAGAATAAACTTGATTAAATGAACTTGCCGACATAGTCAACTTTAAACAATTCCGAAAAGGAATATTGAACTTAAAACAAAACAAACTCAACTTGGAACTTTGATTTAACTGTATATATGCTTTCAAAATTTCATGTTCTTTTAATTAACTTCTTCTCCAGTGTCTCCAACATGTAAGCTCCTTTGTTGAGCTTTTCTCTAACCTGATAAGGGCCTTCCTTATTTGCAGCAAGCTTTCCATCTCTGACATTTTTCTTTCCTATGTCTTCTCTTCGAAGCACCAAGTCACCTTTTTCAAATGACCAGGGCTTCACTTTTCTATTATATTTAGCTGTGATGAGTTGCTTGGTAGCTATATCCTGGCAATGTGCTGTGATTCTGACTTCATCTATTAAATCCAACTCCATAGCCAAAGTTTCATTATTCTTCTCCTCTTCCTCTTGGAGAATTTGCATTCTTCTCCACGATGGCTGACCTATCTTGACCAGGATCATAGCCTCACATCCATAGGTTAACCTGAATGGAGTTTCCTTAGTTGACGTTTGAACACTGGTCCTGTAACTCCACAAGACGAAGTACAGCTGCTCAACCCAGCTGAACTCTGCATCCTCCATTCGCTTCCTTAGTCCATCAACAATTATTTTATTTGCTGCTTCAGCTTGCCCATTTGATTGAGGATGCTCCACTGAGGCAAAGTAATGCTTGATGTGGAACCTGGACATCATTTCTTGGAATACCTTATCAACTGGGTTCCATTATCCGTCATCACCTCAGCTGGGATCCCGAATATGAAAATAATATTCCATCCAAAAAACCTTGCACCCGAGCTGAGGTAATTGTTGTTACAGGTTCAGCCTTTACTCACTTAGTAAAGTAATCAACAACTACGATAAGCCATCATAACTGTCCTGCAGCCGCTTTAAATGGTCCCAGTAAATCTATGCCCCATTTGAAAAATGGCCATGGAGTCGAGATAGACTTTAGTTTGACTGGGGGAGACCAAATTATTTTGGCATGTTTCTGACAGCTACCACATTTTTTGACGTGATCCTTTGAATCTGCCTCCATGGTTGGCCAATAATAACCGGCTCGTAGAGCTTTCCTGGCCAAAGCTTTAGCACCCATGTGTTGGCCATTGATTCCTTCATGGGTCCTGGTCAAAACATACTCGGCCTCTTTCAAGTTCAAGTACTTCAACATCGAAGAATGCATGCCTTTACGATATAACTGATCCTTCACAACCGCGTGCATGGATATATCTCGTACCAATTTCTTGGCTTCAACTAAATCATTAGGGAGGACTGTTTTTTCCAAGTAGTCTATGATTGGTCTTCTCTAGTCTTCCGCTGCCGAGATAACCATAAACAACTCAGCTCTGATAAGCTTTGCTCAACACCGTTCTGTGGTTACCTGGATTTTTTTTACTTGCCAATTTTGACAAAATATCAACTCGGGTATGTTCCCCTCTAGGAATGTGAGTAATGTGCACCTCTTCGAAGTCAGATATAACTTCTTTCACCTTACTTGAGTATTTCACCAGCAGGGGACCTTTGACTTGGTACATCCCTTCGATATGTGCTGCAACTAGTTGAGAGTCAGTTGAAACTTTAACTTTTTTAGCTCCTTGTTCCTATGCTTGTATTAACCCGGCTAGCACTGCTTCATACTCTGCTTGATTATTTGATATTGGAAATTTCAACCGAAGAGAATGCTCAATTGAAACTTCTTTTAGGCTTTCAACAGTGATTCCAGCTCCACTTCCTTTAACATTTGACGAGCCATCCACATAGACTTTCCAAGTATCCGCGTCTCCATTTTCCCATTTTTTTGCCGAGGTTAACTCCATTACAAAATCCACCAGTGCTTGCGACTTAATCACATGCCGAGCTTCATATAAGATATCAGACTCAGACAAATCTATGGCCCAGCTAATAATCCTTCCAGCCAAATCCGGCTTATGGAGCACTTGTCGAATTGGTTGACTGGTTCTAACAACAATATGACGTCCTTGAAAATAAGGACAAAGTCTTCTCACTATGGTGAATAGGGAAAATGACATTTTTTCAAGCTTTTGATACTTCAACTCAGAACCTTGTAGAGCTCGGCTTACGAAATAAATTGGCACTTGGCCATTTTCTGTTTCTCAAACTAATATCGCACTTACAGCTTCTTTTCCCACAGATAAATACAGGATCAGGATTTCTCCTGGTTTTGGTTTAGAGAATACCAGCGAGGCAGCTAGACATTTCTTTATTGTTCGAACGTGGCTTCACAATCCGGGTTCCAACCCCCCTGAGACTCATTTTTTAGTAATTTGAAGAAAGGGAGAGCGTTTTCTGCTGACTTTGGTAAAAATCTAGTCAATGCAGCCAATCTCCTTGTCAATTACTGAACTCCTTTCTTGTTTATGGGAGCCTTTATATCCAATACTGCTTTGCATTTATCTGGATTAGCCTCAATCTCTCTGTTTGTTAACAGGAATCCTAAAAACTTTCCAGCCGGGACTCCAAACGCACATTTGGCCGGGTTTAACCGGATTTAATAAGCTCTCAGTTTTTCAAAAGCTTGCTCTAGATCTCGAACGTGACTTACAAGGTCTGCCAACTTGACAATCATATCGTCAATATAGACTTCTATACTCTTGCCAAGCTGATCATCAAACACTTTGTTCATGATCCTTTGACATGTAGCCCTTGCATTCTTCAACCCAAACGACATTACATTATAGCAGTAGTTAGCCTTCTCAGTAATGAAGATTGTCTTCTCTTGATCCTCAAGATACATAGCGATTTGATTATATCCCGAATACGCATCCATGAAGGATAACAACTGGAACCTAGATGAGTTGTCAACCAATTGATCAATGTTAGGCATCGGATATGAATCCTTAGGACACATTTTATTTAGATCAATGTAATCCGTACATACTCTCCACTTTCCACTTGGCTTCTTCACCATAACCACATTGGATAACCAAGTGGTATATTGTATTTCCCGTATGAATCCGGCCTCAAGTAATTCTTCAACATGTTCTTCCAAAGTGTGTCTCCTTTCTGGGCCAAGTTTCCTTTTCTTTTGTGCCACCGGAACTGATCCCAGACAAAGTGCCAATTTGTGACAGTAAAATTTAGGATCAACTCCGAGTACTTCTAATGACTTCCAAGAAAAAACATCCTGGTTCTTTTTTAAGAAATCTTCCAACTCGATTCTAACGTCCGGGTTAATTGTTTTGCCCACTCTTGTGACTTTCCCAGGATCATAACCCAACGCGAGATTTTCCAACTCTTTTTCTAGCATTAATCTCAGAATCTCGGTTTCTTCTGGCATGTCTAACTCCACCATATTTACTGGTTTAATTTGATGACTCTTTTTACCCTTACTTGCATTCCTATCTCCCTCACAAATCTGGGGTGGGGAGGAAGGTCCGCCTTCACTTTCTTTGACTGCTTCAAAATAGCATTGCCGAGATTCCTTCTGATCTCCATTTATAGTAACAATTTTGTTCTTGTTATTCACCATCTTCAAGTTCTGATGCTTGGTGGAAAACAACATATCCCAATTATGAATAGTTGGTCTCCCTAAGATTATATTATATGGAGATGGAAAGTCGGCCACAATGAACCTTACTTGTTCTTACTTGAATGCTTCCATTGTTCCCAACATTAACCTGAGATCAATGTACCCCTTAGGAGGAGTGTGTTCCCCATTAAAACCTATAAGGGTTGTCTTACACAGCTTCAAATTTTCTTAATCGAGGTTCATCCTTTTGAAAGCATCCCAAAGGATAATGTCCGTAGAGCTTCCAGCATCAATGAAAATCTTCTTAACCGGAAATTTACCAGGGTCCCTATAATCACCAAACCATCTTCATGACCTGGAACTACGTCTTTCAAATCTGCTTTTGTGAAACATAGTAGAGGAGGTTACGACTTGCTAGAGTCTTCCTTAAACTTCGAGTGATCCCTTATTGAAAGGACCTCCCTTAAGTACTTTCTCCTTTGGCTTATCGTATCTCCTCTTCCTCCAAGAGCTCCGCTGATAACGTTGCAATCAAACTTGGATTCTTGGAGGTCAACATCATCTGGCTTTGTCTACTTTTCATCTTTCCTTTTCTTTTTAGGAACTGGGCTCTTACTGCGGCCCCCTTGCTTGTGCTTATTATTCTTCCGTCCTTGGGTTTTTATCATGTATTATCGTAACTTACCCTCTCTAACAAATTTTCCACAGCATCTCTGAGATCCCAGCATTGATCAGTGATATGCCCCGGTCCATCATGAAATTCACAGAACCGGGATTGATCTACGCTTCCCTTATTGTAAAGTGGTCAAGGTCGGTCCACTTTTTTCATCTCGGTCAACGATACCTCCCTCCAAATTTGAGACCGTGGAACATTTAGAGGAGTGTATTTTTCATATTTAGCTACATACTTGCCACCTCGGAATTTATTATCCAAGTTTCTTCCGCGGAAATCTTGCTTTTGACTTGTTCCTTTCCTTTCGGAGGTAGACTCTTCCTCCTCTCCTTCCTCGCGACGTTGGTTATCTCCATTTGATCCAACTCCAGATATTTCTTTGACCGATTTCTAAACTCCACCAAGGTCTTGACAAGATCCTTATAAAGTGACTTTGCCAGTTAAGATGAACCATCCAAGCTGACTACGATTAAATGCACATGCACATTTTCTTGCAATCCATGCGCTTGTAACGTGACGTCTTTAAAACGATCCAAATACTTTTGGAGAGTTTCCCTTGGTTGCTGCTTAACCTTGCCGAGAGCAAACTCAGACTTTTGTTGTTTTTTTCTTGTTGCAAAATTCAACAAGAACTTGTCTCCCAAATCTTCAAACTTCCAGATTGACTTTGCGAATAGAGTGTGAAACCAGGTTTGCGCAGCTCCTGTCAATGTTGTCCCAAATAGCTGGGAAATGATGAGCTCATCAATTCCCCTCACATACATGTCCATATCGAAAGTATCAATATGGACTTGTGGATCCAGACTTCCATTGTACTTTGGCAAAAAGGCCAAATTAAGATCTTTCGGGTAGGGAGCATTCGCAATCTCGTCAATGAAAGGACTGTTGTTATATTGTCCCCTGCTGTACTTTCTCCTATATGTCCTAGGAGCATTTTGCGCTCGAGGTACCCAGTTTTGATTTCCTCCATCCCGGCCATCGCCAACATGTTGGCTCTGTAGTATAGAACCTGAACTCGGAAATTTAGGAATCCGAACCCAGACTCGATTAGCCGGGATGTCATCAGCTTTATTAACTCAAGTAGAAACTCCAGCATCAATCCGAACAAAACCTTTATCATTGACTTGAACAGAACTTGGATCATTACAAACCAGGTTTTTAATTCGTCTAAAACTCTCCTCCACCAACTGCATTTTTCTAATATCCTCTTTCTCTGGAGATTGTTACGCTACTCCATCTCCTCCATTCCCCTCAATATAGCATTGAATGTGGTTTGCATGAGGCGAGCGCTCGGATCTGCAATTAGAACTTGTTGAGGAGGGACTTGCTGCTGGGCTTGTTGGACAATCACATTCTGAGGGGTTGCCGTAAATGTTGGGGATAAATCCGTGTCTGATACGTCTTAAACTTGTACTACGTTATAATCTGGAACAATTGTATCCTCAGGTTGTTATTGACGTTGAGGCTGTTGTTCTTGATTCTGCTGTGGTGGATTTTCAGGCAACTGCCTGTGCAAGGGCATCTGGTTGCTGCTTCTGGTATTGACCATTTTTAGTTGTGGGAATCAAAATTTATCGATTCCCCACAGACGGTGCCAATGTTCTGTCTAGATTGACAGAGATGCCTAGTCCGTTGGACTAGTATGTTGATATTGGATCGTTTAACTCTCTCTTAGGTATCTATGAATCAGATACCTACGAGTATAGTAGATCATTGTGTCTGATAAAACTTTGGATAACTTTGAAAATCTTTTTCGCAACTTACTAAAAGTAGTTCGTATGATAGTAATACTTTATAAAGCGATAGTCAATCATTCAAACATATATGCTGGAAATATAAAAGTTTAGGGAAGAAAATATGCAAACTATGATTTATCCTGGTTCGGCCAAATCCTTGACCTACGTCCAGTCCCCAAGCTCCACTTGAGATTTTCAATCCACTATCCTCTTGTTTAATCCGGGCACAAGAGAAGCCTATACAACTTGATTACACGCTATGTACTCAAAGTAATCCTCTCACTAGGATTCACCCCCTTACAAGCTGTAATCTATACACCCACTTGATTACACACTTCATACTCGAAGTAATCCTCTCACTAGGATTCACTGCCCCTTACAAGTTGTAATCAATACAATGGATTTCCCACTCAAGATCACCCAATCTTGAGTAACTCTTAGATAAAGTGTTTTACAATATATCTTCTATTTTATAAGTGAATGAATAAACACTGAAGTACAATTCAAATCATTTTACTCTCTCTTATAAGCTATGCAAGCAATGAGAACATGGAGCATATGAGATAAATGTTGGATTTAGAATATCAGCATTTCGACAGTGCAAGCTTGTGTCTCTACGTCGATTTTGAATCCTTCTCCGTTTATAGTTAATGAAGAGCATTCAACCGTTGAGCAATTCTTCCCGTTTAGAATATGATCGTTGAATGTCCGTCGGAGGTAGCCGTTAGACTTGTTTAAAACTTTCGTTAGGCACAGATAGTTTTCGTTAGCTACAATCGACCTTTGCTTCATTAAATGGTCCGTCGTTGACGTACTTGTGCAGAAGTTGACTCAGAATGATTTCCCCAATTAGTATGCCTCGAAGAAATATATTCGTCTCCTCAGAGGGTTTCTTTCGTTTGTAGGCTTTGTTTTGAGTTGCATTTAATGCTTCTGACACAACCAACGGCTCGTCGGCTAATCTCAATTTAAACATGATTAATCAACTGAAATCCACTCAAGAAGATGATTAGATATGATATAAATGAGTTTGAGTGAGATTAAGAATAAATAGAAAATAACCCAGTATGATTGAGACAGAGATTAATGATGCAGTGAAGCGTTCTGAGAGATGATGAACCATGCTCGAGGAGATGGTCTTGGTTGCTCAAGCAAACATGTGAAAGATAGCCTTTACAGACGTGAAAGTCACTCATACTCGGGCACTTAAGTTGTCTTGCTCGAGCATCATCGAAATCCTTACTGAAATAGAAGAGTTTATCGTTGGTGCTCGGGCACTCAAATTGTCTTGCTTGAGTACTAAGAAAACAGAGAGAAAAGAGTGTCACTTTAGCGATAGTGCTCAAGCATTAAACTCGAGCATTACTTACCTACTGCTCGAGTAGTAGCTTGACTGAGAGCATTCTTCATTCTAGCTCGACCATGCTTGGGCACTAAGAATGACTTGCTCGAGCACACTTCTATCTTTGAGGCTTCTGATCATGCGTGAATAAGCATAATACTCTCTAGTACAATGCTCAACTTCCAGAATGTAGAGACTTTCAAGATACAAGAATATTGGCAGCACAATAGTCAATTTCCAGTGAGCGTAACGTCTTTGATATTGCTCCAAATTTGGAAAATTAACCATTCTCAAAAATATCTTTGAGTCTTCTTTCTATTTCAAGAAGAATCAGCTCCAAACTCATTGTATTTCGTTCGTTATCATCAGATGAATGGAGATTGTTCTTGATCAGCGTTTTTTGCAATATCCTGAACTGACCGTCAACTTCAAAATATCATATCTCCTTCAATTGATCTTCATTTTTCATCCTTTCGATGTTTTGGAAAATTTATTTGAGTCTAGTTTCCAATGGCACTAGTTTCAGATCATTTGGATTTTTCATTTGTGAGATACACTCAAAATACCGAAGCTTGGTCACGTTAATTTCACTGTCATCTTCCAAAATTTATAACTCTCTTATCTGAACTCCTTTTGGCTTGAATTTTATGTCAAAATGACGAATTGGGAGTCTAGTTTCATACAAAGTTGGTTTCACCTCAATCAGACTTCTGGTTTGGGAGATATCATCGAATTACCAAACGTTGCCTGAGTGAAACGTGAAACAGAGTCGAACAGAGTGCTGAAAAACAATGTTGCTCGAGCACCAGATTTTCTCTGCTCAAGCATGACCCTGTTTGTGCTAGAATAGGAGCTGAAACTGTAGCAATGTCATGGTAGCAAACTACTATTCATCGGGAAGCTTGAACTTGCTTATTTTAACTCCGAATTGAGCCGTTCCAACTTCTGTTTGATCACAGAAACTTGAATATTAATATTCTCATAATATTTAACAAGTTCTTCTTTCTTCAATCTCCATTCTTGATCGTTCTTTATTGTTTAAACTTCTCATCTACATCAAATATAAGAATTAGTCAAAGTAGAAGATAAATGTAGTATGCAAGCCTTTTGCTCTTAAGAATGACATCTATATAAGACATCATCAAAACTAATTATATCCAACACACTGTGCACGAATAGGTGTTAACTAAAGGGGGTGGTGTGTGTGCACGGTGATGACAGAATAGTAATTGAGAGAATCTTCATATCTTTAGGGTTTACCTCTTATTTATGGGTTTACTTGTAGGGTTAGGGTTGGACTTATGGGGCTTTGTGCCTTCAAACCCAAGTGTTATACCTCTATATCTGTGTCACGTAGATTACTCATTGTTGAGCTATACATTGAATGGGCCTCATATGTAAGTCCATAACAATATGAGATTTTAATATGTTTTTCTCCATTCTCAAATCAACAATAAAATTGAGAAACTTTATAGTTCATAGGATGATTAATCAACCCACATGTAGCCTCATTAAAATTGATGAACCATGTGAAAAAAACAAAAACTCCACTAAAATCCCAAAACATGCAAATACAACATTGTTTCAATAATGTGCAGCATAAGGCAGGGTGTTAAAGAGAGCGTAGACCTCAGTACCTTACCTATCTATGTCAACGTGTCACTCTCTACATACAATATCTAATGCACACAACATATAAATAAGGGTAGAGGTGTAAAAATGTACATGTGTTTTACCCTGATGAGCACCCAACACCAAATGTTTTTTGTAGGGGCAAAACTACACATGAACTTTCAAAAATGGGGCAAAAATACCATCACAGTTAGATTGGCTTAACAGACGTTAGTTACACTTTGAAAAATACCAAAATACCCCTCAACTCAATAAAAAAACCCTATTCCTTTAGACTTTCGATTCATCACCCTCCAGACTCTCAATTCATCATCATCCAAGACAAAATTGCAGGATCTTATCCAAAACCTAAGCCGATATCCTATTTGATGAAAAGAATCAAGAGAAGAGCAGGGCTTTAAACAAAACGAGAGAGACTGAAAGCTCAAGTTGTGAACAACAATGATAATCAGGGAAATCAAATAATCCAAAACTCAAATCTCATGTCAGATACAACCAAAAAACAGAGCCTACAATTAGCTAATCCCAAAACGGTAGACGCCGACGCCATCACCGGTGAAATCCAAGAACGTCCGGGACAAGAAAGAAGTCTACGATTACCTAATATACTACTACAAAATAGAAATTTAACGTTCCCCAATTAACGTTTATTTTTTAAAAAATTAGACGTTAAAACATAGGCGGTGACACTATTGTAATTTTCTCCTTCCTTTTAACGTCCGTTTTTTTAAAAATCGAACATTAAAAGTGAATATTTAACGTCCATTTTATAAAACGGACATTAAATGTTGTGATAAAATGACTGTTTTAATAAAAATAGTCGTTGTATCTTAGACATATCTATGTATTTTTTTTGAGACACCATTTATTTATATTTTTTGAAAAAATAGTGCTACTTACCGTTAAAATAAAAGCTTCAAAATTATATGACCATTGTGATTTTATCCCATATTTATAGTTATTTCCTAGTATGTAGCTTAGAATTTCGATAGTTAAAAGAAGAAATCTAATCGTATTTTCATTTAGTTAGTTCATAATTAAATTTAATAAATTAAAAAATATATCTCTTATATTATATATATATATATATATATATATATATATATATATATATATATATATATATATATATATTATTTTATCCCATATTTATAGATATTTCTTAGTATATAGCCTAGAATTTCGATAGTTAAGAGAAGAAATCTAATCTTATTTTCATCTAGTTAGTTCCTAATTAAATTTAATAAATGAAACAATATATCTCCTTTATACAATATATCTCTTTTATGTATATCTAAAACAAAATATATCAATATCATTTAGTTTAAGCCTCCCTCATGTCAATTTATTTTATTTTTTATTTTGAATTACAACGATTGGTTTTTTAAAACTAATCGTTAAGCTCAAATTTTCCTCCCTCATTTCATTTTATTTTTTATTTTGAGTTATAATGACTAGTTTTTCAAAACTAGTCGTCGAAACTTAAATTTTTCACGAACCAGAGGAGATTGTGTCGCCGATGAGCCAAACCTGACGCTATGTCAACCATTAAACCAAAGAAGTTTAAATCGTGCATTGGGATCTGAGGGAGAGAGATGAAACCAAGTTTTTCTTAAGATTGCATGTCCTGCGGAGTTTTTTTGGATTTGAGTCTGTTGAGTTGGTGTTGGGATCTGAGGGAGGGAGAAAGCCTGCACACATGACAACACGGGCAGTAGCCGGAGAAGGAGGATCGATGCAACTTGAAGGATGGTGATGAGCTACTGATAAAGGGAAGAGAGGGCAATAAATTAAATTTAAAAAGTTAGGCATTTTTATTTCTTTTAATAATGTGGGGTCTACTGCAAAAGTAACGTCAGTTAAGCCAATCTGACGGCGATAATATTTTTGTCCCAATTTTGAAAGTTCATATGTACTTTTGTACCGAAAAATATTATTTGGTATTGGGCACTCCTCAAGGTAAAATACATGTGTATTTTTGTACCTTTACCCTATAAATACAATATGTTTTTTAAATAAAGTTTATACTAATACATATGTACGTACGCGTATGTGTGTGTATATATATATTGAAATAGCTTGTACGAGATTCCTTTTATGAACGACTCGTACGTGTTTGGCACGAAGGTATAGGGCAGGGAAGGCGTACGACAAGAAAGTGGAATAAAGAAATTAACAAACGTGTGAAAATTTGAGGCTGCTTTTAGGTCTGAGTTTATATCACAAAAAGGTGTTTGGGGATGAGGATATGGTCGCATCATGCGTTGGAGAACAGGAGAAGAGAGGATAAATGTATAATAAAATAATATAAGGATGTAATGGAGAGTTGAATTCTGGGTAGTGGGAAATAAAGGGATGGGGGATAAAAATAGTTCCTTCTTTCCCTAAATGTAAAATATCTTCATCTCTTATTATATGAAAGACTTCAATATACTTTATTTCTAAAATTTATATATATATTTTTCCCCAAAACTCTGTTTACCTCTACTCCTTATTATAAAGCACAAACTAACTAATACTTTTTTTATAAGTCACTTCTAATTTATGAAAATTAAATATTTTTTCATGAATACCTGTATTTAATAAGGGTAGGGGAAAGAGTAATAATTAATACTCACCCCATCCAAAATATGAAAAGTCTTCTAAAAGAAAATTTTGGTAAAAAATATAAGATGCGGATGGATAATTAATGATTATTTTTCACTTTCACTTATTGCAGGAAGAAGGATGTGACAAATAATAAATACTCCCTCCGGTCCTAAATATAAGATAACATTTGAGGGTTCATTTTGGTTCTAATTATAAGACAACATTCTAATTTTTGTCAATTTCTTCCTAAAATACCCATATTTTGTTCTCTTAAGTGTGTTTGATTTTTTGTGAGTATATGTATATCGGTGTGTAAACTCTTCCAATCAATGAAACTTTTAAATTGTTGGATTTTAATTTATTTATGGATCAGCTGACATTAACTTGCCAACACACACACACATGTGTGTGTGTCTGTGAGAGTGCATGTGTATGTATATCTGTGTGTGTGTTTGTCTATATATTTGTGTGTGTGCGCATATATATGCGTGTGTAGATATATGTATATATATATATCTGTGTGTGTGTGTGTGCATATACACACATATATGTATATGTAGTAAGATCATTATTTTAATTAGAAAGCGTGTGGAAAGAAAAATTCTAGGTTGGATGAGGTAGGGGCTATTGATTTACTTTTACTTATGTCATTTAAAATTTATATAAGGGCATTTTAGAAAAAAAGAGTAAAATTAACTAATTTAACTCATCTCCTTAATCTCCTCAAAATCGGTTAAATATGTCCTATAATTAGGACCGGAAAGAGTACATATTTAAAAATCACATTCTTTAATAAAGGTGAAATATCTAAATTTTATCCGGTAAAAAAAGGTAAATTTTACTAATTTAAGACACATTGAATGACTGAACTAACTTTACTTAGTTTGTATGAATTAGTAGTTAACAACGTGTTATATTTTGGACATGAGAGTGTATGAGTTTAGTGTAGTTAGTAAGGATAATATTAGATATTTGATTTTATGAAAAATTTAATGTTTTTAACTATTTGTTTTTGCATGTAAGAATTAGTAGTTGGTGTTTTATAATAGCAACTTATGTGAGTACATAT
Organism: Acacia pycnantha; assembly: GCA_025563575.1. Lineage (NCBI taxonomy): Eukaryota > Viridiplantae > Streptophyta > Magnoliopsida > Fabales > Fabaceae > Acacia > Acacia pycnantha. The sequence continues at coordinate 4,882,880 of JAMWYP010000026.1, read as the reverse complement.
TAAGAGGGTTTTTTATTATAAGAAAATAGCATTTAGTGAAAACGATTAAAATAAATACTCCCCAGTCCTTTTTATAAGAAAACCTTTTCTTGATTCTGTAAAATGAACAGATTAGTTAAAAAAGATAAATGTTTTTAAAATGTCATGTTTCTTTCAAATATACCTCAATTAATAAAAAGAGCATATTAGAGAGAATAAATATAAAATATGACAAAGAATGAGTAATAAAGGATTAAATGAAAGAGAATTAGTGGTTAGTAAATAATAATTAATATAAATGTATTATTTAATAAGGGTAGAAAAAAAAAATTTGCTTAAATTTTAAGACACAAGGAAAAAATTGTTTATTAAAAAGGATCAACCCCAAGAGAGAGAAACTTACTTATAAAAAGGATCGGATGGAGTATTTTTTTTTAAAGAAAGTTTAGATGAGTTGGGTTTTAGGAGCTCACTAAGGTCATGATATATCCTCGGATTCAAAGAGTGCTTATATATATAGAGGTATCTATATATCACCTACTATAAATGTTATCTTATCGACAATAGATTTGCCCTCACGACTTTGTAGATTAAAGTGATATTTTTATACATAAACTAATTTTTTACAAATAACTAATTAAACTAATTTCTTAATTTACATATATTTTTTTACAAATAATTAAATATTTTTTAATCAATAATTAGTTAAACTAATTCTTTCAAATTCTATAAATTAGTTATATAGGTTCTATATTATACAAGAGAGTAGTAATAATTGTATAAAAAAGAGTAGTAATAATAATATATTGAGAATTGAGAGAGTGAGGGTGGAGAGACAAGGACAAGGAAAAGCGTGGAAGGGGGAGAGACAAGAACATGCAAAGAATAAAAATTAGAGGATGGAGAATATTTTACTTTTGGGGTTAAGGTCGTCTCGTGTTCCACTTCCCACTCTCACACACCTCACGTTAATAACAATGGATCCCCATTTCCCACGCCATAATCTCTTAAGTATCCCTGTACCTTGGTGAAGCCCAACAAAACATTATCAATATATATATATATATAAAAGAGTAAGTTAATTTATTTGGGAAGATTAAAAAAGTTAATTAAATAAATTATTTAATTTTAACACATATCATATGATCTACCTGAAATACTTAAGTGTATTATTATATTGTACTACCTTCAGTTCTAAACATATAACAAAGTTTATAGTGTAATTTATATTAAATATTTTGTCTTATATTTAGCACCAAATGTAGTACTACCTCCGATCATAATTATAGGACATCATTTGAGAGTTGATCTTGGTCATATGATATGACAAAGTTCTAATTTTTGTCAATTTCTTCCTAGAATACTCTTATTGATATTTTCTCAATAATAATTTAATAATGCACCTATATATTCTATAAAGTGAGTAATGTTTGCAACTCATTAATGTCACATACACATCAATTCTATTGTTTTCTATTTTCTTAATAAAATAATTTTGATCAATTTTTGTCATATTTAATAATGACATTATTATTAAATTACACTTCTAACCTCCAATAGTAGACTGAAAGTTTTTGAGGGAGATTGACGACGCCAGACAATATGAGAGCTCGAAGAAGTCGTGTGCGAGGTAAGAGAGGTCTGATAAAGAACATATAGAATCAGAGTATTGAATGTCATTTTAAATTTTAAATAAGGGCATTTTAAGAAAACAAATATAATTAACTAATAGTTTTAATTTCTCTAAAATTAGGTAAATATGTCATATAATTAAAATTGGAGGGAGTATAAGGTAGACTGGTAGAGAGAGTACTTTTTGTAATACCCTAAAATCTGACTTAGGGTAAATATCAAAAATTGGGAAATATACCTATTGAAAATAGGTGAATATGAGGTCTCAAACACCTTGTATTGAGTTTACCTTGTTTTTAGGGTAATTTCCCTTGAAATTAGATAGTTTGCAATTAGGTCCCTAAAACGTTTGAAGATTTGCAAATAGGTCCCTAAACACATTATGGGTTATAGATATCCTGTGAAAGCTATAAAAGAAGCAAGTAAAAATATATTTGAAATAGGGAAGGATATTGTCCCTAATTTAGGTAATTTATTAAGTTACAAACTTGGAGAAATTGTAGAAGAATGCTCAAAAAGTGGTAAATGACCAAAATACCCTCACAAATTCTAGTATAATGAAAGAGACATGGAAACACAAATGTCAATGCAAGTGTTATGAGGTAATAAGATATTCTAATTAAGAAAATTATCAACAAGTGATAATTAAGTAATTAGGTAATTATTGCTAATTACTTAAGCATAAGCAAAGGAAATTCATGAATAATTATGTAAAACCCTAAAATTAGTGGTTTTTGGGTTGAAAATTAGTAAAAGTATATTTACTAATTACTTGGAAATTTTGGAGAAAAATAGTTGAATTTAGGTATTTTTAAGCCTAAATGCAAGAATGAACCAATAGGAGAATTTTGTAAAAAATTATGTAAAAAATAATTATTTAATTAAATAAATAAATAAATAAATAATTAATTGAAAAAAAAAACCGAAATAAAAAAAAAGGCAGAAAAAAAAGGAAAAAAAAAATAAAGATAATAATAATAAAGTTTGCAAGTTGCAATTATTTTATTAATATAATTAATTAAAGTGAAATATGATGAATAGTAAATAAGAAATTAGGAAACGGATCCTATCTGGAGATCCAGGAATGGGAATGTCAAAGTCGGGATAAAATATTGATCAGTGAGTTTTTATCTTCCGTTAGACACTTACGGAAGTTAATTCTGAAGCCGTTTGTGTTTTTCCTAATAAGACGAAATAGGAAATTCGAGAAAATGCCGATAGCCAAGAGGACGAAAATGTTATGTTGTGACATTTGGAAAAGAATTGGGAATTTTCATGGACATATTTGGAATCGGTGAATTTTTCTCTAGAGATTGGTGATTAGAAAACGCGTTTCGTAACCTTAGGACCGTACGGACACGTTTTCGAGAAACTTCTTTGAACACGGAATGCCCTATATGGAATCGAAATTTAGGTTAACCGGACATTTCTAATAAGTGAGAAAATGTCTTCAAAGTTGTAATTCCAGATTTCTAAGATTTTACAAGATTTCACGATTCGAACACCGATCAGGGGATTTTATCGGTAAAAATCCCATAAAGCAAAATGAAAGGAGCAGAAGAGGCCAACAAGGCCATACTCTTGGCCAAGTATTTTTCATGGAGGAGAATTAGCCACATAGAAACCCTAGAATGTGTGGCCACAATTGAAAGAAGAAAGTTGGAAAAAGACCGTTTTGCCCTCGCGTATTTGCCTATAAATAGGCATGCACCCTTCTTCATATTTTCACACCAAGAGCTCTTGCTCATTTCAAAATTAGAGAGAAGGTAGAGAGAAGGAGGAGTCCGGGGATTCTGCAATGAAGCTCCGAGTAAGTTTTTCAAGACTTAAGCTTTCGTAGTCCTTTCGGTAGTTAGAGTAGAAATGCTAGAATAGTCTTTAATCTTCCAAGTATGATTAGATATCATATGTTAGGGGTATTTTAGTCATTATTTCGAAAATCTTGGTGGGGTCGAAGTTCTGGCAAAATTTTGGAAGATTAGAGTTAAAATAGCGAAGCTCTGGCAAAATTTCGGCGATTAGGGGAATAGGGGCAAAATGGTAATTTGTACCTAAAATGCCTGTTATGAAGTGAATCACTAATCAATATGATATATATTTCGAAATTATGTTGGAGTAGGAGTTATGTTGAAATTTTGGAAGATTAGGGTTAAAGTAACGAAGTGCTGGCGAAATTCCGCCAATTAGGGGTAGAAGGGCAAAATGGTAATTTTTACCTAAAATGCCGATTATTGTGTCAAATCACTAATGAAAGTGATATTACTCCTATAGGACATCAGAAACTCTGATTTGCTGTCGTTACGCTGTCCAACAGGACGTTTCGCTGCTTTCTGTCAAAACGACCGTTTTCCATAAAACGTGCCAGAATACCGTCAAAGAAGGTACGTTCGCGTACTGTAACACTAATCTGATGTTTATGGTATGCATGTATGTGCTAGGTGTATTGTATGTGATAGCTTATAGCTCTGTGGTATGTCTATGTGTCGTTTATATGTTCATGTTTGCTATGGGCGATATATCTCGCATGCTTTTGGGCGATATATGTATACATGCTATTGGGCGATATATGTATGCATGCTTTTGGGCGATGAGTGCACATATACTGTTGTTGATATGATTGTCTCGTGGTCCATATGTTGTGTTTGTAAATATGAGGTTAATCATGTTACTGAGATCCGGTGCGGATCTCGGCCACTAATATAGCATCGGGCTCCCGAGGACCGAGGAGAGAGACAAGCGGCTCGCGTAGATGTTCCGGTGAAGACTTCCTTTCGATGTTTCGCGGAAGCCTTCCTTTGTTATTATCTGTTTTTGAAATACTCGGTTATTGTACCGTAGTTGTAACCAGCCAGACTTACGGCAGTTTATAAATATATATCAGTTACTCTTCCGCTCAAATGCTCTACTCTGATGATTTTATATGGAAAAATTTTATACTGCTTTTGGAAAACGGGGATGTTACACTTTTCACTTTATTAATTAAATTTATTAGTCTGATAGCCGGGCTAGTTTGTCGAGGGAGGCGTTTGTATTCGACGAGTTGGTGGATTCGCCTAATCGGGCCATAGAAAGTTCTGGAACGAATCTGGTGAGTTGGGATTCTTCATTGGTCTTCTAATTTCATTGCCGCATGAACGAGACCCTGGATTAAACACGGGAGAGGATTTGAGCAAATTTTTCATTATCTCTCATGGTCTGATTCTGAGTTCCTGACCGTTGAAATCTGGGCCCTTGGATCAAGATTTCGAGGTCAGGATTTGTAGATAATGAGGGATGGGCAGAGAGTTGCTATAGAGAGAAACCGGACCCGATTAAATACATCGTCGGGTTATTTTCTTGAACTTATCATTAAAGTATATACATTAAATATCAATAAATTGAAAATTTATTAAATTAAACATGATGAATTTTAAGGTTTTTCTTGATTTTAATAAAATGTGTTGAAAATACCTTATAATATGTATTAACATTCCACATTTAATCATTTACAATAAAAACTATGTATATATGAAACCCCTTCTTTAATATATGTGAAATTGATAATGATAATTTAGAAGAAAAAAAATTACTCGTATAAATTTAATTTGTAACACAAAGTTAAGCAGGCCAGGTCTTATTAGCTCATATATCTAAATATGAGGAAGTCTTATTGATTAGTTTATTTTTATCTTAACATTAAATTTTAATCATTGAATGATGGAGATAATTCTTAAAAAGTATAACAACTTTTGTATATACTAATTAATTAATTATGAATACCCAACTTACATATATATTTTTCTCTAAACTAACTATACACATTAGTTAAAGAAGGCCTATACTGCTGGCAAATTAAATCATCCTAGGGATAAATACTGTAAAAAGAATTTTATTATGTCGTAGCCATTTTTGAGCATACGTGTTAATATTAAATATTTACTCAAAATAGCATGACTTGGGTCCGTTTGGATGGGCTTTTAATTTTTTTTTTTTTTTTTTTGTAATGCTTATTTTTTAAGCTCCAAATTGGAGCTTTTAAAAAAAGTAGCGTTTTAGCTTTTTTTTGTGACTTTTGTTTTTTTTTTTATAAATATCATCTAAACACATAAACTAAATAAAAAACATTTCTTTTTACATTAAAAAAGTGTTTTTTTTATTAAAAAATCCCATCCAAACGGGTAATTTGGTATCAGAAGCCCTTTTGTTTACTCCACTTCTCTCTCTTTTTAAACAATGACTTGAATGGAGGGTAAGGTCCCAAAACAATCAATATAAACTACTAAACGTTGTAGCACATCAGCCATTGGTCCACTTGGAATACAACCTTTGGTCATTTAATCTCACTTTGATTACATGGCATGAATTATGTGGACCGAATTGCTCACTTCCAATTGCTTCGCACCATGTATTTCGATGTGCAAAATTTCAACTATCTCAAAGAAGCATTTATTATCTACTTAGTGTCCCAACTACACTCTTCTGTTTTCTAATTGGACCGCATACATATCATAATTGCCTTCCTTGTAATCTGTTTCAAAAAACCTCTTCAAATGCTATTTCCTAAGTCTATCGTATTCCCAATGTAAAAGAAGACGTCGAAATAAGGAATTAATGAAGAACCTCATTAATGGAGAATAAAGTCCTTTGAAGTTTCCCGTAGAGCCCTGCAACGCTAAACGTTACTATTTAAACACTGTTTATGAAGAGATCAAGATTTAGTTGCAAAACTCCAAATCCAACTATATCACCGCATAGCTGCTTTGCTGGAGATGTCACTGTCCAGAGTAACTTCGTTCCTTCAACTGGATTGCAAGCTAAACAATCAGAGCATATGTGTCAAAGTCGTGGAAAATTTCTGGGATATCCCCCCAACTAGGTGTCACCGTCCAATTACTTTTAATGATGTGTTGGCTGACGCTAATGTTTGTTATCGTGCTATCTTTAGAGCGGTTTAGTTTTGTAATGCTATATTGTCTCATATCATATTATGTTTTATCTAACTATTTTATCATCTATCGTAGGGTTACATTGCTCTTGCCATGATGCGTCGACGGGATATGATGAGAAGGCTATGTGGTGTGTTAGTTCCAGGTTTTTGTTTCTGTTGAATTTAGAGGAATTAAAATACTCTCTATTAAACTCCATAGATAAAAGTGAGTACATAGGGGCCTTTATATAGGCAAACCTAGGACTAACCCTAGAATCTAATCTTATCTAAATGATTAAGATATATTATCATAAGATATAATATATCCATATCTTTATCCTAATAAATATCAAATAATAATAACATAATGATTAATCTAAAATCTAAGATAATGATTAATCTAAATAATCTCTAATATTCTAACACTCCCCCTCAAGCTGGAGAGTATATGTTGATCATTGACAGCTTGCCTCGAAATCCTTCAAACTTTGTTCTGCCTGCTTCAATCTTCAAAATCTTTAGGCTTGTACTTCTTGAGTCTCAGCGACCCATTTATTTTTGTCTGGGGCTTGTACTCTTCTTTAGTCTCAGGGGTCCCATTTATTTTGTTTGGGCTTGTACTCCTTTTTAAGTCTCAGAGGTCCCATATCTTGTTTGGGCTTGTACTCATTTTTGGAGTCTCAGAGGTCCCATATTGAGTAGCAGAACTTGCCCAGAAGAATCTCGAGTCCCTTTTTCTAGAAGTCCCAATCGTCCTCTTCCCTTGTAAATTCTGATTGCCCCTTATTTCTTCTAAAGCGTCATTTAAGCCTAAAAGGAAATCGTGTATCCTTCCTTCTTCCACAATTCGCTTGTGCAATTGTGCATCTTTGAGGCATTCCCAAGGGTAAACTTCAAACAGATCCTGTTGCTGCCACAATTTTAGCAAAGAATTATAATATTCAGTCACCGACATGTTACCTTGTCGTAAATCACGGAGTTGTTGTTTTAGGTGGATCAAGGCAGCGGTGTTATCAAGCGAGGAGTAGGTCCTTCGAGCTGCATCCCAAATTTCCTTTGCTGTGTGTGCAAGGAGGTAGCCCTCACTGATCTCCACGGTCATTGAGTTACACAACCAAGTCATAACTTGGTTATTTTCTGCAAACCATGTGTCGAAATTTGTGTCATTCGGAGCTGGTTGAGGGGCTGCTCCATTTATATATTTCTCCTTTCTCTTGCCACGAATATACCTCAATATACTTTGGGACCATTGGAGATAGTTTTTGCCATTAAACCTATGGTTGATGGCCATACTATGATTTTCTGAGAAATCTGGTATCATCTCTGTGGTCTTCATCTCTGTGGTCTTAAAAGGCACTGTTTGGTTTGGTGGTTCTGTTTGGGATTGAGAATTCACATTAGATATAGAAGCCATGGGATAGACTCCAATTGGGTGAAATTTTGAGGTCTTAAAACGTTTTTGAGATACTGCACAGAAGAATAAAGGAGAGAAAACGGATGGTCAAAAAAGTTTTTTTTTTTTTTTTAAATGTTCGGAGATCACTGTTCACGCCGGCGCGTGGGTGTCACGTGCCGGGGAAGACGGTGGCGCGTGGTGGTCACGCGCTGCTCAGATGGCCGTCGTCTCTCAGGGATCGGCCGATCGGCAGCCTCCAGTTCCTTTTACGGCAACGGTGTAGCCCAACGCGCGCCTCGTCACCGTAGATCTGGAAGTCGTTCACGGTTTTTTTTTTCGTCCTCTGTTTCTGGTCGTGTATCTCCCTCTCTCTCCTGTTTCTCGCCTCTTGCCTCTCGTCTCCACGCTCGTCCTCCCTCTTGGAGATTCTCTATGTCTCCTAAGGTGTGAGGTTGCTGACGGCGTCGCAGGTTTGGCTGAGGGGATGAGGATTCGGTTCGAATAGTTACTAGAGTTTGTAGGTATAGTGGAGTTTTACTGTAGATCTATAAAAAATTAAACTTGGCTCTGATACCATGTTGAATTTAGAGGAATTAAAATACTCTCTATTAAACTCCATAGATAAAAGTGAGTACATAGGGGCCTTTATATAGGCAAACCTAGGACTAACCCTAGAATCTAATCTTATCTAAATGATTAAGATATATTATCATAAGATATAATATATCCATATCTTTATCCTAATAAATATCAAATAATAATAACATAATGATTAATCTAAAATCTAAGATAATGATTAATCTAAATAATCTCTAATATTCTAACAGTTTCCTTTTGAAAAGATTTTCTGTGGAGCGTGGACCCAATATTATAAATCCAAACGTTAAGATTGTTATAGAACCATTTACGCAAGTTGAGTATATAAGTGATATTATAGGAACACCCGGAACCATTTTTCAGCCACTACTTCCATTAGCTGCTACAACAATCTGTGAGACCACACTGATAAGTAATATATTACAACCCTTTTAGTGGCCACGAATTTATTTCCTGTTGGTTATATTTTAATTTAATATTGAATATTTATGTGTACCCATGTTGTCAATTTCTCAGATGTGGTTGGACTAGTGACTTCTGTTTATCCTCTAACTGATGTTGTGATAGACGGAGAGACCATTTACCAGCTGACTTTTGAAATCATGGATGAGAGGTTTATTATTCTTACCAACATGATATATGTGTTTATTCTATAATTGGTTAACTGACTACTATTCCATACTATGTTAGTGGGAACCCTTTCCACTGCTGTTTCAGGGGGACGCCTGCTTTTTGGGCATCTGTCAGTTACTCTAAGCTCATTGACAAAGAAGATGTTGTTGTTGCCCTACTATGGGTGAATATGAGAAGGCTTAGTGGTTAGTATTATCTTTGTCTTGATATGTCACCAAATTTTTTCTTATTCTTTTTAATAATCGGTCTGTCAAAACCTTTGTAGATAGAGAAATCGTCTTTCAGAGTCATTGTGATATGTCCCAAGCTATGTTCAATTACAATCATCCTGACGTGGTTGATTTTCGTGTGGGTCTGAACTTACTTGCTAAAGCGGAGATCAATGAAGATGATGACTCTGATGAAACTTAGGCTCATGGATCTTGGAGACTTTGATTAGCTGTTTGGAATGAAGATTTATGTTGTTTTTCCCTTTTTTTTCCTTATAATTTCAGTCTGTCTTGAATTTTCTGTGGTCTACATCAGTTCCTTGATGTTAGTTGTTACAAGACTTTTTCATAATCCAAGATTCAAAATCCTCAATTTAATGAATTGAGGTTTTTTTGGTAACGGATGTATGCCCTAGATTGATTATTGTTTGCATCTTAATATTTACTTTCCATATCGTGTATGGTGCACATAAATATAGAAACGTTAACTTTATTACATTATACCACTTCTGTCCTTTTCCGTTTTGATTCAAAGGTGCAGTGCATAATATGAATGCGCAGTTCCTACGTTAAAGAAAAATGTTTTTCTACTACAAGTTGATAAAGGATACATAGAAAGTGGCATATCTAAGTCGCTTCGTTTTCCTTTTTTGAACTGAAAACAAATAACCATTTACGGTACATTTGCACATAACCCCACGTGTGATTTCAACCTACATTTATTGCTTTCCACTGCAATACGAACAAACGCGTCCTCGGTTTAGACGCTTTCTCACTAGTAACTGCTACATTTATGAAGTTCCTATCTGTCTATTTAAATTACTGGCCTAACTTTCTGTTTCTTATTCTGTTTCTCCGTATCTGAAAGTTCTCTACCCCTTTCACTTTGCTCTCATGGCAATCAACAGCATACACAGTCTGGATAATTTATGTTCTGGCAGTACCGAAGTTACAATAAGGGTCAAGGTTGATCGTATTATACATCGATATGTTGAGAGGCGAGGTAGGACTTACAAGCGACCGTTAATTGAACTTGAGTCCGTGGATCTTATTGTGTTTGATAATACGGTACTTCTTTTATATTTATTGTTATCTCTTTTTTCCTATGCAAGTTTCTCTGCCAAATCATGTTGTTATGCTGTAAAAGGAATTATATATTAAAAATTTATACACGATGTCGCTTTTATACCATATGCTCCTTTTCAAGTTTTTTTGTTATTTTGATGTTAAACCCTTACGATGATAGAAAGACGCTCGGATGTTGCTCAAGATACAATCTGTTGATGCCATGGACATGCATTGTTGGAAGTTGACTGAACGGGCATCTTACGACATCTCCAACTTTTTGGTTAGGGAAGGTGGCCAAGGAGTGCATCAGTTTATCCACATTGTTATAACAAAAAATTCCAAAATATCACTTGCATTACACGACAACTTACCAGATCGTTTCTTTATGCTGAATGTTGTTGATGATCGCAATCTGGTGGGTGTTACAACTAACAAAATGCTTATTGGTACAGATTTTTTGTTGTTCAATATTGTCTATTCCGTTTAGATAAATCGATAGGTTCCTATTCTCTATTGTTACTATGTTAGTCATTACCGGTTGACACCTTTTTTAGATGTTTGTGGTATTCTTCGATCATACTATCGGAATTCCAACTACAAGTTGAGAGGGATTTACTCGATGTCATTGATACTGGACCTTGAAGATAGACGGTCTAATTTATTATATCTCCACATTTTTTTAATATATATTTTGTTCCCGTCATTTTTTAAATATATTAGGTGTTACTTTTTGACAGGAAGAAGTTTAAGATCAGATGCGTCTTGACTGGAGATGCTTTTGAGAGCACCATTGCATTGTTGGATAATTTTAAGGAAATCTCTGGAGTCTTCGTTGTTATTCAGTATGCCCAAATAAGCCGGATAATTGAGAATGGTTTTTTTCTTTTCCCTTCGCTCTTGATTTCTTTCAATTACTTTGTTGTTATGATTTGTATGTAGATATCTGACGACAAAATCTATTAATGTAGGGGTTGAGTTGACTACTGTTCTTGGTGCCACTCGTGTTTTTCTTAATCCAGACTTTCCAGAAGTCGCTTTGGAGAAGGCCAGAGTGGTGGGATTATAAGTTGATGCTGTTTAGTTTAGTTTATGATACTTCCGTGGTTCCAAGTTGGGGAATTTAATAGACTTTCCTTTTCTTTTCTTTTTTGGCATGTCATACAGTAAATGGTTGTGTATCTCTTTTGAATATGACTATCACTTATTCCTCATATTTGTGTTGAGTTGTTTAGAATTTATTCTAAGTTGTTCGTCATATATATAATTACATAAGGAATATAAAAAGTAAGCGCGACTCCACTTTGTTCGTCATATACTGTGTTGAGTTCCAATGGTCTGTTAATGAACGCCTCCACTTTACTCCATTACAAAAGTCACAAATCCTTGTGTGGTTGGTTTATTTTGCTGCAACTAATTAATTAACCAACATTTACGAGGGAGATTAACGATGAATGGCTGTGTACACGATTTGGACCCTCTATAGTTGACTTCTGTGGATTCCTTCTCAAAGAAGTCTTTTGTAATTGATCAGTTTTGCCGCCACACTTAAACCATTGCATGTTTACGAGGTACATAATTATGACTAAACCTCCAAAGCGTGTGGTCTTACTTATATTTCCAATAACCTTCCCATCTTATCAACGGTTACTGTGATACACAGTAAATGTACACAAAGTTCAAATGCTATATTGAAAACTGTAGAAATTTAAGTCGTTTTTAAAAATTTAATACACAATCAATGTAATATTTTTGTTAGAAATTTAGTACACGCAAAGCATAGTCTGCAACGATGCATAAATTCACTTTCCAATATTTGTTGAAAAATAGTAAACTACATTTTATGCAGATTTATTATATAGACATGTATTGACCTTTTTTTTGTTTTTTTTTCTTCTGTTCGCAGTTCCCTCCCAAATAGATCTATTTTCCCGCCTAATCAAAACTATATAGGTGTTTGCTGACTTAGAACCACAACATCTTAGGGAGTTTTTTGCTGTTAGAAGTTGTCACGTTCAATCTTTAACCGACTTTGGTATTTTATAATTTTTTACAACAACTTAGAACGCTTTGATCTTACCATGTCTTCTGATGTTGCTTTAATATTTACAAAAGATGAAGTTCACCCTCTTTTCTGCCATCAATGATAGCAAGGAGACATGGTCAGTGCATGCGAAAGTGCTAAGGAAGTGGGTTGTCAAAAGGAAGACACCTCCGTTTGCAGTGTGGAAGATTGGTATGTTGTTGGTTGATGAAGAGGTAATTATGCATTTACGAATTTGTTAAATACTCATTCTCATCAATCGGTTGTCTACTTTCTTTATCATGTTGTTATACATATCATGGTAAAACCCGGCTTACTACTATCCAACAACTAATAGCTTTTTTTTTTAGCTGACAAGAGTTGAGGTTGCTGCTACTCACAAAAATGTCATAGATAAATTGTATGACGAGCCTAAGGAAGGATTGGTATACAAAATCCAAAATTTCCAAGTCCTTGAAAATGATGATAAGTATAGAGTTACAATACATCCGTGGAGGTTTAGTTTTCATCCATATACTTATATTGAAGAATCGGATGAATGCATTACGGATGAGGCATATAACTTCAAGAATATTTCAGACATACATACAGGCAATGTGACAGACGGTGGTTTAATAGGTTTGGGTTATTATCATTTTTAATTTTTTCTTTCCCATCTATGTTATTACTGTATAATTTGTAAGTTTGGGTTTGACACCCTTTTGAAGAAGAAAAATCTCCATCAATGTATGAATTTCGATTGTCACAGATGTAATTGGTTTTTTGCAAGCTTTTGGACGCTTGCAGGACCAGAGAAGGGAGTCTGATGTTATCAAAAAGCTAAACTTTTCTATGGCTGATCAACAGTAAGATATTTCTATACTTTTGGACATACTGATTTCAAAGATAATAGAATATCTTTTTTTTGATAATACTATACCTTTACTGATTGTAATAGAGAACATGTTAAATTGTGTTGTAGCGAAAATTCAATCAATGTAACTCTTTGGGGAGATTGTGCGGAGGAGACTTATGGGAAGAAAAGTGAGGATATGGAACCTCCAATTTTCGTCCTTGTGCGGTTTGCCAGGTTGAATAAGAACACAGGTATTCCCTAGCCAGCTTATATTTCATACAATTTGACTATATAATGCTTTATTTAATAATTATGATACACATTTTCATTAATATTTTTTTCTGTTAGAATATGGTCATTTGAGTAATCCTTTTAATGCTACATTGGTAACTCTCAACCCCAACATTCCAGAAGCCCTTTTGTTGAAGGAAAGGTGTAGTGATCGTCCCTCAAATCTCACCAAACTATTATAATATTTATTTTTTCAACCTACCAATTGATAGTTTTGAGTGAATTTCATTTATAGATTAAGTCAAGATTCTGTTGGGACCCAATTGTTTAGCCAAATTTCAAATATCGAAAACCCTACCTACAAAACTGAGTCCCTTCTCCATTTTCGAACCAGGATTCCATTGTGTGATGTTTTAAAGTTAGACGAGGTGCGTAATTAAAAACTTGTAATTGAATTGTGTTGACCTTAATTTTACCCCCACAACCATAGCTTTGTACTAAATTTCTACATTTTGTTGTTGTTAGGAGTGTGATGTTGTAACCAAGGTAACCATTCAGAAAGTTGAAACACTGTATGGGTGGTCATATGATGCATGTCCATGTGATAAGAAGCCTGAGTATCAATCAAATGGCTCTTTTAGATGTTCAAAATGTAATAAAGATGTTCTTATGACCGTTCCAAAGTAAGGAATTCGTTAATAACATGTTCATTTTCATGTAATTTGACAACTTATTAAATTGCATTACCAATTCATAATTATACTTTAACTAATAGATTCAAGGTCCACTACAAAGTTTACGACGGTACAGGAAAGTGTTCCGTTATTTTCTTTGATCGTCAGGCTACGGAGTTATTGGGCAAATCTGCCTCAAAGGTTAAAGAGGATATGCACAAGGTTGTAATATAGTTCGTAGATTTTTGAAGTATTTTTTGACTCCTAAAAAGATTTTGTCATGTTCCTTATACATATGTCTCTCATTGAATTTTCAGGAGGGTAAAAATCTACTGTTCCAGAAGAGTTGGATGAAATAGCTGGTAAGGTGCTAATTGTTAAACTGAGGATTAAAAGTCACAATATCAAACATAGGACAAGCAGCATCGGTGTTACCCAACTTTGTGTTGACAATCACTTGATTCAACAGTTTCAGTATACAAATCAGCAGGTTAACATTGTTATTTAATAAATTTAAAATTATTTCCTAATTTATTTCCTAATGCAATGAAATTTCAAGTTTACATGCTGATTAAAATATATCTTACTCTTTGTAGGATCCATTTCCACAAGTTGAGGTACAAAAAGTAATTTATTTCTTCTTCAGGAAATTATAATAGTACATATAATAATTACTTTTAATTTTAATATTGTCAAAAGGAATCATCGGCTTCAAAGGAATCTGTTCGATCTGAATCAGACATCAATGTCGTTGAGGAGGATGATAACACATTGTCACAAATGTGTACTCCTGTGGACTGTAACTCCAAAAGAAAGATTGTTACCGGTGAAATTGAATCAGTGTGTGTGGATATTGGACTTTCTCAGCTTGCAACTCCAACATTTAGCACGACAAAACCGGTGACAAAACCGGTGAAAAACATCAAGAAGGAGAAATGACATTTTTATATTCCGTTATGAAGTATCCCATATTATCATTTTGTGTCTTGTAGCGACAATTTTATTTATTAAAGTGTTGTTCATTTTGTCAACTTATTTCTCTTAGTGATTATATATTTGATTTCATTTCCGATCGTTAAGTAGACCTATACATGACGATATTCGTAACATTATAGATCATTTTTGCTCATCTGAACAATTTGTCGTTAATAAGGTAGTTACTTAATTTATTAAAACATTATATTTGTCATTGAAGTCACGCCTTCAAATCTAGAAATTCTTGAATTATTAACGTAAAAATGGATCAGTTGTTAAGTAATTAACAACGCATTGTTTCAGTTTTCTTTACTAGGCAATTATGATTTGTGAAACCCAATTCTTATGCTCAGCACACAATTTATAATTCGTCTGACGGCCAAAGATAATATAATACTGCACACGTTTAACAACTGTCATACAAAACCTGAATTCAAGTTATCAATGGATTTAAATATTTAATGTTGAACGGCTACAATGTCTTCACCGTGTCTATGTAACTGTACTGCATGCATGCACAGTTCAAACACAAATCTACCAATTAATAACTATGTTAATTTAATATATTGTGCGAGTTCTGATGTTAAACTTCTATTTCCAAGAGAAAAAATTAAAGTCACTTACAATTGTACGCGCTATCATTTCGTTGAGTGTGTTTATTTTTTCTACAGCTGTATACAACAAGATGATTTGGCAATCCATGCCAAAATGAGTTAGGACCAATATCAATGCATCGGCAAATATGCAGTATGGCTTACATATCAGAACGTGTGATTGGATATAGATTACAACACGGATCGCTAACCCCAAGATGAGCTCATAGTTGAATCAGATCCTTTCAAATACTACACATGTACGTCAATCCTATTACACTGATTTGCGAAATAACAGGAAGAAAAAGTCATGAAAAAAAGGCAGACTGCTTCAACTAGCAAAGTACCATTCAGACATGGAGAAGGTAAGTAAGCTGTATTGCTGCTAATATTTAAATTTTTTCATATTCGATACGTTTATTGTATAACCCTAGATCAGTGCATGCGGTTCTTAATAAACCATATATCCAGAAGCAGTAACATATTATAAAAACTTGCTTCATGTGCAGGTGAACGTCAATTTCCAAATCTTTTGTCAACAAATAATGTGGCCACTTCAAGTGCAGTTAACAGAAACTCAAATCGGCCTATAAGCATCTTTTGTTCTGGGAATACATCACTGGAGAATAACATTCCAACCCCTCAGCCTGAAGTTCAAACACCGTTGTCACGGCTTGACATGCATTCGGCTCTAACAGATATCACCAACACACACAGTAATGGTGAGCTCATCCAATGCAATATCAGTGGATTAACATTTGAACACAACATCAACCTTACGCCATCTGGTATTCCCAAGTCATATTCAGTAAACCAAAAGAAACGGGGAAAAAGGAGGTCTGAACAGATCAGTCAAGTAGCAGCAGAGTTATGCAGTAGGTTCAATGAGTCAGAAGAAGGAAGTAAATATTACTAACTAATTTCCAAACATATGTCACTTCTATATGATCAATGTATTATTAACTGAATAAAATTTCGTGATTATTTGATGTAGATATCTTTAATGTCACACAAGATACCGGAGCCAACTTTTCTCAGTCGTTGAAATTCAGTTATTTAGACGAGGGGGATGCTGTGTATGGTTGTAAATTTTGTGGAGCTCAAATGTGGCTTTCTGAAGGTTTAAAAAGAGTCAGAAAAAGTGAACCACCACAGTTCAGCATGTGTTGTGGTAATGGAAAGATACTTCTCCTGTTATTAAAGCCTTCGCCTTCAAACCTTGTTGATTTGTTCTTCAACAAAGAAAGCGCATATTCAAAAAACTTTATGAAGAATGTGCGTTCCTACAACAATATGTTTTGTTTTACATCAATGGGTGGTCGAATTGACCATTCAATTAACTCAAATGGAGGAG
The DNA here is from genome assembly GCA_025563575.1 of Acacia pycnantha. NCBI lineage: Eukaryota > Viridiplantae > Streptophyta > Magnoliopsida > Fabales > Fabaceae > Acacia > Acacia pycnantha. Next base: position 4,865,757 of record JAMWYP010000026.1, on the reverse strand, counting down.
GTCCTTATTCATTTATCCTCTGTGGTCAGAACCATCATTTAATTGGCAGTTTATTGCCTCCTGAAGGAAATACTCCAGTATACTCTCAGTTGTACATTTACGACACAGACAATGAAGTATCAAATCGAATTTCAGCCGTCAGGTTAGTTTTAACAGAAACAATCATTAAGTTTATTTCTTTGTTTTTCCAAATACATTTTGTAAGATATTATTTTACATTTCAGCCGACATGGTTCTGCAGAAGAGTTGAATCCTAACATTGTGAAAATGATAAAGGATTGCCTCGATGAGAATAATAGTATAGTTAGACAATACAGATCAGCTGCAGATATAATCAAGCAAAATGTGTTCCCTGATGTTAGCATTAGACTAATTAGAAGTAACAGCTCAATTGCAACATCTAACCAATATCAGTTACCAACTACTTCTGAACTTGCTGCACTGATTGTTGGTGATTTTGACAATTGATACACAAAGAGAGACATTATTGTCAGAAAACAATCTGGAGATCTACAAAGGATAGATGAACTACACATGGCATATCTCCCTTTGCAATATCCATTGTTGTTTCCGTATGGAAATGATGGGTACAATTCATCAATAGAACATGCTGCGGAAACATTGTCTAAGACAAAAAAGAAGAAGAAGCTGACTCCTAGGGAATACTTGGCATTTCGTCTAATGAGAAGGAGATCTGAAAGGTCACTCATTCTGCATGGAAAAAAATTGCTTCATCAATTTATTGTTGATGGGTACTTGATGGTTGAAAGTGATAGACTGAACTACATTAGGATGCATCGAAGGAATTAAGAGTTGATTTGTACAGTGGAATATCGATGCAGTCACTAGAGGAGAGACAGATCCTCGTCCACGGGACGCTGAGTTATTCTACCATCTTCTTTCACTGGTGGTGCAAGGTATATGATTCAAAACTATCAAGATGCAATGGCTATTTGTGCCTGGGCTGGATATCCAGATATATTTATAACATTCACATGCAACCCAATGTGGCCTGAGATTACTCGTCATTGTGATGAATGCGGATTGAAAGCGTGCGACAAACCGAAAGTCTTGAGCAGGATATTCAATGTCAAATTAAACAAATTAATGCGTGTTTTGAAGGATGAGAAAATTTTCGGAACAGTCAAAGCAGGTATGATCTTAATCTAAAACTGTCATTGTATTAATTTTTATAATTTTTCCCGAAAATTATGTGACTAAAATTTAACACGCAATTTTCTACATACTAATAAACTGATGTATGTGCGTGCTTTTTTTCCTAATTACAGAAGTATACACAATTGAATTTCAAAAAAGAGGGTTACCACATGCTCATATTATTTTGTGGCTGACCAAAGTGGAAAAAGTGATGACACCATTTGATGTCGACAAGCTAATATCCGCAGAAATACCGAGATAGAGATGTAGACCCAGAGTTATATGAATTAGTGGGAAGTTACATGGTTCATGGTCCATGCGGTAAGTTGTTACGTTCTGCACCTTGCCTTAAAGATGGTAGATGTTCAAAGTATTTTTCAAAAAGATATACTGAGCGTACCGTGGTTGATGAAAATAGTTATCCCACTTACCGTAGGAGAAACAACGGACGTATGGTGACAAGGAATGGTGTCGAACTTGACAACAGATACGTTGTTCCTTATAATGCTAGGTTGCTCAAATTATTTGCTGGCCATTTGAATGTTGAGAAGACAAATCAATCACGTGCTATCAAGTACTTATTCAAATACATAAGCAAAGGGCATGATCGTGTTATTGCAGGCATATATAATGCAAATGATAATCAATCTACTCAACAAACGGTGGATGAAATATCCCACTCCCTAAATTGTAGGTACGTGTCGGCTTGTGAGGCATCGTGGAGAATTTTTGGTTTTGATATTCATCATAGACAACCACCGTTGAAAGACTAAGTTTTCATCTTCCACACCAACAATCTGTTTATTACAGTCAAACAGAGAACATATCATCTGTGGTCAACAACCCAAGAGTTAAAGAATCCATGTTTCTTGCTTGGATGGAAAAAAAATAAAGATGATCCATTTGCAAGAACACTTACTTATTCTCAATTCCATAACTACTTCACGTTTGTTAGGGACAAAAGAATATGGAAGCTTCGCGAACGTGGATTTTCAGTGGGGAGATTGGGTCATTGTACACCATCTCAAGGGGAATTATATTATCTCCGTTTGTTGTTGACCAAGGTACGTGGAGCAAAGCATTATGCAAGCATAAGGACAGTGAATAATGTTGTTTATCCAACATTTAGAGAAGCATGTTATGCACTTGGTTTGTTAGATGATGACAAAGAGTACATAGATGCAATTAAAGAAGCATCAGTATGGGCTACAGGCAATTACCTACGCCAATTCTTTACCAGCATGTTATTAAGCCATTCGTTATTTGATCCAGCTATTGTTTGGGAACAGACGAAAGAAGTTATTTGTGAAGATCTATTGCATGTCAATCATAGAGACGAACGTTTTCAAGGTATGTGTTAAATATTTGGAAGATAAATAATATAATACATTTGATTAAATACTATGACATGTTTGATCTGAATATGTGCAATATAAATAATATAACTTATTTTCTTTTTCTTTCCGAAATAAAGTGTGTTGTATTTCTAGATCATATCTACACATAAATTTAGAAATCAAACTAAAAGTCTTTTTGACAACATATGTGGTACAGATTTGCAAATTACAAATGCCAACAAAGAAGCTGCGGGGCTAGCTAATATTCAACAACTATTACTACGGAATGGTCGATCACTCAATGATTATCCATCAATGCCTAAACCTGACAATGACTTAATCATTGACACTTCAGACCAACTCATTTTACAAGAGCTTAACTACAACAAAGAGAAAGAGATGGAAACCTCCAGCAGTTTTGAACGACTAATGACTGAGGAACAAAAGAAAGTTTATGAACAGATAATCAATGCAATTTCTTCAAAAAAAGGAGGTTTTTTCTTTCTCCATGGCTTTGGAGGAACGGGTAAAACATTTATATGGAATTCATTAACAGCTTTTGTACGAGCAAATGGTGGAATTATACTCAATGTAGCTTCTAGTGGAATAGCCGCCACTTTATTACCATCTGGAAGGACCGCGCATTCTAGATTTTGTATTCCAATCGACGTTAATGAAGATTCCATATGTTCCATTACTCACCAGTCAGGAATTGCAAACTTAATTAAAGTTGCTAGATTAATTATTTGGGATGAAGCGCCAATGATTAAGAGACATTGTGTCGAGGCGTTGGACCGAACATTGAGGGATTTGATGAAGTGCGATTGCATATTTGGAGGAAAATGTGTTGTCATGGGGGGTGATTTCAGACAAATCTTGCCTGTTATCCCAAAAGGTGAACGAGCTGAGATTGTTGATGCCACAATTAATTCTTCTCCGCTTTGGAAAGAATGTAGATTATTGAAATTAACGAAGAATATGAGGTTGGCGTCTTCAGTTAATAAAGTTGAACAGGAAAGGATTAAATCATTTTCAGATTGGTTGCTAAATGTGGGAGATGGAGCTATTGGTTTGCCGCATGATGGTTTTGTTGACATCACTATACCCTCAGAGTTGCTTCTTCATGATGATTCTAGCCCAATTAAATGCATTGTTGAAGCTACGTACCCAGATTTAAAAGAACGTATATTCGAAGAAGGTTACTTGACCAATAGGTCAATTCTCACACCAAGAACAGAAAATGTAGATATATTGAATGAGTACATTTGTTCATTGTTGTCTGGTGAAGCAGTTGAGTACTTTAGTTCAGACTCTTTAGGTCGTGCAGAAGATAGTAATGGAAGCTTTGATGATTTGTATGACACAGAATATCTGAATGAAATTAAATGCTCAGGGATACCTCATCATAAATTGGTATTGAAAGTTGGTGTGCCAGTTATGTTAATCAGAAATATTGATCAAGCAGCTAGATTGTGCAACTGAACAAGGCTACAAATTACACAATTGGGGAAAAACGTCATAAAGGCTAAGGCATTGAATGGCACAAGTGTTGGTGAAGATATTCTGATTCATAGAGTGGATATGAATCCATCTGAATGTAAACTTCCATTCACTTTGACAAGACGACAATTTCCCATTATCATTTCGTTTGCAATGACAATAAACAAAAGTCAAGGACAATCCATGACTAATGTTGGTCTGTACCTCCCAACCCCAGTCTTCTCACATGGACAACTATATGTTGCACTTTCAAGGGTGAAGAGTTTCAATGGTTTGAAATTACTAATCTTGGATGAGTTCAACAAATGTAGTAACACGACTACAAATGTTGTTTATAGAGAAGTTTTCCAAAACTTAGCATTCTAGTATTTGTTATAAAGTATGTTTTGTGTTGTCGTTGACTAATGCAAAGGACATGAAAAATTGATGTACGGAATTTGTTTCAATTTTACCTGATATTATATCCTTTATGTTTAAACCATTTTAGCATAAAACATATCCATGCATCGCACGGGTCAAAAGTCTTGTTTCATGCTTAAAGCGTTATAACTTTTTAACTTTTAACCAAGTTTTCATAATTTTTAAAGTTGACACGTGTAAAAATTTTCAATATTTTTAGCTTTAGATTAATAAAAATACTTAAATTTTCAAATTCTCAAATGTGATATTAATTTTTATAACTTTTTCTATCATAACTGAGGCATGCATTACATCTTTCAAAGGGCGCTCGAATTCTCAACCTCAAGTTTGATAAAGTCTTAAGGGAAACCTTGGTGTCAGTTGAGTTACATTATATATAATGACTAATCTTTATGACTTGAAGATATAAAAGGATTCAAAATTAATTTTTTTAACAAATTAACAAAAAGTTTCTTATAACTTAATATGTAGTAATAAATGTTGGAAATTATGCCCTAGGGGCAAGTCATTGTACTTATCAACGATCCCTATATGAATTGGGTAGTCGCAATGTCTTGCTAGAGGCCGCTTGCGACTTGTGGGCTAGTACAGTATTGGCCCGCTGCCAATCTCATTTGGGCCTGCAGGGTCGCACACAAGAATGGCCCAACACGAGCAAGAGTGTCCAGATTCATTGAATCTTAATGTGTTTAAGATTTAATTAATACTTATTTAATCTAGGATGTGTGTGTATATATATATATGCATATATAAATATATTAAATTCGAAAATAATAATGATATTATTTATTGACAATAATATTATTATATATAGTATTTAATTTATTTGATAAATTAAATAACTATAATAAATTGAGATATTATATCTCAGATTTAATTTTCGAATAAAGATATTGCATATCAGATTTTAATTTGAATTGAGATATTGGATCTCATTTTAAATTAAATATAACGATATCATATCTTGATTTAATATTAATTAAATTCGAAATTAATATAATAATAATATTTAATAAAGATTATAATATTATTATATATAATATTTGTTTGTATTTAATTTATTTGATAAATTAAATATCTAAAACAAATAGAGATATTGTATCTCATTAGATCTATAAGATAGATTTAATTAATATTTTTTTAATCAGATTCAAAATTTGTTTGGAATAAAATACGCCTACTAGGTTTAGAAAAACCTACGGACATTTTGTCGAGCGTATTAGAAAGCCGCGAGAAACCCTAGATAGAAAATAGAGAGACGCACAGTTCAGAGGCGCTAGCACGCCTCCGTTCGAGTTTCTGAAGGCTGTTCGTGTGGATACTGGTAGAGGAAGGCGATTCTAAAGAGTCGGCTTCTGCTGATCGAGAAGGTAGCCCACCAGTTCAAATTATTCTGCAAAGGTACGATTCGGAAAGCCTAAACCTTGATTTAAACGCTATTGAGCGATCCATCTAAGGGATCCGTAAAAGTTTTTTTTTAAATTCCGCTGCGTGTACGGATCCCAACAGTGGCATCAAAGCCAACTCAACGTGCGTTTAAATTAGGTTTTATACGTGTGTTTATGTATGAGATACATGTATGGTTAAAACCGAATACAATAATGTGTTTGAATTACAAAACTCGCGTTAGGGTTTCTACGGATAGCTAGTCGGATATTGCGTCAGTTCTCTGAATTGTTCAGATCGGACTGTGTAGCTGATTCGCGTGGATCTGAAACGTTCAGATCTAATGTCGATCAAATTAGATAATCTAAATCATGATATTATATTGTATTTATAATATAATATAAATTAGAGAATTAAATCATGATATTATATTATATATAGTATATAATATAATTTAAATTAGAGAATTTAAATCATGATATTATATTATATTTATAATATAATATAAATTAGAAAATTTAAATCATGATAAGATTAATCATAATATTTTATTTCATAATTGTATGACTTAATATATGTTGTGATTTACCTTTCAAAAGTTGTTTGGGTATGGTGAACAACATGGCTCTAGAGTTTTACAATTGTTGTAAATTTTAAATATGGCCTGCGAGCCATGCCTCTTTCTTAAAATACTCCTGATGTACTTCTTTTGTTTTAGAGAAGTCCCCTCATTGGCTTGAGAGGATTTTAGGTTAAGGTTGAGCCATGTTGTGTCACAATTTTAATTATGTCTTGATTTGATGATTGCATGATTAATTTAGAATTTTTAATTATGGTTTGATTAGATCACTCATAATTAATTTAGAATTTTAATTATGTTTTGATTAGATCACTCATAATTAATTTAGAATTTTAATTATGTTTTGATTAGATCACTCATAATTAATTTAGAATTTTTAATTATGTTTTGACTAGATCACTCATAATTAATTTAGATATTATATGAGATACAATAGTGATTGCATTCATATAAGTATAATTAATAGGATTAATCTAATTATACCCTCTAAATAAAATCTTAAGTCATAATGCCACCAATAAATGAATACTTGTCAAAACCTAGATCGCCCATTTGTATGTTCCACCAAAGTGGATGCATCTGAGTTATCTTGGTGAGACAAGAGTGAGTAATGGTGATACTCAATATTCATTATTGTCTTGACTTAATTGAGATTATCAAAACGGTTTTGGATCTCAAGGCATTAGATGGGATTAAACATGCCATGTCATATGATGATTGAATCCCATAAAGATCTAAGAGTTACATATGATGTAATTGGCAAGGGGTTTGCCTACCTAAATAACTTAATTTAAGCGTCCTTTTGCATACCTTTAGTTGTAGAATCATGTAGTCTAGTAACACTTCAACACCATCAATGCGATCAGTCCTTGAGAAGGACGAACTCGATGAGACAAACTCTCTTGACATGTTTGGGAACTTAAGCGTTGATCCTAAACACGAAAGAAAAGAGCATCTCATCAATCAACCCATTCTTGACGAGCCTTCACCGCTGATCCAAGAGCTCGACCGATGCTTATACGAAGCATAAAGATGACTCGTGGATGCAGGATGCTCGATGCTTGCCACTATGCTTCTAGACCTCAATAGAGATCTAGAACATGTGGAGGCTTCGAGATGATTGTTCATCCTACGGAAATGTTCCAAGAATGAGCAAGGCTTGAGAGGCTTGGATTCCCATGTCCTAGGAGTTAGCTACGATGTGATCTTGAACTCACTCCCGTGAAGTTATGATAACTTTGTCATGGATTACAACATGGAGGAATCAATTTCGAACCGCATGGGATGCTCAAAATTGCTAAGCCGAGCCTTAGAGAGGCCTAGTTCTATTTTGTCCATTCGAAAGGAAGGGGTATATGAAACGGAAAGCCAAGAAGGCAAAACCTCGAAGGATAGAGTCCGCTTCTTTTACAATGAACTTGGTCATTTGAAAAGAAATTGCAAACTCAACTTCGAAGATCTAGAGAAGAACAAGAAGGATAGCGGGGCTATCGCTTCAAGTATCTATGCCATAGATATTCGCTTTTCTACTTCCTCAACATGGGTATTGGATACTACATGTGGATCTCACATTTGACTAAATGTTGGATCTCAAGGACAGTAGAAAATTGAATGGACGAATCTATGACATAACTACTAAGAGGATCAAGTCAAATGATTTGAATCTGACCTATCTATGGCATTGTCGTCTAGGCCATATAAATGAGAAACACATTTCGAAACTCCATAAAGATGGATTTCTTAACTCATTTGATTTTGAATCAATTGATACATGCGAGTCTTGTTTATTTGGAAAGATGACAAAGGCACCTTTTACCGGACACAAGAGAGAGCCACCAATTTATTGGGCCTCATACATACCGATGTGTGTGGACCAATGAATACATCTTCCAAAAGGGGTCATTTGTACTTCATTACATTCATAGACGATTTTAGTAGATATGGGTATATCTATCTAATGAAACATAAGTCGAATCTTTTGAAATGTTCAAAATATTCCAAAATGAAGTGCAAAATCAACTTGGCAAAACAATTAAGACACTTTGATCTGATCGGGGTGGTAAGTATTTGAGCCAAGAGTTCATTGACCATCTTAGGAGTTGTGGGATCGTCTCGCAACTTACTCCTCCAGGAACACCTCAATGGAATGGTGTTTCTGAGCAGAGGAATCGAACTCTATTAGATATGGTTCAATCTATGATGAGTCAAACAGATCTTCCACCTTCCCTTTGGGGCAATGCCCTAGAAACAGTGCGTTCACACCGAATCGTGTTCCGTCAAAGGCGCTTGAAAAGACACCATATGAGATATGGACTGGGAAGAAACCCGCTTTGTCATTTCTTAAAATTTGGGGATGTGAGGTTTATGTCAAACATCAAGCCTCTGATAAATTATCATCCAGATCCTCAAAATGCCTTTTTGTGGGGTATCCTAAGGAAACTAAAGGATACTATGTCTACAATCCCACCGATCACAAAGTGTTTGTTATTCGGAATGGTATCTTTTTGGAAAAAGAGTTAATCTCTAAAAGAACTAGTGGGAGTAAGGTGAGCCTCGAAGAAGTTCGAGAGTCACAGACAATGTAGAACCACGATGGAAACCGAGAAGACTCACAACAAGTTGTTGAGCCTACTCACGTAACACAAGACCCACAAAGGTCCGATAGAACACGGCTCAGCCTCGGAGATATGGATTTCGACACTGGAAGCCGTGATGTTTTGCTCATTGAGCACAATGAGCCAACTACCTATCGCGAGGCCATGGTGGGACCCAACTCCGAAATATGGCTTAGTGCCATGAAGTCTCGAAATGCAATCCATGTACGACAATGAGGTATGGGCCTTAGTCGATCCACTGAAGGTGTAAAAACCATTGGGTGCAAGTGGGTTTTCAAAGAGAAAACCGACATGGATGGCAAAGTAAATATCTTCAAGGCACGACCGGTTGAAAAAGGATTCACTCAAACTCATGGTGTGGACTATGATGAAACCTTTTCCCCGCTTGCAATGGCCAAATCAATCGAATCCTTCTTGCCATTGCATCATATTATGACTATGAAATATGGCGAGATGGACGTCAAAACAACCTTCCTTAACGGAAAGCTCCTTGAGGATGTGTACATGACACAACCTCGAGGGTTTTGTGCGTCCGTGAGGACTCTCGTAAAGTTTGCAAGCTTCAAAGATCCATTTATGGATTGAAGCAAGCATCTCGGAGCCGGAATCATCGTTTTGATGAAGTAGTCAAAGAGTTTGGATTCATTCAAAACATAGATGAACCTTGTGTTTACAAGAAGGTTAGTGGGAGCACAGTTGTATTTCTAGTGCTTTATGTTGATGACATCCTACTCATTGGGAATGACATTCCTACCTTGCAGAGTGTCAAGTCTTGGTTAGGAAAGTCTTTCTCAATGAAAGATTTAGGCGAAGCCACTTACATCCTTGGGATTAGGATCTATAAAGATAGATCTAAGAGGCTGATAGGCCTAAGTCAGAGCACATACATAGACAAGATACTGCATAGATTCAGTATGCAGGATTCAAAAAGGGGTAATATGCCTATGTCTCATGGCATCCATCTCCGTAAGAATCTGTGTCCTAGTACACAAGATCAAAGAGACCGCATGAGTAAGATTCCATATGCCTCCGCCATTGGATCTATCATGTATGCCATATTATGTACTCAACCCGATGTGTCATTTTCCTTGAGTATGACCAACAGATATCAACAAGATCTCGGTGAGGATCACATATGGTGGCTTGGAGGATGAGCTCTGTGTGACTGGTTACACAGATGCGAGTTTCCAAACTAACCAAGATGATTCAAGATCGCAATCAGGATATGTATTCCTGTTGAATGGTGGTGCGGTAAGCTAGAAGAGCTCTAAGCAGAGAACTGTAGCTGATTCTGCAATAGAAGCTGAGTATATAGCAGCATCGGATGCAGCTGAGGAGGCCTTTTGGATTAGTAAGTTCATTAATGAACTAAGGGTGGTTCCTACCATCTCAAATCCAATAGACTTGTTCGTGACAATAGCGGCGCTATTGTGCAAACCAAGGAGCCTAGGTCACATCAAAGGACCAACCATATACTCAAGCGATCTCATCTTATCAGAGAAATCAATGATAGAGGTGATACAAAAAATGATTATTATGCAAAGTACCAGGAGAAAGCAAGACATTGTACTTTAAACGTTAATGTTATTTAAAGTATTCTCCTTTAGTTATCATTTCATTTGCATGTTTATAGTGATAACTGTATCCCTGGATATATCTAATAGATTATCCTAAATGTCCCTGGTCGGTCATCTACGCGGGAGTGAAGATGAAATAAGACCAGTGGTCAAGAACATGGAGTTGACATTTTCCATGCCTCATCCTTGACCAAATTATCGCGTGACAAAAGGGACGTGACATGGTTGTACGATAGGTTATATCGCATAAACAATGACGTTGATCCTCTTACTAAGCCGCTTGCACAAGTAAAACATGAGCATCATGTTAGGGCAATGGGAATTAAGGTAATTAATGATTGCACCTAGTGCAAGTGGGAGTCTGTTGGAAATTATGCCCTAGGGGCAAGTCATTGTACTTATCAACGATCCCTATATGAATTGGGTAGTCGCAATGTCTTGCTAGAGGCCGCTTGCGACTTGTGGGCTGGTACAATATTGGCCCGCTGCCAATCTCATTTGGGCCTGCAGGGTCGCACACAAGAATGGCCCAACACGAGCAAGAGTGTCCAGATTCATTGAATCTTAATGTGTTTAAGATTTAATTAATACTTATTTAATCTAGGATGTGTGTGTATATATATATGCATATATAAATATATTAAATTCGAAAATAATAATGATATTATTTATTGACAATAATATTATTATATATAGTATTTAATTTATTTGATAAATTAAATAACTATAATAAATTGAGATATTATATCTCAGATTTAATTTTCGAATAAAGATATTGCATATCGATTTTAATTTGAATTGAGATATCGGATCTCATTTTAAATTAAATATAACGATATCATATCTTGATTTAATATTAATTAAATTCGAAATTAATATAATAATAATATTTAATAAAGATTATAATATTATTATATATAATATTTGTTTGTATTTAATTTATTTGATAAATTAAATATCTAAAACAAATAGAGATATTGTATCTCAGATTTAATTTTCGAATAAAGATATCGAGATATTTTATTTAATTTAAATTGAGATATAGTATCTCGATTTAATTAAATAGATAGATATCATTTATTGGATTTAATTTATAGAGATAAATTAAATCGAAGGTTTTTAATTCGGATTAAATAAATAGATTAAATTAGATCTATAAGATAGATTTAATTAATATATTTTTTAATCCGATTCAAAATTTGTTTGGAATAAAATACGCCTACTAGGTTTAGAAAACCTACGGACATTTTGTCGAGCGTATTAGAAAGCCGCGAGAAACCCTAGATAGAAAATAGAGAGACGCACGCCCGAGGCGCTAGCACGCTCCGTTCGAGTTTCGAAGGCCGTTCGTGTGGATACCGGTAGAGGAAGGCGATTCTAAAGAGTCGGCTTCTGCTGATCGAGAAGGTAGCCCACCAGTTCAAATTATTCTGCAAAGGTACGATTCGGAAAGCCTAAACCTTGATTTAAACGCTATTGAGCGATCCTCCGATGGGATCCGTAAATTTTTTTACTCCGCTGCGTGTACGGATCCCAACAATAAATACTCCATTCGATCTTTAATTAATATAAGACATATTTACCTAATTTGATTGTATTAAAAAAAATTAGTTTATATGACTTTTTTTAAAAACACCTGAGTTATCTTCTTTAATTCACTCCTTTCGTCTCATGCTTGATTATTGTTGAGGAAACATCAATAGAGGATAAATTAGAAAAAAGATTGACACATATGAAAACTATTTCTTACATTTAGAGCTAAGATTAATTAACTCCCCAAATATGTCTTAGAGGGAGGAGTATTAAACGTTTGATATATACTGATTTTCACAATGTCCTTTATTCAAATTTCAGGTTTTGCTCTGTGTTAATAATTCTTTTTCAAGGTTCTTAATGGTCATTTTTCTTAAAACTGCAGGTGCTACACCTAACTGAGTTACGTTTTAGCTCACGCTTATCTTTCTTTGTCAATGTATGAATTTCATATGTGAATAATACACACACACAAAGTTTGTCCAACTTTCATAAACACTTTCTCCACAAGGGTTGTTTGCATTATTCCCGTACCAAACAACTTGCCGACGGATATGCAAGTCAAAAGTTAAGCTCTAGGATTTGCTAGTCAATTACCAACTAATTTTCAAATATTAAGGGGTTAAGGTGTAGATTGGCCAACAAAGTGTTATGTTAGGAGCATTTGGCACAAAAATTTTTTGAGGGTACCATAACTACCAACAAAAAATTAAAAAGGGTTAAGGTACAGATTTGCCAACTAACTATTACCCGAGGAGCATCTGGCACAAAAAACAATTGAGGGGACCAAAATGACCAATCAACAATTAAAAAGTGAAAAAAGCACAATTTGGTGCAGATTCGCCAACGAACTATTACCCCGTCACTGTCTTGGTGTCTCCGTTTTCCATTGACTGTCACAGTGTCAGCGACGTCGGCGTCTCCAAAGCTTCCATTATTGCTAGGTGTTCCACTCACCCTCTTAAACTCATCCAGCAGTCCACAGCTTTCGACTGACACGCGCCTTGCACCCTGGTTCCATCCCTCCGATGCCACAAGTAGCACCCGTCGCTGCCACCCACGGGTCTCATCTTTGTTGGTGTTTTCCTTATCCAACAAGAAGGTTTAACCACTCTTTTCTCCAGTGTCTCCTGTAACATCCCATTTTCAAAAGCAGCATAATTTTTTTTTCATCAGAGTAGAGCATCGGAGCAAGAGTGTAACTGATATATATTCAAAATGCCAACTGGCTAACTGCAGTAACGGTACATTGATCCGAGTGGTTTCAAATGTTCATAGTCGGCCTTAGTCCCGAGCTGAGGCCCAACGTGCACCGGACCTCAGGTAATGGTTAACCTCATGTTTACATACACAGTATACAACATATGTATCATACAAATGAGCATATCCCAACAACACATAAGCCCCCTGGCAGATGTGTCACACCTAGCAATCGCTTCACACCTAGCAGTCATTTTACACCAAGCATTTCACACCTAGCCAGCATTTCACACCTAGTAAACGTATCCCGACACCCAGCAAGCATAATAACAGTACAATGAACATACCACAGAGTTATCAACTACCTCACATAAGCATACCATACACATAGCACATACACGCATACAATAAACATTAGAGTTAGTGTTACAATACGCGAACGTGCCTTCGTTGACGATATACGGTACAACTGTTGGTCAGAACGTAATCACAGGTATCCTATAGGGATAACAGCGTATTCATTACTTATCAATCATTATAACGGACACTTTAGTCCCAAATTACCATTTTACCTCTGCCCTCACTAATCGACGAAATTTCGCCAGAACTTCATTACTTTGACTCTAATCTTCCAAAATTTTGACATATCTCTTTCTCCAACATATTTTCAAAATAAATATCATTATCACCATACTTATTTACTCTAGTTATGGAAAAGCTGTCTCATATCATTTCCACGGCTGTCAATGGGGGCCTGTGAAACCCTATTAAAGTGGGGAAGGGAGGCCCCCCAATTTCCCATTTGATGTTTGCTGATGATCTTTTGCTATTTGCAGAAGCAAGGCATGAGCAACTGGATATTGTTATGAAATGCCTATCGTTGTTTGAACAGATTTCAGGTCTAAAACTAAGCATTGAGAAAACAAAGTGATTTACCTTCCTAAGCACACTCCTAAGAATTGGTCATGCTTTGGCAACTAAGAGTGGATTCGTAAGAGTGAAAAGTATTGGAAGATATTTAGGGGCTTGGATGGTGCATGGACGAGCAACTAAGCAATCCTACCAGCATATTGTAGACAAGCTAAAAAAGAAACTAGGTGGGTGGCAACAACAGTGTTTGTCTCAAGCAGGTAGAATAACTCTTGTCAAGTCAGTACTATCTGCTATCCCGTACTTTCTTTCATATGCAATATGCCAGCCTCCCATTAAATATATGCCATGAGATTGATAAAATCCAGAGAAATTTCATCTGGGGGACACCCAGCTAAGGAAAGCTCATCATGCTCTAGGCTGGAATGTTTTGACCTCTCCTAAACATATGGGAGGGCTTGGTTTGAAATCAGCAGCTCTTGTGAATGATACATTTCTCATGAAGTATGGCTGGAGATTCCAAAATGAGGCAGATGCCCTCTGGGTTAGGTTCCTACGGGGGAAATATAAGGTGCACGAAGGCCAATTGCCTTTGTTTAATACCGGGTGTTCACCTTTCTGGGGCGCTCTATGTAATATATTTCAGAACATGAAGGACGGGGTACTATGGGAGATTGTGGATGGGGCTTCTATCTCATTTTGGAAAGATAAGTAGGTATCTACTTCTATCTACCTGCGAGATTATGCTTTGAGCCCCATCCCGGATGATATCCGGGATTGGAGGGTGGCTAGATTTGTTGGTCATGATGGCTGTTGGGACCTGGCACTACTACACAGTCTTCTTCCTTTAGATGTGGTTGGACTAATTAGAGGGATGCTCCCTCCCTCCGCTGATGATGGCCCGGATCGATCTTTCTGGTTGGTTGGGGATTCAACTGGTGTTAGTGTTAAAAGCTGTTACATGTTCCTAGCCGAATCCGGTTTTCAATCCTCCGATATAGATTGTGACATATGGAGCAAGTTATGGAAGTGGGAGGGACCTCATAGAGTACAACTTTTTGGCTGGAAATTTTTTCACCAGAGACTCCCTCTACAGTCCTGGATCCGTTTCTAGACTGGCAATGATGGCCTTTGTCCATTGTGTCAGCAAACAGAAGAGACTAGTTTACATGCGTTTCGGGACTGCCCTGTGGTTTGTGATTTCTGGTACGAAGTGCTGCCCACTGAACGTTTTCACTCGTTCTGTCATTATGACTGGACGGACTGGGTTAAGGAAAACTGGGCATGTGATGATGTTGGAGCTGGTGGTTATAGCTGGCATGCTTTATTTATTGTTTCCTGTTGGTTCATTTGGAAATGGAGGAATGGGTCTATCTACAATGCGCAAGATGAGAGTGGTAGGTATCGCCCCTGGATTGTCTTTTAGTTTCTGGAAGATATTAAAATGGCAACTACTAAAGTAGGGGTCAGTAGGTAGGACAATATCCTACCATTGTTCGATGGGAGTTTCCTGAACCCCCGTTTGTGAAACTCAATTGTGATGGGGCCTCAAAAGGCCCAGCACAGGTGGCGGCATGTGGGGGTTTGGTGAGGGACTGTTCTGGAAGGTGGCTCGGAGGGTTTTCTATACGACTTGGAAGGTGCTCAGCATTAACAGCTGAGTTGTGGGGAGTTCTGAGGGGGCTACAGTTTGCATGGGAGGCAGGTTGGAGGCATGTAGTGGTTGAAAGTGACTGTCAAACAGTCATCGCATTACTTACTAAATCAGGTAATGCAGCTCGTGAGTTCCATCTGGTGGCTAAGATACGAGCAGTTACTCGGCGCTCATGGAACATCAGGTTTTGTCATGTCCGTAGGGAAGGGAATCAATGTGCGGATTGGTTGGCAAGCATGGTCCTATCTCAAGTGGAGATCCTTGATGAAGCTCATTTTTCTGACCCCCCTACTGATCTTTATCAGCTACTTTTAGCTGATGTGATGAGCGTAGATCATATTAGGAGGGGTGTGAGACCTTAGTCCCTTTGTGTTTTCCTTTGACTATTTGTTCTTGGTATCAAAAAAAAAAACTAACTTGGAAGATTAAAGATCAAACTAACATTTCTACTATACTACCGAATCAAAAGACCAAAACTTAAGACTCGGGACTGAAGAACTTACCCAGAACTTCGCTACTCTTTCTCCAGACTCCTCCTTCTCTCTAACTTCTCTCTCTATTTTGAAATTGCATTGAGGAATTGGTGAGAAATGAGGAGAATGTGAAGGCCTATTTATAGGCAAAGGTCAAGGACTTAAATGGTATAACAATTTTCCCTTACTCATTCTTGGCCATTGGATTAGGAAGCACTTTTTGAAATCAAATCTCCACCTTACACCCATGCATGCCGACCTCCCTCCCCCTTTTTCTCCAAAATTGACATCATCAACATGATGTCACACCTTGCTTTATGGGGTTTCTACCGATAAAGTCCCCTATTCGGTGTTCTAATCGCGTAATCTTAACAAATCTCAAAAATCCAACAACGTAGTCATGAAGGTCTAATCTTCCTCTTTAGAAATATTTGGGTTAACTAAATTTTTGATCCCATTAAGGGTATTTCCTACCCTGCTGAACATTTTCGGATAATCGCCGTCGGTTATGGAAATTACTTCGGCTAGTGTCAACTTTGGGACAAAATTATACTGATTCATAATATGTCCAGTTGTTTACTACTTAATCCAAGGATTTCAAGGTAGGATTTAATTTCTATCGGTTTCTATTTATCCTATTTGCTTTTTCACAAAATATCTCATTTTTTGCCAAAATATCATGATATTTTATTTTCTTCTTCTTTAATATCTTGAACCACTTCCCAACTTGTATATTCACACACACACACACTTGTTTGCACGGTTTCCCCCTCCCCCCAATTTGACATTTTCAACTCTTTTTTATTTAATTAACTTATACTTTAATTATCTAATTAAGTTATTATCCCATTGATTAATTAGATAGTTAGTTATTCCATTAGTTAATTAGTCTTTTAGGGATTTATATAACTCATCCTATATTTTTCTTAATCATACTCAATTAATTAGCAATTAATCTCATGCTAATCATAATCCTTTCTTGGTCATTAATCCCAAATTAGGGGTTATATAATATCCTTAAAGAGTGGAGATTTTCTTGATGCAATTAGTGAGGGTGTCACATTTATTTAAGTTAAATCAAATTTAAAAGGAAGAGGAAAATAAAAGTGTTAGAATATATAGGTAGTTAGTCTATATTAGTTAGAGTTAGTTAGGAGTTAATCTATATTAGTTAGAGTTAGTTAGGATCCTCATCTATAAATAGGGGATCCTAGCTAATATGATAAGTAACCAAGTGTTGGGCATTAAGCCCTCACTATTACTCTTTGTATGAGCCTCATTGCTCTATTGATAATATACAATATACAATTGATTCTTCATCTTGATTCTTTCTCCTTATTATCTTCTGTAATTATACATTACTTTACATGGTATCAAAGCCAAGTTGAATTGAATTGTGTGCTTGGTATGACATGTTCTTGGTTATTGGTTATTTTTGGTTGGGCCAGATAGTCAAGAAGGGGATTCTTGGTTTACCCACTCACTTTCTTCACTGGTTATGTGTTCTACTTTGCATTCAACAAGGCCCAAATTCAAGAAGAGGCCCATGAATGTGGTTCTTGGATTGCCACCATTTGAGTGCTCAAATCGTCCCAGTGATGTTCAGATTGGCGCCGTGAATCTTGCGGTCTTCTTCTTGGCTTTCTCGATTATCTGATTATGGTGCCTCCTGAAATATTTCTCTCGCATCTATCGTAATTTCCGGCATGATTCTGTGTTTGTTCCGGATTTCTATTCAAGATCCGATCCTTGAACTCTGTTCACCCTCAGGTTTCTTCATCATCTTTATCTCCTCTAATCTGCTCATGGGCATTGTTGGTTTGGTTTGCGGTGCTGTGTGTGACCACGTGTACGCCGAGACTGGTTGTTTCTTGAATTGCAGTCGCTCTGTGTGCACCGATCTATGCTTCCGTCGTCGAATTCCGCATGTAAATCCGAGCTGAGATTGTCGCCGGATTTCATTGCTCTTGATCTTTGTTTGCCATGTAATACCCGGACAAATGAGATGGCTATTTTTGGATAAGTGAATATGTAGTCTCAATATCTGTGATATAGTTATTGTATTTTCTAGGGAAAAATCTCTGGGAAATTAGGAGAAATTAATAATGTGTCAGAAATGACCAAAATGCCCTTATGGAACATATAATGACTTAGGGAAATTACGAGAAATCCTAAGAGGCAGTAAAATGATTATTAAAATTTAGAGAATATGTTGTATCTAATTTAGACAATTTTTGGAATTTATTTCCTTGGGAAATAGTGAGGGAAAAATTAAAGAGTATTCGGGGAATCATTACTGACCCCGTGATTTTTAATATTTTATGTAAAGCATAAAATATCAATGTAAATCCAATTGTTGTGAGGAAATACTTATTTCTAAATAAGAAAATTATCAACAATTAGTAAGAGATTAATTAAGTAATTATTGGCTAATTACTTAAGCATTAACAAGAGAATATTCAAAGAAAATTATGAGAAACTCATTAATTAAATGTTAATTGATAAAATTAGCATAAAATATATTTGTTAATTATTTGGAAAATATTAGGGAAAATAAATGAGATTAAGTAATATTAAGCCTAAATACAAAGTATGGACCAATAAGGAATTTTGTAAGATAATTATATAAAGTAATTATAATATAATAAATGAAATAAATGGAAAAAGAAAATAAAAAAATGGATAAAGGACCAGCTGTTTTTGACTGACATATTGGAAGTAAAAATGTGGATAGGAAAGGTTGGATAAAAATATGAAACTCTTGATTAAAGTATAATTAAGTGTAAAAGCAAATAGGATAAATGACCACGGATAGAAATTAAATCCTATCTAGAAAACCATGGACAAGATTTCTAAAGTCAGAGAAGAATATTAATGAGTGAATTTTTATCTCGGACTGGACTGTTTCAAAAGTCATTTCCGTGATCGGTAGAATACTTAGGTAATAAGACGAAATAGGGTAATCTGTGAAAAAGGCAGATAGTCACGAATTGGAGTTTGAAGAAAATAAATTGTAACTCAACATCTGGGGATGAGTTGAGAATTATCTGGACATATTTGGAATCAGTGAATTTTTGTCCAGAGATTGATGATTCTGGAAATTTCTTTCGTAACCAACGCGTTTTTCCGTAAAACTTCAGCAGGACCGTTGAAACCCTATATGGAATCAAAAATTAGGTTAACTGAGACATTTCTAATGAGTAAGAGAAGGTCTGCAAAGTTGTGATTCTGAATCTTTGAGATTTGGTAAGATTACGTGATTAGGATACCGATCGGGGAACTTTTCGGGCCGGAGGCAAAAAGCAAAAGTAGTTTGGTGACTCATCTTTGCTTGGAGGAGGGGCTGGACGTTTTTGGTGTGTTGTGTGGCCAAGAATCATCCTTCAAGAAACCCTAAATTCCATGGTTAAGGTTGATGGGAAAATTACCAAGTTTGAAGGGGAAAATTACCAAGTTGTGCCCAATTTTTCCCTATAAATAGCCTTCACATTCTCCTTCATTTCTCACCAATTCACAAGCCATTTTAGAGAGAAGTTAGAGAGAGGAGCTCTGGAGAAGTTGTAGTGAAGTTCTTCAACGGGTAAGTTCTTCAGTCCTTAGTCTTAAGCTTCCGTAGTTCTTTCGGTAGTTAGAGTAGAAATGTTAGATTAGTCTTTAAATCTTCCAAGTATGATTAGATATCATATGATAGGGGTATTTTAGTCATTATTTCGAAAATCAAGGTGGGGTCAAAGTTCTGGCAAAATTTTGGAAGATTAGAGTCAAAGTAACGAAGTGTTAGCGAAATTCCACCGATTAGGCAACTAGGGGCAAAATGGTAATTTGTACCTAAAATGCCTGTTATGATGTCAAATATTGATAATGGTGATATTATCATTATAGGATATCAGTAATCTTGATCTGCTGTCGTTACGTTGTCCGACGTGCCGCTGTCAGCCCGCTGTTTCCGTCAAAAGTGCAGTTTCCGTCAAAACGTACCAGAAGTACCGTATATCGTCAACGGAGGTACGTTCGCGTACTGTAACACTAGCTCTGATGATTATTGAATGCATATATGTGATGATATGTTGTGTGAATAGTTTGGTGCCGAAGGCAGGGCTAGTATATGTGGGTGTGCCAATTAGTTGCCGTAAAGTCGGTGAGGCCCCCATGATAGACACTTACCTGGCCATTCTATTCGGTGCTATATGCACCGTGTCTATGGAATCGTACATAGATGCACCGTGTCTATGGAATCGTACATAGATGCACTGTGTCTATGGAACCGTACTTAGATACACTGTGATTAAGGAATCGTACTTAGATCACTATTACAGTTTTTACGGGTTATAGTCATGATAATGCTGTATTGTTTTTCCTATATGGATCATTTCTAGAAATATCTGTTACGCATATGTTGTTTATAAGCATGAGGTTAACCGTTACCTGAGATCCAATGTGGTAAATTGGATCTCAGCTATAGCTTCAGGGTCCGGAGGACCGAGGGCCGAGGAGAGAAGCAAGCAGGCCACGTAGAAGATCCGGTTGAAGATTTCTTTCTGTTGTAATATACTTTTGAACCACACGGTTTTTGTACTGCTGTTGTATCCAGCCAGACTTACGGCATTTTAAATATACATATCAGTTACTCAATCACTCCAATGCTCTACTCTGATTATTTAAAATGATGTTTTGATGAAATAAAAATATACTGCTTTTGGAAAATGGGATGTTACATTTGCCATAAAATCCGAGCTGAGATTGTCGCTGGATTTCATTGCTCCTGATCGTTGCTTGCCAGTTCCGAGCTAAGATTGTCTCCGGACTCTGTGTTTGCCGGATTATTGCCGAGTTCCTTTCTTGCCTATCCGGACTCCACATCGCTGGACTCTGCCTGGTTTTATGCAGAATTAACCATTGAGCGCACTTCCACGATCGAATCGAGGCTCCTTCTTTCAGGATTTAGGTGACTAATTTGAACGTTCTTTCAGAACCCAGATCTGCTTCCGTCTTTGTTTCTCAGATCGATGATTCAAGATCTGTTTCGTCATCGCAAATCTGATTGGAGGTTCAAGACAAACCGAGACTCCAATATCCAACGGAAAAACAATCGAGAGAACCCAGATTCGTGAGTGAGTTCGAAAGAAGCCAGAAATTCGGAAGGCGGTGAACCGGATTGGTGGCTTGCCGTCGCCGGTGTTGATGCCGCCGTCAGTCACGATTCCAGTCAACGATTTTCTTGCATCGCATTTTACAGCAGATCGACGTCCCTACCAGTCCGATTGATTCTTGCCGTCTGATCAGAAAATTCCTCTCAGATCGACTAAACCCAACCATTCTTGGTTCGCCGCCATTTCTTTTCCAGTGATTATTCTCGCCGATGTTTTGGGATTTTGCCTCTTGGTTGGGGGCGTTTTGGATCCTTCGTCGGGTGCAAATCCAAGACCCGGAATCTTGGAACGAGGTAGAGGCCTGGTTGTATTTGTCTGTCTTCAATTGGTGTTTCTCGAAGATTTCTTCGGTTCTTTGTTCGGTATCTTTGGATTGTTTTTCGAAGATTTCTCCCGCCACTCTTGATTCCATTCGCTGCTTGCTTCCGCATTCTACTCTGATCCTTTCAAAGGCTAAGGCTGATTCATATTCCTACCTGTATCATTGTGGGAATAATGGGGCTAATTGTTGTGGATTTCTCCTAGTCGATGTGTTTCAGTGAAGGATCGTTGCTGAGATTGTCGCCGACTTCTTTCCTCATCGATGTATCTGCTCCAAGATAGTTTTGGTTCTCTGCTCCTCTGGTCTGGTGTCTTGCTTTTTGTCTCTTTTGGGAATTATTACCTCTAGTATCTCGATTTTGCATTTTGCCTACTCTGGTATGGTATTTCGATTTTGCCAATTAAATTGTTGCCCCTGTATCTCGAATTTGCATCTTCCTCTTCGATCATTTGAATCTTCACAGGACATGGGGGATTATACGGTATTTTTGGAGCAGTGTTGAGAGCAGAGTTATTGCCTCCTTGCTCCTGTCTTGCGATTCCGGTCATATTCGGGCCTTTATATGTTATGTTGAGTGTTAGTTTGTCGCCTCCAGACATATCCTATCAGTGATCTTATTTGTCTCTTGTGATTCTAGTCACATTCGGGCCTTTATATGTTCTGTTGAGTGTTAGTTTGTTGCCTCCAGACATATCCCGTTTGTGATCTTACTTGTATGTTGAGTGTTGTTATTCAGGCTTTTATATGTTCTATTGAGTGTTGGATTGTCCCCTCCAGACAAATCTTGAGACAGGATGCTCAAGGCAAACATTTGGGTAAAACCCTACCAAGATTGTGAGGCAATTCATAGTTGGTGTTGTAAATGTGTACAATGAAATGAGGCTGGAGGAAGTTGCAGAGATGGGCTATAATCCTTTGGAAGTCCTTCATGTGTCGAAATATGTGAGAAGCAAATCAGTTTTTTTTGTGGGTTGCCTACAAGAGAAGATTTTCAGAAGAAGTGAATGGGAGAAGATTGTTTTTAAGATATCATTGTATCATTGTATTCTTTTTTTGTTTTGAAGAGATCATTGGTAATGTATAATTACAGAAGATAATAAAGAGAAAGAATCAAGATGAAGAATCAATTGTATATTGTATAATATCAATAGAGCAATGAGGCTCATGCAAAGAGTAATAGTGAGGGCTTAATGCCCAACACTTGGTTACTTATCATATTAGTTAGGATCCCCTATTTATAGATGAGGATCCTAACTAATATAGACTAACTCATAACTAACTCTAACTAATATAGACTAACTACCTATATATTCTAACAAAAAGAAATTTTTTTAAGAAAATATTACTTGAACTTCAAAATATCGAATATGTGATTTCATAATAAAGTGGGTTGTCAATTACTTTATTATACTTGTTAATCTTATTGTTGTTGTTATTGACAATATTTTAAAGTTTAAGTGATTTTTTTCTAATATTTTTTAAAAATAAAAAGCGAGTGAATGAGATAATTAATAAAATATGGAAAGGCGCAGTTTGCAAACAAAGAAAATCATGAAAAAGGGAATGACGAGTAGTCAAAACACGTACATGAAAAAAAGTATGGTGGAGCAGGCAATAGGCCGCACCATTATTATCATGGGCCGATTGTAACAAACGTTATCATATGATAATATTTATTGTTGTCAGAGTGTAGTTCTGGTGGATCGGGTGGACAACAAAAAAAAATAGTGTAAATATAAATATATATAAAACTAGTGTAAATACTGAAGTGATACGTGTTAAGATGTAAACATAAATTGTCCTTAATAAAAACTACTAAAATCTATGTTTAAAAACTTTAAAACGATAAAAACTTGCTTTTTTACTGTTTTTACTTAAAACAAAAATTCTATTTTTTTTCTCAAATTAAAAGACTATGAATGATATTATTTTATTGATAACCAATTTAAGATTGAGCAAGAAAAAGAAATCTCAAAACTCCTATGCATATAATTTTAATGATCTTCTATCTTATGATGATTAGATAGTAGAAAAAGAAGAAGATTGAGAAAATGTAAACAACTTAAATGCTGATGCTCATATGAAAAAAGTTTGATTGAAGTAACCTATGGATGATCATGATTTAAACATTCCAAATTTTGCAAATGAACTTGTTATAAGAGAAGAAGACATTGAGGATATGCAATTTGATATGTGTTTGATTTGAATCAATTGATACAATTTAGGAATTGTTAAATTTTATTATGTTGATGTTTCAAAACTTCGTTGTAGGAGTTGTAAAACTTTTTATGTTTTTAGACTTATGTTTTATATAGTTATGTAACTTATATCTTTTAATTAAGAAATTGTTTATTAGATTTTAAATAGTTTTTTTTTTTTTTTACATTCACAAACACACACATATACATATATATGTGTGTACATACATACATATATATGTGTGTACATACATATATATTTGTATCTTGACCTAAAGTAGTAAAAACTTTATTTTTATGATTTTCGTAAAAGTTTGATTTTGACAATATTGGTAGTACTATATTTGTATTTTCCATCACTGGAAAATTCCTCACTCACCACGTGTACAGATGACATTTCGTCTCCCCATTACCAAATCTCTGAGTCCACATTATATGTTTATGTGCTTATTAGGTGCTTATATCTCTAATTAGAGATATAAGTATATTTTTTTTTAATTTTTTTTTTATATATTGTATTTATTTAGATTTAAATTACATGCTGCTTTCTGAGATTTTTTTTTACATCCAGTATCTCAAATTAATTAATTTCCATAATACTGGTGTTATAGACAAATGCAAAAGTGAAAATTAATTAATTTGAGATACTGGATGCAAAAATATCTTAGAAAACAGCATATAATTTAGATATAAATAAATACAATATATAAAAAAATTAAAAATTTTTAAAAAATATGTTTATACCTCTAATTCCTCTAATTGGAGATATAAATATCTAATAATAAGGGCATAAACATGTAATGTGAACTCCCCAATCTCCACCACTCAACCCCGCCCCCTCCCAAATTTATTCCAGCCTGGGATGCCAAAAGCCCCCACCAGTGAATCCGAGTTCCGATACGCCCCACAAGGGCACTACCGTCATTTCACCACGACCGGCCTCAGATGATGGCAAAATTACATTTTTAGCAACTTTGGCCCCCGAAGGAAAGTGGAGTATGAGGAAACACCTCCACTCCTCTTCTCTCTCTCTCTCCTCTCTGCTTTTTTTCCCTTCTAAAACAAGTGAGTGATTTTACAAAACCACACCAGAAACGTGAACTAGCCTGTGACCCTGTAACCCCATAGGCGTTATTATTAGTGGTAAAAGGATTACTACACACACAGAGAGCTTCAACCAGCTTGGAAGCTAGCCGGAGGCAGGCACCCACGTACGGTTTCCCCCCTTCCTGCTTCGTAATAATAAAACAAATAGTACTGATTTCATTTTTACCTTCCTCCCATTTCGCCGGGAAACCACTTTCTCTCTCTGTTTTCCTCCGGCGTTTTCTTTCCCATGGCTGAAACCGGCATCGTCCGGTTTCCGGGCAACTTAGACCCTCGAGCGGAAGAGTTCACGCCGAGAAATCAAACAACGCTGTACCGGCCAGCTCAACTGTTCTACCCTTGCGTGCCCACCGCCAGCGTTCAGCTTCAGCCGCTGCCTTTTTGTAATATTGCAGCTCCGGTCGGTGTTCCGTATCCGCCGTTCTGCTCCCCCGCGGCGTACGTTGGCCAACTACCTCCGCCGGCCGCGCCATCTCCGTCTCCGTTTTCGTCGTCCTCGCCCACTCGGTCTCTGCTGCTCAGCTCGGTGCCGGCGGAGGTGGTGGTGAGTGAGTCGTTGTTGCGGCGGGAATTGGAGGTGTTCGGAGATGTTAGAGGCGTTCAGATGGAGAGGGTTCGAGAAGGAATAGTAACTGTTCATTTCTACGACCTGAGAAATGCAGAGACGGCGTTAGTGGCGATTCGGAAGCAGCACATGCAACACCAGACCAGGCTCCGTAATTTCTATTCCTCCGTGTTGAAGTCTCGCAATTCGGCGTTGGAGCCGGACTGTTACTCGGTCACCGCCCCACTACCTCCGCCGGCGCGTGGGCTTGTCGCCGGTCGTCCGGTGTGGGCCCAGTACATAGCCCCAGCTCCCAACGCCGTCCCCCAGGGCCAGAACCAAGGCACTATCGTGATTTTCAATTTAGATTCGACGGTGTCCACAGAAACTCTCCAGCAAACTTTCGAGGCATTTGGTAAAACACGTTTCAGGCAATTTTTAAATTGTTTTTAATTTTTTTTCTATGTGCGTCTCTGTCTCTGTCCTGGAGAGTAAAATTTTTCATCATTACCGTTTATGTTTCATTTCGTCCGTTTGCATTTTGCTTTAATTGGGTAACCCACGAAGATGAGATCTGAAAGTGTGTTTTTGAAAGATCACAAAGAGGCTGTGATGTCGTTTTGCTTGTTTCACCGTGTCGGAGATGACTGTTTTCTTTTTTATGTGGGGACTTGTTGACTATACTATAATGCCAGTGGGGTCTTTGTGAGTAAAACACAGGACTTGATGATATGTCTCTATCTCACTCTTTTTATCTAACTTTTTATGACGTTTACGACTCTCTTCTGGTCCTCACGCCAACTTTCGCTTTCTTTTTGGTCTTTCTTGACCTTTTTGTGTGCTTTATTTTATTTAATTTGTTTAGGTCCTGTGAGGGAACTAAGAGAGACGCCATCAAAGAAGAATCAGAAGTTTGTGGAGTTCTTTGACGTCAGAGATGCGGCCAAGGCCTTGGAGGAGATGAACGGCAAGGAGATTAACGGAAACGCCGTCATTATTGAGTTCAGTCGTCCCGGTGGTGGTCATGGCCGGAAGTTCTTCAACCAACCCCAGACCATCTCCAAAAACGCAGTGCCGTTGAACTACCGACCCCCTTCCCCTCCTCCCCGTCCACCTTCTCCTTCTACACCACTGGCCCACAAAAACGCACATCGTTTTTCTCATCTTCCCCAGCCCCAATTGTCGTGCAGGAAAACTGCTGGCAACAAGGGTCGAAACGGTGTTGAAGACACAGTTTCTTTGGAAACGACGAATTTGAGTGGGGTGGAAGAGAAGCCACCGGAAGTGCCTGCACCGAGAAATGCCGCCGTGAAGAACTGTGTGGGTGAGGCGGCTGCGATGGCGGCGGCGGGAAGCACGAAGCAGCAGCAGCAACAACAACAACCCAGAAGTAGAAATTGGAAGGGGAAGCAAGGGAGGAAGCTGGAAACAAGGTTTCTAATTAAGGAAGATGCGATTGTGGAATCGAGTAACAAAGATTCCAGAACTACTGTCATGATCAAGAACATACCAAACAAGTACAGGTCCGTCTGCTGCTACTTTCATCGCTACCATCATTGTTGCTCACCATATTTAGTTTTACAATATTAATTATTAATTATTCTCAAAATATGAATAAAATGATCATTTTACACCAGAAAAACTAAAAATTGTGTTTTGACCTGTGTTGTGTGTGGGTGTTTCAGTCAGAAGCTACTATTGAACATGCTGGACAATCACTGCATCCACTGCAACGAGCAGATTGGCGACGGCGACGACCAACCATTGTCCTCTTACGATTTCGTCTACCTCCCCATTGATTTCAAGTATACATGCATGCATACATGCATTTATATATATATATATATATATATATATATATATATATATATATATATATATACACGTGTGTGTAATTTTTCTTTCTCTTCATCTTTATCTTCCTGGGAAATGAATATATTTTTTAAAAATTGAAACAGCAACAAGTGTAACGTGGGATATGGGTTTGTGAACATGACATCACCAGAGGCGACGATGAGGTTGTATAAAGCATTTCATCTTCAACATTGGGAAGTCTTTAACTCGAGAAAAATATGCCAGGTCACATACGCCAGGGTTCAGGTAAATTCTTGAGTTCATCGTCATTAATGCTATATATATATATATATATATATATATATATATATATATATATATATATCCGAGTTTCTTCATTTATTAGCTGGCTTGTAGTAGTAACTTTCATTGGTGTTTTTCTGAGAAGGGTTTGGAAGCGTTGAAAGAGCATTTCAAGAACTCCAAGTTCCCATGCGAGATAGAGCATTACTTACCGGTGGTGTTTTCTCCACCTCGAGATGGGAGGCAGCTGACGGCGCCACTTCCGATCGTGGGTCAGAAGCAGCCTGGAGAAGCCACTGATGGGGCCCCCGACTGTAAAGCAATTAATGACGATGATGTCGGTGGTGCGGTGGAGGATAAAAATAGCACAGCGGCAGCAGGCGGCGGCGAACAGAAGCAGAACATGCAGAGCAGCAGAAAAAACGGCGGCGGGGAGGGCGATGATGATGGTGACGACGATGACAGAAGAAGAAGAGATAGCGAAGGTGGAGAAGAAATGGGAAGGGATTAAACACAGAATAGTTCAGTCTTCAGTGATAGATATTTGACGAATATCAAATCACAAAGATCGTTGGGGAACGAGCCTCATGAACTGTATAGCACTATAGCTACTTCGTCGTCGTCATCATCTTCAAAGTATTCAATCCTTGGCCTTTTCTGTAGGATTTTTGCTCTGTTTTTTTAGCCCCTTCCTGGTTATGCACTGCAATTTCTGGTTATTTTATTAATTGTTCGTGCTTGATCTCCAGGGTTTTTTGTTTTTTGTTTTTGGTTCTTCTCAGGTTATACTTACTACTCCCTCCAGCCCAAATATAGTGCAAAAGTTATATTTGGCACTATAAATTTTGTCCAAATTATCATTTAAATTTCTGGAAAAAAACATGAATCTGCATATTTTGGGTATAACAACTGTAGGAATGAATGAAAGGAGGGTGAGAGAGACTGAGAGAGTGCTTTTTTTTTTTATGGTCAAATGAGAGAGTGCTTGGGATACCGCTGGTTAAAGAGAAGCGACCTTCTTAGGTCTCCGTTCTGTGGGGTGGCAGGTGGCTGAGCTTTTGTTCTTGAAAATTTCGTTTTGCTCCCATTTTTTTTCGTTTTTGGGTATTAAAGTATGATGTTCTCACACTTTCCGTACTCCACTTCATGCCATTTCTTCATATACTTGCTTTTTTACTATTTGCCTATTCAATTAATCAATTAATATGATATTCAGGTAAAAAAAATCAATTAATATAATAATATAATGAAAATTATTATTTTATTATTTATTCATGCCATTAATAAATAGTTGCACCCACTATATACTGACAAAAATTATTTAGTTGTAAAGTGTGAGACTTACCTCATGCTAGCACAGTAAGCTTCTGGACATAGACTAACAAATATCATCAAAATAAAGTTATAGAGGCTAATGTTGTGAAAGTGTAAAAATAAAATATATACAGGTAGAAAATTAGTGTTTATTTGAATTAGTTATAGAAGTTGATTTTATAATGTAATTTACACATAAAGAGGTAAGTATGTAAGGAATTTTGTTTAGACTTGTATAGATGTACTTTCGTAAGGCAAATTCAAAAAAAAAATTGAAAGAAACCATAGATACTTTAAGAATTATTTTCCCAACTTTTTCAATTTAAAACATTTAATGTGTTAACCACTTTTTAAGTAAGGTGATTGAAAGTGACTTACACTCATTTGATTATACATCTAAATTACTACAAAAATGTTTTACTGAAAAAAGGATCTTTAACTTTATTAATTCTATATTAAAATTTAACAACTTTCTAAATTTATCCCCATTTAAAGTATCCAATTAAAAAAAAAATAAATAACAAGGGAGTGAAATGACCTAATTGCCCTCCCTCTGTCTCTAAATATAAGCTTCATTTTAGTTGTCTCAACATTTATTGATTTTTTTTCTAATTTTACCCAAGTTGAATGTACACATATATTGCATATTTTCTTCCAATGACTTGTGTGAATTGCGTTAATTAAGAAGGTGGGAAAAAATATATTACTTACATATTTATTGATTTTAATTACTTTCTTAATAAATAAAAAATGGTTATTTGAAGTTTATATTTAAGGACAAAGATAATATAAATTACATGGAGAGAATTAATGATTATATGTCAATTTTATCTTTGTAATTAATGTTTAAATGCCTCTCTGCATTTTCTCTCTTTTTAAATACCTTATTTAATGAGTAAAGTTAGATATTTCTTTTAATTTAAAATGAATAAACTATTATCTTTTATTATGATAAATTAGTTAAAATGATTTATAGTGTGCACGGAGTACATCAAATGAGAACACAATGTGCACAACAATAAATAAAGAGTAAAATTGCATATCCATTAAAAAAATTTAATGTTGTGATTTAAAAATATATATAAAAAAACTACACAATAATAGTGAAAGTTAAAATAATACATTCATACTAAAAATTCAATGATATAATTTATAAATAATATGAAAAAAGCATTTAGCTGTACTCTATTTTGAATTATAAGGCGGCGGACAATAATGACATGAATTACCAGGAGCGGGATCGAACTCATAACTTCCCACTAGTTAGGGAGTATCCATACTCTAGACTACAAGGCCTTTGATATTTATCTGTAGTCTATGAGAGTATGATGAGAGTGAGTTACAAGATAGGCTCATAGGAGTATTTTGGATAAGAAGGAGTACGATACAATGAATGGGATGCAAGTGTGAGAGTGTAAAAAGAAGGCGTAATGTGATAGGGCATGTAGGGGTTGGAACCGGTGAGAATAGGGGGGAGGATATTATAGTGTCTCCACGTTCACCGAAGAAAGAAACAAGAAAGGTTTCAACTTTCAACTTTCTGGGTTGGCCATCACCAACGACACAACACGACTGTGTCTGTGTGGACCATCTTAACTGCAATTATATTCTCTGTTTTTCCCTATTCCTTCTATCACTATCACCTCATCGTTGCTCCAGGGATTTGACACGTGTGCAGCTCATGTTGCTCCCTCCCTTTATATGTATTTTGGGTTAGTGGTATAAGCAATTTTTGAGTCCATATTAGGTGCACATAATTATGTGCTCATACCTCTAATTAGAGGTATGACTGTATGAGCATATTTTTTAAATTTTTTTTTTATATATTGTATTTATATACATTTAAATTATATGCTTTTTTCTGGGATTTTTTTGCACCCAGTATCTCAAATTAATTAATTTCTAGTTTTGCATTTGTCTGTAACACCAGTATTATGGAAATTAATTAATTTGAGATACGGGGTGCAAAAAACATCCTAGAAAACAGCATATAATTTAAATCTATATAAATACAATACATAAAAAAATTAAAAAAAATAAGCTCATACCTCTAATTAGAGGTATTAGCATATAAGAAATACATAATTATGTGCACCTAATGTGAACTCGGAATTTTTCTAATGTGATTTACAGTATAAGGTAAGTTTGTGAAAATAGTTTTATCTCAATTTTCTTAAACGTGTTTTTTCAACGTCAACTTAAACATGTCTTATATTTTCTTCCCAGAATTTATTTCTTTTCTACCTCAATATTATATGATGCTCCTTTTAATTGAAGTGTTTCCTTTGGTCCTTAATATTATATACATATATTTAATTTGATTAAATTAAGGGAGATAGTTGTGTTAGTTTATATGACATGTATTTTCTAAAGTACTTTAATTATCTTCCTTAATTGTTTTATTCTCTCTCTCCTATTTGATTATTGTTGATGGAGCGTCAATAAGGATAAATTAAAAAAATATCAATAAATATAAAAATCATGTCTTATATTTAGGATGAATATTAATTCCACAAATATGTTTTATATCAAAGATTAGATTAGATGGAGTACTCTTAACTTGTATAGCTGGTTTAAAAACGAAAATAAAATATTTCCAAAATAGTCAAAAATCCAAATCAATCTCGCTGACAGCCAGACAATTTTTTTGGTTGTTGGTGACCATCATTAGTGCCAAAGCTCCGCCAGCGGCAGCGGCTAACGTTGGGAAATAGAGGCGGGAGTTCTTATTTTATCTAAGTAATGGGTAATAAGATCATTTTACCCAAATTCTAAAATATGATTTTGGTTCAAGTGATTATTCTGTCATTTTGGTTTAGACTATTATTATTTTATTGTCTTTTTTCCTAAAATATCTGTATTCAAATGATGTGAATCAAATTTTAAAACAATTCTTAACATATTCAATTTCTTATTCATTTTAAATAATCTTTTATTACTTTAAGAAGCTAACATTACAGTTGATTGATATCAATAGATGTTGGTCTTAGTAGATGGGGTTTTAACTAAGGTATCAAGTTTGAAGTTGTGTGAGAGTTTTGCTCAATTCAAACTAAATTAAATATGATTCAGTCAAATAGGCATATAAAAAATATTATGGTTAATTGATGCCCAAAATATTTTAATTTCAACCTTTTCTTATATGGGTAGATCAAATAGCTATAGGATGCTAACAACCTTAATCTCTATTGAAAACGTGATATAATTGGCAATCTCTATTTTGTAAACTTTTACATAAATTGAATAGAGACATATTCCCTCCACGCATAATATATATATATATAAAAGACGAATCGTGTTTTCCTACAATCTAAATATTATTATTTTCTAGATCGATTACAATTTAATGTGATCTCAATAAGTATTAAATATTATGAAAGTTTAAAAATTTAAATGCTTTTTAGACCGGTCTCTACTACATCTAGTTTAAACATTTTTTTAGAGACTTCGTATTTTTACATCCTATCTTAAACCGGTTTTAAAATGTTTCAGAATTTTTGTAGCTTCCAAAGTAAACTTCTTAACGTGTCTCTTCGAAATCTGAAACGATCCACTTCAATAAATGTACTCTTCAACCGTCATATATATTTAAACTTCTCCAATCATTTCGTTTCTTTAAAATTTTCTTTCAAGCTCCCTCTTTTCTCCTCTAAATCAACGTTATGGAGAGATGCATAAGAGCTCTATTAGTTCATTCTCTATTTCCTTTCCCATTCATGTCGCTTTCAATGAGGGAGGTTCTTGACCAGTTCCATGCAAGAGTGGAAGGCATGGGACGAAGCCTAGCGAGAATCATCACTCGGCTGCACGCTATCAACAAGAAGTTGAATATTATATTTGATGCCAATGATGTCGAGTATAATCTTTCTTTTGGCCCCTCTTATCCTTCCCATTCTTCCTCATTACCTCTGGTGATGACGAGGAAGGATGAAGAGTTTTTTTGTTATATAAAATGACATTTTTATATGTGTGATGTAATCTAGTTTCTTTGTGCAGCAAAAGAATTTTATTAATGAAGTATTTTTTATTTCTAATTTTGATTTTGAACGTCTCTTGTTTCTAGGGAAATTTACCAAAATATTTTTTTTAAAAAAAAATACCTAATTAAATCAGTTTGGAAACATTTTACCAAAGTAATGCAGTTGGTGGCGCAAGGACAAGTCATGCCACTGACACAAAATGTGTCAGTTTGTGTCAGTGGCGTGAAGAAAGTTCACACCACTAGGTGAAATGCATTCAATTCTATGGATGGTCACCATATGAATCATATGCCAACAACATGCAAATGCGGGCTTAAAATTGCATCCACTATATCCAACACTAAAAAATATCTAACTATTTTGGAGGTGGGGAATATGCAAGCAAAACAAGTAAACCTTAAAAAAATGCAGAAACTAAGATTCAGTTATCTAATAATATTGATAAGATTCATGGTTAGTTATAATTATTTTCTCGTTCAATTGCATTTGTATTTTTGGGGTTGTCTGTTGAATTTATATTGCATAATATAGCTTTAAGATATAATAATCTAATAGGGCTTTTGTGAAAAAAAATAAAAATGTACATTAATTAAAAAAATTTGCCCACTTTTTAGAGCGGATATGAAATTACTTAGTCTAAAAAGTGGACATTTTTATTATAAATAGAAACTTTTTAAGATCAGTCATTAACACAATGGTTTGAAAAAGTAACTTTTAAGATCAGTTGTAAGATCCCAGTCTTAATAAGGGCATACTTTTAAAACCAATCGATATAAGACTCAACCTAAACCCGGTCTTAAAAGTCAACTTCAACTAGAGCTGGGAATCAAGGCTGGCCCGGCCCTCCAGGGCTGGCCAGTGAAGGGCCAGGGCGTGACATGGCTGGCTCTCCAAGGCCTGAAGTAAGAAAAATATATGTTTTTCAAAGCCCGGCCCGAGGGCACCAGGGCCAGGGCTAGCCCTCCAGGCCCCGAAAATTACTATTCCAAATTTTAACTATTTTTCCTCCGTTTTTTTAAAGATATATAATTAGTAAATTACAACACGAATCATCCAACAAATAAACACAATCACTAATTCATAATCAAAAGCAAACTATGTTCACAAATAACTCACATAAAACATAAGAAGCATACCATTAAGCGACATTAGTACGATGACTATTATTGTCGTCATCTTCGCCACTATCATCAATTTCAACGACATTTGATTGTTCTTCACTTTGAGTAGTAGTCTCTGGCTCATGAATAAGAATATCATAAGTTTCTTCTCCCTCATCATGAACACTTTCATAATCTTTATTTGCAACAAATGATAAACCAAATCATAAAATTAGAGTATAATTATTATGTATTTGTAATTAAATGGATAAATAACTCTATAATAAATACAATATATATATATATATATATATATATATATATATATATATATAAATATATATATATATATATATATAAAGTAATAAATTAAAAAAGAAAAAGCTACAGTGAAAAGGGCCTGTAGGGCTGGCCCGTTTAAGCCTGAGGTCCTCCAAGGCCAGCCTTACAGGGCCAATTTCAAATATCTCATACATTTTTCAAGCCCAGCCCTTGACGGGCCAAGGCTTAAACAGGCCGGCCCGATCGGTTCGGCCCGATTTCCTGGCTCTAACTTCAACCTTTCTAAAAGACATTTTTTTTTTTAGGAAAGGATCCTTTCATGATCCTACTTTCTCCTCATCCCTCACCATCCCTCCTAAACCAATCTACACCATTAATTTCACTTCATCTTGGTTGTCCATTTTGTATTCTTAAAACTCATTTCCAACCTTTCAAATGCTTCGACTCACTGACTGCTAATATTTTAGGATACTTCCTGGTATACTTTAGAATACTGACTAGTACTAAAAAAAATACTTCATGATTTTGAAAAAATATTTTAGGGTACTGACTGATATACTTTAGGATACTGACTAATACTGAAAAAATACTTCATGATCCTAAAAATTATTTTAGGATCTTGAAAATATATTTCAGGATACTAAATGGTACTAAAAGTATACTTCAGGATAATGACTGGTACTAAAAAAATACTTCATGATCTTAAAAAATTATTTTATGATCTTGAAAAAATATTTTAAGATATTGTTTGGTATTCTTTAGGATACTGACTGGTACTGAAAAAACACTTCATGATCTTGAAAAATTATTTTAGGTCTTAAAAAAATATTTTAGGGTACTGAATAGTACTAAAAAGATGCTGACTGGTACTTAAAAATTACTTCATGATCTTACAAATTTATTTTAGGATCTTGAAGAATATATTTTAGGATACTGACGGGTACTAAAAAATGTATTTCCTGATATATTTTTTTAAGATCATAAAATAATTTTTCAAGATCCTGAAGTATTTTTGAGTACTAGTCAATATCTTGAAGTATCCCTTTAGTACCCGTCATTACCCAAAAATATTTATACAAAAAAAAGTCTCAGCATTTGAGAGGTTGGAAATGAGTTTTAAGAATATAAAATGGACAGCCAAAATGAAGTGAAATCAATGGTGACAATTGGCTTAGGAGGGATGAGGAGAAAGTAGGATCATGAAAGGATCCAGACCCCATTTTTTCTAGTACTGTGCGTTGTTTAAAGAATAGTTAAAATTAATTAAAAGTAATAAATATCTAATAAATATACTTTTTCCCCCCTCAAATATGCCTTTATTTATAAGAAAATAAAATAAGAGAGAGAGTAATAATGAGAAAATAAATGAAGAGAATCTGTGGGAGAAGATGATGTGAGAGAATAAAAGGAATGAGAGATAATAAATAGAATGAGTCAAAATTTTAATTAATTTTATGTACAAATTTAGTTGTAGGTAAAATGGATTAAAAATGCATGTATTAGTTTGACAAACTTAGAAATGACCTATAAAAAAAAGATAAACCTATTCAAAAGTTGGAACCTTATAAACAGAGATGGAGAGAGTATATTGCAATCTTTAAAATCAACTTGGTGAAGGGTTCTATGTTTACAACCAAGAAAAATGATTTTATGTTTAAGATAGGAGAGTTAATGTCAATGTCGCTATTAATACAACCGAAAAAATGGGTTGGACCTGCAAATTCAGGTTGGCTGCATGCCATCCGTCAAGGTGTGTGTTGTGAACCCCCAGCGCACAATCCATAAGTTAAAAGCTTTCAAAAGTAACTTAAGTAACTTTTCAATCGTGATTTACAATATACTGAGAGAAGATTTTATCTCGATTGTGTGGATAAGCACTTTTTAAGTGTCCAAAAGTGATCTCAAACAAGCTTAAGACTTTCCATCACAATACACTTTTCTCTCTACTTTCCATTAAGGGGATAACTAATTAAAACTAGAGTAAATACCATTTCTGGTCCCTAACAAAAAAAAAGTCATTTTTAGTCCATAAAAAGGACAAATAAGAGTCAATTGGTAGACATTTTGATCCCTCACAAATTTCCAAAAGGTCATTTTTAGTCCCATAAAAAAGATGAATAAGGGTCACTTTTTTTATCAGTAACCAAAATGGGGTCCGTGCTTTTTGTCAGGGACCAGAAAGGGTATTTACTCTTAAAACTAATTCAATTGTCAAGAAAACATTAATAATCGAAAAAATGAATTAAAATCGAAAATGGGAAAAGAGAAAGAAGTGAGACGATTTTTTGTTTTAAAAAAATACAAATTTGTGATCATTGGATGCCCTGGGGATTCTTGACAATGGAATGGGACCAAAAAAGAGCTTATGGGTCTGAGTGCTCACTTACCCAGATGGCTTATGGCCTTCCGATTCCGTGTCTTGTGCCTCAACACAAGACCCACAATATAAAGGGGGTTAATTAATTTTTGGATTATTACTATGAACTAGTACTATAGTACAATTGTTTATTTTATTTTAGGGAATATTTAATTATGATTAATCACTTAATTGCCCGACAACTACCAAATTGGACTCCATAACTATCAAAACTAACGGGATTTTTTGTCCCCTTCCCAAGCCTTGGTATTGGTCTTTGTGCTAGTGCCTCTCGAGAATTTAATTTCCCTTTTTAAATAATATTATTGCTTCCTTCTGTACCTAGTTAAGAACATCCCCTCCTGTTTCTTACAATTTTTTTTTTTAATTTTAAATATTTTATAATCTTCTTAATTTTTAAAAATTTAACTTATCAGTAAATTAATAATTTTTGTTTTATTGGATGATAATGGAGGTGATAATTGATAAATGACCTTTTCATGGTTAGTGTCTCTGTTACATACTGTTTTATATTGACATGTTTTCATTTTCCTACTGTTGTAGGCTATTGTATCCTTTTTATTCTTTCAGATGTTGGAGTTTTTTTGTTTTGTTATGTACTGTTTTAAACAATTCATTCAAATACTTTTACATCATAATTATTAAAGAAGAAATTACACATTGAAATCAATAAATTATAGTTTATAATTTTCAAGAAAGTTATAAAATCGTTCAACAAAAAAAAAAAAAGGAAAATATCAAGATTATGATTATCAATAGAAAATAATTTAAATATAGTAATTAAATTTTGTTTTTGTTTTTGTTTTGTTGCACTACTTTAGTCCTTATCATTAGTATACTTGTAGAAATTTTTTTAGTCTTATTTATAAATCAACTAAGATGTTATTAATGACTATTTTTTAATTTTACCCTTATCTAATTTTCATTGAAAAGGGATAAAAAGAAGATATATGAGAATGATTTGTAAATGTAGAGAGAGAATATCTTAATAAGGGTAAGCTTAATTTTTTGTTTTGTCGATTTAAAATATATTTAATGAATTAACTATCATTTCTTGGCATGTAGGAATTAGTTAGAATGGACTTAATAAGGAAAAGAGTCATACCACTTGGATCATTATTATAAATCCATTTTTTTTAATATTTGAGAATTAGTTGAAATTGACTTATAATAAAGATTACAGTGGTATGTAAGGTTGTCAAACTCGCGAGTCTAAACAAACTCATGACAATGATGTAAACTCGTATCGTGAACTCGAATTGGTAAACTCGTAAGAGTTTACTTTTATCATTAAACATGTATTAGCAATGTATAATTAAATAATTAAAATGTAAAAATGACAACAATTTGATTTAAATATATTTTAAATCAAAATAATTGAAATTAAATATATCAACATTCATAATTTATTATATTTAATAAGGAAATTTCTATAAAATCCATATATAAAGTCGTTGAGAATGACAAAATTGAAAAAAAATTAACACAAGTTTGTAAGCTACAAACGTAAAAATGGTAAATTCGGTGTGTAAACTCGTGAGTTTATACGAGTTTACAGCTAACACTACGAGTTTACTAGAGACTTGACTCGATTTAATAAGGTAGAAACGTAAAAACGGTAAATTCGAAAAATCAACTTGTGAGTTTGACAACAATGGTGGTATGCATTACTAATGAAACAAGCCACTGGGTCAGGTCAGGTGTTGATGAATATGTCAATCCTAAAAGATATGCTATTTGGAGTGGCATTATTCAAGATGAGCACGATGACTAGCTCAAGGTTTTTTTGTTTCCCCTTTTTGAACTGGGTCATCATCCTAACACCACTTCTAATTAAGCCTTTGAGTATATCTTAGATGTCAAAAAAATTATAAAAAACTTCTTAAATGTCAACATCCTCCGTTATTCTGCAGAGGCTCTCTCAACCTTATTCAAAAGGACTCTTCGACTAAATATCAGTTTACAAGGCTATCAAAAGACATTAAAGATTTGATCATGCAAGATGGAACCATTATCTTTTACTTTACTTTTAGGGAAGCTAAAAAAAAAAAAATGCGCTGATTGGTTGGTTTACTATACTCATTTCATAGATATTATTTTTAGAAATAATTTATGTCCATCTTTGAGTTGTGGAGATATTTTAATTACTGTTCCGTTGTAAGAACACAGATGTCTAGCCCTAATGGGCTAGTATGTTGAGATTGATTGAGACTTGACCTAGGAGCGAAACCTAGAACCTACGTACCCTGAAGAGGGATCAAAGTCCACGTAGTTCGAAAATACTGGAGACGTTTAGCCAAAGGGGGTGGTGTGTGTGCTCTGTGTAGGCAGTATAATAAAGGAGAGAGCTTAGAAGATGTGTACCTTTAGGGTTTAACTCTTATTTATAGAGTGTACTTGTTGGTCTTGAGCTCATGGGTCCTCTATTTGCGATAAAGATTTCCCTTGATTATCTCCTTGATTATAGGTTGGTTATGATCTTATCTGATCCGTTGGTGATCATGATAGATCTACCTGTTATTGGGCCGCATCGCTAATAGGCCTTATATAAATCCGTAACAATTACCAATTACCGTCTGAAAGTTGGTTGGTTGAGTTAAAATTTTCAAAATGTAACTTTGTTAGTTGAAATTTTAAAATTCTCTGTACTTTCAAAATCGGGATTAAAGAGAACTTTTCAATAAAAAAGAAAAAGAGAGTGAAGTTGCACATTTAGCAACGAACTATTTTCCTGCGAGCATCTAACACAACTAACTATTTTTTGATATAAAAGTAGACATAATCAATTTTTTTAGAGTATATATAGTAACGTCGTTAACTTTAGTTAACTTCCGTTACTTTTTTCGTTGTGGGTTCCATTAGTCTTCTCACTCTCTATCATTTTAATATTCTTAGAAATATGTCTTTCTTTAATAGGAAAATATCACTTAAACCCTATGGCAACAATTTTATTTCAGTTAACTCCTAAAAGATTTTGAAATTTCACTACATCCCTCGAGTTAAAATCAAATTAAGTTTTGTCAGTGAAGAGATAATAAAGCCCTTACTTTATTTTTTTTTCATATATAAGAGCATTTACAAGATAAATAAGGGTATTCACAAGTTAAATAAAGACATTTACAAGTCAAACACTACTACAAAAAACTCAAAAAACGTCCTAAATAAGACCCAATTAACGTCCCTTTTCAGAGGGACGTCTCGAAGAGGGAAGTAAAAAATTTCACTTTTGGCGTCCTCAATAAATTTCAGGACGCCATATTACTTTTTTTTTTAAAAAAAAAATCCCAAACCTGTTCGGGAGCTAATGAGCGAAGCCATTAAAGAGCAGCGTCTTGTCTCAGCAAGCAACGATTTGAGCAAACGAAAATCAGCATCTCGGCGCTCTCCACAACATGCCACACTGAGAAAAAGACCAGCTTCCAATTTGGCAAGAGTATCACAAATGCTGATTGGCACAAATCAATAAAATGGATCGAACCATTTGAACTGCTATAGGCAAACATATTACAAGGTGAAATGCATCGGCTGATGGTTACCTCTATGTACTCAAACATCCAAGGTCACGATTTACCTAACACATCAAGTAGAAACCAATTAATCTAACATAAAAGAAAGAAATTTAAAATCGTAGTGCAAAAAAAAAAAAAAGGATTAGTTGACATGATTCTTGAATTCATCCCCCAAAACAAAGAGACTGGGAAAAACTTGGTTATGAAGCCTTCTCATGGACAAACCCAAAAAACCAGATCTATAATGAAAGAGAGGAGCAGAGAGGAAACTCAGATCTACAATGAAGGCGGCTTCCGGCATCGCTGGGTCTCGGATCTTGGCGGTGAATGAGCCACGCGGTGGGAGAGCGAAGCAGGGAAGCGGCAAGCGGCGCAGGCGACGGACAAGCGGCGAGCGGCGCGGGAGATTGGCCAGCGGCGGTCGACTTTGAGAAAGATGAAGAAGAAGATTAGATCGACGCAAGGCACTTGTGTGACATTTGTTTTGGTGAGTGGGTGAGAGAAATTAAAGTTGGGTGAGTGGGTACATTTGGGTGAGTGGGTGAGAGAAATTAAAGTTTGTGTGAGTGGGAGAGAATTAATTAAAGAGACAAGTTTAGATTTCTTAGGCGTCCTGAATCTATTTTCAGGTCGCCAAAAATAATTTTTTGACCCTATTTTGTGATGCCAAAAAATTTCCCAAATATCCCAAATAGCGCCAAAAATGCTGATTTTAGGACGCCAAAAATAATTTTTTGACGTCTTGAACCTATTTCAGGACGCCAAAAAAATTTATGGCGCCAAAAAATTTCCCAAATTTTCAAAATTGCGCCAAAAATGTTGTTTTTGGCGTCCTGAAATATTTTTAGGTCGCCAAATATACTGATTTTGGCGTCCTGATATACTTTTAGGTCGCCAAAAATTTTCCCCGAGCCAAAATATATCCTAAATTGCGCCAAATATTACATTTTAGGCGTCCTAAAATAGATTTAGGTAGTCAAAAAACTTTAGGAGTCCTAAATTAAAATTTGGGTTGTCTAAAGTCTCTAAAAAAATCCTAAATTGCGCCAAATATTACATTTTAGGCATCATAAAATATAGTTAGGATGTCAAAAAAAACTTTAGGAGTCCTAAATTAATATTTGGGTTGTCTAAAGTCTCCAAAAAAATCCTAAATGGCGCCAAATATTACATTTTAGGCGTCCTAAAATATATTTAGGATGTCAAAAAATATTTTAGGCGTCCTAAATTAATATTTATGGTGTCTAAAGTCTCAAAATCAAGTAAATAATTACGACAATGCCACCGCCTTCACTTTTTACTTCCTTTTTTAAAATAAGGACGTCTTTTAGGGTAGTAATATTCATATTTTGTAGTAGTGAAATATAGTTATTTAGATGAATTTCGGGAGTTAATAAATTTTACATGACAAATAAGGACATTCACAAGACAAATAAAGGTATCTACAAGACAAATAAAGGGATGTAAATGAATCCAAGGAGTTAAAAATTATTTTACAAGACAAATACGTTCATTACCAAAAAAATTTAACTCCCTAGATTCTTTTAAATCACTTTATTTGCCTTGTAAATGCTCTTATGAAAAAAAAAATATTGTATGGGCATTATTGTCATTTTACGAACCAAACTTAATTTCATTTTGATCTAGGGGGTGTAATGAAATTTCAGAATCTTTTGGAAGTTAACTGAAATAAAATTGCTTCTATGGGGTTCAAGTGATATTTTCCCATTTAAAAAGACACATATTTTTAAAAATATATTAAAATAATAAAGAGTGAGAAGGCTGATAGGATCCACAATACAAAATGTAACGGAAATTAACCCGAGATAATGACTTTGTTATATGTACTCCAAAAAATTTGATTATGACTACTTTTATCCCCATAAATAGTTAGTTATATTGGGTGCTTATAAAGAGATAATTTGTTGCTAAATTTAAATCTTAACCAAAAAAGAAAAAAAAAAAAACTAAGAGGTTTAATTCTCATTGGTATTTTCTTCCTGCCCCTTTATTGCCATTGCCCCAACCAAGTAAGGTCAAGAGGTTGTAGCTCGAAAAGCACCCATACCTTTTGAAAAAGGGTGAGTGGGTTCTATCTCCGATATGGTATAAAGAGGGCATGAGTGTTGGCAAATAAATAAATTAATTAAGAGGGCAAGAGTGTGTGTGATCTCTTCCCTGCAACGAGTTAGATAGGGCAGTGAAAAAACAAATTGGTAATACCCTATCAGTCTCGTCTTTTTAACCCAATTATGAGATTGTAAAAATTAAAAATACTAAATAAGTAAGAAATTTTAGCCAAAAAAAATGTAGGAAATATGATCCCCCCTCACCCACACAATGCTCTTATTTATGAATAATAGAAGGAGTAATAATGAGAAAATGATGAAAGAGAATGTATGGAGAATAAATAATGTAAGAGTAATTGAGTGCAAAATGGGTAAATTGAATTTATTATTCAAACAAAATCAAATGGTGTAACATCTCAACATCTCGCTTTTGATATTGTTTGTTTTGGGATTCATCACTCCTCACGGTTTTAAAACACGTCGAGGGGGAGGTATCTAG
This sequence comes from Acacia pycnantha, assembly GCA_025563575.1. NCBI lineage: Eukaryota > Viridiplantae > Streptophyta > Magnoliopsida > Fabales > Fabaceae > Acacia > Acacia pycnantha. The sequence goes on along the minus strand of JAMWYP010000026.1, from coordinate 4,822,906 downwards.
GCTCTAAGGTGCCAATGTGAAACTTCACAATCCACCTCTTATACGGTTCTGAATACCACTCCTTCTCGACGTATTTTAAAATCGTGAGGAGTGATGGGACCTCAAAGTGAATAATATCAAGAACAAAACGTTATGATATTACAAATAAGACCTTGAAAAGGGACAAACTTATTAAAAATGAGAACTTATATATAGAGACGGAGAAAGTAATAGTTAATAATATTAAATTACATTATTTTCCTTCAATTGATCAGGTTCTTATTATAAAACACTTATAGCCGCTTCATCAAAACTAAAGAATAATGATTAAATTATCAACTTTCTCTGAGAATAAAATTTTAAAGTTAAATTTAAAAAAGTTATAGAAGTTGCAATTAATAATTTTTTAAATTGGAAATGTTTTTTTATATCATCATCTGATATTTAATTTGGAGTTCATAGCAGTCCTCTCCCAACATAAGTGTCTCATCTAGGAGGAGAACTTGAGACCCAAAGGGTCTAGTGGATCTTTACATCGCTAGACCAACTTTTTGTTGGTAGGATTTTTTTTTTTTTAAATTATGTTTTTAAAAAAATTCTTATTAAATTACTTAGTAATTTATAACAAGGACCCCCTATTTTCTTATTGTAATTTTTTTGCTAAACTTTTTTGAAGGTACACCTTATAAACAAATAAACTAAAGGAAAAAATACACCTAAAAACCATTCAAAATGGTAAAGGACAAATAGGTGATTCTAATTTCAAAATCCATATAACATGCTAGTGCTCTATTTTGTCTTCTCTGAAATTAAACAGAAATGACAAAAATGCCCTTACATATATTTTTTTTCTTAAAAAAAATTAACCTTGCCCCTTGTTGGCGGCCGACTTGGTCGCTTGCGACATATCCCACCAGTGCCAAGGCTTTGGCGGCTAGCTGGCCGCCGTCGTCAGAGCTCTGACGGTAAATTTGAAAATAGCAACTCTAGATATGAAAATGACAACTATCCATTAAAAAATGACTACTTGTGAAAATGAGAAGATATACATGGATTAATTCCTAAATTCAATATAGATTTACCACGTTTAGATTTGAAAAATAACAACTCCGAATTTGGAAATGACAACTATCCATTTAAAAATGACCATTTGTGAAAATGAGATGACAAACTTTGATTAATTCCTAGACTCAAAATGGGTTGCCAGGTTTGAATTTGAAAATAACAATTTTTGAGATGACAACTATCAATTTAAAACCGATCAATTATTCCCACTGGAGCTTCATAATCCATTCTTTTAGCTAGTGATTGTTAATTAAATTATATCAATAATCCGTACTTTCCATTCATTTGTCATTCAAAACCTCCAAACTCTAACCTAAAAGGAATAGCTAACTGCAACCAAATGCACAATATAGATCAAATTTCAGAAGATGAAGGAGGTTCATACTTCCCTCTTGCCGCCGCTAGAGGAGAAGGCGAGGAACCTGGTTCGGTGCTTGTCCTACGGACAAGCAGGGAGAGCTTGTCCATACGGACAAGCTCTGGACGGTCCAGATCTGATCTGGACGGTCCAGATCTGATTTTTTTTTTTTACTTTTTTTATTTTTTATCTGAAATAATTTTAATGGGTAGAGAATCTAAAATAAAGATAATCTCTCAACTAACATTTTTTGAAAAAAATGATTTTTTCATATAGAAAAAAAATAAAAACGAAAAATAATTAAAAAAAAATCTGGACTGTCCAGATCTCATCTGGACGGCCCAGAAGAGCCAAGCTCTCCCTGCCTGTCCAAAGGACAGGCAGGGAAACTGATTCCGAGAAGGCGATGACGCCAAGGTAAGCAATCCTAGTGAGCTACGAGTAAAGTAGCTCGGTTACAAGCAAGAGCTAAATCACAGCTTGGTGTAGGTCAAACTTGCAATTCTAATTTCTTTGATTATTTCTATTTGATTCAATCAATCTGTTTATTTCCGGGAAAAAAGTCATTGTGATGGATTGTGTGCAATGTAGGCTGGTGGCAAATTTCTCGATGGCGTTTTCGATCCTTTCGGTATTGAGGGGGTTGATGACAAAATTTAAAAAAAAAATATTTTTATACCTCTTATTGGAAGTATAAGCATATAATAAACACCTAATTATAAACACAAAATGTGGACTCTTGTATGGCATGGCAATGAGGTATGGAGGTCCGACAACGTTGGTATATGGGTGGTTGATTGTGGGAGGTATGACAATGAAAATGGGCTTATTGATGGCTAAGATTTGTTCTGTGTTTCTGACTTCTAGAGGTCTTCACTTCACCAATCTGCGGTTGCCGCCGGGTATGGGGTTACTTTTAAAAAAATAAAATTGTGTGAGAGGCATTTATGTCATTTCATTTTAATTCCACAAAAGATAAATAGAGCACTAACATGTTATAATAGGGTCTTTGAAATTGGAATCACCTATATGTCATTTATCATTTTCAAAAGTCTTTATCTATCTTTTCCCTAAACTAAATATTACACATGCACATTCCAATTATAATTTAAAAAGTTATGGTGCCAAAATATACAAGTGGTTTTTTTAAAAGTACGTCTAACATCAAATGCTTTTTTTAGGTGTAAAAGTGACTATATGATTATAAAAATGGGGCAAAAGTCACCGATTCTGATAAATATAGATGACGTCTGTTAGATTAGAGTTAACTTTGTTATCTACATTTAACAGAATTTGTGACTTTTACAACACTTCTATAACCACGTATTCACTTTTATATTTAAAACAAAATACTTACTGTTTGTTTGTCGTACTTTTAAAAAACCCACATGTCTATTAAATACTCTAATTTAAACAAAGTGTGTGTGAATAGTGGAAAGCTTAACAGTGGGGTGCGTGGGCATCCTCCCGAGTGCTTTTGATACTATCAAGGCCACACGGTTGGGTTGGCCACTTTGGTGCCATCCCTCCCTCTGAAT